>BTSY01000002.1:12944741-14144741 GCA_036245785.1 Pristionchus fissidentatus
TAGCCAACCAGTTCTTTGACGTTGCTGATCATTTTCTCATAATTTTCTCTGTAGAGCGGTTGATGCTCCATAACGACCTGGAGACCCTGCAATCCGGGCATTTCGTTCGTATCCTAGGTCTGGGTAAACATTTCTTCGCCGGATTCATGAATCACTCCTGTGGAGATACACGGCAACGCAGTTCGAAGTAATCAATTACTTCTATTGGTGTTCAATCGTTTTTCCACAGAAGCAATTAAATAACGCATGGAATGCGACGAAAAAGTAATTTTGTAAAATGTGATAAAAAGTCTTAAAAAGTAAAAAATTTAAAGAATTGTTTGTACCTTCACTATGAACTCCCTTGATTCCTCACTGAGCTTGACCAGACTCGTCTGCAGAATCTCTTTTATCTTGAGTCCTTTCGAGTAGGTAATTGGGTAGTCCCTGGCGATAGCAACCGGGTCTTCCTGGAAAATAACTACCTTAACTTGTGCAATATACTAAATAGCATAATTGAATAAATAATATTATTCAAAAATAATATTTTTTTAATTATTAGCTCACAAAGTTGATCTCGGAATCGTCCTTCATCATTTTCTCGACTTCCTTCTTTAGTCCTTCGACCTCGTTAGCAGCCACAAACGAGGAGAAATGTTTCCTGGCGAATTCAACCATCTTGGACGGAACTGAAGTTACAAACTGTTGTTAAAGTAAGTTACTAGTATCACAAGTTAGTTAAAAATTAACGGAACTGTAACGCAATATCATTAATTTGTTTTAGCTAGTAATTATGTCTAAAGCTCGATCGAAAGCCGTTGGCCGCTGTTGGCCGTTGAGACGTGAGTGATATCAGGTTGGTGCAAAAATTTCGATCTTTTCGGGGTATCATATTTGAACCATCGTGTCTCAGCCATACAAAAAGCAATCGACCTATGTTCAAAGTATGTGGTGTGGTAGTAGTTGCACTTCCTAACCCTAGCGATAGTGCTGACAAGCTGCCTGCCTGACAAGCCTATGAAAAAAATAATTGTTCATACAAATCTGATTTCTGTGCCTCGTGACGTTCTGTGCCTCGTGACGGGCGGTCGACAGTCTCCCCGCTCCTTTCCCACCTCAGTTTGGAGAATCCTTGCCAGTCAGCTTGGGCAACCCGGCAAGTATTTCGCCCACCCGGGTACCCACTTCGAGCAGAGGACTCGGATCGACTACATATAATTCAAGTCGTCAACTTTCAAGAAAGGCCCCAGTCGACAAGACTACGACGTGAGTTCCCACTTTGGTTGATACACGCTAGTCAGGGACGTCACTGGAAGCTGGAAGATCTACTTCTACGCTCAATGTCTATCGTCCAAGATCGGCACTACAATTGACCAAGGAAGCCAAGCATGATCCATTCCCTTGACCCCAGTTGCCTCGAATTCGAAGATCCCGACCACCTCTGTCCCCGAATGATACCTCCTGCAGGCCATTGCCCTTGATGGTCAGGATAAATATATATGTATGTATATGTACAAATCTGATTAATTATAGGTACAAAATCAGCACTATTATGTGTATTTCTGCGTGATCGGGGAGAAGAGCAAAAAGCAGCTTCCCTTCCATCGACCAGTCGCAAATGTCGTTCCCATCGGATTTGAGAGCTACGCATCTGCAAGATTCTAGATTAGACTTTGTTTTTGTTCTGGGCGAAATGCCAAAAGTGAAATCGTGGTGAGACCATCGCTCATTTGCACACTATTTTCGCACTCTCTTACTGTCTGTTTCAATTAGCATAGCCTCGCCATAACGCCGTGCTTGAAAAGTAACGGTTCTCTATTATAGTTGTATAACCGAGAAATCGCCAATTACGCGAGAAAGAGAGCGCGGAGAAAAGTAGCCAGTTGCATCGTTACTCTTCAAAGTTTATTCTACACCGAAATATCGCTTATTCAACAATTAAATATCACATTCTACGGGAAGTTCAAATCGTACAGTGTCTTTTCCGCATCATCATTACTATTTGCAAAGATAGCGGTCGAATAAACAGTCATGTCTATGTCAATTTGTCGTTTACATGTGCTTCCGCGGCTTCTCTCAAAAACGCTTTATATCTCGCATGATTGAGTCCATTGAGGGGCAACGAGAGCCTTCTCAGGACAGGCTCGTTGCCCCTCAGGCATAGGGGTGGTCGAGACCGCCTTGCGTGTAGAAGACCTAACACCTTTACTTTACTATAAACTCATATTACGGTATAAATCGAGAAGGAATCGAATCAGCTTCTCTCATTCGTTCACCATGCTTCGTAATACGCTCATTCTGCTCTTTGCGACGTCGCTTTCCAGCGCTCAAAACGTTTCAGGAATTGAACGAAACAATTCACTCTGCTGAAGGTCAGTTGTTTTGTGTTATTTGTGTCATTCTGCTCGAAAATCGCGGACGGAATGTGAGAGAACAAATGCATTGAGAAAATCTGAGTGGGGGCCTTTTTTCAAATACTCGCATCTTTCCAGTCGTGCCCAAGCTGGCGAGGCTTAACCGAACTCACTACACCGATATGATAGAGGAAAGAGAACCCTGACATCAAAAATTGTGCCACTCAAGACGAAATTCTATTTTGCTTTAATCGATGCTAATGAGGAGGCGCACGAGTACGTAGTATAGGGTTGACTTGAGAGAAAAGAACGAAGGAATTCGAGTTTCGAGAAACAAGTTTTATTTTACATTGTTTGATTGCTGATTTGCGGACGCCTTTATAGATACCGAATTAGGTGCTTTTGAAGCATCCCGAATTTGAACCCACTTTCGCTTTATCTCAAAGTTCTATATGAACTGACATACTGCACAGAGCGGGAAGTCTCCAACTTTCCTTACTTTGGAGATGTTGTCTCCAGCTGAGAGAGCATGAGAAATCAAGAGATGGAGACATCAAGTCTCCTAATAATTGGAGATGTGAACACTCCAGAGTAAGGAAAGCTGGAGACTTCGTTCTCTGAGTGCACGTCGATGAATTTCGAGATCTCGAAATTCATTATCACATTGTTAAGATTTGCAATGACGATGGTGGTTCTCGTGGGCGAGGGGCAAGTATTCGGCAGCGATTCTGCGACAATGATACAGAACATTGAAAAAGTGGTAAGACGCTAAAATATCAATCTATATTCCAAACTTTAGATAGGGGACTTTCTTAACTCTTGGGTACTTATGATAACTCACAACACTATGTTCTACCCCCCATTTCCCACTTATTGTTAGCCTTATTGAAATCTGTCAATGAGTTGAACTACATTGAATCAACTTGCACAGTATCCTACCGCCATTCTTCACTTAGAATCATTGAAAAAAGCCAGTAGATAAAAGTGAGATTCATTTACAGTTCGAAAAGGCCAATGAGCGTTATGCGAAGCTGAGTGAGCTGACGAAATCACAACTCAAAAAGGCATTTCCATTGATCGTAAATTTGATGGTGATGAAGGACGATCTCATGAATGAGTTCAAGAAGAAATACATCAAATGAGCTCCTAAAATTTAATGAATCTTTGATGGCTGATAAATCTGTTCTATTGAAAAATCGATATGTTCACAGAGTGCACATACTCTCCTTGTTTTTGCTCAGCACAAAAGAGATTGAACAAAATCACAGAAAAATAACTTTGAAAGCGGCATTGTTGATTTTCCGATATCACCTCCATCATATGCGAAACCGTTTGAAATATATTGTGCAATGTATGCCCTTTTTCTGATACTTAAAAAACCACGTGTTAAATTATCGAGAGTAATATGGTTGTCCGTGGCTGATGTTCGGAATTTTACGGACCTCAACAAAGTTATCCAAAATCCTAACGGATTCACTTCAGATATCGGACAAAAATATTTTTCGATGAACCTACCTTCGTACTGCGGTACGGCTGACGTGGAATAAACATCAGTTGACATTCGTTTTAGTTTACATCTGCCTCTCTGTTTTCTTTCAAACTCTGTATCTCTTGTATGTTGAGACAATGCTTACACACTCATATGCCGATATAAAGCAGGAGTAGAAGACGATTATCTCATTCCGATTCCCTCATTCCTGCATGATGCTCAACAATCTGTTCATGCTCCTAATTGCGCCATGCTGTGCAATGCTCAAACATTCAAAGAATTGAATGAGACACTCCACTCTCCCGATGGTCAGATTCTAATTTTTTCATTTAAAAAAACGTTGCCTCAGTCGTGTACAACTTGGTGAGGCTTGCTCGAACTTACTACCCGGATATAATAAAGGAGACCGAAGTCGCTAACATTTCGATCGAATTCAAAAGCTTCGCGGAGAATGAAGACAGCTTCGTAAGTATAACTAGCAGAAGGCATGGAAGCAAAATCAAAATTGCAACAAATGTGTTATGAGAAGCAAAATTATTAGTTGAATACGTTTTATGCAGGTAGACGACTACCCGATCCTTGCTTCAAAGTATGAATTGATCAAAGAGAAATTGATGCTGGCCTTGTTTCAACTTGATGAGGACAGCGAAGATTTCGTAGAATACGTAATAATATGAGACACATTTTCCAACTAAGATTTCCTGTTAAGGTTGCCGATCTTCTAGGCAAGAAGCGTATCTTCAATACTGATTCAACAAAGATGATACAGAACATTTCGGACGTGGGTAAGAGGTTTACGATTTCGATTTGTTATTAATTTTGCTTTGTAGTGCAAAAAGGCCAACGATCGCTATGCGACGCTGAGTGAGCAGTCAAAGTTACAGCTCCAAAAGGCATTCCTTTTGTCGCAAATTTGATGACGATGAAGGAGGATCTCATGAATGAGATCAAGATATCAGAATGGTCCATTTGATACTTTTTCTGTAACTGATAAAGCAATTCAAATCTAGTCAGACGACAATTTGACGCAGTATATTATGTATTCTAATCATCGTTACATCGTCATCTTGAATGATGAATAAATCGTAACAAAACGGGGCATCTCTTGGTTGACGTAGTTGGTCTATTCATTTGGTTATATATACATACATCGGTGCCAATAAAGTGAAGAGAGATTACGAATTCGCTGTACAATCAAACTCTTTTTTATGAAACGAGCGTGCAACAATAATATTTTACATGAAAACGTACCCTACTATGGTTCGAGAAAGGGCAAATAATATCGTTTAATGAGCGTTCTCAACAGGTGGTTGGAGCATCTCAGACTTCCCTCACTCGCATCCTCATTGTCAGAAGAGATGAGTAGACAACACTTGCCCAAATACAGGCCTTACCGTAAATTAAGCAACAAACGCGATAATCTATCAGAGGGTTATCCAACTATAGGGTTGAGTCATAAGTAATGTCCGATTTCAAATTTGAAATTTGAGCTTTCGTTTCTCGTCCAGTTTGAATTCCCAAACCTTGTGCTCATGCCATCTCTTGGAGGGGCTCTCTGACTACAAGTTCCAATATTGGTGTCGGTCGGCGCTACTTTGATACTCCCGAGATTATTAAAAGATTGTTACCAATATTTTGATCAAAAATTCCAAATAATTTTTTGAGGGTAGTTTTTAATGATGAAGTTATTTGCAGCTGATAACTTCAGATTATGTAATAGTACTTGAAGTGATCTTTCACATAGTGGAGAGAACAATGAGCTACTACTTTTGCTATAGAAGATATCGACCATCAATATAGGGTAACCCCAAGAAAGTAATGCTATGTATATTTCAATTCTCGGAGTCTGACGATAAGTGAGGGGAACCTAATAAGGTGCGTTACACTTCTTGATACTTTTGCTGCCCGACATGAGGTTTACTTTTGAATGGTGCGCATTCAAGCTTATAATGATACCATAAAAAGGAAACTTTCAACAGTTAAAGGTTTTTTCAAGAAAATCGTGACCTTGGGTGTCTTCTTTGATGAAGTGCCCTATCGGAAGCCAGGGAAATCAAGAGTAGCCCAATTTATCAGCCCTTCTAGGGGACATTCTTTGCGGAATAGACAAATTAGTGGAGCGATTTGCGGCGCTCCAAGTTTGTGCAAGTGGTGAAGTCTCATTTTCGATCACAAATTTCGGGCGCCGAATTCGTCTGATCCAACAAAACAATGAAACGACCTGGTTCTAAGTGAGTAATATGTTGGTATCAGTGATAGATTACACCATAAACTAACGGAGAATGGGAGATCAATTCATGCGAGTAGCCATTCTGGCTCTAATATTCAAAATGACGAGATGTGCAACTCGTCACCTTAATTTTGGAAGGGACGGTTCTGACTAGTCCGTTCGGGTATAAAGGTTCCATTCTGCATTTACTACATATCACCCTTGTCATTGCTACTTTGAATGGGATATCATCTCGTAAAATCACAAAACTACATGCCAAAGAAAATGGTTCTTGCCGATTCCGACCTTGCCAACTTCCTTTCCTTCCTTCTCTAACCATTATGAACGGGTAGTCAAGAACTAGTGATCAACATAAAGAGGAAGGCTATTTAAGTATAGCGTATATAACAAAATAAAAGTTGATTGATTGTAGAAGAAAAGCAATCGAATTTTCAAAATTATTAAAATCGGACATTACTTATGACTCAACCTGATATTTAAGAAATTAGAATTTGATTGCGTATCATCTTTTGTGAAGCTGATGACTACGCGCCCCGCCAAAGCGTTGTAGAGGCAATTCACAAAAAAGTATCATATTTTCACAACAAAAAAATTCGTATTCATTTTCTTCAATTGTCACAAGTGGATGATGGCCATTTAGCATTTTTATAAGTGCTTATTTATAGATGATATGGGGTGATAATGAGGAGGGAAAACGACCGATTCGAAATCCCTTTCGAACATTCATTATTTTCTTTTAGAGAATATCACATCGTACTGTGGGTATTTTTGGTATCTGGCAGACAACTATAAACACTTCATGACTTTGCCACAGCTTACCTCTCCATCTCTGCCCTCTCTTGATTGCCCACAGTCTCTCGTTCAAAAATAGTCATCGTGCGGTGGTATAAAATGACTTCGAATCCAGCGTGGAATCAGACCAATCGGTTCTTAGTCTTACAATGTTTCGAACTGCTCTTTTCTCTCTTCTAATCGTCTCTTTTTGCCTCCGCTCAATCGATGGCGGACTTTAAGGAGCTCCTCAACACAAAAGAGGCGGAAAGTGAGCAATCACTAATTAATAGCTGCTTATCTAAATCTACGAAGTCACGATAGTGGTTCTAACATAGGGTTGGTGCAAAAGTTTCGATCTTTTTTCGACTCAACGAATTTCTGAAATATTTTTCGATTGGAAAATCAGATCGTTTCATGGTTATGCATATTTTGAAGGTCCGTCCTTGCGCTATTTATCCCCCACTTTCTGGAATCCATTACTTGAGAATGTACAACTTTATGAGTGCACGTAGTGGATGCGCTGGGAATTGATACCTCGCACTTTTGGAATTATAAACCTATGAAAGCAAAATGAAGGCCAACAAAAAGATTAGAATTATGAAGAGGGGTAGTAAACATTTACATTTAGCCCGATACTACGTTTGTGCTGATTCGGGGAAACTTTTTCCGAGCACTTGAATTGAGACTGCAATTAAACACATCTGACGAAAACACAATTTTGGATGGTACTTCCGTGTACAGATGACTTGTCATCTGACATTATACTGTTGCGTAGTATATTTACAATATTTTCTATTCATTTAGTTGGTTTCTTGATTAAGCTTTTGCGGTACAATATTTAATATTCAGAAGTTGGTGGTCATTCTGTGGTGTTGAAAACGATGTTTTATAATATGCAAAATCATTGTTTGGCGATGAAACAATGAGATCACGTAGTTATTCTGAAGAGGAGGCATAGCTAAACCAACCTAAGAAAGAGCGGAGCTGAACTCACCTGGAGCGAATTTGAGATCGTTTCTACTAGGGTTGGTTAAATCGGTGCGAGCCGAAGGTGCACCTCGGCTCGTGGTCGGCTCGTGATCGAGAGAGAGCGCGCGGTCTGAGCCGCGAGCCCGAGGATCACCGCCGGCTCGCAGAAAGCTCGCGGCTCGCGCTGGACCGCGAGCTTTTTTGGGAAAACGTGCGAGGCCGAACACCGTCTCGGCGAAAGAATTGGCCGTTCTCACTGATTACATGAGAGATTACCGCTTTCTCCATCGTGGCATGTGTAGTGCAGTGGTTACCGTTTTGCCACATCACCCGAACGTCGGTGGTTCGATCCCGCGTCGACGCACTCATTTTTGCTCTCTTCTATTTCGATTGCTTACCCTATTACAACTGGGTTTTACATTCCTTTTCACGGCACTATTGAGTGTTATGCTGTAGAGAATGCAGAATCGCTTTCGCTTGATTCAGACTTTAAAAAATTCTCATTCACAAAGTAGTGCTTACAAGTGGCAGAGGAGTGAGTAGAATGTACCGAAAATCGCGAAATCGTGGTTGTAACACTCAGCAGGGCCGTCAAAAGGGATATAAAAACCAGTGGCAATAGGTAGCCATCGAAATTGAAGAGAGCAAAAATGAGTGGGTCGACGCGGGATCGAACCACCGACGTTCGGGTGAAGTGGCGAAACGGTAACCACTGCACTACATAGGCTATGAGTGATGAAGCGGTAATCTCTCTGGTAATCAGTGAGATCGGCCCAATTCTTCAGCCGAGACGGTGTTCACACCGTCCGTGTCCCAAAAAAGCTCGCGGTCCCAGCGCGAGCCGCGAGCTTTCTGCGAGCCGGCGGTGATCCTCGGGCTCGCGGCTCGGACCGCGCCCTCTCTCTCGACCACGGTGAACCGGCTCGGGCTCGAGCTTTTCGCGAGCTTTTCACGTTAAAAAGGAGACGGTTAACCTTGTATCGGGCTTCACCGATTTTACCAACCCTAGTTTCTACGGATCCACTGTGATATGCGTTTTTGAGAACTTGAGAGAGTGATTCTGAACTGTGTTTTGGATTTTTCGATATTCTGGAAATTAAAAATGCAATTACGGAAACAGCCACGTTTAGCAGTGACATAGTTAATGTAGAATACAGCGCCCCTACCTAGACCTCATGAGAGCGTATTGGTAACAAACACTGATATCTAGTTTTGCACATGTGTGTTTTATGGATGTCCAACATTTGACCAGTTATATCTCATGAAGTCGGCATCCTACCACTAAGCCAATCACATCGCTGGAGAGAGGGTACAAGGGGCTCTCACCTTTTTATAGTGAGGCATGCTGGAGAAATTTCCTTTTTGATTGTGAGTGAATGTCAATTTATCTCGATTTTTGAATTTTTACTCAACATTTCTTTTCTAATTTTTCTGTGCAATTATGAGTGTATGCCTAACTTAAGTATAGGGTTAGGAAGTGCAACTACTACCACACCACATACTTTGAACATAGGTCGATTGCTTTTTGTATGGCTGAGACACGATGGTTCAAATATGATACCCCGAAAAGATCGAAATTTTTGCACCAACCTGATATCACTCACGTCTCAACGGCCAACAGCGGCCAACGGCTTTCGATCGAGCTTTAGACATAATTACTAGCTAAAACAAATTAATGATATTGCGTTACAGTTCCGTTAATTTTTAACTAACTTGTGATACTAGTAACTTACTTTAACAACAGTTTGTAACTTCAGTTCCGTCCAAGATGGTTGAATTCGCCAGGAAACATTTCTCCTCGTTTGTGGCTGCTAACGAGGTCGAAGGACTAAAGAAGGAAGTCGAGAAAATGATGAAGGACGATTCCGAGATCAACTTTGTGAGCTAATAATTAAAAAAATATTATTTTTGAATAATATTATTTATTCAATTATGCTATTTAGTATATTGCACAAGTTAAGGTAGTTATTTTCCAGGAAGACCCGGTTGCTATCGCCAGGGACTACCCAATTACCTACTCGAAAGGACTCAAGATAAAAGAGATTCTGCAGACGAGTCTGGTCAAGCTCAGTGAGGAATCAAGGGAGTTCATAGTGAAGGTACAAACAATTCTTTAAATTTTTACTTTTTAAGACTTTTTATCACATTTTACAAAATTACTTTTTCGTCGCATTCATGCGTTATTTAATTGCTTCTGTGGAAAAAACGATTGAACACCAATAGAAGTAATTGATTACTTCGAACTGCGTTGCCGTGTATCTCCACAGGAGTGATTCATGAATCCGGCGAAGAAATGTTTACCAGACCTAGGATACGAACGAAATGCCCGGATTGCAGGGTCTCCAGGTCGTTATGGAGCATCAACCGCTCTACAGAGAAAATTATGAGAAAATGATCAGCAACGTCAAAGAACTGGTTGGCTACATATATTTGTAAAAAAATGCAAAAGAAACACAAGAAATATGGAATATATTACAGAAATAAATTACAGATGGCAGAAACATCGACGTTGTACGATAATTTGTCCTACCGTTCCAAGATGGAGCTGAAGGCACAATTCCCTATTGTGGTCAAGTTCATTGAAGCGAAAGAGGAGCTTCTAAAAATTCTGGACGAGTAATCGTGATCATTCAAAGTCTGTTTTCTGTACTCAAAATATGATAAATAAATAGTAATTTGCGGTTAATCTAAAATTGCTTTTGCGGTTAATCTATAGATTATTCTTCCATCGTTCTTTACCTGGCAAAAGAGAAGCATAAGTTCGTGTCATGCAAACGAAATACTTTCGTTTTCGAATCAACACCACAGGTCCCCTTACTCTCTACTTCAAATGCTAACTGATTCATTCTTGTTGCTGCCCAGTTTTCATCTTTTCTCCGCGTCTTCTCATGGTATTTTTATCCTCCAATTGATTGCAGAAACGCTCCAATCAGTTCATATAAGATATTGAAATAGTGTTATGACAAATATACTATATGAAATGGCGTTATCAGAAGAAGGATTCAATCTTGGTTGCTTGTCGTGGATGGAACGAAGAACACGGGAGTCGAAATTTCATCCCTGAGCCAACAATTCGTTTATTTTAAAAAGATAAAAATAACAGTAAAAAAATCAACGAAATCTTGCCTGCCAGCTAATCGGCGAAGGTCTGAGCGAAGACCAGAAGAGAAAGTTACTAAGAGGAAAGGAGGAGAGCAACTGAGTATAATCGTCTCGGCTAGATGCATTGTCATAGTAAACGGACCCTAAAAATTGGGATAAATAAAAATACTCAAGATGTTTGTGTGTGTCTGGTATAGTGTCAATTGTGTACGATTTTCAGATTCTTGTTTTTTTATCTGAAGATGATTCGGATGTCGCGGGCCATGTCTGTGTGTCTGTGCGTCTGGTGTTGTGTCCGTTTTGCTAGGGGACTTCTGGATGCACGTCCTCGAAAAAAAACAAGAAAAAAACACAACACTTGACACTATGTAGTTAGATCGAATAATCATATTCGCAAGTAACAAAGGTTATTCGCTAGGCATTCGATTCGGAATATTGTCAACACAATTTCAATATTTTGATTTTCTAAAACTCTTCTGAAGCAATTGAATCACAACAAGGCGATAACAAAAATTCGGGCGTGTTCTATGACCTAAAAACGTACATTTTCACTGATTATTCCCACGTATATAGTGATGAGATACATAAAACAGACGAGCTGAAACAACGGTAAGATAATTGTTCTTTGCAAGATTAGAAAATAAATTGATCCCAGTATTATTATCGTAATATGACAGGTATCATCAGAGATTGCATGAAGCCGGGAACAACTTTCAAAAACATATTTTTGATTTCGATCAAACTTTTATGTGGAAGTATACTAGGGATGAGAATTCCATCAATCCGGGTCCCAGGTCGCAGAACCGGCTTTTAGGGATTTTCCGGCTCCAAAACCGGAATTTACGTAACTTCCTTCAAAATGTAGCTAGAAAGTCGTTCTGGTGCTCAAAAAATTCGGAAAAATATTCTCTACAATTTATCTGTTGCACACAAAAGTCGTAATGGGGCACAAAAAAAGATTTTCAAAATTTTTATGACTCAAATTTTTGCAAGCTATCATTCACAAAATACGTAGTTATTATTGAAAGAGTTGTTTGATTTAAGGTGGTCCATCAAAACGAAGAACAATGGTAAAAATTAGGAAAAAATATATAAATTATTTCGAGAACTGTGTGATGTGTTTGTGTGAAGATTGAAATTGAAAAGTATCTTCGAAATTGAATAATCCATATCAGAATGAGCGATCTGGCCTATTTACACATTCTCCAAATGATAGCTTGCAAAAATTTGAGTCATAAAATTTTTGAAATTATTTTTCTTCAAAAAAATCTATTTTTTGGAAAGTTTCGCATATGGGTAAATACTCGATGAAATAAGCCAGACTGTCACGTATTGTCGTTTTATTTAATATAGAGGCGAATTGAATGTGTTTAGAGCCGAAAATGACTTCAGACGATAGTTTTGTATCGAAAAATCTCAGTTTTCCTTGTTTCGATGCGATTTTTCGGGTATTCGTACGCTCCTTTTTTGCCATTTTTATTTTTTATATAACCAATGTTGACCTGCTCTTTCATATTCCACTCTTAAATTTTGTGCTATTTTTGATATAAAAATTATAATTTTTTTTGTTTGATTTATTTTTAGGTTTTTTCATCAGAACTTTTTTTGTGCCCCATTACGACTTTTGTGTGCAACAGATAAATTGTAGAGAATATTTTTCCGAATTTTTTGAGCACCAGAACGACTTTCTAGCTACACTTTGAAGGAAGTTACGTAAATTCCGGTTTTGGAGCCGGAAAATCCCTAAAAGCCGGTTCTGCGACCTGGGACCCGGATTGATGGAATTCTCATCCCTAGTATACTTCCACATAAAAGTTTGATCGAAATCAAAAATATGTTTTTGAAAGTTGTTCCCGGCTTCATGCAATCTCTGATGATACCTGTCATATTACGATAATAATACTGGGATCAATTTATTTTCTAATCTTGCAAAGAACAATTATCTTACCGTTGTTTCAGCTCGTCTGTTTTATGTATCTCATCACTATATACGTGGGAATAATCAGTGAAAATGTACGTTTTTAGGTCATAGAACACGCCCGAATTTTTGTTATCGCCTTGTTGTGATTCAATTGCTTCAGAAGAGTTTTAGAAAATCAAAATATTGAAATTGTGTTGACAATATTCCGAATCGAATGCCTAGCGAATAACCTTTGTTACTTGCGAATATGATTATTCGATCTAACTACATAGTGTCAAGTGTTGTGTTTTTTTCTTGTTTTTTTTCGAGGACGTGCATCCAGAAGTCCCCTAGCAAAACGGACACAACACCAGACGCACAGACACACAGACATGGCCCGCGACATCCGAATCATCTTCAGATAAAAAAACAAGAATCTGAAAATCGTACACAATTGACACTATACCAGACACACACAAACATCTTGAGTATTTTTATTTATCCCAATTTTTAGGGTCCGTTTACTATGACAATGCATCTAGCCGAGACGATTATACTCAGTTGCTCTCCTCCTTTCCTCTTAGTAACTTTCTCTTCTGGTCTTCGCTCAGACCTTCGCCGATTAGCTGGCAGGCAAGATTTCGTTGATTTTTTTACTGTTATTTTTATCTTTTTAAAATAAACGAATTGTTGGCTCAGGGATGAAATTTCGACTCCCGTGTTCTTCGTTCCATCCACGACAAGCAACCAAGATTGAATCCTTCTTCTGATAACGCCATTTCATATAGTATATTTGTCATAACACTATTTCAATATCTTATATGAACTGATTGGAGCGTTTCTGCAATCAATTGGAGGATAAAAATACCATGAGAAGACGCGGAGAAAAGATGAAAACTGGGCAGCAACAAGAATGAATCAGTTAGCATTTGAAGTAGAGAGTAAGGGGACCTGTGGTGTTGATTCGAAAACGAAAGTATTTCGTTTGCATGACACGAACTTATGCTTCTCTTTTGCCAGGTAAAGAACGATGGAAGAATAATCTATAGATTAACCGCAAAAGCAATTTTAGATTAACCGCAAATTACTATTTATTTATCATATTTTGAGTACAGAAAACAGACTTTGAATGATCACGATTACTCGTCCAGAATTTTTAGAAGCTCCTCTTTCGCTTCAATGAACTTGACCACAATAGGGAATTGTGCCTTCAGCTCCATCTTGGAACGGTAGGACAAATTATCGTACAACGTCGATGTTTCTGCCATCTGTAATTTATTTCTGTAATATATTCCATATTTCTTGTGTTTCTTTTGCATTTTTTTACAAATATATGTAGCCAACCAGTTCTTTGACGTTGCTGATCATTTTCTCATAATTTTCTCTGTAGAGCGGTTGATGCTCCATAACGACCTGGAGACCCTGCAATCCGGGCATTTCGTTCGTATCCTAGGTCTGGTAAACATTTCTTCGCCGGATTCATGAATCACTCCTGTGGAGATACACGGCAACGCAGTTCGAAGTAATCAATTACTTCTATTGGTGTTCAATCGTTTTTCCACAGAAGCAATTAAATAACGCATGAATGCGACGAAAAAGTAATTTTGTAAAATGTGATAAAAAGTCTTAAAAAGTAAAAATTTAAAGAATTGTTTGTACCTTCACTATGAACTCCCTTGATTCCTCACTGAGCTTGACCAGACTCGTCTGCAGAATCTCTTTTATCTTGAGTCCTTTCGAGTAGGTAATTGGGTAGTCCCTGGCGATAGCAACCGGGTCTTCCTGGAAAATAACTACCTTAACTTGTGCAATATACTAAATAGCATAATTGAATAAATAATATTATTCAAAAATAATATTTTTTTAATTATTAGCTCACAAAGTTGATCTCGGAATCGTCCTTCATCATTTTCTCGACTTCCTTCTTTAGTCCTTCGACCTCGTTAGCAGCCACAAACGAGGAGAAATGTTTCCTGGCGAATTCAACCATCTTGGACGGAACTGAAGTTACAAACTGTTGTTAAAGTAAGTTACTAGTATCACAAGTTAGTTAAAAATTAACGGAACTGTAACGCAATATCATTAATTTGTTTTAGCTAGTAATTATGTCTAAAGCTCGATCGAAAGCCGTTGGCCGCTGTTGGCCGTTGAGACGTGAGTGATATCAGGTTGGTGCAAAAATTTCGATCTTTTCGGGGTATCATATTTGAACCATCGTGTCTCAGCCATACAAAAAGCAATCGACCTATGTTCAAAGTATGTGGTGTGGTAGTAGTTGCACTTCCTAACCCTAGCGATAGTGCTGACAAGCTGCCTGCCTGACAAGCTATGAAAAAAATAATTGTTCATACAAATCTGATTTCTGTGCCTCGTGACGTTCTGTGCCTCGTGACGGGCGGTCGACAGTCTCCCCGCTCCTTTCCCACCTCAGTTTGGAGAATCCTTGCCAGTCAGCTTGGGCAACCCGGCAAGTATTTCGCCCACCCGGTACCACTTCGAGCAGAGGACTCGGATCGACTACATATAATTCAAGTCGTCAACTTTCAAGAAAGGCCCCAGTCGACAAGACTACGACGTGAGTTCCCACTTTGGTTGATACACGCTAGTCAGGACGTCACTGGAAGCTGGAAGATCTACTTCTACGCTCAATGTCTATCGTCCAAGATCGGCACTACAATTGACCAAGGAAGCCAAGCATGATCCATTCCCTTGACCCAGTTGCCTCGAATTCGAAGATCCCGACCACCTCTGTCCCCGAATGATACCTCCTGCAGGCCATTGCCTTGATGTCAGGATAAATATATATGTATGTATATGTACAAATCTGATTAATTATAGGTACAAAATCAGCACTATTATGTGTATTTCTGCGTGATCGGGAGAAGAGCAAAAAGCAGCTTCCCTTCCATCGACCAGTCGCAAATGTCGTTCCCATCGGATTTGAGAGCTACGCATCTGCAAGATTCTAGATTAGACTTTGTTTTTGTTCTGGGCGAAATGCCAAAAGTGAAATCGTGGTGAGACCATCGCTCATTTGCACACTATTTTCGCACTCTCTTACTGTCTGTTTCAATTAGCATAGCCTCGCCATAACGCCGTGCTTGAAAAGTAACGGTTCTCCTATTATAGTTGTATAACCGAGAAATCGCCCAATTACGCGAGAAAGAGAGCGCGGAGAAAAGTAGCCAGTTGCATCGTTACTCTTCAAAGTTTATTCTACACCGAAATATCGCTTATTCAACAATTAAATATCACATTCTACGGGAAGTTCAAATCGTACAGTGTCTTTTCCGCATCATCATTACTATTTGCAAAGATAGCGGTCGAATAAACAGTCATGTCTATGTCAATTTGTCGTTTACATGTGCTTCCGCGGCTTCTCTCAAAAACGCTTTATATCTCGCATGATTGAGTCCATTGAGGGGCAACGAGAGCCTTCTCAGGACAGGCTCTCGTTGCCCCTCAGGCATAGGGGTGGTCGAGACCGCCTTGCGTGTAGAAGACCTAACACCTTTACCTTTACTATAAACTCATATTACGGTATAAATCGAGAAGGAATCGAATCAGCTTCTCTCATTCGTTCACCATGCTTCGTAATACGCTCATTCTGCTCTTTGCGACGTCGCTTTCCAGCGCTCAAACGTTTCAGGAATTGAACGAAACAATTCACTCTGCTGAAGGTCAGTTGTTTTGTGTTATTTGTGTCATTCTGCTCGAAAATCGCGGACGGAATGTGAGAGAACAAATGCATTGAGAAAATCTGAGTGGGGGCCTTTTTTCAAATACTCGCATCTTTCCAGTCGTGCCCAAGCTGGCGAGGCTTAACCGAACTCACTACACCGATATGATAGAGGAAAGAGAACCCCTGACATCAAAAATTGTGCCACTCAAGACGAAATTCTATTTTGCTTTAATCGATGCTAATGAGGAGGCGCACGAGTACGTAGTATAGGGTTGACTTGAGAGAAAAGAACGAAGGAATTCGAGTTTCGAGAAACAAGTTTTATTTTACATTGTTTGATTGCTGATTTGCGGACGCCTTTATAGATACCGAATTAGGTGCTTTTGAAGCATCCCGAATTTGAACCCACTTTCGCTTTATCTCAAAGTTCTATATGAACTGACATACTGCACAGAGCGGGAAGTCTCCAACTTTCCTTACTTTGGAGATGTTGTCTCCAGCTGAGAGAGCATGAGAAATCAAGAGATGGAGACATCAAGTCTCCTAATAATTGGAGATGTGAACACTCCAGAGTAAGGAAAGCTGGAGACTTCGTTCTCTGAGTGCACGTCGATGAATTTCGAGATCTCGAAATTCATTATCACATTGTTAAGATTTGCAATGACGATGGTGGTTCTCGTGGGCGAGGGGCAAGTATTCGGCAGCGATTCTGCGACAATGATACAGAACATTGAAAAAGTGGTAAGACGCTAAAATATCAATCTATATTCCAAACTTTAGATAGGGACTTTCTTAACTCTTGGGTACTTATGATAACTCACAACACTATGTTCTACCCCCCATTTCCCACTTATTGTTAGCCTTATTGAAATCTGTCAATGAGTTGAACTACATTGAATCAACTTGCACAGTATCCTACCGCCATTCTTCACTTAGAATCATTGAAAAAAGCCAGTAGATAAAAGTGAGATTCATTTACAGTTCGAAAAGGCCAATGAGCGTTATGCGAAGCTGAGTGAGCTGACGAAATCACAACTCAAAAAGGCATTTCCATTGATCGTAAATTTGATGGTGATGAAGGACGATCTCATGAATGAGTTCAAGAAGAAATACATCAAATGAGCTCCTAAAATTTAATGAATCTTTGATGGCTGATAAATCTGTTCTATTGAAAAATCGATATGTTCACAGAGTGCACATACTCTCCTTGTTTTTGCTCAGCACAAAAGAGATTGAACAAAATCACAGAAAAATAACTTTGAAAGCGGCATTGTTGATTTTCCGATATCACCTCCATCATATGCGAAACCGTTTGAAATATATTGTGCAATGTATGCCCTTTTCTGATACTTAAAAAACCACGTGTTAAATTATCGAGAGTAATATGGTTGTCCGTGGCTGATGTTCGGAATTTTACGGACCTCAACAAAGTTATCCAAAATCCTAACGGATTCACTTCAGATATCGGACAAAAATATTTTTCGATGAACCTACCTTCGTACTGCGGTACGGCTGACGTGGAATAAACATCAGTTGACATTCGTTTTAGTTTACATCTGCCTCTCTGTTTTCTTTCAAACTCTGTATCTCTTGTATGTTGAGACAATGCTTACACACTCATATGCCGATATAAAGCAGGAGTAGAAGACGATTATCTCATTCCGATTCCCTCATTCCTGCATGATGCTCAACAATCTGTTCATGCTCCTAATTGCGGCCATGCTGTGCAATGCTCAAACATTCAAAGAATTGAATGAGACACTCCACTCTCCCGATGGTCAGATTCTAATTTTTTCATTTAAAAAAACGTTGCCTCAGTCGTGTACAACTTGGTGAGGCTTGCTCGAACTTACTACCCGGATATAATAAAGGAGACCGAAGTCGCTAACATTTCGATCGAATTCAAAAGCTTCGCGGAGAATGAAGACAGCTTCGTAAGTATAACTAGCAGAAGGCATGGAAGCAAAATCAAAATTGCAACAAATGTGTTATGAGAAGCAAAATTATTAGTTGAATACGTTTTATGCAGGTAGACGACTACCCGATCCTTGCTTCAAAGTATGAATTGATCAAAGAGAAATTGATGCTGGCCTTGTTTCAACTTGATGAGGACAGCGAAGATTTCGTAGAATACGTAATAATATGAGACACATTTTCCAACTAAGATTTCCTGTTAAGGTTGCCGATCTTCTAGGCAAGAAGCGTATCTTCAATACTGATTCAACAAAGATGATACAGAACATTTCGGACGTGGTAAGAGGTTTACGATTTCGATTTGTTATTAATTTTGCTTTGTAGTGCAAAAAGGCCAACGATCGCTATGCGACGCTGAGTGAGCAGTCAAAGTTACAGCTCCAAAAGGCATTCCCTTTTGTCGCAAATTTGATGACGATGAAGGAGGATCTCATGAATGAGATCAAGATATCAGAATGGTCCATTTGATACTTTTTCTGTAACTGATAAAGCAATTCAAATCTAGTCAGACGACAATTTGACGCAGTATATTATGTATTCTAATCATCGTTACATCGTCATCTTGAATGATGAATAAATCGTAACAAAACGGGGCATCTCTTGGTTGACGTAGTTTGTCTATTCATTTGGTTATATATACATACATCGGTGCCAATAAAGTGAAGAGAGATTACGAATTCGCTGTACAATCAAACTCTTTTTTATGAAACGAGCGTGCAACAATAATATTTTACATGAAAACGTACCCTACTATGGTTCGAGAAAGGGCAAATAATATCGTTTAATGAGCGTTCTCAACAGGTGGTTGGAGCATCTCAGACTTCCCTCACTCGCATCCTCATTGTCAGAAGAGATGAGTAGACAACACTTGCCCAAATACAGGCCTTACCGTAAATTAAGCAACAAACGCGATAATCTATCAGAGGGTTATCCAACTATAGGGTTGAGTCATAAGTAATGTCCGATTTCAAATTTGAAATTTGAGCTTTCGTTTCTCGTCCAGTTTGAATTCCCAAACCTTGTGCTCATGCCATCTCTTGGAGGGGCTCTCTGACTACAAGTTCCAATATTGGTGTCGGTCGGCGCTACTTTGATACTCCCGAGATTATTAAAAGATTGTTACCAATATTTTGATCAAAAATTCCAAATAATTTTTTGAGGTAGTTTTTAATGATGAAGTTATTTGCAGCTGATAACTTCAGATTATGTAATAGTACTTGAAGTGATCTTTCACATAGTGGAGAGAACAATGAGCTACTACTTTTGCTATAGAAGATATCGACCATCAATATAGGGTAACCCCAAGAAAGTAATGCTATGTATATTTCAATTCTCGGAGTCTGACGATAAGTGAGGGGAACCTAATAAGGTGCGTTACACTTCTTGATACTTTTGCTGCCCGACATGAGGTTTACTTTGAATGGTGCGCATTCAAGCTTATAATGATACCATAAAAAGGAAACTTTCAACAGTTAAAGGTTTTTCAAGAAAATCGTGACCTTGGGTGTCTTCTTTGATGAAGTGCCCTATCGGAAGCCAGGGAAATCAAGAGTAGCCCAATTTATCAGCCCTTCTAGGGGACATTCTTTGCGGAATAGACAAATTAGTGGAGCGATTTGCGGCGCTCCAAGTTTGTGGCAAGTGGTGAAGTCTCATTTTCGATCACAAATTTCGGGCGCCGAATTCCGTCTGATCCAACAAAACAATGAAACGACCTGGTTCTAAGTGAGTAATATGTTGGTATCAGTGATAGATTACACCATAAACTAACGGAGAATGGGAGATCAATTCATGCGAGTAGCCATTCTGGCTCTAATATTCAAAATGACGAGATGTGCAACTCGTCACCTTAATTTTTGGAAGGACGGTTCTGACTAGTCCGTTCGGGTATAAAGGTTCCATTCTGCATTTACTACATATCACCCTTGTCATTGCTACTTTGAATGGGATATCATCTCGTAAAATCACAAAACTACATGCCAAAGAAATGGTCTTGCCGATTCCGACCTTGCCAACTTCCTTTCCTTCCTTCTCTAACCATTATGAACGGGTAGTCAAGAACTAGTGATCAACATAAAGAGGAAGGCTATTTAAGTATAGCGTATATAACAAAATAAAAGTTGATTGATTGTAGAAGAAAAGCAATCGAATTTTCAAAATTATTAAAATCGGACATTACTTATGACTCAACCTGATATTTAAGAAATTAGAATTTGATTGCGTATCATCTTTTGTGAAGCTGATGACTACGCGCCCCGCCAAAGCGTTGTAGAGGCAATTCACAAAAAAGTATCATATTTTCACAACAAAAAAATTCGTATTCATTTTCTTCAATTGTCACAAGTGGATGATGGCCATTTAGCATTTTTATAAGTGCTTATTTATAGATGATATGGGGTGATAATGAGGAGGGAAAACGACCGATTCGAAATCCCTTTCGAACATTCATTATTTTCTTTTAGAGAATATCACATCGTACTGTGGGTATTTTTGGTATCTGGCAGACAACTATAAACACTTCATGACTTTGCCACAGCTTACCTCTCCATCTCTGCCCTCTCTTGATTGCCCACAGTCTCTCGTTCAAAATAGTCATCGTGCGGTGGTATAAAATGACTTCGAATCCAGCGTGGAATCAGACCAATCGGTTCTTAGTCTTACAATGTTTCGAACTGCTCTTTTCTCTCTTCTAATCGTCTCTTTTGCCTCCGCTCAATCGATGGCGGACTTTAAGGAGCTCCTCAACACAAAAGAGGCGGAAAGTGAGCAATCACTAATTAATAGCTGCTTATCTAAATCTACGAAGTCACGATAGTGGTTCTAACATAGGGTTGGTGCAAAAGTTTCGATCTTTTTTCGACTCAACGAATTTCTGAAATATTTTTCGATTGGAAAATCAGATCGTTTCATGGTTATGCATATTTTGAAGGTCCGTCCTTGCGCTATTTATCCCCCACTTTCTGGAATCCATTACTTGAGAATGTACAACTTTATGAGTGCACGTAGTGGATGCGCTGGGAATTGATACCTCGCACTTTTGGAATTATAAACCTATGAAAGCAAAATGAAGGCCAACAAAAAGATTAGAATTATGAAGAGGGGTAGTAAACATTTACATTTAGCCCGATACTACGTTTGTGCTGATTCGGGGAAACTTTTTCCGAGCACTTGAATTGAGACTGCAATTAAACACATCTGACGAAAACACAATTTTGGATGGTACTTCCGTGTACAGATGACTTGTCATCTGACATTATACTGTTGCGTAGTATATTTACAATATTTTCTATTCATTTAGTTGGTTTCTTGATTAAGCTTTTGCGGTACAATATTTAATATTCAGAAGTTGGTGGTCATTCTGTGGTGTTGAAAACGATGTTTTATAATATGCAAAATCATTGTTTGGCGATGAAACAATGAGATCACGTAGTTATTCTGAAGAGGAGGCATAGCTAAACCAACCCTAAGAAAGAGCGGAGCTGAACTCACCTGGAGCGAATTTGAGATCGTTTCTACTAGGGTTGGTTAAATCGGTGCGAGCCGAAGGTGCACCTCGGCTCGTGGTCGGCTCGTGATCGAGAGAGAGCGCGCGGTCTGAGCCGCGAGCCCGAGGATCACCGCCGGCTCGCAGAAAGCTCGCGGCTCGCGCTGGACCGCGAGCTTTTTTGGGAAAACGTGCGAGGCCGAACACCGTCTCGGCGAAAGAATTGGCCGTTCTCACTGATTACATGAGAGATTACCGCTTTCTCCATCGTGGCATGTGTAGTGCAGTGGTTACCGTTTTGCCACATCACCCGAACGTCGGTGGTTCGATCCCGCGTCGACGCACTCATTTTTGCTCTCTTCTATTTCGATTGCTACCTATTACAACTGGGTTTTACATTCCTTTTCACGGCACTATTGAGTGTTATGCTGTAGAGAATGCAGAATCGCTTTCGCTTGATTCAGACTTTAAAAAATTCTCATTCACAAAGTAGTGCTTACAAGTGGCAGAGGAGTGAGTAGAATGTACCGAAATCGCGAAATCGTGGTTGTAACACTCAGCAGGGCCGTCAAAAGGGATATAAAAACCAGTGGCAATAGGTAGCCATCGAAATTGAAGAGAGCAAAAATGAGTGGGTCGACGCGGGATCGAACCACCGACGTTCGGGTGAAGTGGCGAAACGGTAACCACTGCACTACATAGGCTATGAGTGATGAAGCGGTAATCTCTCTGGTAATCAGTGAGATCGGCCAATTCTTCAGCCGAGACGGTGTTCACACCGTCCGTGTCCCAAAAAAGCTCGCGGTCCAGCGCGAGCCGCGAGCTTTCTGCGAGCCGGCGGTGATCCTCGGGCTCGCGGCTCGGACCGCGCCCTCTCTCTCGACCACGGTGAACCGGCTCGGGCTCGAGCTTTTCGCGAGCTTTTCACGTTAAAAAGGAGACGGTTAACCTTGTATCGGGCTTCACCGATTTTACCAACCCTAGTTTCTACGGATCCACTGTGATATGCGTTTTTGAGAACTTGAGAGAGTGATTCTGAACTGTGTTTTGGATTTTTCGATATTCTGGAAATTAAAAATGCAATTACGGAAACAGCCACGTTTAGCAGTGACATAGTTAATGTAGAATACAGCGCCCCTACCTAGACCTCATGAGAGCGTATTGGTAACAAACACTGATATCTAGTTTTGCACATGTGTTTTATGGATGTCCAACATTTGACCAGTTATATCTCATGAAGTCGGCATCCTACCACTAAGCCAATCACATCGCTGGAGAGAGGGTACAAGGGGCTCTCACCTTTTTATAGTGAGGCATGCTGGAGAAATTTCCTTTTTGATTGTGAGTGAATGTCAATTTATCTCGATTTTTGAATTTTTACTCAACATTTCTTTTCTAATTTTTCTGTGCAATTATGAGTGTATGCCTAACTTAAGTATAGGGTTAGGAAGTGCAACTACTACCACACCACATACTTTGAACATAGGTCGATTGCTTTTTGTATGGCTGAGACACGATGGTTCAAATATGATACCCCGAAAAGATCGAAATTTTTGCACCAACCTGATATCACTCACGTCTCAACGGCCAACAGCGGCCAACGGCTTTCGATCGAGCTTTAGACATAATTACTAGCTAAAACAAATTAATGATATTGCGTTACAGTTCCGTTAATTTTTAACTAACTTGTGATACTAGTAACTTACTTTAACAACAGTTTGTAACTTCAGTTCCGTCCAAGATGGTTGAATTCGCCAGGAAACATTTCTCCTCGTTTGTGGCTGCTAACGAGGTCGAAGGACTAAAGAAGGAAGTCGAGAAAATGATGAAGGACGATTCCGAGATCAACTTTGTGAGCTAATAATTAAAAAAATATTATTTTTGAATAATATTATTTATTCAATTATGCTATTTAGTATATTGCACAAGTTAAGGTAGTTATTTTCCAGGAAGACCCGGTTGCTATCGCCAGGGACTACCCAATTACCTACTCGAAAGGACTCAAGATAAAAGAGATTCTGCAGACGAGTCTGGTCAAGCTCAGTGAGGAATCAAGGGAGTTCATAGTGAAGGTACAAACAATTCTTTAAATTTTTACTTTTTAAGACTTTTTATCACATTTTACAAAATTACTTTTTCGTCGCATTCATGCGTTATTTAATTGCTTCTGTGGAAAAACGATTGAACACCAATAGAAGTAATTGATTACTTCGAACTGCGTTGCCGTGTATCTCCACAGGAGTGATTCATGAATCCGGCGAAGAAATGTTTACCAGACCTAGGATACGAACGAAATGCCCGGATTGCAGGGTCTCCAGGTCGTTATGGAGCATCAACCGCTCTACAGAGAAAATTATGAGAAAATGATCAGCAACGTCAAAGAACTGGTTGGCTACATATATTTGTAAAAAAATGCAAAAGAAACACAAGAAATATGGAATATATTACAGAAATAAATTACAGATGGCAGAAACATCGACGTTGTACGATAATTTGTCCTACCGTTCCAAGATGGAGCTGAAGGCACAATTCCCTATTGTGGTCAAGTTCATTGAAGCGAAAGAGGAGCTTCTAAAAATTCTGGACGAGTAATCGTGATCATTCAAAGTCTGTTTTCTGTACTCAAAATATGATAAATAAATAGTAATTTGCGGTTAATCTAAAATTGCTTTTGCGGTTAATCTATAGATTATTCTTCCATCGTTCTTTACCTGGCAAAAGAGAAGCATAAGTTCGTGTCATGCAAACGAAATACTTTCGTTTTCGAATCAACACCACAGGTCCCCTTACTCTCTACTTCAAATGCTAACTGATTCATTCTTGTTGCTGCCCAGTTTTCATCTTTTCTCCGCGTCTTCTCATGGTATTTTTATCCTCCAATTGATTGCAGAAACGCTCCAATCAGTTCATATAAGATATTGAAATAGTGTTATGACAAATATACTATATGAAATGGCGTTATCAGAAGAAGGATTCAATCTTGGTTGCTTGTCGTGGATGGAACGAAGAACACGGGAGTCGAAATTTCATCCCTGAGCCAACAATTCGTTTATTTTAAAAAGATAAAAATAACAGTAAAAAAATCAACGAAATCTTGCCTGCCAGCTAATCGGCGAAGGTCTGAGCGAAGACCAGAAGAGAAAGTTACTAAGAGGAAAGGAGGAGAGCAACTGAGTATAATCGTCTCGGCTAGATGCATTGTCATAGTAAACGGACCCTAAAAATTGGGATAAATAAAAATACTCAAGATGTTTGTGTGTGTCTGGTATAGTGTCAATTGTGTACGATTTTCAGATTCTTGTTTTTTTATCTGAAGATGATTCGGATGTCGCGGGCCATGTCTGTGTGTCTGTGCGTCTGGTGTTGTGTCCGTTTTGCTAGGGGACTTCTGGATGCACGTCCTCGAAAAAAAACAAGAAAAAAACACAACACTTGACACTATGTAGTTAGATCGAATAATCATATTCGCAAGTAACAAAGGTTATTCGCTAGGCATTCGATTCGGAATATTGTCAACACAATTTCAATATTTTGATTTTCTAAAACTCTTCTGAAGCAATTGAATCACAACAAGGCGATAACAAAAATTCGGGCGTGTTCTATGACCTAAAAACGTACATTTTCACTGATTATTCCCACGTATATAGTGATGAGATACATAAAACAGACGAGCTGAAACAACGGTAAGATAATTGTTCTTTGCAAGATTAGAAAATAAATTGATCCCAGTATTATTATCGTAATATGACAGGTATCATCAGAGATTGCATGAAGCCGGGAACAACTTTCAAAAACATATTTTTGATTTCGATCAAACTTTTATGTGGAAGTATACTAGGGATGAGAATTCCATCAATCCGGGTCCCAGGTCGCAGAACCGGCTTTTAGGGATTTTCCGGCTCCAAAACCGGAATTTACGTAACTTCCTTCAAAATGTAGCTAGAAAGTCGTTCTGGTGCTCAAAAAATTCGGAAAAATATTCTCTACAATTTATCTGTTGCACACAAAAGTCGTAATGGGGCACAAAAAAAGATTTTCAAAATTTTTATGACTCAAATTTTTGCAAGCTATCATTCACAAAATACGTAGTTATTATTGAAAGAGTTGTTTGATTTAAGGTGGTCCATCAAAACGAAGAACAATGGTAAAAATTAGGAAAAAATATATAAATTATTTCGAGAACTGTGTGATGTGTTTGTGTGAAGATTGAAATTGAAAAGTATCTTCGAAATTGAATAATCCATATCAGAATGAGCGATCTGGCCTATTTACACATTCTCCAAATGATAGCTTGCAAAAATTTGAGTCATAAAATTTTTGAAATTATTTTTCTTCAAAAAAATCTATTTTTTGGAAAGTTTCGCATATGGGTAAATACTCGATGAAATAAGCCAGACTGTCACGTATTGTCGTTTTATTTAATATAGAGGCGAATTGAATGTGTTTAGAGCCGAAAATGACTTCAGACGATAGTTTTGTATCGAAAAATCTCAGTTTTCCTTGTTTCGATGCGATTTTTCGGGTATTCGTACGCTCCTTTTTTGCCATTTTTATTTTTTATATAACCAATGTTGACCTGCTCTTTCATATTCCACTCTTAAATTTTGTGCTATTTTTGATATAAAAATTATAATTTTTTTTGTTTGATTTATTTTTAGGTTTTTTCATCAGAACTTTTTTTGTGCCCCATTACGACTTTTGTGTGCAACAGATAAATTGTAGAGAATATTTTTCCGAATTTTTTGAGCACCAGAACGACTTTCTAGCTACACTTTGAAGGAAGTTACGTAAATTCCGGTTTTGGAGCCGGAAAATCCCTAAAAGCCGGTTCTGCGACCTGGGACCCGGATTGATGGAATTCTCATCCCTAGTATACTTCCACATAAAAGTTTGATCGAAATCAAAAATATGTTTTTGAAAGTTGTTCCCGGCTTCATGCAATCTCTGATGATACCTGTCATATTACGATAATAATACTGGGATCAATTTATTTTCTAATCTTGCAAAGAACAATTATCTTACCGTTGTTTCAGCTCGTCTGTTTTATGTATCTCATCACTATATACGTGGGAATAATCAGTGAAAATGTACGTTTTTAGGTCATAGAACACGCCCGAATTTTTGTTATCGCCTTGTTGTGATTCAATTGCTTCAGAAGAGTTTTAGAAAATCAAAATATTGAAATTGTGTTGACAATATTCCGAATCGAATGCCTAGCGAATAACCTTTGTTACTTGCGAATATGATTATTCGATCTAACTACATAGTGTCAAGTGTTGTGTTTTTTTCTTGTTTTTTTTCGAGGACGTGCATCCAGAAGTCCCCTAGCAAAACGGACACAACACCAGACGCACAGACACACAGACATGGCCCGCGACATCCGAATCATCTTCAGATAAAAAAACAAGAATCTGAAAATCGTACACAATTGACACTATACCAGACACACACAAACATCTTGAGTATTTTTATTTATCCCAATTTTTAGGGTCCGTTTACTATGACAATGCATCTAGCCGAGACGATTATACTCAGTTGCTCTCCTCCTTTCCTCTTAGTAACTTTCTCTTCTGGTCTTCGCTCAGACCTTCGCCGATTAGCTGGCAGGCAAGATTTCGTTGATTTTTTTACTGTTATTTTTATCTTTTTAAAATAAACGAATTGTTGGCTCAGGGATGAAATTTCGACTCCCGTGTTCTTCGTTCCATCCACGACAAGCAACCAAGATTGAATCCTTCTTCTGATAACGCCATTTCATATAGTATATTTGTCATAACACTATTTCAATATCTTATATGAACTGATTGGAGCGTTTCTGCAATCAATTGGAGGATAAAAATACCATGAGAAGACGCGGAGAAAAGATGAAAACTGGGCAGCAACAAGAATGAATCAGTTAGCATTTGAAGTAGAGAGTAAGGGGACCTGTGGTGTTGATTCGAAAACGAAAGTATTTCGTTTGCATGACACGAACTTATGCTTCTCTTTTGCCAGGTAAAGAACGATGGAAGAATAATCTATAGATTAACCGCAAAAGCAATTTTAGATTAACCGCAAATTACTATTTATTTATCATATTTTGAGTACAGAAAACAGACTTTGAATGATCACGATTACTCGTCCAGAATTTTTAGAAGCTCCTCTTTCGCTTCAATGAACTTGACCACAATAGGGAATTGTGCCTTCAGCTCCATCTTGGAACGGTAGGACAAATTATCGTACAACGTCGATGTTTCTGCCATCTGTAATTTATTTCTGTAATATATTCCATATTTCTTGTGTTTCTTTTGCATTTTTTTACAAATATATGTAGCCAACCAGTTCTTTGACGTTGCTGATCATTTTCTCATAATTTTCTCTGTAGAGCGGTTGATGCTCCATAACGACCTGGAGACCCTGCAATCCGGGCATTTCGTTCGTATCCTAGGTCTGGTAAACATTTCTTCGCCGGATTCATGAATCACTCCTGTGGAGATACACGGCAACGCAGTTCGAAGTAATCAATTACTTCTATTGGTGTTCAATCGTTTTTCCACAGAAGCAATTAAATAACGCATGAATGCGACGAAAAAGTAATTTTGTAAAATGTGATAAAAAGTCTTAAAAAGTAAAAATTTAAAGAATTGTTTGTACCTTCACTATGAACTCCCTTGATTCCTCACTGAGCTTGACCAGACTCGTCTGCAGAATCTCTTTTATCTTGAGTCCTTTCGAGTAGGTAATTGGGTAGTCCCTGGCGATAGCAACCGGGTCTTCCTGGAAAATAACTACCTTAACTTGTGCAATATACTAAATAGCATAATTGAATAAATAATATTATTCAAAAATAATATTTTTTTAATTATTAGCTCACAAAGTTGATCTCGGAATCGTCCTTCATCATTTTCTCGACTTCCTTCTTTAGTCCTTCGACCTCGTTAGCAGCCACAAACGAGGAGAAATGTTTCCTGGCGAATTCAACCATCTTGGACGGAACTGAAGTTACAAACTGTTGTTAAAGTAAGTTACTAGTATCACAAGTTAGTTAAAAATTAACGGAACTGTAACGCAATATCATTAATTTGTTTTAGCTAGTAATTATGTCTAAAGCTCGATCGAAAGCCGTTGGCCGCTGTTGGCCGTTGAGACGTGAGTGATATCAGGTTGGTGCAAAAATTTCGATCTTT
The DNA here is from genome assembly GCA_036245785.1 of Pristionchus fissidentatus. NCBI lineage: Eukaryota > Metazoa > Nematoda > Chromadorea > Rhabditida > Neodiplogasteridae > Pristionchus > Pristionchus fissidentatus. The sequence continues at coordinate 12,973,845 of BTSY01000002.1, forward strand.
TCGGGGTATCATATTTGAACCATCGTGTCTCAGCCATACAAAAAGCAATCGACCTATGTTCAAAGTATGTGGTGTGGTAGTAGTTGCACTTCCTAACCCTAGCGATAGTGCTGACAAGCTGCCTGCCTGACAAGCTATGAAAAAAATAATTGTTCATACAAATCTGATTTCTGTGCCTCGTGACGTTCTGTGCCTCGTGACGGGCGGTCGACAGTCTCCCCGCTCCTTTCCCACCTCAGTTTGGAGAATCCTTGCCAGTCAGCTTGGGCAACCCGGCAAGTATTTCGCCCACCCGGTACCACTTCGAGCAGAGGACTCGGATCGACTACATATAATTCAAGTCGTCAACTTTCAAGAAAGGCCCCAGTCGACAAGACTACGACGTGAGTTCCCACTTTGGTTGATACACGCTAGTCAGGACGTCACTGGAAGCTGGAAGATCTACTTCTACGCTCAATGTCTATCGTCCAAGATCGGCACTACAATTGACCAAGGAAGCCAAGCATGATCCATTCCCTTGACCCAGTTGCCTCGAATTCGAAGATCCCGACCACCTCTGTCCCCGAATGATACCTCCTGCAGGCCATTGCCTTGATGTCAGGATAAATATATATGTATGTATATGTACAAATCTGATTAATTATAGGTACAAAATCAGCACTATTATGTGTATTTCTGCGTGATCGGGAGAAGAGCAAAAAGCAGCTTCCCTTCCATCGACCAGTCGCAAATGTCGTTCCCATCGGATTTGAGAGCTACGCATCTGCAAGATTCTAGATTAGACTTTGTTTTTGTTCTGGGCGAAATGCCAAAAGTGAAATCGTGGTGAGACCATCGCTCATTTGCACACTATTTTCGCACTCTCTTACTGTCTGTTTCAATTAGCATAGCCTCGCCATAACGCCGTGCTTGAAAAGTAACGGTTCTCCTATTATAGTTGTATAACCGAGAAATCGCCCAATTACGCGAGAAAGAGAGCGCGGAGAAAAGTAGCCAGTTGCATCGTTACTCTTCAAAGTTTATTCTACACCGAAATATCGCTTATTCAACAATTAAATATCACATTCTACGGGAAGTTCAAATCGTACAGTGTCTTTTCCGCATCATCATTACTATTTGCAAAGATAGCGGTCGAATAAACAGTCATGTCTATGTCAATTTGTCGTTTACATGTGCTTCCGCGGCTTCTCTCAAAAACGCTTTATATCTCGCATGATTGAGTCCATTGAGGGGCAACGAGAGCCTTCTCAGGACAGGCTCTCGTTGCCCCTCAGGCATAGGGGTGGTCGAGACCGCCTTGCGTGTAGAAGACCTAACACCTTTACCTTTACTATAAACTCATATTACGGTATAAATCGAGAAGGAATCGAATCAGCTTCTCTCATTCGTTCACCATGCTTCGTAATACGCTCATTCTGCTCTTTGCGACGTCGCTTTCCAGCGCTCAAACGTTTCAGGAATTGAACGAAACAATTCACTCTGCTGAAGGTCAGTTGTTTTGTGTTATTTGTGTCATTCTGCTCGAAAATCGCGGACGGAATGTGAGAGAACAAATGCATTGAGAAAATCTGAGTGGGGGCCTTTTTTCAAATACTCGCATCTTTCCAGTCGTGCCCAAGCTGGCGAGGCTTAACCGAACTCACTACACCGATATGATAGAGGAAAGAGAACCCCTGACATCAAAAATTGTGCCACTCAAGACGAAATTCTATTTTGCTTTAATCGATGCTAATGAGGAGGCGCACGAGTACGTAGTATAGGGTTGACTTGAGAGAAAAGAACGAAGGAATTCGAGTTTCGAGAAACAAGTTTTATTTTACATTGTTTGATTGCTGATTTGCGGACGCCTTTATAGATACCGAATTAGGTGCTTTTGAAGCATCCCGAATTTGAACCCACTTTCGCTTTATCTCAAAGTTCTATATGAACTGACATACTGCACAGAGCGGGAAGTCTCCAACTTTCCTTACTTTGGAGATGTTGTCTCCAGCTGAGAGAGCATGAGAAATCAAGAGATGGAGACATCAAGTCTCCTAATAATTGGAGATGTGAACACTCCAGAGTAAGGAAAGCTGGAGACTTCGTTCTCTGAGTGCACGTCGATGAATTTCGAGATCTCGAAATTCATTATCACATTGTTAAGATTTGCAATGACGATGGTGGTTCTCGTGGGCGAGGGGCAAGTATTCGGCAGCGATTCTGCGACAATGATACAGAACATTGAAAAAGTGGTAAGACGCTAAAATATCAATCTATATTCCAAACTTTAGATAGGGACTTTCTTAACTCTTGGGTACTTATGATAACTCACAACACTATGTTCTACCCCCCATTTCCCACTTATTGTTAGCCTTATTGAAATCTGTCAATGAGTTGAACTACATTGAATCAACTTGCACAGTATCCTACCGCCATTCTTCACTTAGAATCATTGAAAAAAGCCAGTAGATAAAAGTGAGATTCATTTACAGTTCGAAAAGGCCAACGAGCGTTATGCGAAGCTGAGTGAGCTGACGAAATCACAACTCAAAAAGGCATTTCCATTGATCGTAAATTTGATGGTGATGAAGGACGATCTCATGAATGAGTTCAAGAAGAAATACATCAAATGAGCTCCTAAAATTTAATGAATCTTTGATGGCTGATAAATCTGTTCTATTGAAAAATCGATATGTTCACAGAGTGCACATACTCTCCTTGTTTTTGCTCAGCACAAAAGAGATTGAACAAAATCACAGAAAAATAACTTTGAAAGCGGCATTGTTGATTTTCCGATATCACCTCCATCATATGCGAAACCGTTTGAAATATATTGTGCAATGTATGCCCTTTTCTGATACTTAAAAAACCACGTGTTAAATTATCGAGAGTAATATGGTTGTCCGTGGCTGATGTTCGGAATTTTACGGACCTCAACAAAGTTATCCAAAATCCTAACGGATTCACTTCAGATATCGGACAAAAATATTTTTCGATGAACCTACCTTCGTACTGCGGTACGGCTGACGTGGAATAAACATCAGTTGACATTCGTTTTAGTTTACATCTGCCTCTCTGTTTTCTTTCAAACTCTGTATCTCTTGTATGTTGAGACAATGCTTACACACTCATATGCCGATATAAAGCAGGAGTAGAAGACGATTATCTCATTCCGATTCCCTCATTCCTGCATGATGCTCAACAATCTGTTCATGCTCCTAATTGCGGCCATGCTGTGCAATGCTCAAACATTCAAAGAATTGAATGAGACACTCCACTCTCCCGATGGTCAGATTCTAATTTTTTCATTTAAAAAAACGTTGCCTCAGTCGTGTACAACTTGGTGAGGCTTGCTCGAACTTACTACCCGGATATAATAAAGGAGACCGAAGTCGCTAACATTTCGATCGAATTCAAAAGCTTCGCGGAGAATGAAGACAGCTTCGTAAGTATAACTAGCAGAAGGCATGGAAGCAAAATCAAAATTGCAACAAATGTGTTATGAGAAGCAAAATTATTAGTTGAATACGTTTTATGCAGGTAGACGACTACCCGATCCTTGCTTCAAAGTATGAATTGATCAAAGAGAAATTGATGCTGGCCTTGTTTCAACTTGATGAGGACAGCGAAGATTTCGTAGAATACGTAATAATATGAGACACATTTTCCAACTAAGATTTCCTGTTAAGGTTGCCGATCTTCTAGGCAAGAAGCGTATCTTCAATACTGATTCAACAAAGATGATACAGAACATTTCGGACGTGGTAAGAGGTTTACGATTTCGATTTGTTATTAATTTTGCTTTGTAGTGCAAAAAGGCCAACGATCGCTATGCGACGCTGAGTGAGCAGTCAAAGTTACAGCTCCAAAAGGCATTCCCTTTTGTCGCAAATTTGATGACGATGAAGGAGGATCTCATGAATGAGATCAAGATATCAGAATGGTCCATTTGATACTTTTTCTGTAACTGATAAAGCAATTCAAATCTAGTCAGACGACAATTTGACGCAGTATATTATGTATTCTAATCATCGTTACATCGTCATCTTGAATGATGAATAAATCGTAACAAAACGGGGCATCTCTTGGTTGACGTAGTTTGTCTATTCATTTGGTTATATATACATACATCGGTGCCAATAAAGTGAAGAGAGATTACGAATTCGCTGTACAATCAAACTCTTTTTTATGAAACGAGCGTGCAACAATAATATTTTACATGAAAACGTACCCTACTATGGTTCGAGAAAGGGCAAATAATATCGTTTAATGAGCGTTCTCAACAGGTGGTTGGAGCATCTCAGACTTCCCTCACTCGCATCCTCATTGTCAGAAGAGATGAGTAGACAACACTTGCCCAAATACAGGCCTTACCGTAAATTAAGCAACAAACGCGATAATCTATCAGAGGGTTATCCAACTATAGGGTTGAGTCATAAGTAATGTCCGATTTCAAATTTGAAATTTGAGCTTTCGTTTCTCGTCCAGTTTGAATTCCCAAACCTTGTGCTCATGCCATCTCTTGGAGGGGCTCTCTGACTACAAGTTCCAATATTGGTGTCGGTCGGCGCTACTTTGATACTCCCGAGATTATTAAAAGATTGTTACCAATATTTTGATCAAAAATTCCAAATAATTTTTTGAGGTAGTTTTTAATGATGAAGTTATTTGCAGCTGATAACTTCAGATTATGTAATAGTACTTGAAGTGATCTTTCACATAGTGGAGAGAACAATGAGCTACTACTTTTGCTATAGAAGATATCGACCATCAATATAGGGTAACCCCAAGAAAGTAATGCTATGTATATTTCAATTCTCGGAGTCTGACGATAAGTGAGGGGAACCTAATAAGGTGCGTTACACTTCTTGATACTTTTGCTGCCCGACATGAGGTTTACTTTGAATGGTGCGCATTCAAGCTTATAATGATACCATAAAAAGGAAACTTTCAACAGTTAAAGGTTTTTCAAGAAAATCGTGACCTTGGGTGTCTTCTTTGATGAAGTGCCCTATCGGAAGCCAGGGAAATCAAGAGTAGCCCAATTTATCAGCCCTTCTAGGGGACATTCTTTGCGGAATAGACAAATTAGTGGAGCGATTTGCGGCGCTCCAAGTTTGTGGCAAGTGGTGAAGTCTCATTTTCGATCACAAATTTCGGGCGCCGAATTCCGTCTGATCCAACAAAACAATGAAACGACCTGGTTCTAAGTGAGTAATATGTTGGTATCAGTGATAGATTACACCATAAACTAACGGAGAATGGGAGATCAATTCATGCGAGTAGCCATTCTGGCTCTAATATTCAAAATGACGAGATGTGCAACTCGTCACCTTAATTTTTGGAAGGACGGTTCTGACTAGTCCGTTCGGGTATAAAGGTTCCATTCTGCATTTACTACATATCACCCTTGTCATTGCTACTTTGAATGGGATATCATCTCGTAAAATCACAAAACTACATGCCAAAGAAATGGTCTTGCCGATTCCGACCTTGCCAACTTCCTTTCCTTCCTTCTCTAACCATTATGAACGGGTAGTCAAGAACTAGTGATCAACATAAAGAGGAAGGCTATTTAAGTATAGCGTATATAACAAAATAAAAGTTGATTGATTGTAGAAGAAAAGCAATCGAATTTTCAAAATTATTAAAATCGGACATTACTTATGACTCAACCTGATATTTAAGAAATTAGAATTTGATTGCGTATCATCTTTTGTGAAGCTGATGACTACGCGCCCCGCCAAAGCGTTGTAGAGGCAATTCACAAAAAAGTATCATATTTTCACAACAAAAAAATTCGTATTCATTTTCTTCAATTGTCACAAGTGGATGATGGCCATTTAGCATTTTTATAAGTGCTTATTTATAGATGATATGGGGTGATAATGAGGAGGGAAAACGACCGATTCGAAATCCCTTTCGAACATTCATTATTTTCTTTTAGAGAATATCACATCGTACTGTGGGTATTTTTGGTATCTGGCAGACAACTATAAACACTTCATGACTTTGCCACAGCTTACCTCTCCATCTCTGCCCTCTCTTGATTGCCCACAGTCTCTCGTTCAAAATAGTCATCGTGCGGTGGTATAAAATGACTTCGAATCCAGCGTGGAATCAGACCAATCGGTTCTTAGTCTTACAATGTTTCGAACTGCTCTTTTCTCTCTTCTAATCGTCTCTTTTGCCTCCGCTCAATCGATGGCGGACTTTAAGGAGCTCCTCAACACAAAAGAGGCGGAAAGTGAGCAATCACTAATTAATAGCTGCTTATCTAAATCTACGAAGTCACGATAGTGGTTCTAACATAGGGTTGGTGCAAAAGTTTCGATCTTTTTTCGACTCAACGAATTTCTGAAATATTTTTCGATTGGAAAATCAGATCGTTTCATGGTTATGCATATTTTGAAGGTCCGTCCTTGCGCTATTTATCCCCCACTTTCTGGAATCCATTACTTGAGAATGTACAACTTTATGAGTGCACGTAGTGGATGCGCTGGGAATTGATACCTCGCACTTTTGGAATTATAAACCTATGAAAGCAAAATGAAGGCCAACAAAAAGATTAGAATTATGAAGAGGGGTAGTAAACATTTACATTTAGCCCGATACTACGTTTGTGCTGATTCGGGGAAACTTTTTCCGAGCACTTGAATTGAGACTGCAATTAAACACATCTGACGAAAACACAATTTTGGATGGTACTTCCGTGTACAGATGACTTGTCATCTGACATTATACTGTTGCGTAGTATATTTACAATATTTTCTATTCATTTAGTTGCTTTCTTGATTAAGCTTTTGCGGTACAATATTTAATATTCAGAAGTTGGTGGTCATTCTGTGGTGTTGAAAACGATGTTTTATAATATGCAAAATCATTGTTTGGCGATGAAACAATGAGATCACGTAGTTATTCTGAAGAGGAGGCATAGCTAAACCAACCCTAAGAAAGAGCGGAGCTGAACTCACCTGGAGCGAATTTGAGATCGTTTCTACTAGGGTTGGTTAAATCGGTGCGAGCCGAAGGTGCACCTCGGCTCGTGGTCGGCTCGTGATCGAGAGAGAGCGCGCGGTCTGAGCCGCGAGCCCGAGGATCACCGCCGGCTCGCAGAAAGCTCGCGGCTCGCGCTGGACCGCGAGCTTTTTTGGGAAAACGTGCGAGGCCGAACACCGTCTCGGCGAAAGAATTGGCCGTTCTCACTGATTACATGAGAGATTACCGCTTTCTCCATCGTGGCATGTGTAGTGCAGTGGTTACCGTTTTGCCACATCACCCGAACGTCGGTGGTTCGATCCCGCGTCGACGCACTCATTTTTGCTCTCTTCTATTTCGATTGCTACCTATTACAACTGGGTTTTACATTCCTTTTCACGGCACTATTGAGTGTTATGCTGTAGAGAATGCAGAATCGCTTTCGCTTGATTCAGACTTTAAAAAATTCTCATTCACAAAGTAGTGCTTACAAGTGGCAGAGGAGTGAGTAGAATGTACCGAAATCGCGAAATCGTGGTTGTAACACTCAGCAGGGCCGTCAAAAGGGATATAAAAACCAGTGGCAATAGGTAGCCATCGAAATTGAAGAGAGCAAAAATGAGTGCGTCGACGCGGGATCGAACCACCGACGTTCGGGTGAAGTGGCGAAACGGTAACCACTGCACTACATAGGCTATGAGTGATGAAGCGGTAATCTCTCTGGTAATCAGTGAGATCGGCCAATTCTTCAGCCGAGACGGTGTTCACACCGTCCGTGTCCCAAAAAAGCTCGCGGTCCAGCGCGAGCCGCGAGCTTTCTGCGAGCCGGCGGTGATCCTCGGGCTCGCGGCTCGGACCGCGCCCTCTCTCTCGACCACGGTGAACCGGCTCGGGCTCGAGCTTTTCGCGAGCTTTTCACGTTAAAAAGGAGACGGTTAACCTTGTATCGGGCTTCACCGATTTTACCAACCCTAGTTTCTACGGATCCACTGTGATATGCGTTTTTGAGAACTTGAGAGAGTGATTCTGAACTGTGTTTTGGATTTTTCGATATTCTGGAAATTAAAAATGCAATTACGGAAACAGCCACGTTTAGCAGTGACATAGTTAATGTAGAATACAGCGCCCCTACCTAGACCTCATGAGAGCGTATTGGTAACAAACACTGATATCTAGTTTTGCACATGTGTTTTATGGATGTCCAACATTTGACCAGTTATATCTCGGCATCCTACCACTAAGCCAATCACATCGCTGGAGAGAGGGTACAAGGGGCTCTCACCTTTTTATAGTGAGGCATGCTGGAGAAATTTCCTTTTTGATTGTGAGTGAATGTCAATTTATCTCGATTTTTGAATTTTTACTCAACATTTCTTTTCTAATTTTTCTGTGCAATTATGAGTGTATGCCTAACTTAAGTATAGGGTTAGGAAGTGCAACTACTACCACACCACATACTTTGAACATAGGTCGATTGCTTTTTGTATGGCTGAGACACGATGGTTCAAATATGATACCCCGAAAAGATCGAAATTTTTGCACCAACCTGATATCACTCACGTCTCAACGGCCAACAGCGGCCAACGGCTTTCGATCGAGCTTTAGACATAATTACTAGCTAAAACAAATTAATGATATTGCGTTACAGTTCCGTTAATTTTTAACTAACTTGTGATACTAGTAACTTACTTTAACAACAGTTTGTAACTTCAGTTCCGTCCAAGATGGTTGAATTCGCCAGGAAACATTTCTCCTCGTTTGTGGCTGCTAACGAGGTCGAAGGACTAAAGAAGGAAGTCGAGAAAATGATGAAGGACGATTCCGAGATCAACTTTGTGAGCTAATAATTAAAAAAATATTATTTTTGAATAATATTATTTATTCAATTATGCTATTTAGTATATTGCACAAGTTAAGGTAGTTATTTTCCAGGAAGACCCGGTTGCTATCGCCAGGGACTACCCAATTACCTACTCGAAAGGACTCAAGATAAAAGAGATTCTGCAGACGAGTCTGGTCAAGCTCAGTGAGGAATCAAGGGAGTTCATAGTGAAGGTACAAACAATTCTTTAAATTTTTACTTTTTAAGACTTTTTATCACATTTTACAAAATTACTTTTTCGTCGCATTCATGCGTTATTTAATTGCTTCTGTGGAAAAACGATTGAACACCAATAGAAGTAATTGATTACTTCGAACTGCGTTGCCGTGTATCTCCACAGGAGTGATTCATGAATCCGGCGAAGAAATGTTTACCAGACCTAGGATACGAACGAAATGCCCGGATTGCAGGGTCTCCAGGTCGTTATGGAGCATCAACCGCTCTACAGAGAAAATTATGAGAAAATGATCAGCAACGTCAAAGAACTGGTTGGCTACATATATTTGTAAAAAAATGCAAAAGAAACACAAGAAATATGGAATATATTACAGAAATAAATTACAGATGGCAGAAACATCGACGTTGTACGATAATTTGTCCTACCGTTCCAAGATGGAGCTGAAGGCACAATTCCCTATTGTGGTCAAGTTCATTGAAGCGAAAGAGGAGCTTCTAAAAATTCTGGACGAGTAATCGTGATCATTCAAAGTCTGTTTTCTGTACTCAAAATATGATAAATAAATAGTAATTTGCGGTTAATCTAAAATTGCTTTTGCGGTTAATCTATAGATTATTCTTCCATCGTTCTTTACCTGGCAAAAGAGAAGCATAAGTTCGTGTCATGCAAACGAAATACTTTCGTTTTCGAATCAACACCACAGGTCCCCTTACTCTCTACTTCAAATGCTAACTGATTCATTCTTGTTGCTGCCCAGTTTTCATCTTTTCTCCGCGTCTTCTCATGGTATTTTTATCCTCCAATTGATTGCAGAAACGCTCCAATCAGTTCATATAAGATATTGAAATAGTGTTATGACAAATATACTATATGAAATGGCGTTATCAGAAGAAGGATTCAATCTTGGTTGCTTGTCGTGGATGGAACGAAGAACACGGGAGTCGAAATTTCATCCCTGAGCCAACAATTCGTTTATTTTAAAAAGATAAAAATAACAGTAAAAAAATCAACGAAATCTTGCCTGCCAGCTAATCGGCGAAGGTCTGAGCGAAGACCAGAAGAGAAAGTTACTAAGAGGAAAGGAGGAGAGCAACTGAGTATAATCGTCTCGGCTAGATGCATTGTCATAGTAAACGGACCCTAAAAATTGGGATAAATAAAAATACTCAAGATGTTTGTGTGTGTCTGGTATAGTGTCAATTGTGTACGATTTTCAGATTCTTGTTTTTTTATCTGAAGATGATTCGGATGTCGCGGGCCATGTCTGTGTGTCTGTGCGTCTGGTGTTGTGTCCGTTTTGCTAGGGGACTTCTGGATGCACGTCCTCGAAAAAAAACAAGAAAAAAACACAACACTTGACACTATGTAGTTAGATCGAATAATCATATTCGCAAGTAACAAAGGTTATTCGCTAGGCATTCGATTCGGAATATTGTCAACACAATTTCAATATTTTGATTTTCTAAAACTCTTCTGAAGCAATTGAATCACAACAAGGCGATAACAAAAATTCGGGCGTGTTCTATGACCTAAAAACGTACATTTTCACTGATTATTCCCACGTATATAGTGATGAGATACATAAAACAGACGAGCTGAAACAACGGTAAGATAATTGTTCTTTGCAAGATTAGAAAATAAATTGATCCCAGTATTATTATCGTAATATGACAGGTATCATCAGAGATTGCATGAAGCCGGGAACAACTTTCAAAAACATATTTTTGATTTCGATCAAACTTTTATGTGGAAGTATACTAGGGATGAGAATTCCATCAATCCGGGTCCCAGGTCGCAGAACCGGCTTTTAGGGATTTTCCGGCTCCAAAACCGGAATTTACGTAACTTCCTTCAAAATGTAGCTAGAAAGTCGTTCTGGTGCTCAAAAAATTCGGAAAAATATTCTCTACAATTTATCTGTTGCACACAAAAGTCGTAATGGGGCACAAAAAAAGATTTTCAAAATTTTTATGACTCAAATTTTTGCAAGCTATCATTCACAAAATACGTAGTTATTATTGAAAGAGTTGTTTGATTTAAGGTGGTCCATCAAAACGAAGAACAATGGTAAAAATTAGGAAAAAATATATAAATTATTTCGAGAACTGTGTGATGTGTTTGTGTGAAGATTGAAATTGAAAAGTATCTTCGAAATTGAATAATCCATATCAGAATGAGCGATCTGGCCTATTTACACATTCTCCAAATGATAGCTTGCAAAAATTTGAGTCATAAAATTTTTGAAATTATTTTTCTTCAAAAAAATCTATTTTTTGGAAAGTTTCGCATATGGGTAAATACTCGATGAAATAAGCCAGACTGTCACGTATTGTCGTTTTATTTAATATAGAGGCGAATTGAATGTGTTTAGAGCCGAAAATGACTTCAGACGATAGTTTTGTATCGAAAAATCTCAGTTTTCCTTGTTTCGATGCGATTTTTCGGGTATTCGTACGCTCCTTTTTTGCCATTTTTATTTTTTATATAACCAATGTTGACCTGCTCTTTCATATTCCACTCTTAAATTTTGTGCTATTTTTGATATAAAAATTATAATTTTTTTTGTTTGATTTATTTTTAGGTTTTTTCATCAGAACTTTTTTTGTGCCCCATTACGACTTTTGTGTGCAACAGATAAATTGTAGAGAATATTTTTCCGAATTTTTTGAGCACCAGAACGACTTTCTAGCTACACTTTGAAGGAAGTTACGTAAATTCCGGTTTTGGAGCCGGAAAATCCCTAAAAGCCGGTTCTGCGACCTGGGACCCGGATTGATGGAATTCTCATCCCTAGTATACTTCCACATAAAAGTTTGATCGAAATCAAAAATATGTTTTTGAAAGTTGTTCCCGGCTTCATGCAATCTCTGATGATACCTGTCATATTACGATAATAATACTGGGATCAATTTATTTTCTAATCTTGCAAAGAACAATTATCTTACCGTTGTTTCAGCTCGTCTGTTTTATGTATCTCATCACTATATACGTGGGAATAATCAGTGAAAATGTACGTTTTTAGGTCATAGAACACGCCCGAATTTTTGTTATCGCCTTGTTGTGATTCAATTGCTTCAGAAGAGTTTTAGAAAATCAAAATATTGAAATTGTGTTGACAATATTCCGAATCGAATGCCTAGCGAATAACCTTTGTTACTTGCGAATATGATTATTCGATCTAACTACATAGTGTCAAGTGTTGTGTTTTTTTCTTGTTTTTTTTCGAGGACGTGCATCCAGAAGTCCCCTAGCAAAACGGACACAACACCAGACGCACAGACACACAGACATGGCCCGCGACATCCGAATCATCTTCAGATAAAAAAACAAGAATCTGAAAATCGTACACAATTGACACTATACCAGACACACACAAACATCTTGAGTATTTTTATTTATCCCAATTTTTAGGGTCCGTTTACTATGACAATGCATCTAGCCGAGACGATTATACTCAGTTGCTCTCCTCCTTTCCTCTTAGTAACTTTCTCTTCTGGTCTTCGCTCAGACCTTCGCCGATTAGCTGGCAGGCAAGATTTCGTTGATTTTTTTACTGTTATTTTTATCTTTTTAAAATAAACGAATTGTTGGCTCAGGGATGAAATTTCGACTCCCGTGTTCTTCGTTCCATCCACGACAAGCAACCAAGATTGAATCCTTCTTCTGATAACGCCATTTCATATAGTATATTTGTCATAACACTATTTCAATATCTTATATGAACTGATTGGAGCGTTTCTGCAATCAATTGGAGGATAAAAATACCATGAGAAGACGCGGAGAAAAGATGAAAACTGGGCAGCAACAAGAATGAATCAGTTAGCATTTGAAGTAGAGAGTAAGGGGACCTGTGGTGTTGATTCGAAAACGAAAGTATTTCGTTTGCATGACACGAACTTATGCTTCTCTTTTGCCAGGTAAAGAACGATGGAAGAATAATCTATAGATTAACCGCAAAAGCAATTTTAGATTAACCGCAAATTACTATTTATTTATCATATTTTGAGTACAGAAAACAGACTTTGAATGATCACGATTACTCGTCCAGAATTTTTAGAAGCTCCTCTTTCGCTTCAATGAACTTGACCACAATAGGGAATTGTGCCTTCAGCTCCATCTTGGAACGGTAGGACAAATTATCGTACAACGTCGATGTTTCTGCCATCTGTAATTTATTTCTGTAATATATTCCATATTTCTTGTGTTTCTTTTGCATTTTTTTACAAATATATGTAGCCAACCAGTTCTTTGACGTTGCTGATCATTTTCTCATAATTTTCTCTGTAGAGCGGTTGATGCTCCATAACGACCTGGAGACCCTGCAATCCGGGCATTTCGTTCGTATCCTAGGTCTGGTAAACATTTCTTCGCCGGATTCATGAATCACTCCTGTGGAGATACACGGCAACGCAGTTCGAAGTAATCAATTACTTCTATTGGTGTTCAATCGTTTTTCCACAGAAGCAATTAAATAACGCATGAATGCGACGAAAAAGTAATTTTGTAAAATGTGATAAAAAGTCTTAAAAAGTAAAAATTTAAAGAATTGTTTGTACCTTCACTATGAACTCCCTTGATTCCTCACTGAGCTTGACCAGACTCGTCTGCAGAATCTCTTTTATCTTGAGTCCTTTCGAGTAGGTAATTGGGTAGTCCCTGGCGATAGCAACCGGGTCTTCCTGGAAAATAACTACCTTAACTTGTGCAATATACTAAATAGCATAATTGAATAAATAATATTATTCAAAAATAATATTTTTTTAATTATTAGCTCACAAAGTTGATCTCGGAATCGTCCTTCATCATTTTCTCGACTTCCTTCTTTAGTCCTTCGACCTCGTTAGCAGCCACAAACGAGGAGAAATGTTTCCTGGCGAATTCAACCATCTTGGACGGAACTGAAGTTACAAACTGTTGTTAAAGTAAGTTACTAGTATCACAAGTTAGTTAAAAATTAACGGAACTGTAACGCAATATCATTAATTTGTTTTAGCTAGTAATTATGTCTAAAGCTCGATCGAAAGCCGTTGGCCGCTGTTGGCCGTTGAGACGTGAGTGATATCAGGTTGGTGCAAAAATTTCGATCTTTTCGGGGTATCATATTTGAACCATCGTGTCTCAGCCATACAAAAAGCAATCGACCTATGTTCAAAGTATGTGGTGTGGTAGTAGTTGCACTTCCTAACCCTATACTTAAGTTAGGCATACACTCATAATTGCACAGAAAAATTAGAAAAGAAATGTTGAGTAAAAATTCAAAAATCGAGATAAATTGACATTCACTCACAATCAAAAAGGAAATTTCTCCAGCATGCCTCACTATAAAAAGGTGAGAGCCCCTTGTACCCTCTCTCCAGCGATGTGATTGGCTTAGTGGTAGGATGCCGAGATATAACTGGTCAAATGTTGGACATCCATAAAACACATGTGCAAAACTAGATATCAGTGTTTGTTACCAATACGCTCTCATGAGGTCTAGGTAGGGGCGCTGTATTCTACATTAACTATGTCACTGCTAAACGTGGCTGTTTCCGTAATTGCATTTTTAATTTCCAGAATATCGAAAAATCCAAAACACAGTTCAGAATCACTCTCTCAAGTTCTCAAAAACGCATATCACAGTGGATCCGTAGAAACTAGGGTTGGTAAAATCGGTGAAGCCCGATACAAGGTTAACCGTCTCCTTTTTAACGTGAAAAGCTCGCGAAAAGCTCGAGCCCGAGCCGGTTCACCGTGGTCGAGAGAGAGGGCGCGGTCCGAGCCGCGAGCCCGAGGATCACCGCCGGCTCGCAGAAAGCTCGCGGCTCGCGCTGGACCGCGAGCTTTTTTGGGACACGGACGGTGTGAACACCGTCTCGGCTGAAGAATTGGCCGATCTCACTGATTACCAGAGAGATTACCGCTTCATCACTCATAGCCTATGTAGTGCAGTGGTTACCGTTTCGCCACTTCACCCGAACGTCGGTGGTTCGATCCCGCGTCGACGCACTCATTTTTGCTCTCTTCAATTTCGATGGCTACCTATTGCCACTGGTTTTTATATCCCTTTTGACGGCCCTGCTGAGTGTTACAACCACGATTTCGCGATTTCGGTACATTCTACTCACTCCTCTGCCACTTGTAAGCACTACTTTGTGAATGAGAATTTTTTAAAGTCTGAATCAAGCGAAAGCGATTCTGCATTCTCTACAGCATAACACTCAATAGTGCCGTGAAAAGGAATGTAAAACCCAGTTGTAATAGGTAGCAATCGAAATAGAAGAGAGCAAAAATGAGTGCGTCGACGCGGGATCGAACCACCGACGTTCGGGTGATGTGGCAAAACGGTAACCACTGCACTACACATGCCACGATGGAGAAAGCGGTAATCTCTCATGTAATCAGTGAGAACGGCCAATTCTTTCGCCGAGACGGTGTTCGGCCTCGCACGTTTTCCCAAAAAAGCTCGCGGTCCAGCGCGAGCCGCGAGCTTTCTGCGAGCCGGCGGTGATCCTCGGGCTCGCGGCTCAGACCGCGCGCTCTCTCTCGATCACGAGCCGACCACGAGCCGAGGTGCACCTTCGGCTCGCACCGATTTAACCAACCCTAGTAGAAACGATCTCAAATTCGCTCCAGGTGAGTTCAGCTCCGCTCTTTCTTAGGGTTGGTTTAGCTATGCCTCCTCTTCAGAATAACTACGTGATCTCATTGTTTCATCGCCAAACAATGATTTTGCATATTATAAAACATCGTTTTCAACACCACAGAATGACCACCAACTTCTGAATATTAAATATTGTACCGCAAAAGCTTAATCAAGAAACCAACTAAATGAATAGAAAATATTGTAAATATACTACGCAACAGTATAATGTCAGATGACAAGTCATCTGTACACGGAAGTACCATCCAAAATTGTGTTTTCGTCAGATGTGTTTAATTGCAGTCTCAATTCAAGTGCTCGGAAAAAGTTTCCCCGAATCAGCACAAACGTAGTATCGGGCTAAATGTAAATGTTTACTACCCCTCTTCATAATTCTAATCTTTTTGTTGGCCTTCATTTTGCTTTCATAGGTTTATAATTCCAAAAGTGCGAGGTATCAATTCCCAGCGCATCCACTACGTGCACTCATAAAGTTGTACATTCTCAAGTAATGGATTCCAGAAAGTGGGGGATAAATAGCGCAAGGACGGACCTTCAAAATATGCATAACCATGAAACGATCTGATTTTCCAATCGAAAAATATTTCAGAAATTCGTTGAGTCGAAAAAAGATCGAAACTTTTGCACCAACCCTATGTTAGAACCACTATCGTGACTTCGTAGATTTAGATAAGCAGCTATTAATTAGTGATTGCTCACTTTCCGCCTCTTTTGTGTTGAGGAGCTCCTTAAAGTCCGCCATCGATTGAGCGGAGGCAAAAGAGACGATTAGAAGAGAGAAAAGAGCAGTTCGAAACATTGTAAGACTAAGAACCGATTGGTCTGATTCCACGCTGGATTCGAAGTCATTTTATACCACCGCACGATGACTATTTTGAACGAGAGACTGTGGGCAATCAAGAGAGGGCAGAGATGGAGAGGTAAGCTGTGGCAAAGTCATGAAGTGTTTATAGTTGTCTGCCAGATACCAAAAATACCCACAGTACGATGTGATATTCTCTAAAAGAAAATAATGAATGTTCGAAAGGGATTTCGAATCGGTCGTTTTCCCTCCTCATTATCACCCCATATCATCTATAAATAAGCACTTATAAAAATGCTAAATGGCCATCATCCACTTGTGACAATTGAAGAAAATGAATACGAATTTTTTTGTTGTGAAAATATGATACTTTTTTGTGAATTGCCTCTACAACGCTTTGGCGGGGCGCGTAGTCATCAGCTTCACAAAAGATGATACGCAATCAAATTCTAATTTCTTAAATATCAGGTTGAGTCATAAGTAATGTCCGATTTTAATAATTTTGAAAATTCGATTGCTTTTCTTCTACAATCAATCAACTTTTATTTTGTTATATACGCTATACTTAAATAGCCTTCCTCTTTATGTTGATCACTAGTTCTTGACTACCCGTTCATAATGGTTAGAGAAGGAAGGAAAGGAAGTTGGCAAGGTCGGAATCGGCAAGACCATTTCTTTGGCATGTAGTTTTGTGATTTTACGAGATGATATCCCATTCAAAGTAGCAATGACAAGGGTGATATGTAGTAAATGCAGAATGGAACCTTTATACCCGAACGGACTAGTCAGAACCGTCCTTCCAAAAATTAAGGTGACGAGTTGCACATCTCGTCATTTTGAATATTAGAGCCAGAATGGCTACTCGCATGAATTGATCTCCCATTCTCCGTTAGTTTATGGTGTAATCTATCACTGATACCAACATATTACTCACTTAGAACCAGGTCGTTTCATTGTTTTGTTGGATCAGACGGAATTCGGCGCCCGAAATTTGTGATCGAAAATGAGACTTCACCACTTGCCACAAACTTGGAGCGCCGCAAATCGCTCCACTAATTTGTCTATTCCGCAAAGAATGTCCCCTAGAAGGGCTGATAAATTGGGCTACTCTTGATTTCCCTGGCTTCCGATAGGGCACTTCATCAAAGAAGACACCCAAGGTCACGATTTTCTTGAAAAACCTTTAACTGTTGAAAGTTTCCTTTTTATGGTATCATTATAAGCTTGAATGCGCACCATTCAAAGTAAACCTCATGTCGGGCAGCAAAAGTATCAAGAAGTGTAACGCACCTTATTAGGTTCCCCTCACTTATCGTCAGACTCCGAGAATTGAAATATACATAGCATTACTTTCTTGGGGTTACCCTATATTGATGGTCGATATCTTCTATAGCAAAAGTAGTAGCTCATTGTTCTCTCCACTATGTGAAAGATCACTTCAAGTACTATTACATAATCTGAAGTTATCAGCTGCAAATAACTTCATCATTAAAAACTACCTCAAAAAATTATTTGGAATTTTTGATCAAAATATTGGTAACAATCTTTTAATAATCTCGGGAGTATCAAAGTAGCGCCGACCGACACCAATATTGGAACTTGTAGTCAGAGAGCCCCTCCAAGAGATGGCATGAGCACAAGGTTTGGGAATTCAAACTGGACGAGAAACGAAAGCTCAAATTTCAAATTTGAAATCGGACATTACTTATGACTCAACCCTATAGTTGGATAACCCTCTGATAGATTATCGCGTTTGTTGCTTAATTTACGGTAAGGCCTGTATTTGGGCAAGTGTTGTCTACTCATCTCTTCTGACAATGAGGATGCGAGTGAGGGAAGTCTGAGATGCTCCAACCACCTGTTGAGAACGCTCATTAAACGATATTATTTGCCCTTTCTCGAACCATAGTAGGGTACGTTTTCATGTAAAATATTATTGTTGCACGCTCGTTTCATAAAAAAGAGTTTGATTGTACAGCGAATTCGTAATCTCTCTTCACTTTATTGGCACCGATGTATGTATATATAACCAAATGAATAGACAAACTACGTCAACCAAGAGATGCCCCGTTTTGTTACGATTTATTCATCATTCAAGATGACGATGTAACGATGATTAGAATACATAATATACTGCGTCAAATTGTCGTCTGACTAGATTTGAATTGCTTTATCAGTTACAGAAAAAGTATCAAATGGACCATTCTGATATCTTGATCTCATTCATGAGATCCTCCTTCATCGTCATCAAATTTGCGACAAAAGGGAATGCCTTTTGGAGCTGTAACTTTGACTGCTCACTCAGCGTCGCATAGCGATCGTTGGCCTTTTTGCACTACAAAGCAAAATTAATAACAAATCGAAATCGTAAACCTCTTACCACGTCCGAAATGTTCTGTATCATCTTTGTTGAATCAGTATTGAAGATACGCTTCTTGCCTAGAAGATCGGCAACCTTAACAGGAAATCTTAGTTGGAAAATGTGTCTCATATTATTACGTATTCTACGAAATCTTCGCTGTCCTCATCAAGTTGAAACAAGGCCAGCATCAATTTCTCTTTGATCAATTCATACTTTGAAGCAAGGATCGGGTAGTCGTCTACCTGCATAAAACGTATTCAACTAATAATTTTGCTTCTCATAACACATTTGTTGCAATTTTGATTTTGCTTCCATGCCTTCTGCTAGTTATACTTACGAAGCTGTCTTCATTCTCCGCGAAGCTTTTGAATTCGATCGAAATGTTAGCGACTTCGGTCTCCTTTATTATATCCGGGTAGTAAGTTCGAGCAAGCCTCACCAAGTTGTACACGACTGAGGCAACGTTTTTTTAAATGAAAAAATTAGAATCTGACCATCGGGAGAGTGGAGTGTCTCATTCAATTCTTTGAATGTTTGAGCATTGCACAGCATGGCCGCAATTAGGAGCATGAACAGATTGTTGAGCATCATGCAGGAATGAGGGAATCGGAATGAGATAATCGTCTTCTACTCCTGCTTTATATCGGCATATGAGTGTGTAAGCATTGTCTCAACATACAAGAGATACAGAGTTTGAAAGAAAACAGAGAGGCAGATGTAAACTAAAACGAATGTCAACTGATGTTTATTCCACGTCAGCCGTACCGCAGTACGAAGGTAGGTTCATCGAAAAATATTTTTGTCCGATATCTGAAGTGAATCCGTTAGGATTTTGGATAACTTTGTTGAGGTCCGTAAAATTCCGAACATCAGCCACGGACAACCATATTACTCTCGATAATTTAACACGTGGTTTTTTAAGTATCAGAAAAGGGCATACATTGCACAATATATTTCAAACGGTTTCGCATATGATGGAGGTGATATCGGAAAATCAACAATGCCGCTTTCAAAGTTATTTTTCTGTGATTTTGTTCAATCTCTTTTGTGCTGAGCAAAAACAAGGAGAGTATGTGCACTCTGTGAACATATCGATTTTTCAATAGAACAGATTTATCAGCCATCAAAGATTCATTAAATTTTAGGAGCTCATTTGATGTATTTCTTCTTGAACTCATTCATGAGATCGTCCTTCATCACCATCAAATTTACGATCAATGGAAATGCCTTTTTGAGTTGTGATTTCGTCAGCTCACTCAGCTTCGCATAACGCTCGTTGGCCTTTTCGAACTGTAAATGAATCTCACTTTTATCTACTGGCTTTTTTCAATGATTCTAAGTGAAGAATGGCGGTAGGATACTGTGCAAGTTGATTCAATGTAGTTCAACTCATTGACAGATTTCAATAAGGCTAACAATAAGTGGGAAATGGGGGGTAGAACATAGTGTTGTGAGTTATCATAAGTACCCAAGAGTTAAGAAAGTCCCTATCTAAAGTTTGGAATATAGATTGATATTTTAGCGTCTTACCACTTTTTCAATGTTCTGTATCATTGTCGCAGAATCGCTGCCGAATACTTGCCCCTCGCCCACGAGAACCACCATCGTCATTGCAAATCTTAACAATGTGATAATGAATTTCGAGATCTCGAAATTCATCGACGTGCACTCAGAGAACGAAGTCTCCAGCTTTCCTTACTCTGGAGTGTTCACATCTCCAATTATTAGGAGACTTGATGTCTCCATCTCTTGATTTCTCATGCTCTCTCAGCTGGAGACAACATCTCCAAAGTAAGGAAAGTTGGAGACTTCCCGCTCTGTGCAGTATGTCAGTTCATATAGAACTTTGAGATAAAGCGAAAGTGGGTTCAAATTCGGGATGCTTCAAAAGCACCTAATTCGGTATCTATAAAGGCGTCCGCAAATCAGCAATCAAACAATGTAAAATAAAACTTGTTTCTCGAAACTCGAATTCCTTCGTTCTTTTCTCTCAAGTCAACCCTATACTACGTACTCGTGCGCCTCCTCATTAGCATCGATTAAAGCAAAATAGAATTTCGTCTTGAGTGGCACAATTTTTGATGTCAGGGGTTCTCTTTCCTCTATCATATCGGTGTAGTGAGTTCGGTTAAGCCTCGCCAGCTTGGGCACGACTGGAAAGATGCGAGTATTTGAAAAAAGGCCCCCACTCAGATTTTCTCAATGCATTTGTTCTCTCACATTCCGTCCGCGATTTTCGAGCAGAATGACACAAATAACACAAAACAACTGACCTTCAGCAGAGTGAATTGTTTCGTTCAATTCCTGAAACGTTTGAGCGCTGGAAAGCGACGTCGCAAAGAGCAGAATGAGCGTATTACGAAGCATGGTGAACGAATGAGAGAAGCTGATTCGATTCCTTCTCGATTTATACCGTAATATGAGTTTATAGTAAAGGTAAAGGTGTTAGGTCTTCTACACGCAAGGCGGTCTCGACCACCCCTATGCCTGAGGGGCAACGAGAGCCTGTCCTGAGAAGGCTCTCGTTGCCCCTCAATGGACTCAATCATGCGAGATATAAAGCGTTTTTGAGAGAAGCCGCGGAAGCACATGTAAACGACAAATTGACATAGACATGACTGTTTATTCGACCGCTATCTTTGCAAATAGTAATGATGATGCGGAAAAGACACTGTACGATTTGAACTTCCCGTAGAATGTGATATTTAATTGTTGAATAAGCGATATTTCGGTGTAGAATAAACTTTGAAGAGTAACGATGCAACTGGCTACTTTTCTCCGCGCTCTCTTTCTCGCGTAATTGGGCGATTTCTCGGTTATACAACTATAATAGGAGAACCGTTACTTTTCAAGCACGGCGTTATGGCGAGGCTATGCTAATTGAAACAGACAGTAAGAGAGTGCGAAAATAGTGTGCAAATGAGCGATGGTCTCACCACGATTTCACTTTTGGCATTTCGCCCAGAACAAAAACAAAGTCTAATCTAGAATCTTGCAGATGCGTAGCTCTCAAATCCGATGGGAACGACATTTGCGACTGGTCGATGGAAGGGAAGCTGCTTTTTGCTCTTCTCCCGATCACGCAGAAATACACATAATAGTGCTGATTTTGTACCTATAATTAATCAGATTTGTACATATACATACATATATATTTATCCTGACATCAAGGCAATGGCCTGCAGGAGGTATCATTCGGGGACAGAGGTGGTCGGGATCTTCGAATTCGAGGCAACTGGGTCAAGGGAATGGATCATGCTTGGCTTCCTTGGTCAATTGTAGTGCCGATCTTGGACGATAGACATTGAGCGTAGAAGTAGATCTTCCAGCTTCCAGTGACGTCCTGACTAGCGTGTATCAACCAAAGTGGGAACTCACGTCGTAGTCTTGTCGACTGGGGCCTTTCTTGAAAGTTGACGACTTGAATTATATGTAGTCGATCCGAGTCCTCTGCTCGAAGTGGTACCGGGTGGGCGAAATACTTGCCGGGTTGCCCAAGCTGACTGGCAAGGATTCTCCAAACTGAGGTGGGAAAGGAGCGGGGAGACTGTCGACCGCCCGTCACGAGGCACAGAACGTCACGAGGCACAGAAATCAG
The DNA here is from genome assembly GCA_036245785.1 of Pristionchus fissidentatus. Lineage (NCBI taxonomy): Eukaryota > Metazoa > Nematoda > Chromadorea > Rhabditida > Neodiplogasteridae > Pristionchus > Pristionchus fissidentatus. The sequence goes on from BTSY01000002.1 coordinate 12,996,267, forward strand.
ATTTGTATGAACAATTATTTTTTTCATAGCTTGTCAGGCAGGCAGCTTGTCAGCACTATCGCTATGCGCAAATACGTTTGCATTCTGAACTCGAGCTATAGAAATCACATTCTTTTCTCAAAAAGGGCTGAAGCATTCGTGCAGATAGCGTCTCGTTTCGCTCCAGTTAGAGCCTTCTTTCACGTGGTGATTTGAAAATCGGTTCTAGAAAATTTGAAATTTGGGGGATGTGAGAACTTCACGTCTCTCTGCTATATCGTACAGTGGACTAGTGTAGCTATCTGCTAACGTTGTATAAACCATGTCAGAGATACGTTTCTGCTTACTTTCACATCTATAGCCAAAAAAACAGTCAGCAGCGTATAGCTCCATACATTTTTTGCCACTCGAATTCGCTATATAAGCGATCTAAGGCTGTGCAGTATCACCTCTGATAATGCTCCCAGCTTGGGCAACCCGGCAAGTATTTCGCCCACCCGGTACCACTTCGAGCAGAGGACTCGGATCGACTACATATAATTCAAGTCGTCAACTTTCAAGAAAGGCCCCAGTCGACAAGACTACGACGTGAGTTCCCACTTTGGTTGATACACGCTAGTCAGGACGTCACTGGAAGCTGGAAGATCTACTTCTACGCTCAATGTCTATCGTCCAAGATCGGCACTACAATTGACCAAGGAAGCCAAGCATGATCCATTCCCTTGACCCAGTTGCCTCGAATTCGAAGATCCCGACCACCTCTGTCCCCGAATGATACCTCCTGCAGGCCATTGCCTTGATGTCAGGATAAATATATATGTATGTATATGTACAAATCTGATTAATTATAGGTACAAAATCAGCACTATTATGTGTGCGGGAGAGCTGTTCAGAGGCCCTTTCCCATCTAGTTTAAAGAAGGAGTATCACGAATCTCCTGCTCCATCATTCCTCATCTCATATGTTTCAATGGCGCGGTCGCTTTCTTCTCATCCACCCTTATCCCTCCCTATTATTTTTAAATTCCTGCATTCAGGGTCGGTTTGGTACAGAGCCAAACGCGAATAACTTTGTTCAAACTTATCGGCTGTTTGCATCCGGTTTGCGGGGCTCTCATCTGGAAACCGATTACCATAACCCGACAGTGAGAACTCAGTTTACCAAAAGTTCGTGGGACACCGCCTTTAAGCACCGTAAATAAAAATATTCGTCGAATCTGCATTCCGATGGATAATGCTTTTCTAATGAACTCGGATGACACACCACAGGTCCGTGGTGGCGTACGGCAACATCATTGTTTTGAATAGCAAACACTAGGGATCGGATTATTTCTCAGTAATGTAAAGGATCTGCAAAATAATTCGTTTGGTTGCGTCGACCGTTCATGAAACGAGGACTAAACACCATCGATATAGGAATTGCAAACATCTATTGTGTATTTCTTTGCTTAGTAGTGAGGATACAATCTTTATCTGCGCGGTCTCCAGCTTTCCTTACTCTGGAGATGTTGTCTCCTGCTGAGAGAGCATGAGAAATTGAGAGATGGCGACATCACTGCAGAGATGGTCAGGATCTTCGAACTCGAGGCAACTGGGTCAAGGGAATGGATCTTGCTTGGCTTCCTTGGTCAATTGTAGTGCCGATCTTGGACGATAGACATTGAGCGTAGAAGTAGATCTTCCAGCTTCCAGTGACGTCCTGACTAGCGTGTATCAACCAAAGTGGGAACTCACGTCGTAGTCTTGTCGACTGGGGCCTTTCTTGAAAGTTGACGACTTGAATTATATGTAGTCGATCCGAGTCCTCTGCTCGAAGTGGTACCGGGTGGGCGAAATACTTGCCGGGTTGCCCAAGCTGACTGGCAAGGATTCTCCAAACTGAGGTGGGAAAGGAGCGGGGAGACTGTCGACCGCCCGTCACGAGGCACAGAACGTCACGAGGCACAGAAATCAGATTTGTATGAACAATTATTTTTTTCATAGCTTGTCAGGCAGGCAGCTTGTCAGCACTATCGCTATGCGCAAATACGTTTGCATTCTGAACTCGAGCTATAGAAATCACATTCTTTTCTCAAAAAGGGCTGAAGCATTCGTGCAGATAGCGTCTCGTTTCGCTCCAGTTAGAGCCTTCTTTCACGTGGTGATTTGAAAATCGGTTCTAGAAAATTTGAAATTTGGGGGATGTGAGAACTTCACGTCTCTCTGCTATATCGTACAGTGGACTAGTGTAGCTATCTGCTAACGTTGTATAAACCATGTCAGAGATACGTTTCTGCTTACTTTCACATCTATAGCCAAAAAAACAGTCAGCAGCGTATAGCTCCATACATTTTTTGCCACTCGAATTCGCTATATAAGCGATCTAAGGCTGTGCAGTATCACCTCTGATAATGCTCCGATACATTGTCTTTCTGCTCTTCGCATTGTCATTCGTTGACGCCCAGACTTCTGCGGAGCTGAACGCCACTTTCCGGGCCACCGACCGTCAGTATTTTATTTATGCAGAATCACGTTAGATCGGGCAAGCGGGTAAGCCAGCTGCAAGGTTGGATTACATAACCCAAGTTTTCACAAGAGATCTATGGCACTTTCCCTTTCGCAATCAAATTTGCCAGGAATTTATACAAATTTGAATAATATTTTATATGTATCAATTCAGTATTGCCCCAGCTCGCGAAACTGTTCCGCAAGTACCATCCGTTGTATGTGCCCTCCGATGAAAAAGAGTACAACCTCACTATGGAACTCGAGAACTATGCACGAAATCCGGATAAGGTGAGATTAATGAGTGAAATATAGGAGAGACTATCTGACTCGCTCGAACTAACTTTGGCATTCTGAGAAAAATGAGTTGTTGAGATAATGATGGCATCATGTACTGTGACCCATGCTGATATGATCCGTGCAAAAGAGAAGTGCTGAAAATGCATCAGGGCATTACGTCATAAGAACTTCCGGTTTTCAAAAAAAGTGGTTGTTGAGCTTCACAAGTGGCACCAATCGAATCCTAATAAAATTCTAAGACTTTTTTGACTCTATGCATTTTTCGATAATTATCGATCTACGGCCGGAAAAGTTGAAAATGTGTTTCATTTTTTTTTTTTAATTTTTCTACATATTTTGCCTCTGGAAAATGGCTACTTTTATTTTCGCAAAACGATCCTTCAACAATGGTACGTAAACCATGTTAGTATGGAAAGTTTTCATTTCCCCCTAAAATACGCGCGAAGCAAAAATTGGAGGTAAAAATATTTATGGTGTGCCTTACAGTATGCCGTCGAGATTTCTCATCGCCATTGTCCGAGCTTGAAATGTAGCATGCGGACACGGCAAGAATGTCATGGTTTCACGATGTGAAGTTAAGTCGATTATCCCGCGCACATGTTGCATTTACAGGTCGGAGAATACCATTGAGAAATCTCGACGGCATACTGTAAGGCACACCATAAATATTTTTTACCTCCAATTTCTGCTTCGCGCGTATTTTAGGGGGAAATGAAAACTTTCCATACTAACATGGTTTACGTACCATTGTTGAAGGATCATTTTGCGAAAATAAAAGTTGCCATTTTCCAGAGGCAAAATATGTAGAAAAATTAAAAACAAAAAAATGAAACACATTTTCAACTTTTCCGGTCGCAGATCGATAATTATCGAAAAATGCATAGAGTCAAAAAGGTCTTAGAATTTTATTAGGAATCGATTGGTACCACTTGTGAAGCCCAACAACCACTTTTTTAAAAACCGGAAGTTCCTATGACGTAATGCCCTGAGGCGTAGATGCATTTTCAGCAGTTCTCTTTTACACGGATCATATCAGCATGGGTCACAGTACATCATGCCATCAACTCATTTTTCTCAGAATGCCAAGCTCCTGAACAAATATCAGATAGTCTCAGATAGTCTCGCTCAGATAGTCTCTCATAGTTTCTTGCGTTTTCTTCGGGCTGCGGACTTTTTTGTTGTTTGAATTTCGCCCATTCAGCCGGCGCCTCTAAAAAAATCCGTAAATACATTAACAATCACTTTCTATAATAGTAGGCTACATTTAAATATGTATAGATGTTAGCGGCTATTTAAATTGCAGGGAGATTATCCTATTCTTCGCCACCTTAGGAAAGAAATCTTTGAACAAATAATAATCACGGCGACCGGCCAGACCGAGGAGGGGAAGGAATTTGTTGAATATGTAAGTGCTGATGGCAGAGTTCGCGTGATCACAGTTGCAGTTCAGGTGCTCAAGATGCTTAAAAACGAGCCCATTCTCGACGCCGACTCCGCCAAGATGATCCAGAACATTGTCACCGTGGTGAGAGAATAGTTGGTGCCGAAAGGTCATACATTCCTGCCGTTTCAGTACACGAAGGGAAAGGAACAATATGAGAAGCTGGATGAGAAGTCAAAAGCTCGTCTGAGAATGTACTACACAGGAGGCATGCTACCGTGGAAGCCGCTGGACGATTTCGTCAAAACTTTTGTCAATAATTAATCGCAGTGAATTACTTGTCTGATAAAACAATTTCGCAGCCGCGGCGTGATCGAAATACAAATTCAATGGACAGATCGTACAGTAATTAGTCGTAGTTTTGACTATGTTGTATAAACGAGTCACGCACAAATCGTAATAGTATACATATCTCCAGTAAATAAGTCACTACTGGCCCTTGCACGCCACAATATTCTAAACCTACATAACAGGGAGAGAGAGAGGAGCGGGGAATGTGTAGGCAATATACGAAATTAACCCATTTAAAGGTTTTATTTTATAGTTTTTCGCTTGCGAGAATATTCATGTCCGCAAAATGTTTCAAGCATATTTTTTAGGGCAAATTTATCGAAAATTGTTTAACATGCATTTCGGAGCACTATTTCTGGCATTTCTGCGCAGACTACTGTGTTGTAGAGATGTCTCATTTTAGTCATCGTCCGTTACTAGTTGTTTCTTTTCAATCCATGTTTACTGTAAGAGTCATCTCAGAATTTATGTGACACTTTTCTCCATTGTTTTGATTGCGGAACTTGTTATTATCTCCATTGTCGATTTGTTTTCGTTCACGTTACTATTGCCGAATAAGTTGAATGATATAGTTAAACTAGCAGGGTGTGTTGAGGTTAAACTACGTTATGGTAGGGTGCGCACTACGTTTTCAAAGTATGGTTCAGGGGGGCGTTCAGTTGCAGGGCACAGTTCGGTCCACGGGGAGCTTTGCAGCCGACTCCAGGCTCCGTCCAGGAGAAGCTCGGTAGCAGGCTCCAAGTTCGGTCCAGGGGGAGCTCTGTAGCCGGTTCCAAATTCGGTTCAGGGGAAGCTTTACAGCCGGCTCCAAGTTCGGTCCAGGGGGACCTCGATAGCCGGCTCCAGGTTAAATTGAAGCTCGACTTATGTTGGGGAGTGTTAATCGCTACAAAGAGTACTGGCTTATTCCGTTGCAAAAGGCTCGTGAGGCTGAGAGCGATCGAAAAAAGTTGCCACTACGCCACTTCGTGGCTCCGTGGCAACTTTTTTCGATCTCTCTCAGCCTCACGAGCCTTTCACAACGGAAACGCAAGATACAGTGCGGTCAGAACGTTTTTGAACAATTTCCCGACATCACAAAACGCTTTTCCTGTAATCCCCTACGCTCTCTGAATCATTTTGGAACTTTTCGAAAATTTCAATTTTCCACGTTAAAACGTGTTAGAACACGTTCTGACACGTTTCTGACATCACAAAACGCTGTTCCTGTAATCCCCTACGCTCTCTGAATCATTTTGGAACTTTTCGAAAATTTCAATTTTCCACGTTAAAACGTGTTAGAACACGTTCTGACACGTTTCTGACATCGCAAAACACTTTTCCTGTGATCCCCTACGCTCTGTGAATCATTCTGGAACTTTTAGAAAATTTCGAATTTCCACGTTAAAACGTGTTAGAACACGTTCTGACACGTTTCTGACATCGCAAAACACTTTTTCTGTGATCCCCGACACTCATCGGTGCGTTTGGAGAAAGTTCGAAAATTTCGATTTTTCAAGTTAAAACTCGGCAAAACAGGTGAAAACGTGTTTCACGGTACTCAAAAACGTGTTAGAACGGTTTCTGGCACTTGCGAAAAATGAGGCAAACGTTTTGCCCGCGGCGGGGTTCGAACCTGGGGGTCTCGGTTTGAAAGTTAAGCGCGTAATCCACTTGGCTATGGATTTCGTTAATTAAATTTTGTAAAATTTGAAAGGTATTCTGGTCGGTTATCATATGCAAAAGGATCTGGGAGGATAGCGCGATTTTGAAGCGAAATATAATGAAAATGCGAAAAACGTGACCGCCGGACACACACACACACACAGACAGACAGACAGACAGACAGACAGACAGACGTTCTGAAATAATAGTCTTTAGGAATTTTTCAAGCGCACGAAGAAAAAGCACCATAATATGACGCTGTTTGTGTTAGGATCAACAAATCATTGGAACAGGTCAGAAAATCGAAATCGCTCGAAACTTTCTCTTAGGGGTAACTTTTGACGCTGATCACGATTCTGTCATCGATTTCGCAATCGGACTCCTCGGGGCGCCGCTATGGCGCCGCGCCCAATTGGCGCCAAATTACATTTTTGACTATAACTCGCTTCGAAGTGCCTGTAGAGCCGCGAAAGCTATAACGTATAGTCAGAATTTGACGCTCTTTCGAATGGCGTTGCCAGTTTCTGAATACTCAGAAAACTCTTCCCATGAAAAATCGAAATTTTTATAAAACGAAAGTAAACTGGGAGACCTATCCTATCTTAAAGCGCGCTTCATTCTGATCATTTTGATATATAGAAACCCCAATATTATCTTAGCATGGGGTAGAGCCACACATTTAACAACATTTTTGCTCAAACGCGTCGCACGCGAAACGCGTCTACGCACGCGGCAACCGGATAGACGATGCGGTAAGCGCTTAGAACTTCATTGCGAAGGTTGTAGGTTTGATTCATGTCGATAGCCGCGCATTTCCGTCGAATTTTTATTTCTCGAAAAATTCGAATTTTCAGCAGATTTTTACAGAAAAATAAAATCTGCGAAAATGCGCGGTTATCGACATGAATCAAACCTACAACCTTCGCAATGAAGTTCTAAGCGCTTACCGCATCGTCTACCCGGTTGCCGCGTGCGTAGACGCGTTTCGCGTGCGACGCGTTTGAGCAAAAATGTTGTTAAATGTGTGGCTCTACCCCATGCTAAGATAATATTGGGGTTTCTATATATCAAAATGATCAGAATGAAGCGCGCTTTAAGATAGGATAGGTCTCCCAGTTTACTTTCGTTTTATAAAAATTTCGATTTTTCATGGGAAGAGTTTTCTGAGTATTCAGAAACTGGCAACGCCATTCGAAAGAGCGTTAAATTCTGACTATAAATTATAGCTTTCGCGGATCTACAGGCACTCCGAAGCAAGTTATAGTCAAAAATGTAATTTGGCGCCAAATGGGCGCGGCGCCATAGCGGCGCCCAGAGGAGTCCTATTGCGAAATCGATAACAGAATCGTGATCAGCGTCAAAAGTTACCCCTAGGAGAAAGTTTTGAGCGATTTCGATTTTTTGATCTGTTCCAGACCCCTGTTGAGCCCTAACGTAAACAGCGTCATATACATTTTCTACCAGATCGCTTTTACAACACTTTGTGTTAATTAAAAATTCTGTTCTCTAACAATTTTCATTTTATTTTTGTGACTCAGCCGCTCATTCACTATCCCCTACGCAAGATTATCGCTGATGCTCAATTATTTCGTGGGGAGGGCAACAATTTATGAGGGTAGCACTTGCTAAGTAATTATAATTAAAGCAACGCAACTGTCATCCAGAGCCGGATATTTTAGGGACACATTCAAGATAAGCATTCTCGTATAAGCACATTACTTAAACGATTCGAAATATTTTAACCGCATCCCACAATAAAACGAGGTTTCACTCTGACGCACGAGTCGAACTTTGCGCTCTTGTTTTCGCATTTCTCTGTCTCTCTTTCAATTGATGACCTGGGGGTTAGAGCGGACGAAAGAATAAAAGAGAGGGAGAGACCACAGAATATTGAGAGATAGGTGAGGGTGAGGGAGAAATGCGTCTCTTGTGGTAGAATTTCGTGCGTGTGGACGTTATATCCGCCCTTCTCCTTTGTCTATCTTTGTTGCACGAAATCCCCGGAGCACCAAAATTCCGTATTTTGTTTGAAGGCACCGGCCGACAATTTTCATTCATTCGTCGTATTTTTAACGAATTTTTCGTCACATTTTCTGTACCACATTTCAGATGGTGCCGCCGTTTGTTGTGGAAGTGGGAAAAGATGACGAAGCTGTCGCATCTACTTCAAGTTCATCTGAAGATCTCGTCGCTGTTGAGCAGCCAGTTGAAGGACCGAAAGAGGTTAGCGAGATTTGACATTACTTGGATTCTGAGTGCACACATCGAGCGAGGAGTCTCAATTAGGATTCTCCTTTCAAGAAATTAGTAGGGGGGTACCATACTGTTTTTTCTTGCCAAAAAATGTCATTTTAATGATCTACTTGCCGGTAGTGTTTTTGAACAAATGATTAGCAAACTCGATATCTACTTAAGTTTGAATATCGATTGATGGTACCAAAGCATTTGTAGACAGAAATGCATACTCTGGAGATATTACATAATGCTGACAGAGAACCTAAAAGGAGAGTGCGCGAGGCGACGCACTCTCTCACTCTCTTCATTTTGCATGCACATCAAGATACAACATCTCCAAAGTAAGGGAAGAGACATCCCGCTCTGGTCTGTGGCCACAAATGTTTGTGCGTGCGCGATTATCGTAGTGAATGGCTTATGGTTACAGAGGCGATTAATCGGAAATCTTCCCAGTCATTACAAATTGCAGGTGACTCAGTCAACATCGCATGAGGAGACAGAGAAAAAGAGAGGATTGAAGAGATTCCTGCCGTTCACATCTGAAGGATGCTGCTGTGCCACGGCGAAAGTGAGAAAGAGTGGGGAAGAGGGACAAGAATTTTTTTTCTGCATAAAATACATTCGCAAAGCTGGTTCCTATTGAAAGATATCTTACATATATACATTTTTTTATCTTGTTAATATAAATGAAAAAAGTTCATCTAGTGGTTTTTCATCTGACTGTAATGGTGTTGAATGGAAAATGGTTGTGCCCTATGGGCGCGATGGCTATAGCGAAGCAATGTGCGATGTAGAGATGTAAAATTTGACGCTTCTCTGACTAAGGAGAGGAGTAATCGCTCAGAAGAGAATAATATGATGGTGCATGATTATACAAATGTAAAAAAAAAGGAAAAGGGTCTCACTACTGCCGACAGATGTATGTTTCACAACAAAACAAAATTCGATAAGTGAATTAGAATTCAGTTCTCTGTCGCGATTCACTTGGAAACAATATTTATAAGAAATCATATTTTATTCGTAATCTTTTTTTTGATATAGGAAAGGCCAAAAGGCGAAAGGGAGGACTGGGAGCGTGTGATTGTGAGATAACAAGGGTACCTCTCAGTTATCAACACTCTACCGCCAATAAATTATTTTTTCTTTCTTTTATAATCACTCGATTTCACTACGTAATTCAGGGATGGATTCTATTCGCGGCCATCGTTCGATTTCTCATTGCCATTCTCTCCTTCCTCTCCATTCTGGAAAAGGACGAACGAAAGGTGGGCTTTGCGAAATAATTTCCAATATGATGGTAACTATTTTTGAAATGGTTGTTGGACTGGATCTTCTTGAAAACAGCTATGACCAGTCACTGTGTTCTGCATCTCACACCCGGTAAATGCACTCTCGGAAAGCTACCAATTGGAAGCCTCCAATATGTTTCCCTGTTCAAAACATTCGTCAATCTTCACAGGTTTCCTAAAGTCTTGTGCGTAACCTCTCTAGGAACTTTCTCACTTTCGACCACTCTCAAGAAAATATCCCCTTAATGGAGGCTTCGAATTGCAGTTTTCCGTCCAGCACACTATTTTCTACTGGAATGCGCTCAACACGGCGCTTTTATTAGCTGCGGCAGTCGGTCGGAACGCAGTCTGCCTCCAGATTTACATGATTCTTGAGGCAGGTCACTTTGAGCAATCATTAAAAAATGTTTTTTTTAATTGATAACAACGGAAACCCATTTAATTCATTGAAAAAATGTATGTTCGGCATATGTGAATAGTCGGTCGGATTACATTGTTACCTTTTGTCCAGATCGTTTTCTTTGGCTATCAAGTGAATCAGATACTTTCCTACGGCAAGTTGAGAAGTGAGACAGGTCAGTTTCAGGTTTGGGAATAAGATTAGCATAGTGATTACATCCGGAAAATAAAAAGTTGTAATTCGGCTTTCGATAGAATTTAAAAATAAATTCAGCGAATAATGTCATCGCTATTGCCGTTATCTCTTCATTTTTCATCTACGTTGTATTCTTCGCACTATTGGTGAGCTATGTATCATGGCATATTCTTAACCAACGATGGTTTCCGAATGGATTCGGGTAGCTGAACGAGATATGTAGACAAAAATTTTAAAAAAACAACTAACCTTTTGCCAATTTTATTCAAGTCGCAATGCCATACTACACGTATTTGAAACGGAGAGAAGAGACGAAAAGGAAAGAATTTATCGAAGCTATTAGAAAAAGTGTTATTCATGTTTGAAGTATCTACACCAACTAGAAGTTTATTTAGTTATTTTCCGGGGGTTTGTGAGAGTTAGCCAGCTCTGTACACATGCATGCGGGTTGAGGACAGGAGAAGTTACCTATCTCCTACCTTGTTGACATTTTAATGTTCGCAAAAATAAATCCACTTAGATACTTATTTATTTATCACAAAATGTGTCGATTGATCCACAAACATATTTATCGGTAATTGTTATCGCAATATTCTTCCTGCTCTTCGTACATTCCGTGGACGTCGTTTTTTTCTTCTTTTTCTATTTTCTTTTTTTTCTATAATCGGCCAGCATCTTCTTAATGTTTCATTTTCGAAATATAACAGCAATGAGCTGCGGCGTCTGTCCACATCGAAAATATTCTAACTACTATCTTCAGAAAATGGTTGGAGTTCTTGAATGAATTATTATGTTTTCTCTCGGTCCAGCTATATAGCGTCCCACAAATTTTCCCTGTGAAATAGCATATTGAAAAAAAGATGAAGTTAAAGAAAAATACACAAGTTGTTTGTCTAGTTTATCGATTGTATAGCATGCGTGTCTTCTACTAAGAGGGTGGGGGGGCGGAGTCTTCTTTATTGTTCGCACGATTCTCTGTACAATCGTTGTTGACTGATCTCGTTGCGTGCCCGGAAGACAAAGAAGCTGAGCACACCTGAAGGAAGAGCTATTGGATAATGACGATGAAATTTTTCAACAAAAAAATTCTCGTGACGTAGCGTTTTGTAAAAAGATAGCGAATAAACAAGTATCCCGTTATCAATATGTTATATTCCGTTGGTTATTTGTTCTGAAATCTTTTTTGTTGTTGCAAATTTACCGTCGAAGATGCCGAGCACTATGAAACTACCGGTAAGCATCCAGATCAGCGTCAGATCACCCTTCGGCTCTGAAAATACGAATATTTCGCGACTTCATTTCGCAATTAGCGCACCATTTTTCGGGAAAGTTATTTTTATCAGGGAATACGTACCAGAAGGATCATGTATGTCAGCAGCATGCACGTGTTGTGCATTAAGATTCCGTCGATTCCGATAGCGCCAATGACGAAGAGGGAGATAGCGGCCCCAATAATCATAATTACCGTTTTCCCGAGTGTCTGCAAAGAAAGCTTCTAACAACCGCGCAATTGAAGCAGAAGGAGTGTTATATTGGCACTGGTTTACTTTACCGGACCCCGTCCTAGGATCCTATTAACTGACCGCAAGATTCACGCGTTGAGATGATGAATGAGAAGCTCACTCAGTTAGTACGGATTGTCTGGTACGGTAAAGTATTCATGGCGGACATAAGGGCGGATCAATCGAGAGGCAACCACGAGGAGCGGGGACAGGCGCCCGTAATGAGTGGAGATGTGAGAGCAGAATGGAGATCATTGGAGCTCGGGTCAAATCCGTAGAGCCAATTTGCAGACGGCATAGTTGATTGAATACAAAAACAAGTCTCATTTGACCAATTATGAAAAAAAGATTGTATTACGTACTAAAACTGAGCTTGGTCGAGTCGTTATCGTAATTCGGAGGAAGAATGGTGTTAGTCCGACGATTCCGTGTCTTTTTTCCACAAAGGAGCTAGTAGATTTCATCGCAAATCATATTGTCCAATTGCAAGAAAGACGCGTCGCCCGTTTGTCAGGACTGCCCTCATCCTCACGTAACTTCTCCTCGCTTTCCACGTTCATGGCCCTATTAAAGATTTCGTCTATTCCTCCAGTAACTTCACAGACGATTCTCTGTAAAGGGAAGAAGACATGTCCCCTACCCGGACCCCGAATTGATACATCTGAGCAGAATATTTCCGGACATAAATGTGCATCTTCCACGTCGTTAACGTTTTACGTGATAAATGCATATGCAGTTGTAGTTTTACATACCACGACGTTTTCAGTCTCGAGAAGCCTTTTCTCTGTCATTCCAGTGTTTATATGCGGAACGTTATTATTATTTCGAACGTGTGTTCTTGAATTTGTGATATCTAGAAGAAAATGAGTGCAGCACTCTATACGTGCGAAGAGAAACGGGAGATGTGTGATGATAACGCGCTCGCGTGTGTGTGTGAAACTACAATCCAAATGAGCGGTCGGATGATAACAGCATTTTCTCCTGCTCAATGTCAGAGAGCATGCAAAATCAAAAGATCATCTCTCACTATCTCTCTACCACTCTCTCTCGAAATCACATGCTCTCTCATGTGGAGACATAATTTATACCAAATTCGCTGTAAGAGTAGACAAGGTGCGCCACACGATGCGAAATCATCAGAAAGGATGCCAGGATGAAGGAGTGCGTAAAGATAAGAGTCCCTGTCAATTCTCCATCAGTTCAAACCCCCTTTCAGCTGGATTCGCCCACCTGTGCAATGATGTGGCGAGCCTATGGCGTCGTCGATCAAATGATATGCATCTTTTATACAGTAAAACTATCATACAAATGGGTAACGTGAGTTGGATTTCGCTAGATCTTGCTCTTTCCTGTTCTTCCTCTGATCTGGCCCTCGATTTTGTCCCAGTCTTCCGAAGTCATCTGAATAAATACTGCATTGTAGTTACTTCAGAGTATAATATTACTTGTTCCCCTACATCATTACCAAATATAGTAAAATTGATAATGTACATGTAAGACAGGCTGATAATCTTACTCTTACGATCAGGACACCAAGTGAAGAAGTTCACTTACCTGTAAGTGAGAAGCCTCCTATTTTAGGGACTTTAGCTTAAGTGAATCTTACTGATTTTATTCTCAGAGAATTTTGGCTGCAGTTATAATATAGGTGTAATATTGATTGATACCGCATGCAGAACAGATGGAGACATAGATGAGCCGTGGTTGAAATGCTGCTGTGCGCCATCCATGTCGATTATCTGCAATTCGATAATCAAGAGATTGTCGATAAATCGATAATTGAGACTAATACAGCTCACCGCTCCGCTGATGTAGTTACCGTAGTCGCTGCAGAGGAATGCGCTCAGATTCGCCAGCTCTTCAAGCACGCCACATCTCAAGGAGCATACGATAAGGATGAGAAGCAGTTACCGCACCACACATATTTTTCCATCAGCAGTGACTAGATGCATCAGCATTTTTTCAAATTATGTCTGCGAAAGTTCACTCTCTTTTAATTCATGTTAATTTTGTTTGAGGAGAAAAAGTACCGTCGAATACCTTCCTAGCGGAACCGTGGTGGCTGCGGCTGCGGCAGTTTCCTCCATGGTCATAGTGGAGAGACGACCGAATGCTCCCTTAGCGAGATACGTTGGTTAGATTATTGCCCTTTGTTCGCGGCGCATAGGTAAGGCCGCTTGTGCTGTATCGCTAAAGACGCTGGTTTTGTTGAATTGACAAACCACTCGATCTACTTCGTCATATCACAGTTCAGAACTCTCCAGGTAATACTCAGGATGTGATAAACGAAAATGAACCTCTGTGGGGAATGGTCCGGGCGCGATGACGTTGAAGCGTAGTCCGTACTTGGCCCATTCAGTAGAAAGAGACTTGGTCATCGTCTCCACTCCTGACTTCGAGATGGCAGAAGGAACGACGAATGGAGCACCCGCTCTGAATAAATTGAAAAGCATGTCAAATATTATGCAATATACTCACGCAATCTTTAAACGAATGGTCACAATCTGGATGAAATAGTCAGTGTATTGGCAGAACATTAACGCATTGGTAGGGGACCATTCGGACTTTAAGTTCCTCCCTTACTAGGAAATCAAAATTGTTTGCCTGTGTGTTGGGTTTTTTTCCGTGCGCGTGACGGACATTTTTTTCGCATTTTCTATATAAATCGCATCAAAGTCGCTCTATCTTTCCAGATCCTTTTGCATATGATAACTGACCAGAGTAGCTTTCAAATTTTACAAAATTTAATTATCCAAATCCATAGCCAAGTGGGTTACGAGCTTCGCCAGCAATCCGGCATCCCCAGGTTCGACCCCCGCTGCGGGCAAATCTTTTGCCGCATTTTTCACAAGTGCTCGATATCATTCTAACTCGTTTTGAGTACCGTGAAAAACGTTTTCACCTGTTTTGCCGAGTTTTAACAACTGAAAAATCGAAAAATTCGAAAAGTTGCAGTATTATTCAGAGTGTAGGGGATCACAGGAAAAATGTTTTGCGATGTCGGAAACGTGTCTGAACGTGTTCTAACACGTTTTAACGTAAAAATCGCAAATTTCGAAAAGTTCCCAAATGAACCGGCGAGTGTGGGGAATCACGGGAAAAGTGTTTTGCGAGAACTCCCCTTAAACCGAACTTAAAGCCGGCTACCAAACTCCCCCTGGTCCGAACCTGCACCCATAACTATGCATAGCGCGTAGTGCACGCATAGAGCGTAGTGTATTTACCCTCAACACATCCCCGGCTAGTTAGAGGTACATAAGTAGTTCCATGTAATAAATGTGCCTGACCTCGCATAGGGGGTGGTGATCGACAGCACGGCGCATCCAGTGCCGTTCTTGATGCACCGCACGCCGATCTCTCGCGTCACTCGCATCGTTCCCTTGAGCACTGCAGTGAACTGTTACCCTTGAAGTGTCAATACTTTCATTTTCACAGGAAATAGTATGACTGCATCATGCACCTATAGTTAATGGAAAAATTAGATTCTGCTTTTCTATTTATTCGCGAATGCGAATATGTCTGACCGCAGCAATGAAGGGAACATAGTTCAAGATATATATCTGCATCGCAGCAGAAATGCTCGAATACAAGCACCATTAGCTTGTGTGGCATGCAAACAATTCATTCGAGTGAATTTCGGGATAATACGTGAACGAGACATCAAGGACAATAATGTAAAGAATGAACTTGTGAACTTTGAGAGGAACGGGATGACTAATAATAAGCATGATAGATATCCGATTTCTTTCTTTTTCGTGATACCAATTTAGCATATCTCAATCTATTGTGAAATCATCGATATTTCCGTTGTATTCTGAGCAATTATAATCTATTCCGAACAACGCTCACCAATATCGACGACGGTGCTGATGGCGTTGTCACTGAGTCGCTCCGTGGCCATGATGAAGTTACCGGCAGCATTATTCACGAGCACATTAGGCGTCTGCCCGAATCTGCCGAAACCCGTTTTGTACTACACGGTTAAATTGCATATGATTGAGGTCCCCTTTTCATACTTGAAACAAGTAAAATCATCCTCTGCATGATGGCTCAAGAGCTTGTTTATAGTTGAGTGGTGCTTTGCCGTGGAATTGATCAGACACTCACTTCTTCTCGATGTCATCGATCGCAGCTGAGACTTGCTTGGAGTCCTTCACATCCATCTTGAACGCCTCGCAGACACCTCCAGTGGAGCGACGAATCTCCTCCGCCGTCTTCTCCAGCACGTCAAGACGTCTGAACAAGGAGCAATGGGTGTCACATCGAGGACGAAAATTATCTCAAGCTATCAACCCTTAGGTAGTCATGAACGGTTAGGAGAATAGTTAGAATCGGCGCAGATTGTGCACCCCCCATTTCACACGACTTTACATTTCAGACCATCCCAATTATCGTGCGTACTGAAATTATCGGAACGTTTACCGCAACGTGATCCAAATGATCTTTGCGAGTACGCATTATCATGATTTGTGTTTTTGCTAATTCGAGTAATCCGCATCGATTTGCCGGATTTTACCCGGACATGCCCGGTGAAATTTGTAAAACAAAGCGACAAATTCGATTGCAAAAGAAGGACAGAACCGGTAATTACTGGCTTCTCCCGGCTGTATACGGTAGTGATGACAATTCGCTAACTTGGTCGGTTTATTCTACACATTTCACCGGGCATGTCCGGGTAGTTTCCGGAAAATCGAGGTGGACAAAAAAATGAACCAACTCACGGGTCGTAAATAATTTTCTTCGCACAGTTACAAAAATCGAATATTTTGATCACGTTGCGGTAAACGTTCCGATATTTTCAGTACGTACGATACAATTACCTGGCTGCGATGGCGACGTGTGCTCCGAGAGACGCGAAGGTCGTCGCTATCGCTTTGCCGATGCCTGTGCCGCCGCCAGTGATGAGTGCGATCTGAACAGAGTCATGCCAAATGATTCCAGATCTACAAAACGGGCGCAGGGTGATAGAGTGTGCAAATGTGAGAGAGACCTTCTCGATTTCACACTCTATCTCACTTCAAACCCCTTTTTCACCGGCCTGTGGAGTGATGTGAGGCGCTTACAGTAGCACTTCTGAGAAATCGTAGAAGAACTGATGTTGATTCACCCATTGTTCTTTCATCTTTAATCTTTAATCTTTATTCTCCAAGGGGTGATTTTGGGAGGGATGTGGATTTATCTTGACGTTCTAGTTTGGTACATTCCCTGTACATCTAACGATCAGAGTACGAGCTCCCTTGCATGCACATATTACTGTGAATAATGGATTCTCAAGTAGTCATCCTACCCAATATTGAACGCGGCCTGTTTTGCAATTACAAGTAAAGAGAGTTGTGCGCGCTACAATGTTTGACAGTGAAACAGATTAGAGAACACCCACTCACGTTCTTATCTGCGTATAACGTCACGCCATTCATGTATCGATTCCAAATAAGGTTAAATAATGTGGTGTTAGTTTTCGGAAAAAGGAAATGGAAAAAGGCCAAGATTTGAATTCCCGCAATTTCATATCTCAGTTCTCCGTGAAGCAATCGACTCAAAATATCGAATATAACATTTTTCTACCCTTTTACACCTATAAACCAAGTTTTGAGGCGATTTCTCCACGGAGAAATGAGATGTGAAATTGCGGGAATTCAAATCTTGGCCTTTTTCCATTCCCTATTCCCGAAAACTAACACCACATAACATTAGAGTCACCTTTCCCTTCATGGATCCCTCCCGCAGTGCGAGACCGGTTTTGGCGGGAAAGAAGAGGTCTGGATTTTCGCAAGCCATCTACAATAGTTGGGAATCGTTGGAAAACGCATCAAAAACGAGAAAAGAGCGTAAATAGAAAGGCGATATGATGAGATCGTTGCGGGAAAGGAACCATCTGCGAGGGAAAAAACAGCTCAATTAGAAAGGATATGGAGCAACGCCGAAAAGTAACACTGACAGGCAGATAGAGCGGTGCATACATGTGACGTACTTATAAACACGCAGAGTGAGAGAGGGAATGGTGATAGTGGCGGGGTCGCTAGCGGACTTTGCGTGTTGTAGTTTGGTGGGGCACAGAAAGGTACTGCATATCAAAACAAGATACGTCAAAATAGGCACAGTTTTGTACAACATTTAGTCTGAACGAGAAAGGAGGCGAGATAGAGACAAGATGAAATTGTTTTATTGGTCGTGGCGTTTGGAACATCATCAGAGTAATCATTAACTTCAAATAACGTCGGTTTTCACAGAAGTAAGTAATTACCTCATGCATGTGACGAAGTTTTTTTTCTCTTAATGTAGCTGAAGTGTTGTGCGATAACCGACGAGTTTCATCTTTATTTGTGAGAATGAAGTAAGTCTGCATTACATTATTTGCGGTAGATCAGACTAAAAAGGCAATTTTAAAGAATTACTCGTGGTTTCGTACGAAGTTTGGTCTTTAGCTTTAGCTATGCTATTTATTTACTTTTTTTTCTCTTTTCTTCTATTGAATTTTAATTTTTATAAAACTATTTAAATTTTTCTAAAACTTTCGCAGAAATCGTGTGTACAGGATTTCCCTCAGTGAGAGTACCCTGTTGGTGTGGTGTGATGTCAAAGTACAGTCGGAATTACGGTAGGATAAGAGAACTGAGCTCAGATCCGAGTTTATTTCACTACTAATACACAAGGAAAACGATGGAAGAATCGGGTAGATGACGTGGTGGTTCAGTGGAGGGCGCAATGGTATTCAGGCGGAGTGAGGTATGCTAAGATCCGAAGATCACGGAGTAACGAAAGATCCGGAGATCACTAAGGCTTAGAGCGGAGCTCGGCCACTGGAGGAATGGGTTCTGGCGATTAGCATGAGATTAGACTCGCAGTCTGAGATGCTGCAAACACACCATGTCAAGCGGGGGAAGAATCCACATTTGCGTGACGCGACAGTGTGGGGGATTAGACGGCGAGAGAGTGAGAGAGCAAAATCGATGCTAATAGAACGGTCGGTTTTTGGATATTTGGTTTCAAGCTCAGAACTTCTAGATAAGAGAAGCTAGAGACTAGGTAAAAACGGCATTAGGTAAATAATGTATTTATAATTAATGCAATGTTTTTTTTTTAAATTTATGTGAAGTACTTAAATACTTCGGAAATAACCTCGAGAACACATCACACTTTAATTCAAAGTGAATTCCTCATTCTCATGTCTGTGAAAGTCAATGGGTCGCTTCGGGTCGCCCAGGGCGGCCTCGGGCGCCCCGTTTTCACATGGGGATCTGACCGGACTGTATTAGTTGTACGTAGGACATTGTCAAAACACGAAGAATATTTATTACACAGTAGTGAGAAAGTGATCACATATTTTTAAAGTATTTGCACCACTGTGGGATTAATGTAGAAAACAAAATATAAATCGCGAGAACCCAAATTTGTTTTTTTCCTCCGGTATCTTGTGTAGTCCTGAACTAATGTATGACCTATGATTTTTTTTTGTATTTCTAACATGATAAATGATTGAAGAGTAAAAATCCTAATGAGATATATTGAGGCTTAATGACCGGATAGTTGAGGTGTTCTTCGTAGAGGCACGACGACTCAAGCAACGGAAAAAGCAACGGCGTAGCCTACAAGAAATTACTGTCATTATTCTTTGTATTATTTGTCTAAATTAGCCGAACTTCACTTTGTGACAAAGTATGAATTAAGTGCGCCTCTGGCGTAGATTAAATATAATTCAATCTTGTCATTAAGTTTGATTGACTCGCCTGTATGATTTAATGGTCCAAATAATCGCACAGCCGTCGAGCAAAGTGTGAATCGCACATAGCAACGGTGTTATGTTGGCCATCTCTGAAATGAAGAAACATTTCCTTCTTTTTTTGAGTTGCAGCGATTGTGTGCGCCTGTGCAGAATATCTCTAAAATATTTTTGCGGCAATCCATTGTCCATTCTTTATTTCAACTGAGAAAATGTAAAACAGTGTCGCAAACTCGCGTTTCGAGACAAAACATGTGGATGGTGTTGGATTATAAATAATAAATGGATATTTGTATGGTACTATCATGTCTTGTTCACATATTATCCCGGAATTCACTTGAATCAATTGTCTACGTCACACAAGCTTGCTTGTATTCGCGCATTTCTGCCGCGATAAAGATATTGTATGATTATTATTGTGAATTTATAAATAGAATTACAACAAAGTTTCTCACCTGGAAAATGCAGTCCGATAAATGGACAGGTCATCGTGACAATTGGTGGAGAGTAAGCAGTAATTAGGGGCAACAACGCCTGAAAAAAATCATAATAATATTTTGAAAAATCAAATTTTGCAAATCTTTCTCTTTAAGCTCTTTTATGCCTTCGCCGCATGATATTCTCCTTTTCCTTACACGAAAACTGTCTGCTTCCTCCCTTCACGGGAAGAGGTCGTGTCTAGTCTCTCTCTAGTCTCCCCCCACCGCTCTCTCGATTGGCCACACTCTCTCGTCGCGCGCCTTCCCTCCAAGCTGGCTGCACGGTACCGGGTGTAGCATTCATTTGCAACGGTACCGTACGAGGTGATGATTTCTTCCCATATGGCGTCTACCTCTTCTGCCTCCGTTACCACTGCAGAGTCGACTGAGGCTGCGAGAGCAACCAAGCGAGCCAGAAGGGACAGCGACTCAATGATGTCACTCGAAGACCTATGCTCGATGTATCTCAAGATGAAGGAGGACCAGAAGCGTCTCAAGGAGCACGTCAACAAGCAGGACAAGGAATTGGCAGCTCTCAGGGAGGTGGTGAGTCGTGTCAAACCCCTGCTTGACCCCCTCCACCCTCCCACCCCTGTCACCATGACTACACTCGACGACGATGAGGACATGCACTCGGAGGCCAGTGTTGTCACGTGTATCTCCGCCCCCTTCACTAAGAGTGCCCCGCCCACCCACGATCCTCCTGCCCCGCCCATCCCTCCCGAGAATCCGACTGATCTCGAGAGATCTCTGGTCATTGCCCGATTACCGATAAATCCTGCACTCACTCATTAGGAGCAGGTCAAACTGGACTACGACCAAGTTGTCCAGATGACGAACATTGTCAAGTTCCCATGTCTGCCCATCTCCGTGTACAGGATGCCAGTATCGGACCCAGAATGCCCACACAATCGGCTCACGAAAGTCGTTCTACCCACTAAGCAGCACGCCCGGTTGTTCATGAAGAATGTAAAGTTCCTCAAATCGTGTACGTGAGACTGTCGGTGGCGGATCCTGCTGACAGACCAAAGACCCCGCCGATCATTTACCGTAATCCTCGCCCCGAGAAACACAAGCCCAACACTCGGCAGAGTCAGACGACGAAACGCTACGATAATCAGAAAGACCGCTGGAACGACATGTCCTCTAACTACCGTAACCCGAACCCGATCACGAACCGAAACCCGATAACGAACCCAAACCCGATCACGAAATCAAGCCCGAACACGATTCCGAGCACGTCGAACCTGGATACGGCGCCCCCGCCTAAGCCAGATCTCACTCAGGCTATCCATTATGCCCCGATTCCTCAGTACGGACGTCTTCCCTCCTTCCATGTTCCCCCCATCTCTCCCGTCCCCATGCACATTCCCATGTCGTACCCCAACCCTTACATGCAATACGCCTCTTATTATGGTGTCCCCCCTAATTACGGCATGCAGGGAAACTGTTATTGAATCTCCGGTCTCTAAATCGCTCAGACAAAAACTCAATATCGATTACCTCAATTCTAGCCAATTGCCGCTCTGTGCGAAATAAGCTACCGTATCTCTCTCAAATTCTCTCTCAGAAATATTCAATCATTTGCCTAACAGAAACGTGGCTGTCATCGGTATTCCCCAATTCTCTTCTGTTAGATTCGCACGAACAATTCTTCAATGTTTTCCGTAGAGACCGAAATTCCCGAGGAGGTGGAGTTGCTATAATAGTGCATTCCTCAATTAGTGCCATTCAGATATCTGATGAAACTGTCAAAGGGTCACATGAACAGCTAGCCATTGATCTAGATATCAACGGTGACCTATTGAGAGTTATCTGCGCGTACCGCAATCCGAAAGCGACCACTCTACAGACTGATTCCCTAATAAAATCGATTACTGACCTCTGCTCTTGCCCCCAGCCCTCGGTAATCACAGGTGATTTCAATTTACCTGATATCGATTGGTCATCTTTTCCTTCCCCCCAGAAAACCAATATCACCCCCTCCTCCCAGTCGTTTATTGATCTCTGTAAGTCGATAAAACTCGCGCAACTAGTGAAAGACCCCACTAGGAAAGAGAACATCCTTGATCTCGTTCTCTGCAACAACCCAGGAATAGTCACCAAAACTGAAGTAGGCCCACCCTTTGACATCTCCGACCACAACACGGTCAAATTTGAGCTATCACTAGTTCATTCTGTTCCCGCTTTCACATTGAAAAGAGACTTCAAGAAAGCAGATTACGATATGATCAATTGTCAGCTAGCAAATGTAGACTGGGTGACTGCTTTCTCTACAATGAGAAATGTTGATAAGATGTATGATTTACTAATTAAAGTGATATAAAAATCTATTGATACCCACATGCCATGGGTAAAAGTAAACGTGACGCACGGAAAAGTACGTCCACACATAGAGCGGCTCCTAGTGAAACGCTTCAATGCGTGGCAGAAATCAATAGCAGTAAGCTACCCACGATTGACGCGCGAGTTTGAAAGTTTAAATAGACGTTTCAGATCAGAATTGATTCGATACCAGAAAACTATCGAGAGAAAAGTTATTGAAAGTGAGGACAGAAATAAGTTCTTCCGTTACATGAAACGCTGTGTCAATAAACAGAAGAGCGTAGAAGGTTTGAAAAATAGCACCGGAAATCTAATTCTAGATGACCAAGGTAAGGCAAATTTGCTTGCTGAAATTTGCGTGCGTTCAGCAATACTAGGATATCAAGAGCCCCTCTTTTTGAGACACGAAATTTGCGCTCTTATTAGTAAATGGAAACGATCATCCTGTAGAACTCCTGAAAACATTGATTTAAGCTACATTAAAAAGATAGCAGTCCCGATATCAGAAGCATTGGAAATAATCTTTCGTCACTCATACGAAACAGGCACCGTGCCTAGTCCTTGGAGGCACTCGATAGTTACTCCCGTAAAGAAATCTCCTCCTTTTTCTGACCCCTTAAACTACAGGCCGATTTCGATTACGTCGCTTTTCTGTAGAGTATTTGAGCGCCTTTTATGCAAGTCTGTCATAGACCACTGCGAAAAACAGAACATATTCCCCGATGAACAATACGGTTTCCGAAAGAAGAGGTCCCGCGAATTACAAATGCTTGATGCGCTTGAATATTGGACAACATCCATTAGTAACGGAGAACCAGTGGACGTTATATATTTCGATTTTGCGAAAGCGTTCGATAGAGTCTCCCATACCAAACTAAAATTAAAATTGGGAAATATTGGTCTCTCCTCGAAAACAGTTAGTTGGATATCAGGATACTTAAATTATAGGACTTTCCAAGTCAGAGTACGTGAAAAACTATCAACCCCCATCCCGTCTCTAGTGGAGTCCCACAAGGTTCTGTGCTTGGACCATTACTTTTCCTAATATACACTTCCGAAATACCATCCCTCGTACAAAACAATGGTGTCATTGCACGAATGTATGCAGATGACATAAAAATATATCGAGCATTCAAAAAGAGTGATTCCTCTGTCCCACTACAAAATGCTATTGATAGTATATCAAATTGGTCTGCAGAGTGGCAGCTCCCCCTAGCATCACATAAATGCAGCTCACTTCACTTAGGACGGGCCAATACCAAAACGGTATACAGTATCGGCACTACCAAATTAGCCCAGAACGTAGAAGTAAAAGATCTAGGGTTCACAATTGAGAAAACACTAACTTTCACTAAGCACTGTAGAACAACTGCAATGAAAGGCAAAACAGCCTGTCACATTATACTCAGAGCACTCAGAACGAAAAATGTTGAAATCCTCGTGAAAGCCTACTCGATATACATAAGACCCATCCTAGAAAGTGCTTCCACTGTATTTAACCCCTACATGATCCAAAACAAAAAGGTACTCGAAAAAGTACAGAATTATTTCACTCGCCGACTTTTCATGCGTTGCTACAATATGACGCGAGAAACTATCCCGAAAGTAGCGGAAAGGAATAAGAAATTAGGATTAGACAAATTAGAAAAGCGTAGAGAAGCGATAGATTTGAAGACAGCCATGAATCTTCTGAGAGGCAAATACAAAATCTCTAAACTCTAACCACATCATTTCAGTTATTATTACACAAGAAATGGAATAAATTTCGCTAATGCTGGCTCACATGCCAACTATAGACACCATAGTTTCTTTCCCAGAGCGGCTAGGCTTTTCTCAAAACCCGGTAATCAAATCAGTTTCTCTGCATGAGCGAACTTCATACATGACCCCCGACCTCTCATGATCTCACTACGTTATCGTACATTCTTCTCTCATTTTATCGTTTTCCTCTTTCTATTTGTAACCGCGTTTTCTTTGAACACGCATAAATATATATATATATATATATATATATATATATATATATATGCTTCATTAATTACAACTTGAATTTCTAAATAGCACGATGACAATAATTTGTATATTTCAGAATCAAAAAAAAATGTACTTTTTAGAATCGTTACAGCTGGCTTACCAGCTTGCCCCATCTAGCGTGATAGCCTGCTACTGCAAAATCGCTTGACATGGAACACCTTTTTTAGAATCTTTAAAAAATCATACCTGTAACCGGAGGGCTTGCATAAACTGTTGCTGCAAACTCATCGTGTTCTTGCTGCGTGAGGAATTGCTGTCCAAGTATCTGATACAAGCCAATAGGGATGCAAGTTCGGTTTTCGTATTACGAACTTCTCAGCGAGAGATCGGTACTACGGCTGATAAAGGGGAAAGAACAAGAGAAAAAGAAACGCCGTATTACCGAAACCGACGCCGAACGGGCCCTACAAGCCAATAAATTTCACAGAATATAATGTTTGTTGTTTTAACTTTTTTGTTTCATAATTATTAAATACAACATGCACAAGCGCCCCATAATTAGCATGTTGATCAGTGCAGCTTCTTGTGTCTTTGAGTAATTTTGCTCTATATTCACGTGATCTTTTCTGTTCTCTACCTATAATCGGATAAAAGAGGGGGAAACCGCGTACCTTGTGATAACAATAGCAGCGTAGATCATGAACCCGTAGCAGCCGCCCATCGTTCCTCCCAGAAGGAAGAAGCCGGCAATCGGCTCCCACTTTGGCGCAGCAAACGTCCCGTTTCCCTGCATTTCATTCATTATTTATTGTTAAATTTACAAACAAAAACTTACTTACTTTCTTGCACTTTATATTAAACTTGACCGCACAATCATCACAGAAGAATACAGCATTATCATTTTTGTTTATTCCTATCCGAAAAATCTAAAATCTAACTAAGCGCACAGAAAAAAATTTCAACATTCATCTGCGTACCCAATAAAACGCTACGGTGTAATCTTCTAGCGGCAGAGCCGAGCTGCCGGTGCGAGTGGCCAGCACGTGCTGCATATATTCGACCCCGTATTCATCCGGAACGAACACGTAAAATGCGACGGAGAACCTGCGAGATGATTTGTTGATATGAATTGTTTGGAAGTGTGATAAAATATCGAGAAACAATATGGCGGATCACCACAGTTCAAGCTTGGACTCTTGCTAAGACTCCGCAACAAGACGTTGCGAGAAATATTCTGAAATTGGACTTACCAAGTTAGACCGATGCTCACTATGCATGCGAATTGGAGTAGGTAGAAGAAGGGATTTTCGAAGAGTCTCAGAAATCGAGAACTGCAGTATAATAATTTAGCAGAAATATTACTTGCATATGCCACTTTGGCATATCGTACATTGTTGTTCTGGAAATTTTAGCTCTTCGAGAACTCAAGAAGTTCGAGCAATGAGTTCTCGAAGAGCTAAAATTTTCCGAGCAACAAGGCACAATATACCAAAGTGGCATATTCTTAAACATCTATGTATCAATGCCTACCACGCAAGAAGCATATAGCTATACCATAGCGATGAGAATGCAAATTGGAATCCTCACCCGCGAACTGCGAACAAACGGTAGAGAAAGTGGCAGCCGATGACAGGAAATGATAGAGAATGTGTAAAGATGAAGAAACACACCGCGAAATGACCTGGATTTTAATTTTTTTTTAAATTCAAATTATATTTAGAAATTTAAATTCAAAAATTTGTCTCTCATTTCTTGCGAGACATTTTGTGCTTCCAAGTAAGAAGATGAAACAGTTGTATCTTTACCATTGAAGTGGCCGTGTGCCCCCATATAGAATGCATTGCCCCACGCTTCGGGAATCTGCAATGTTTATATTATTTACCCTTCTTTCGATGCTTCCCACCACGCCTTTTACAGAGCGCTCTGCACTTTATTCTATAGAAAACCGAGGAGTACGCAATTTATAAATACGGTGTGAACTCATCATTTTAATAACAGCGCTTGCCAGTTGAAACAGGTATCACCAGAGAATGCATGAAAAGAGGCTCTTCGAGGAAAACTTTTTTTTAAAAATCGGTGTTTTTATTTCGATCAAATTTTTACATAGGACTTTCCTTAGGACAAGAATTTCATGAAAGGCCAGAAAATAGGCATTAGGGTGGCCAACGGCGGTGCGTGCACCGGTGCAAAACAGTGAGAGTGGTGCACCGGAATGAACCGTTCTCTCTTGCTCCTTCACTCTCCGCGGTGCTCTCGTGACAGGAAAGATTCTTTCCTTATCGAACATACTAGTGATGAATTTAGCTAAAGTAAAAGTCGCAAAACATTTACTGACATGGTGCAAGTATATTTTTTACATACACCGTTCGGTGCACGCTCCGTGTATCCATTTTGCATCGTTTTCGCCACCCTACTAGGCATGTATAGGCAAGCCTGTTTACCCAGTTTTTTTTTAAAAAAACGTCGGGATTGCCACGCAATTGCTGACTCGAACAGAAAAACAATTAAAACAACCTCTTACCGTAGAAAATATTATGTGGTTTATTAGTTCAAGTAACTGTAGTTACGCTAGAAAATTTAATTTGGTGAAAAAATCAGTTTGTAATCGAAATAAAAATCCAAGCGTCTGATGCAAATTGTCAGCTCTAACGAACAATGTTCCACCTGCTTACAGTTTTCAAATAGAATTATTTAAATATTGTACCGAATATCTGGCTATTCGATACCCAAATGCAATAATTACCCAATAATCATAATAATTACCATAATAATTATTATTATTAATAATAATAATAATTAAATATGTTTATTTCCCACAGTAAAATCAGCAGTCAATGGCACCTGGGTTACTGTAATGCGTTCCGAGTGCCGCCAACTCTCACCACGATTTCCCTGATTCGCGGGCTACCGTACTTTGGCGCGTACTTTCCCGCTATTTTCCCAGGAGTTTTCGTGATTCTGCTTGATGTTCCCGTGATAGTAGCGCGCAGTGAATCTCTTTTCCCTCGCTATTTATCCGTCCATCAGTTGAGTGACAACTCCGTTCAGTTTCCCATCGCTTTGGCAACTCGGACGCCCCTTTCCCATTCCACTGGCAGCTTGTTCGTCCTCGACGCACTGAGTGTTCGTCATCTGGCACTTCTCCATTCCACGAGGTACACCTTTTCCAAGTGGCATTTTTCCATTCCCTTCTCTTCAAACTTCAAACCTTTCTTCTCTACACCGTTATTTGTTGTATTTGGCAATTAAATTAATGAATATTTATTATTGATCCTTGATCTTTGGTCTTTGTTCACACCGTACACCACACTAACTGTCTCTTTCACTCTGAAAGATTCAGTACATGGTGCATCGGCCTAACGATTCTGATCAACTTTTCCAAGACCCGCGTGGCAACGAGCATTCACCCTCCTTTCAATTTCGACTTTTCCCACGTGAATACTAAACCTAGACGCCCACGTGACTTTACCATGTCAGCTTTCGACAGCGAATACGCTAACCTCCAGTCTCAGTTGTCCAATGTCAAAACTCACCTCGATTCACTCGGTCAAATTGAGAATTCTTTGGCAGTCGAAACGTCATATGACGAAATTACCCAGCTGATGTCTTCTGGCAGGAGCATCCAGGTGGATATCCGTTCAATCATCAAAATTTACAGAGAATCAATTGACAACATCGAGGACGCGATTGGCAAGATGGCTGACAATGACAAACGAGACGAGGAGCAGCAGAAGTACGAGAGCATGATGGACACCACCGACGGCGCATCGCAGCTCCCTCTTAATCAGGTGAGACTAATGGCAGTGGTAGAAAGAAACGAGAAGGCGTACAAGAACATGCTTGATCTCGCCGTGTCGTGCGCTGCCACGTACGCTCAGCTGCCGCCCAAGCAGCAGAGCGTGCGCCAGCCCGACGTTTCCTCTTCCAACGCGCCTGGCGCGGTCTCGGTTGAGCCCCTCCCTGCTAGTAGCACCCCGTTAGTCGTGTCTAGTGCCGGTTCTGCCCAGCAACCGAACAATGTCAATAGTTCTCCACTCACTCCGCAGACCGTAGAGCAAGGTGTTGGCACTTCGGTAGGTGAGCAACAGCAAACTGGCATGGCTTCTCCATGCACAAACAGTCAGCGACCGCAACTAGTGCTACCTCCCATCAAGCTCGAAACATTTGATGGCAGTGATCTTACTCGTTGGCCAGCATTCAAATACCAGCTGGATCAACTCATTCTCAATCGCTCAGACCTTAATGAAGTTGAACAGGCATACTACGTTCGATCAAGCCTGAAGGGACAGGCCCTTAATCTTGTCCAGTCTATTCCCATTAAAGAAAAATTCTTATCCAAAATTGTCCATAGGCTTGAGCAAGAATACAACCGTCGTAGTCTTACTCAAGCCAAGCTTCTCCAGTCTCTTCTTGGCATTCGTTCTAAGTCTTCAAAACTCGATGGCCAACTAGTGGCAGTTCGTTCAATGATCAACCTAGTGTACACTATCGACGAGGACAACGGAATTGATGGCATGATTACCCAACAGCTAATAGTAGAGCGCATCAACAAGAAGCACCTCAAGCTGATCTGGCAGAAGCGACCGAAGACAATGCTAGAAGCACTCGAGCTTATCGAAGACGAGCTTCGCAGCGAACTGGAGATGGCAACTGTTATTGACACGTTTTCCAGTCATTCTCATTCCCAGTCACAAGTGTCCACTTCCGTATCTAGTGGCACCGTACCCAAGTCCAAGCCGACACCATCGACTTCGGATCAGCACTCTTCATCACCCAAGGGGCCCACATGCGTCTTCTGTGGCACCCACCCATACAGTGGCGAATGCACTCAAATGACATCGATCAAGGACAAGAAAGATCTGCTGAGGAAGAAGTCTTTGTGTTTTGTCTGTTTCTCCAATAAGCACTCTGCTTCCGATTGCAAACGATCATGTCCCCACTGTTCTGGCAAACATCACAAATCACTTTGTGATAAGCATACTACTACACATGTCCATACTGTAGTTCAACCTGTTCAGTCAGCTGCCCGTCTGTACACAGCAGCTGTCATTTTGTCCAACCCTCAAGCACACAATGCCACCAAGGCACACGTGCTACTTGACCACGGTTCTCAAATATCACTTGTATCTCGTGACTTAGTGAATAGATTGGCACTGACTGCAGTCGATCGACGAGAGATCAACATTTCTGGCGTCGACTCTACTGATCTATCCAATGGCACAACTGGCTACGACAACTGGCTTGTCCATTTAGATATTATGACCAACCATGGCCCTCACTCGATTGAAGCAGTTGTCCGCGAGGGATCTTCCATCGTCAATCCTATCTACACGGACCCATTGTCACGATCAGATCTTAAGATTATCCAGGAAAAGATTAAGTCGATACCTCCTCACTTCACTGAAAATAAAGTTGTCAACACTGATCTACTCATAGGTGTAGGTGACTCATTGGCACTGCTCGACAACTCGAAGGAGACGAAGCTTCCATGTGGCTACAGACTTCTCGAAAGTTCTATTGGCCCTCTTGTAGTTGGCTCTTATTCTCCACGTATTTCAATGTCAACTCCCGATCTATCCATTGTGTCTGCTGTAGTAGTGGCTGAAATGACAACAGAACAGAAAGTCGAAAGCTTTCTGGCTGTTGACAGCGCATCTCGCATATATGGCACAACAGAGAAGGAGGCTCGCAAAGCTTCCGATGAACTGGTCAATAAGCACTTCGATGACACTGTCCAGAGAATAAATGACGATTATTTTGTCCAATACTCTGTCAAGCCTGAAGCAGCCACTCTATTACCCGATAATCACGATTTGGCAGTATCCAGACTGAACTCGGTTGTCAAAGGATTGACAAAAAAGTCCGGTCATATAGAGTTCTACAATTCGATCATCGAGGACCAGCTCAAGCTGGGACAGATCGAGTTGGTGTCCAATGAGGATTCCGGTGGCATTATCCATTATCTGGCATATCAGGCCGTACTGAGGCCAGATAAACCCACCACTCCTGTTCGTATTGTCTACGACGCGTCGGCTCATCTCAAAAACAAGCCGTCGTTGAATGACATGATTTACCCAGGACCAAGTGACCTCGAGCAATTCCCGTCTCTCCTTCTGAGAGCGAGAGCGCGCAAGGGTCTCATCATTGCCGATGTTGAGAAGGCATTTCTCCAAGTCAAATTGCATCCGTCTCAGAGAAACATGCTTAGATTTCTCTGGATTAAGGACATTGGCAAACCAGTCACTAGGCAGAACATAGTGGCATCTCGTTTCTGTGTCACTCCGTTCGGTGTTAATCAGTCCCCAAGCCTTCTGAACAAGGTTATTCGCCACCACATTCGATTGATGGCAAATGATTCCGACTCTGAACTTGTCCAGCAATTAGTGCACAACTTGTACGTCGACAATGTCATCATCAATGTCGATTCTCCGTTGCCTATCATGTACACTCGTGCGAAGGAACTGTTCCGCAGTATGGCAATGAACCTTAGAGACTTCGTATCTAATGTCACTGAGTTTAACCAGTTCATTCCCAATGACGATCGTGCCAAGGATGTTGTTCAAAAACTACTTGGTCTCCTATGGCATACGGAACACGACGTACTTCAACTAAAGATACCCGTGTCCACGAAGTTAGAGAAAGAGACTAAGAGAACTATGCTAAGTGCAGTGTCCAGTTCATACGATCCTCTTGGCCTCATCAGTCCTCTCATTCTCCCTCCTCGTCTCACTCTTCAGTCACTTTGGAACGATGATTTAAAGTGGGACGAACCAGTCAATGACACGATCAGAGATACATTCCACAATCAGATGAAAGACGTGGAAAGTTTCCAATTACCCATTGACAGATACACTCACTTGTCTGAATCCGATGAGATTATCCTAGTGGCATTCAGTGATGCATCTAAGTTAGCCATGTCAGCGGCGGTCTATAATTGGACTCCTCATTCCACTCCGCACTTGCTGATTTCTAGAACCAGACTGGCTCCGATAAAGGCAAAGTCTACCATTCCAAAGATGGAACTTGACTCATTTGTCATGGCACATTCGGTGACACTCTACACCGTGGACGCTCTACGCAAGGAGTTTCCCGATAAACCAATCCATATCTATTCATTCTCTGACTCGACTACAGTACTCCACTGGTGCAAATCAGAGAACTTCTCCAAGAATCTTGGCATATTTGTGTCTAATAGACTGCAAGCAATTAACGAGTTCCGTGATGGCTTTGATAAGATTCCCAACGTTCATTATCACACTCCAAGACATGTCCGTAGTGAGTGCAATCCAGCTGATCACGCAACTCGCGGCCTCACTGCTCTCGAAATGAATGATCCGAATCATCAGTGGTGGGTCGGCCCCAAGTGGATGCAATTCGATCCGTCCACATGGCCAAACGATCCTCTTCCCAGCACTCCTCCGACATTCATGTCCGAATTAGCAGTAGTGGCAAAACCTGTGGTAGAAACTGTCATTGATCTTACCCGTTTCTCGTCTCTGAAGATGGCAATATCTGAGACAGCCAGAGTCTATCGTTTCTTGTCCAAACTCGCATCTCGTGTCAAGAATCGAGAAATTCAAGAGAAGTTGGCACATATTCCCATCAACAACAATCCACTTCTCAACGCATCTGAGAAGAAGTTCGCACTTCAACGAATAATATATCTTCACCAAATAAAGCATGTAGGAGTTGGCAAGCCTAATCATTCCATAATCACTGAGGATTCTGGCACAGGGATATGGGTAGCCAGTACACGTTTGACTAACTCAGATCTCTCTCCGGAAAGCAAGTCTCCGGTGTATATTCCCACCTCCGCTGATTCCACTCTGGCTCCCCTACTCATTCACGATGTTCACAAGTCTGCTACCCATGCCAATATTCAGACAATTCTCAATCACATCAAGAGCAAATATTGGATTCCCCGTTGTCATCAGATTGCAAAATCAGTTCTAAAACAATGCCTGCACTGTCGTAGAACAAATGGCTTGCCTTTCAAATATGCAATCTCTCCTGCTCTTCCACCTGATTGTGTCCATCGTAGTCGTCCCTTTGAACACACTGCCATCGATTACGCTGGCCCATTCACTTCCATAGATGACAAGAAGATGTACATTGTCATTTTCACTTGCTTTTCCACACGTCTATCTCATCTGGATGTGGTCGATTCTCTTCTCCCGTCTTCGTTCATCTTCGCTTTTAGACGATTCTGTTCAAGACGAGGATCGCCAACGGCGACGACATTCAAAATGTCTAGCACCCTCTTGGCTAATCCAGTAGATGATCCCAATGTCAATACTCTCATTTCTGATCTTGGCATTAAATGGCAATTCACTACTGCTCATTCTCCATGGAAAGGTGGTATCTATGAGCGACTTGTCAAGATCATCAAGGATTCACTCTCTCGATCAATCGGTAGACGGAAACTTAGCCATGATGAGTTCGAAACCGTGGTTAGTGAGATCGAGGCACTTCTCAATAGTCGCCCATTGTCATATGTCGCATCTGATGATGTCCAGTCTTTTACTGGTCCAGTTCTCCGTCCCATCGATCTCATTATGCCAAATTCCTTCCTCGGTTGTCCAATTAATCTTCTCGATTGCAATGATGACTATAAACCACCAGAGGAAGAGAATTCTAGTAGAGAAACTGCAATTGCCCAGCTCAAAAATTCCATGATGGTCGTCGATAATTTTTGGAAACGTTGGCATTAGGAGTATCTCACAACTCTCAGGGATGGCAGTAGTAAATCAGATCCTCTTCAATCTGTTCGCTCATCCTCCATCAAGCCTTCAGTTGGCTCAATTGTCCTAGTTGTTGACGAAAATGGCAATACTCCGAGGTCCAGCTGGAAAATGGCGAAAATCATGTCTCTCACTGACACATCTGCTACACTTCGTTCGCATGCTGGCAGAATTATCGAGCGACCCATAAATCTCCTCATTCCTCTCGAAATTCATTCTAATGAGGAACCCGAAGTTGTCATGATAAATACGGCCACTTATGACGTTATCCACCCCATGACAACCCGTTCCCGTACCAAACAGGCCACCTCTCGCCAATAGGCCCCCCGGGAGGATTCCAATGTCATTAAATTCCATTGTAATATTAATTTCCACAATACCAATCTATTCTTATCCAGATGCCCACCATCGACCTCGCTGATGTCCAGGCTGCTCTGGCACCTCCTGAGGAGAAACTGGCAGACTATCAAGAGGACTACGGACAGGTAGTTCTTTTCCCAATTATTTCCCATTTCTTCTCTTTTACATCTTCTTCACTTATCCAATTCCTCATTCAATTTTTTTCCATCTTCAGGATGTCCATCTCGATATCATCAACAAGACCATGGCATCCGTGATGACAATCCAGAAGGACATCAAGCGTGTCTACAACAATGTCCAGAAGTTGACTCTGGCCCAGAACGAGTTCAAGGATCGTCAGAATTTGATGAGTGACCAGATGGCAACCATGAGCAATGCTCTCGATACCCTTGTCAAGAACCTTCCTCCCCATCCTGTCATGATTACCCAATCTGTTCAGACCTCTGGCACTCCCATTCCCATTGTCGTTCCTCCTCGCCATGGCTATTCTAACTATGACTCTCGTAATCGTAATTCCCCTTCCACCTCACATTCTCGTTTCCATTCGAGATCTCGTTCCCCCAGTCGTCCGTATCCTTCTCGTTCCTCTTCTTCTGTTCTCTCCCGTCAAGGAAATGTCTTCTGTACTTTCTGTGATAGCACTTCCCATAAGACTCGCAATTGTTCTGAGATTCTGAGCATTTCCCATCGTTCCGCAATCATGTCACAGGAGAATCGTTGTCTCCGTTGCTTCCGTCTCCTCAATGCCCAGCACGATCCTGAGTGTATGGCAGATGATTGTGCCCGTGGTTGTGTCAATTCACAGAATGTTCCCATCAAGCATTGTGACTGGTTCTGTCCCCTCAACCCCAATCTTACCCAGTAATGGCACACTACCGTATTCCTGTCTTTCCACTTACCCATCTACTGTGGATCCTGACATTATCCAGTTGTGCTTCGTTAATGGCATTTCCTGTATTGTCTTAGCTTATTCTCTTGTTGTGGTTTTATTATCGTTGTAACTTTTCCGTATGGCATTAGTTCGTTATTTTCGTTGTTGACATTTTGTTCCTTATAAAAGGATGCACTCGTTTCCCATTCTTCCGCCACGTCTCCCCCTCCCAGTGTACCGAATATCTGGCTATTCGATACCCAAATGCAATAATTACCCAATAATCATAATAATTACCATAATAATAATTATTATTAATAATAATAATAATTAAATATATTTATTTCCCACAGTAAAATCAGCAGTCAATGGCACCTGGGTTACTGTAATGCGTTCCGAGTGCCGCCAACTCTCACCACGATTTCCCTGATTCGCGGGCTACCGTACTTTGGCGTGTACTTTCCCGCTATTTTCCCAGGAGTTTTCGTGATTCTGCTTGATGTTCCCGTGATAGTAGCGCGCAGTGAATCTCTTTTCCCTCGCTATTTATCCGTCCATCAGTTGAGTGACAACTCCGTTCAGTTTCCCATCGCTTTGGCAACTCGGACGCCCCTTTCCCATTCCACTGGCAGCTTGTTCGTCCTCGACGCACTGAGGGTTCGTCATCTGGCACTTCTCCATTCCACGAGGTACACCTTTTCCAAGTGGCATTTTTCCATTCCCTTCTCTTCAAACTTCAAACCTTTATTCTCTACACCGTTATTTGTTGTATTTGGCAATTAAATTAATGAATATTTATTATTGATCCTTGATCTTTGGTCTTTGTTCACACCGTACACCACACTAACTGTCTCTTTCACTCTGAAAGATTCAGTACAAATATATTATTTAAACTTTACTTAATTCGATTTCCAATGAATTGAGCTCGACAACCGCTTCAAATTTGATTCAAAAATGTTCAAAAATCTCAGTCCAAAAATTGCGTGGACTCTCTTCACTGGAATGGAATGTTTCGGAAAACGCACCGACTGTATGCGAAAAGTCGACGAGCGGAACGCCACTCTTCGAAAGTGAAAAAAAGCTAATTGCAGCTGTTTAATGTTCTTCAAAATATTTTTTATAATTATTTGTCTTACATTTAAACAGATATGGCAGTCCATAGAAAGTCAATAACTGCAAAAAATAGCTTATTGTTATATTATAGACATTTCAACCATAAAATCGAGGTAGTGGTAAATACACTTTCTGCGTTCCACAGTGGAGCACTTTCATATAAAATTTACTTTATATACCCTAGTACTTCTTTTCAGATCCCAGTGAAACCTCCGGAAAGAGGTAAGAAGCTAGAGTGCGATAAATCTAGAAATTAACAAGGCTAAAAAAATGCAAAACAGCTAAATAAAGTATTCTAGATGGATAGTCTGAAAATGACAAAATACGTGTTACTTTCAACAGAAAAAAATCATATCACACAACTTCTAGCGAGAACCAAAGCGCTGGGTAAAAATAAAGATTAGAATTATAAACTAACCGAATATGAAGGAATGAACGACGTGGTAGATTTCCTTAACAAATCAATGCATTTGTTTTGATCGTAATTTAATTTGGCAATCTTGGTAACGATACTGACGTTTTTCAGTGGGTCACCATACATTTGAAGAGATTCTCCAAACGGCATATTGTGGAGAAGATAAGAAATTTAGTTTTAGATATCGCCTGTAAAAGTGTAGAGCACATTGTCCAGATCAATGAAAAAAATGACAATTAAAACATTTATATATTTTTTTTTTATTTTGGTCAGTTATCATCTGTTTTTCAATGGGTCGTCATACAGTTGTAGAGATTCTTCAAACGGCATTTTGTGAAGAAGATACGAAAGTGCAGATATGACCTGTAAAAATGTTGAACACATTGCGTTGTTCTCCTTTCAATAATTCGGAGATTAAGTACGGCAGCCCAGATAAATGAAAAAAAATGAAATCATTTTGAGTATGCATTTTTTTTCGAAATAAGCGCGATTCCGTTTGGTGATCTACGTTTTTAAAATTTGAAATGAAATAAGCGCGATTCCATTTGGTGATCTACGTTTTTCAAATTTGAAAAAAAAGAAAAAAGACATTTTGAACAGTTGTCAACTGTAATAGGATCTAAGAAGATTTGAAAGCCATGTATAACGAAAAAACGAGAGAAAAAATATTGCAACTGAAGGAATGAGAAATTGTGACATTTTATGGCTTCTTAAACTGTTTATTTTAAGTTGTTTTTTCCGTGAATCTTTTTTTTGTTGAATCGAAACTGATTGTATGTACTTGTTGTGAATACAAGGAAGCAATTAGGAATGTTATTCCTTGTTGAAAACCTCATCATTGTTTTCATGGAACGAGGAAGTTTGAATATTTACATACACATGTATATTTATCGCTTCAGGGGCTCAAACGTTGATTAAGCACATCCGAGATTAATGAGAGGAAAAACATACTTGAAATAATTTCGAGTACTTTCGACTTTTGACCTTTTCACCTCGAGTATATATTTGCCCAGATCAATAAAAAGAATCATAACTAATTGTAAAACATATCGTGTATATTTGTTCGAATTAATCGTGATTCAATGGTGATCTACATTTTGTAAAATTTGAAAAACATTGATCAGTTATCATCTGCAATAGGATACGAGAAGACTTTGAAGCCATTCATAACGAAAAAATGAGAGAAAAACATTGCAACTGAAATAATCACTAGAGAAAAATGCAGAGACAGACAGACAGACGTTCTCATCCAAATACGATCAAATGAAAAAAATGGCCGCTTGAAGTTTTGAGGAATTCTGACAGTCAATGCATTTTTGTACAGTTTTTCGAAATTGTTTCCGTCAAACATTTTTTTGTTTATTGGAAACTGAT
This sequence comes from Pristionchus fissidentatus, assembly GCA_036245785.1. Classification (NCBI taxonomy): domain Eukaryota; kingdom Metazoa; phylum Nematoda; class Chromadorea; order Rhabditida; family Neodiplogasteridae; genus Pristionchus; species Pristionchus fissidentatus. The sequence goes on from BTSY01000002.1 coordinate 13,033,398, forward strand.
CGCTGTGGATACGTTTTTTTCTTTATATCGGTAAGGAATCACAAGGAAAAAAAACTCAAATATTTCCTTAGCCAGTTGTTTATCGTGATTCCATACTGAGAAGTAGACAAACCAGATCTTCATTCAACGTTTTAGCGTCCATATGTCACTATTAAAACAACAAGCATGAGGTTTTTTAGAAAGGATCAACTTTCCTTATTGCGTCCTTGTATTCACGACAAGTTCATAAATTTGAAAGACATAAAAAAAACGAGAGTAAAAACGAACAGACTGAAAGTTTCATATCCTAATAGATATTAATTTGATCAAATGAAAAAAATGCCCGCTTGAAGTTGGGAGGGATTATGAGTTTTCTATATTCCTTTTTGTACTGTTTTTTCGCACTTATTTCCGTCAAACTTTTTTTTGAATGGAAATTGATTTGACTTGTCGTTAATACAAGGACGCACTAAGGAAAGTTCCTCATCCATGTTTTCATCGAACGGGAAAGTTTGATTATTTTCATAAATAAGAGCCCGTTTGCGTGCGAGTCGGACAATTCTCAACAGATCTCCGTACAGCAAAAAAAGTGATGAACTGAGATAACAATGACTTTTCATTCACTTCGAGAAAACTGCTGAGAAAACTGACTAAATCTTGTTGAATGCAAATTTGATTGTAGGTCACTATGGAGCTCCAAAGATAATTGCAATTGCCAGTTTTTCGATCATATCTCGATGCACAGTTGATCAAACAAAAAAGTTTTAAAAAATGATGTGTAGTCGAATTTGCATGGGGAATCTCACAGCAGTGTTAGAAATTTAGTGTTAAAAATTAAAAAAAAAATAAATAAAAAAATAAAAAAAAATTTTTTTTAGAAAAAAAATTGAAAACTTTTAACTCAAGGACTAAGAAAATGTGGACAGCCACACTACAGTCACGATCTGGATCATACTCTCAGTGACCTACAAAAAACTTTGGAAGCATAGAAGGGGTTCTAGTAGACTTCCTTAGTATTAACTCACAGTAAGCCACTCCGTATTTTATTATTGCATCATGATGTCGAGCCCTAAAATAGCTTCTATCGTACGTATTGAAAATATCGAAACGTTTACCGCAACGTGATCAAAATATTCAGAATTTGCATCTTTGCGAGTACACATTATCATGATTTGCGTTTGTGCTGATTCGATTAATCCGCATAGATTTGCCGGAATATACCCGGACATGCCCGGTGAAATCTGTAAACCAAAGCGACAAATTCGAAGCAAAAAAAGGGACAGAACCGGCAATTACTCGCTTTTCCCGGCTGTATACGGTAATGATGACAATTCGCTAACTTTGGTTTTCGCATCGAATTTTCTCCTTTGTTTTAGATATTTCACCGGGCATGTCCGGGTAGTTTCTGGAAAATCGAGGAGGACAAAAAATATGAGGCTACACACAAGTCGTAAATAATTTTCTGCGCAAAGTTTTGATCACGTTGCGATAAACCTTCCAATATTTTTAGTACGTATGGTACGGCAAAGTTAACACGCTTCACGAACAAGAGGCACCAATAGCAGAGAGAGTGATTTTTGGAGATAGTGGAACGATTTTCAGATTTTTCGGAGGTTTCGGGAAATAGTGCTGCCGGCGTTTTCGGCAAAAGCAAAAATAGCCCTTATTGGACTGTACAATATATGAAAATCGACCCCGAATCTCTCCCGATTCCTCTTTTATAATTAAAAAATGCATGTGATACATATGTAAATATATGTACAGCTATATTATTTTGGGAGATATTAATGCGAAGGTATCAAACATGAACAATATTTATTTCACAAAAGTGAGAAGTATGGTTTAATATTATAAAGAAAATTAAATACATCACTGTAGTTACTTTACCATAGTCAACGGGTGTGTTATAGCGTACTCTAGTGAACGATCGGCGATTTTTTTCGTGACAATCAGGTTGTGCAGAATATTCAGCTGTGAATAATATCCTACACGTACCCAAGAGCAAAAAAAAAATGAACTAATGTGAGATATGAATGGCTGATGACCGAATAATTGAGGTATTGTTCGCAGAGACTCGACGACCCAAGCAGCGGAAAATACGTAACCTAAAAGAAAGTATTACCATTATTTACACTATATCTGTCATTATAGCTCTCTCATTTGTACTAGTCAACCAAAGTTAAATACAAGACTAAGTATAAGTGACTAAGATTCTTCATGTATCTATTCTGCTTGACTCGCCTATACGATTTGATCGTCCAAAGTACAGCGCAGCCATCAACAAGAGTGTGAAGAGAACAGAGCACTGACGACATGCTTGCGATCTCTGAAAAGAGATAATTTAGTTATTTTATTGCTGGCGAAGCCATTATCTAGGCGTGCAACTAGAAACAGCGTAAAGAAAATGAAATGTTCGAATTTATGTGATAAATTAGAATTTATAACTAATTAGCCTAATGTAGCAACAATTCTCACGTGGAAAGTGAAGTCCGATGAATGGAAATGTCATCGAAGCGATTGGTGGAATGTACGCAGTAATGAGCGGCAACACTGCCTGAACATTACTATCTTTTAAAAAACTGTTGTCTCACGTTTAAGCAGTTTCTGTATTGACCCTATGCTAACGCTTCGTCATGAATGCGATATGAGGCCGTCCGCCTTACCTTCAACAAGAGATCAACAGGGCTATGGAACAGGCCAATTAAACCGCAGCACCGTTTTGGCGGAAAGCGTGTTTCTAGAATATAACTCACTTCAGAACGCTTGTAGAGGTTCAACACCCGGAGGGGTTTTATTGCTAAATCGACCGCACCAGCGTGTTCAGCGTGAAAAGTTACCCATTGGAGTAACTTTTTTTGCAAATGTGACTTTTGACATGTTCCAAACCCTTGTTGAGCCCTTGTTGAGCCAAACGGTGTCATATATTTTGTATACATTGTAAACCTTATTAATTAGAACAACATTTCGAAATAATGTGGCAAAACGCGGGAACATTTAAAAATACGTATCATACCTGCAACATCAGTGCTCGCATGAACTGTCGCTGTAGACTCATTGTTTTCTCGCTTCGTGAGGAATCGCGGCCCAAGTACCTGAGATACAGTAGCGGTCAAAAGTCTTCGGACACTTTTTCTTTTTTTTAAAACTTTTGAACCCAAAGAGGCTTTGATGGGACATTGTGGATTCTTATGATATGAGGCTTTTTTCCTTTTTTTTGGATTCTTCGGGGCACGAAAAAACCACTTTTTCACATTATTACGGTCTGACGAAGTGGAAGTCAAAAGGACGTGCTCTAAAGATCTGGTTTGGGCGTGGACTCGGTTGAAAATCTATGGGAGAGCCGATTCCTAGCTGCAATAAGCCTCTCGATTGGATTCCTGCCCGCGGCGATCGATTTTCTTTATTGATTTTATCGGTTTGACCACGCCCTGCTCGTCGGCTACGATCATACTTTTGTACGTATCTCGGCTTACGGTTAACGGAGAAGACTAGCATGCACATCATTGGAATCAGCAAGGCTTGCTCTATTATATCAAGCGCAAATTACATCATTACTATGCAATATGTCATCATACTTATGCAATGAAAAAACAACGGGGGAAAGCGCGCACCTCGTTATAATAATAGCAGCGTAGATCATAAATCCGTAGCATCCGCACATCGTGACTCCCAGAATGTTGAAGCCAATAATCGGCGGCCAATGAGGCTCAGCGAACGTACCTTTTCCCTGCATTTCAATGTATTTCTAAATACAAATGTTTGTGCAACTAGCCGGGATGTATTGACGTTAAATGCACTACGCTTCTATGCGTACACTACGCTCTATGAATAGTTTCGGGTGCTGGTTCACTCCAGGGGGAGGACGGAAGCCTGCTCCAGATCCTGTCCAGTGAGAGCCCGGTAGCCGGGATCTGTTTGGTCCAGGGGGACTTCGGACATCGAAACGAGTTCTTAGTCCAGGGGAAATTCGGATGCCGCGAGCACATTTAGTCGAGTCACACGTTGGGGGAAAAGTCAATCGCTGCCAAGAGTACTGGCGTTTTCCCTTGCTAAAGGCTCATGAGGCTGAGAGCGATCGAAAAAAGTTGCCACGGAGCCACGAAGTGGCGTAGTGGCTCCGTGGCAACTTTTTTTCTCGATCGCTCTCAGCCTCATGAGCCTTTCACAACGGAAACGCAGCATACCGTGAGTTCAGTTCGCATGTACACGCCGTACGTGTTTGCAAACGCTTATGACGCAAAAAAAACGTTTCCCGTGATCCCCTGGGCTCTTCGATTTGTTTGGTAGATTTTCGAAATTTTCGTTAAAACGTGTTCTGACACGTTTGAACAAGTGATACGTTTGTGATATCGTTCTAACACTTTTCCCCGTGATTTGCTTGTGTCCCCGGATGTTTTGGTAAAATTTCGAAAATTTCGTAAAAAAGACGTTTTAAGTTTCTTGAAAGCATGTTTGCTTCTTTTTCTTTACCGTGCAGCGAAAGATGCGGCAAAAGGTCGGTTTTGAATTTCGCTACTTGTAACCACTTGGCCATGAATTTGGTGATTAAAATTTTTTTCATTAATTTTAATTCTGGTCAGCAATCATATGCAAAAGGTTCTGAGAGATTGCGCAATTTTGCAGCGAAAATAGCAAAAAACGAAGAAAAATTGCAACGGAAGGATTCACACAAAAAAAACAAACGGACAAACAAACAGACTGACGTTCCAATACACACAGAAAAAAATGTATTACTCTTCCGAGCGGGGAGCCATTTTAATACATATACTGTATTAAAAACAAGACACCCATGTATTGAAAACAATACATTTAGATTAGCCTAAAAGTAATACAAGAAAATGTATTAAAAAGTAATACATTTTAGAAAAATCAGTCAGTGATAAGAAAAGGTTGACGACGCTAACTTACAGTACACCCAAATCAGCGAGCGCTCGCTCTTCGCGCATTTTCGTTTATTTTTGTTTTCGACCGTTGTTCGTGTTGTTCATATATATATATATATATTTATGCGTGTTCAATGGAAACGCGGTTACAAATAGAAAGAGAAAACGAATACAGCATAACAGATTGAGATCATGAAAGGTCGGGGGTGTGGGGGTCGCTCATACAGGGAAACTGATTTGATTACCGGGTTTTGAGAAAAGCCGAGCCGCTCTGGGAAAGAAACTATTGTGTCTATAGTTCGCATGAGAGCCAGCATTTGCAAAATTTATTCCATTTTGTGTGTAATAATAACTGAAATGATGTGGTTTGAGTTTAGAGATTTTGTATTTACCTATCAGAAGATTCATGGCTGTCTTCAAGTCTATCGCTTCTCTACGCTTTTCTAATTTGTCTAATCCTAATTTCCTATTCCTATCCGCTACTTTAGGGATGTTTTCCCGTGTCATATTGTAGCAACGCATGAAAAGTCGACGAGTAAAATAATTCTGGACTTTTTCGAGTACCTTTTTGTTTTGGATCATGTAGGGGTTAAACACAGTGGACGCACTTTCTAGGATGGGTCTTATGTATATCGAGTAGGCTTTCGCGAGGATTTCAACATTTTTCGTTCTGAGCGCTCTGAGTATAATGTGACAGGCTGTTTTACCTTTCATTGCAGTTGTTCTGCAGTGCTTAGTGAAAGTAAGTGTTTTCTCAATTATGAACCCTAGATCTTTTGCTTCTACGTTCTGGGCTAATTTGGAGGTGCCGATACTGTATACCTTTTTGGTATTGGCCCGACCTAAGTGAAGTGAGCTGCATTTATGCGACGCAAGGGGGAGCTGCCACTCTGCAGACCAGTTTGATATACTATCGATAGCATTTTGTAGTGGGACAGAGGCATCACCCTTTTTGAAAGCTCGATATATTTTTATGTCGTCTGCATACATTCGTGCAATTACACCATTGTTTTGTACGAGGGATGGTATTTCGGAAGTGTATATTAGGAAAAGCAATGGTCCAAGCACAGAACCTTGTGGGACTCCACTAGAGACGGGATGGGTGTTTGATAGTTTTTCGCGCACTCTAACTTGGAAAGTCCTATCATTTAAGTATCCTGATATCCAACTAACTGTTTTCGAGGAGAGTCCAATATTTCCCAGTTTTAGTTTTAGTTTGGGATGGGAGACTCTATCGAACGCTTTCGCAAAGTCAAAATATATAACGTCCACTGGTTCTCCGTTACTAATTGATGATGTCCAATATTCAAGCGCATCGAGCATTTGCAACTCGCGGGACCTCCTCTTTCGGAAGCCGTATTGTTATTGCATCGTTATATATCGTTATGTATTGCATCGGGGAATATGTTCTGCTTTTCGCAGTGGTCTATGACAGACTCGCATAAAAGGCGCTCAAATACTCTACAGAAAATCGATGTAATCGAAATCGGTCTGTAGTTTAAGGGGTCAGAAAAAGGAGGAGATTTCTTAACGGGAGTAACTATAGAGTGCCTCCAAGGGCTAGGCACGGTGCCTGTTTCGTATGAATGACGAAAGATTATTTCCAATGCTTCTGATATCGGGACTGCTATCTTTTTAATGTAGCTTAAATCAATGTTTTCCGGAGTTCACATGATGATCGTTTCCATTTACTGATAAGAGCGCAAATTTCATGTCTCAAAAAGAGGGGCTCTTGGTATCCTTGTATTGTGGTACGCGCAGTAGTTGGCAAATTTCCATCATCGGTGGTGAAAACACTTGTGAAGGTCTCAGCAAGCAAATTAGCTTTACCCTGGTCGTCTAAAATTAGATTTCCGGTGCTATTTTTCAACCCTTCAACTCCTCTCTGCTTGTTGACACAGCGTTTCATGTAACGGAAGAACTTATTTCTGTCCTCACTTTCAATAATTTTTCTCTCAATTGTTTTCTGGTATCGAATCAACTCTGTTCTGAAACGTCTATTTAAACTTTCAAACTCGCGCGTCAATCGTGGGCAACTTAATGCGATTGATTTCTGCCACGCATTGAAGCGTTTCACTAGGAGGCGCTCTATGTGCGGGGGGATTTTTCCGTGCGTTACGTTTACTTTTACCCATGGTACGTGGGTATCAATAGACTTTTGTATAACTTTAATTAGTAAATCATACATCTTGTCAATATTTCTCATTGTAGAGAAAGCAGTAACCCAGTCAACATTTGCTAGCTGACAATTGATCATATCGTAATCTGCTTTCTTGAAGTCTCTTTTCAATGTGAAAGCGGGAACGGAATGAACTAGTGATAGCTCAAATTTGACCGTGTTGTGGTCGGAGATGTCAAAGGGTGGGCCTACTTCAGTTTTGGTGACTATTCCAGGATTGTTGCAGAGAACGAGATCAAGAATGTTCTCTTTCCTAGTGGGGTCTTTTACAAGTTGCGCGAGTTTTATCGACTTACAGAGATCAATAAACGACTGGGAGGAGGGGGTGATATTGTTTTTCTGGGGGGTAGGAAAGGACGGCCAATCAATATCAGGTAGATTGAAATCACCTGTGATTACCGAGGGCTGGGGGCAAGAGCAGAGGTCAGTAATCGATTTTATTAGGGAATCAGTCTGTAGAGTGGTCGCTTTTGGATTACGGTATGCGCAGATAATTCTCAGTAGGTCACCGTTGATATCTAGATCAATGGCTATCAGTTCATGTGACCCTTTGACAGTTTCATCAGATATCTGAATGGCACTAATTGAGGAATGTACTATGATAGCAACTCCACCTCCTCTGGAATTTCGGTCTCTACGGAAAACATTATAGAATTGTTCGTGCGAATCTAACAGTAGAGAGTTGGGGAATACCGATGACAGCCACGTTTCTGTTAGGCAAATGATTGAAAATTTCTGAGAAAGAATTTGAGACAGATACGGTAGCTTATTTCTCACAGAGCGGCAATTAGCTAGAATAGAGGTAATCGATATTGAGTTTTTGTCTGAGCGATTTAGAGACCGGAGATTCATTGACAGTTTCCCTGCATGCCATAATTGTTGGGGATACCATAATAAGACGCGAATTGCATGTAGGGATTGAGGTACGACATGGGGATATGAATGGGCATGGGAGGAATGGGGTTGAAGGAGGGCGGGCGTCCATACTGTGCCATCGGGACATACTGGATTGTCGGCTGAGGGTCTGCCTTGGGATACTGGTTCGGGTACTGGCTCGAGTTCGGGTACAGATTCGGATTCGGGTACTGATCCGTGTTCGGTTTCTGGTTCGTGTTCGCAGGCGGATTGGGGGGAAGACTGTGCATTGTGGATTTCTGACGACCACTGTTGGTGAACACTGAATCATTGCGGGTCCGTTTCGGCTGCCTTGTATCGATTTGACGACGGGTTACGGTATTCTGTTGTCTGATGGGAGGAGTCTTGGGTCTGTCCTCAGTGTTTGAGAATGACTCTCTTATCCAAACATCTGCGAAGTGAGGATCCTGTTTCACTTTGTTCGCGTGTCTGTGTACCATCCGGGCATGTTGCCTCGTCGGGAGAACAACCAATGTGCTTTTGTACGTTCTTTACGTTCTTGAAATTTGCATTACATCTCTGGCTACCGACTGAAAGCCGAGACTGCGCTGAATAACGGAAATTGGAACAATATGTTTCAATTTTCGTTGCCAATTAAACATTGCCGTCTAATCCGATTCTTCAGCTTCTTTACGGGTTCGGGCGATGAACGGATGTCACTGGCTGCTAACGCCTCGTCTCTTTTCCCTCGGTACGATATTTACCTAGTTGTTTTGCCCCGATATCATAAATAAAAGCTGTGCCAAAGACACTTTATCGCTCAATTCTGCTCTTTCTCGGATTTTATTAACGCGTTCAATGCATTTACCCCTTTTCTACTCGCGTTCAATAGAAATTACCCGCTTCGCAATGCGATTACCACCAGTCACAGTCGATCTTTCTCGTTCAAATTCCACGCCTGTTTCAGAACGCGCGCTCTAAAGCTGACTCCTTCCGACGGAGAGCAGTTCGAGGCCCTACAGACGTCATCAAGCTCTCCCAGACCATCAACACTCTTCTCCAGGTGCGTAATCTTCGCATTAATATAAATCACGTTCCTTGTTGGAAGTTCACTTGGTATTTGGCTCCTGCAGGATCTCGGTCTTGATGACTCGGAAAACGAAAGCCAGGACCCGATTCCCCTGCAGAACGTGAACTTGACCATCCTCAAAAAGGTTAGTGATCCTGCATGCTATAATTATCTGTATCGTAATGCGGCGTTTTCTGTAATTGCGAGATGCATTTTAAATTGTCGTTTTTTTTCAGGTGATGACTTGGTGCCAGTACCACAAGGACGACCGTCCGCGTTTCATACACAAAAATGTATTACTTTTAATACATTTCCCCTACTCAGTTTTAATACATCCGAGGTGTATTGGATCCAATCCCCCATGTGTACACGGTTCCTCCCCTCGTCCGTATTAGTGTATCAGAATCAATACATTTTTTTCTGTGTGTATCCCAATAGATTGTAATTGAAATGTGCTCGTAGAATGTGATCATTAGGTGTTCTTGTTTTTAGTGTATATGTTTCATGGATTCTTCTCACCCAGTAGAACGCTACCACGTAGTCTTCTAGAGGCAGAGCTGAGCTGACGGTGTGATTCGCCAGCACGTGCTTCATGTATTCAACGGCGAATTCATCGGGAGTGAACAGATAATAAGCGACGGAGAACCTGTGAGAGGAGGCGATAATATGACTGTAAAACCGTTCGTTTAAAACAAAAATCAAAAAGATGCTAGAAAATATTGTACATACCAAATGACACCAATGCACAGTAGAAATGCTAATTCGAGAAGATAGAAGAAGGGATTTTCGAAGAGACTCAGAAATCGAGAGCTGTAGTATATTTTTGGTTTAGATGATTTGGATAATATAAGAATGTAGTATAATAACGAAACATTTTGCTTAAAAAATCTATAGCATACCACGTTTGTTTTACGTCTTTCCCTCGAAGGAGCATGTGGATAAATCATGGCAACTATCATGTGCGGAAAGGAAGAATGCGACGGCGTAGTCCTCTAGTGGGAGCGCCGAGCTGACGGTGTGATTGGCCAGCACGTGCTGCATATATTCGGCCGCGAATTCATCGGGAGCGAAAAGATAAAATGCGACAGAGAACCTGTGTGACAATGCGATCATATGACAGCATATTACAGTGTAAAAAAAACATTAAAAGGACGAAAGATAGCCGGCATCAGCGCTCTAGCTAGGCTTAGAGAGAAGACTACAGAAACGTCCAGGAGCCGCACTTACCAAGTGAGGCCGATGAACAGAATAAATGCGAATTGGAGAAGGTAGAAGAAAGGATTATTGAAGAAACTCAGAAATCGAGAGCTGCAGTAAAATGATGAAATAAATTGCGTATAAAAACCAGATAAGATATCGCATTTGTGGTGCTTTTTTTAAACAAAAATTTTCCCCTTTCCCACTTGTGAGTGTGCGCGGAATGTCAAATATGATAGAGACAAATGACACATTGGTATGACTCCTCTTGTTGTTCGCGAACTTTTATCAGCTATTATAGAAACCTGCAGGAAAGTAGCTTGCAACAGTGCTACTTCAGCTCTGCGGAGCTACTGTCCTGCTTATTTCGTTCTTTTAGTGTAGCCATACCCCACGAACATTGCTAATGCGAAGTTTTCCTTACCCACGCACTGCAAATATTCTGTAGAGAAAGTGGAACACGACGATTGGAAATGAGTGAGAATGCACGCAGATGAAGAAGCACACAGCGAAACGGCCTGAATTTTATTTTTCTTTCAGATTTAGGAGACGTAATCGGTAAGACTCGATCATATTGGACTCTGCCCGGACGGGTGCGCTAGCAATGACAACTGGTGGTCCATACTGGGGTGGGAGGAGTACCTCAGGCCCGCATTGCACAAACCACCACGTAATTTTGTTTCTTAATAGGTTTTTTTTAATTCAAGATATTTTTTCTCTATGATTCTTTGCGAGCCATTTTGTGCTTCCATGTAAGAAGATGAGCAGTTGCCCTTACCATTGAAGTAGCCGTGTGCCCCCATGTAGAATGCATTGCCCCACGCTTCGGGAATCTGCAATGTCACTTTGTTGTTTCGTAATTCACATAGTACGTCAATATTGTCCATAATATGAAAAGGTATTGTATTTACCGCTTTTCATAGTGCGCTCTGTCACTTTATTCTACAGAAAACCGAGTACACCACTTCTCAATACCGTTTGAGCTCATTTAGATAATAAGTGCGCTTGAAGGATATATGCCTCTCGCGAGAGACTACGTTCAGAATGGCATTATTCGTGCACAGTCAAACATTTCCGGTAATTAATTTTTTTTGTTTTCGGGTAGCAATAGGTCCTACTCTAAGGGTGTCCGGAAAGTTCATGCACTTGTATTTTTTTCGAAATTGCAGACGAACTACTAGGAGAATCTCCAAACAATATACCGCGCAGTTATCGCAAAACATGGGGCTCTCAAATATACTATCCGTGTAATTACTTAATGTGATATGAATGATGCAATATAGTGGTGAAGGTATGCAAATCGAACTATCTTCTCCCCATTTGCGACCGCTGTAGACGAACGAATGTCAAATCTAGACGAACGAATGTGAAAGCGACGGAATACCTATTTTAGTTGGAGGTAGCGACGCCGTTTTACTACAATTCCAATCATAATCATTTAGAAAGCGTGCCCGGGAAACGTGCAAAATAAAATAACAAAATCGATGCAAAACGCGTCCAAGTCAGCGAATTGCCATCATTACCGCATACAGCAGTGAAATGCCAGCAATTCCCGCGTCTGTCCTATTTTTCGCATAGAATTTACCATCTCTCGCAGCCGTATCTGTTGTTTAGGGGCGGAACGTTTTATTATTTTGGATGAATGTTTGTGAATTTACAATAGGGCGGCGAAGATCGTACCGGCAGGACGAGAAGATGCACGAAGCCAAGGTAGATGTCCACTAGAGCAAATTGAAGAAGGAGGAAGCGATACGCTCCAAATTCTTTCTTGTCACTTGTGAGAATGAAGTAGAACAGCAGTGAGTTGATTGCCGTGGACGACCCTGAAAAGGAATCGACTTTCCACAGCCGGTAAAATCTCCGGAACGGGGTAAGAACCAAGAGTAAGTGGGACCCCGCCCTAGTTGATGACCCTTTCTGGAGGTATTTCCTGAAGGAGCAAATTCACTCAGTTAAATAGTAACTGCACTATTATCAGGAGGTATGCACTGACACTCTGTCATATCTGCAGCAGTGCCTATTACCGGTGTGTCTAAGTATTTGTTTCGATGAATCGAAGTGGTGCTGACAGAACACACTTACAAGATGTCAAACCTAGTAATGTGGAAGTATAGTATATCGAACGTGTTTTCATGAAGTATTCTAGCTGGATACCATCGAAACTATAAAACACTTGATTTTTCAACAACAGAAAATCATGACACACGACTTCTAGCGAGAGACTACGAAAACTGTGGGTACTACTAAAGATGCGAAATGCAAACTCACCGAATATAACGGATTGAACGACGTGGGAGATTTCCTAAACAAATCAATGAAATGGTTGTGGCTGTAATTCAATATGGCAAACTTGGTAACGATACTGACGTTTTTCAGTGGGTCACCATACATTTGAAGAGATTCTCCAAACGGCATATTGTGGAGAAGATAAGAAATTTAGTTTTAGATATCGCCTGTAAAAGTGTAGAGCACATTGTCCAGATCAATGAAAAAAATGACAATTAAAACATTTATATATATTTTTTTTTATTTTGGTCAGTTATCATCTGCAATATGATCTGAGAAGATTTTGAAGCCATAGGGAGAAACAAACGAGAGAATACCGAATGAAACACGAGAAAAAATTGAACGGAAATACAGACGTTCTCATATGTCAAGAGGTATTTTCATTAAAATGTGATCAAATGATAAAAGCCGCGTGAAGTTGTGAGGAACTAAGTCAGTTTATGTCTTTTTGTACTATTTTTTTCGCACTTTAGTTTTTCCGTCAAACATTTTTTGTTGAATGAAAACTGATTCAACGAACCTGTCGTGAATACGGGAACGCAATAAGAAAAATTCCTTATCCATGTTTTCGAACGGGGAAGTTTGATTACGTTCATACACATGAATATTTATCACATATATATATATATATATCAGACGATAACACATTGATTGTGGATGTAGTTTTTTTCAACATTTCAATTCAATTCTTTGATCTTCGTATGAGGCCTTGTGACAGCTACTGTTAGGTGTCGCAGCCCAACTTTGAGTCACTTTTTTCAGTAGTTCAACGTAGTTTCTGTGAAACTATCGTACGCCAATAACACTCTATACAAAGGTGTGGCACTGTGTGGCACAGTGTGGCACTTTTTGGCACTTTTTAGCACTTTCTGATTTTCACCACGAAAGAAGCTAATTTTGTGGTATATCTTGTTGCGAACCTTTTCCTATCTCACTTTCCTCCAGCATAGCATGAAAAATTAAAACCTCGGGTTCGAAAAAAGGTCGATAAATATAATCAGTTATCAATCACCCCAAATACCGTAAACGACGTTTCGAAGGGAGCGCGATTGAGTACTGATTTTATTTTTGGTTTACTAATTAACCATTTTTACTCTATATTTTTATTTATTTATTTATATTTTTGTACCATTCGATAGGAAAGTGAGATAGGAAGCGATTGGAAGCAAGATATGCCACAAAAAATGGCTTCTTTCGAGGTGAAAATCAGAAAGTGCTAAAAAAGTGCCAAAAAGTGCCACACTGTGCCACACAGTGTACAGAGTGTTATTGGCGTACGATACCTTTGTACAGAGTGTTATTGGCGTACGATACTTTAGACTTGCGTAGTGTGCTTGACGATTGCTTTCCAAATGTACATAATAATTAGTTATATAAAAAATACAAGAAAAGATCCCGAAAAGTTTAAAAAAATAAAATTCCATATTAGTCTGAGAAAGGTGACAAGGATTCGAATGATATGTCTAAGCACTCATAACTCGGAAAGCAAGGTATGGATAGGGGTTTAAAATGTATATTAATGTGTCTCATTCATTCTGTTCGCCTCACACCTAGAATCTCGAAAATGAATGACTAATCAAAATCAAAAGTTGACAAGGAAGCTCAACGGTCATCTCCACTCATTTTCAACAAGTCCACTTTTCAATAAGGGGATTAAAAGTTAACAATGGGAGATTATTGGGCTGAATCGGAAGGAGTGAAACTCATTTTAGCTCATTTCCTTAGTTGAAATCGACTTGTTAATCTCTTGTCGACTTTTCAATGTCGTTTCTTGTCAAGAAGTTGAATCGTTTTGACTGGTATCAGCTAAGGACACCTCGTTTCTGTCAGACGTCGCGAGCGGTCCCTCTCCATTTTGCTCTGATGGAGAGGGACCTTGGTGGACCCAAATTCAAGAAGGAAGAGTCACCCGTTCGTCTGACTACATCCTCACCAGACAGCCTGACCTGATGTGACAAATAATTAAAATTGCATTGACTGGTAACTAGCCCCGTGTCATTACGAAATGAATAGGAAATTAATTTGTTTTCGAGATTCTACTCACACCGCTTGATTCGAATCTCCATTGAGAAATGACCTGGCCTTTGGCTTGCTTCAGAGCGGTTTTTTACAAACTTCGTGCTTTTATTCTCTATTATTGATATATTGAAACTAATATCATGATAGATCGAAAAGCTCATTCTTCCCTTCGAAAACAACCCGTACGAGGAACAACTAGGGTTTGCCTCGTGAGAAAAATGACCGATCTTTTTTAGAAACTCGAGAAATGCTTTCGACTGAGAAATGGCCGGGAGATAATTGGTTTTATGATCTCGAAACCTGTTGATAAGATGGAGAAATTAAGAACATTTGAGAAGAATTGACAGAAATGGCGAGAATGCCTACGATGAGTGGGAATTTCGAGATCTCGAAGCTCATCCATTTATCTCGAAATCAAAGATAATTGAATAAGGAGTTTTGAGATTCTCAGTTTCAATCTCACGAAACCAACTCAAGGAACAACAGCTCATCTCCCTCCTCTTCTTCGTCAGACTCATCTAGATCCACTTGCAGCTCATTAAAATTCGTTATTGTTGTTCCAAGACCCTTATTCCTTGAATTAAATTCCTGTTCGCGATTGTGTTGGTGATAAAGTCTAAGTATACAAGACTGCTTGTGAGAAATATTACAGCTACACACAAAAAAAAATTATTACTTTTCATACATGCCATGGACGAGGAGAGGAACCTAATCCATGAAAATGTATTAGGTTTCATACATTTTGATGGATTAGGTTCCTCTCCTCGTCCATGGCATGTATGAAAAGTAATACATTTTTTTTCTGTGTGTATGCGATATGAGATCGGCATAAATTCTTAATTACTCTGTTACTCGGATTTCAATTTGTCTCTAATTAATCGGATTTCTATTTGTCTCGCCTACGTGTTTGTGGCGAAAATTAGTTCTGTATTCAGGTCTCAATATGAAGAGTTCGTGTTCGAGCTTAATCGTCATTTAATCAAAAAAAAAATTAGGCCTATAGAAGATAGCACCCCACCCATTTTGACCTATATCGTAGGGTTGGTCAAATCGGTTCCTGCTCTCTTCATTTCACACTCTCTCTCGTCTGCCGGCTGGCGCAGAGAGTGTGTGAATTGAAGAGAGCAGGAACCGATTTGACCAACCCTACTATATTGTCAAAGTGTTTTCGTTCTCACTCTTCTTTTGTTTAGTTTTTTATAAAGGGTTGATAATGAATCCATGTACAGAAACGCGCACCTCTCATAAATCGATACGCTCCTCCCCCATTGGCCCCCCACGATGGTCCGCAATGGTTTGTCAGCTCTTACACCACTGGAGGAAAACCCCAATGGGCACAAATACCAGAGTACCGAGCTGCTACTGGATCGAACCTGAAGCTGGCTACGACGCTTCCCTTGGACCGAAATTGGAGACGGATTCCGAGCTTCCCCCCTGGACCGAACCTGGTGCGGGCTTCCGAGCTCCCCCTAGGCCGAACCTGGAGTAGGCTACCGGTCTCCGCTAGAACAGACTAATAAGTTAATTTTTAAAAAAAATATTTACTAAAAAACAAATAGGGCAAGGGGTTTTATTTTAGGGGATTTCCCTCTGATACTATTGGTTTTCATAAAACAATATGATATTTTTCGTAACAGAACAATTAGAAATTGCTCCTATTCCGGGTGTGCACGTTCCATTTTCGTTTTCCGGTACACAACATTGGCTAATTGAAAATCAGGCAACGTTGGTTTAGTGGTACTCTTTCTTTAAAGTCCGTGACCGTGAGAAATAAACTGACAAATGTGAAAAGCGTGTTGTGCTGTGCGTTGTGCATGTAGTTGAATAGTAAACGTGAGTTGTCAAAAAGTGAGCTATGGAAAAAGTGAGCTTTCAATTGACCTCATTAAAACGTGTGAAATTCGTTCTTTGTCCGTATATATCGCATCTTGAAAATATTGTCAATCCATTAGCGATAGCATGAATTGCGCAACATTCAGCCGAATGATAAATTATATTAGAGAGATGATTATAATTAGTATCTGATTACATTTAAAGTAATAAATGCAAAATATGTACAATACAACCAGATAATATTGAGAGAAATTAGTGCGACGCGGGATGGCCTGACGAGCGAATAGTGGAGGTGTTGTTTGAAGAAACTCGTCGGCCCAAACAGCGGAAAATGCGTAACCTTAAATAATTACCCTTTTACTTTCACGTGGGCATCTCACGAGCCTTATAAAAAGTAATTGAAATGAAGCAAAAGAGCTACCATAAGCATTCCCATACTGAAGGGTACCTACCTGTACGATTTAATCGTCCAAACTACAGCGAAGCCGTCGACCAAAGTGTGGAGGGCACAGAGCAGTGGCGATATGCTAGCGATCTCTGAGAAGAAAAAAAACTCTTTCCACGTTTCGTTCCCTTTTCCTGACGAATTTCAACCAAATTTATGTGGCAAAAACGATCCAGTCTCCATTTCTACGGTGGCAATGCATTGTCGTCTTTTTTTCAGATGACAAGTGAAGACCAGACACTACAACAGGATAAAGCGTCTGCTTATAAACGACATATGAATTTCGAATTTGCAAATAAATATCCTAAATTCATTAACGATTCTCACGTGGAAAGTGCAGTCCGATGAATGGTGAGGCCATCGAGGCGATGGGCGGAGTGTACGCAGTAATAAGGGGCAGAAGAGCCTCAAGAATTTCAAAATTAATTTTTCAAATACAAGCATTATGCTCTTTTCTAATGTATTCGTATTATTCTCTATTTCAAGAGAGGAAAACAGGAAAGCTTATTAATGGCAACCGATATTTTGAAGAAAAAAAATGTTTTGATAATAAGTTTTACTATTTAGAAACTTTAAAAAAATCTTACCTGGAACAGCAGGGCTCGCATGAACTGTCGCTGCAGGCTCATTGTCTTCTTGCTGCGTGAAGAGGCGCGGCCCAAGTATCTGAGGCAGGCCAATAAACCAATCTGATCGTATAAGTTTTGTGTTTTATGTCCACGTGAACTATCTGTTTACTAAAACATAAAAAAAATCATGTTTTGTAAAAAAAATATTTAAAGCAGGTACCTCTTGATGACAATCGCAGCATATATCATGAATCCGTAGCATCCTCCCATCGTTCCTCCGAGAATGGAAAAACCGGCGATTGGCTTCCACTGAGGCGCAGCGAACGTACCGTTTCCCTGCATTTTATATAATAACCTTTTCGCAGTTTATGTCGAACTTCATCACACAGATCAAAGTATACTAAACATTTTCATATTCGTTGATTGACCCCTCAAATTGTCAAGGATTACGATGCTAACCCAGTAGAATGCAACGGCGTAATCTTCTAGCGGCAGTGCCGAGCTGACGGTGTGATTGGCCAGCACGTGCTGCATATATTCGGCCGCGAATTCATCGGGAGCGAAGAGATTAAATGCGACGGAGAACCTGGAACAGAGACATTTCTATTCGTATTTAAAAAGTTTGATAGGAAACAATGTTGTTGCTCAAGATATGAAGAAAAACAAAAAAAGAGAGAAAACAGAAAGGGGACTCACCACGTGAGACCGATGATCAGTAGGAAAGCGAATTGGAGAAGGTAGAAGAAGGGATTCTCGAAGAGACTCAGAAATCGAGATCTGCAGTATAACAATGAAATATTGTGTTGAAAAAAGTTAAATATATTACACTACGCCTTTCCCGCATAAATTATGCGTCGAACAAAATGGCAAGGCAAATATTATTCGTGTTCGTTCTCGGCACGTCATGTATTATTATGTGTGCGGAAAAAATATTAGAAGTTCTCACCCGCGAACCGCAAATAAGCGATAGAGAAAGTGGAAAACGATGACGGGAAACGAGTGAGAATGCGCGCAGAAGAAGAAACACACCGCGAAATGACCTGAAATTAGATTGTCTATAGTTCTAGTTTGAGAAATATATTTTGTTGTTGCTTAATTCGGTAAATTGTCTTGTTATTTTTTCAAATTATATTTATTCCACTTTAGACTATGGAAAGGTTGAGCTAACCATTGAAGTGACCGTGGGCCGCCATATAGAACGCATTGCCCCACGCTTCGGGAATCTGCAATTTTCACATTTTGTTTCGTACATCACGCACGAGATACTTGATAAAGGTTGTCAATAATATCAATAACACTAATTCAATCCTTTCGATAGGTGCTTCCCACGCTTTCATACAGCACTCTATCAGTTTATTCTATTGAAAACTAGCGGGGTGCGTGGAGGTTAAGCGCACTACGTTTTCAAAGTACGGTCCAGGGGGACTTCAGTCGCCGGGTATAGTTCGGTCCAGGGGGACTTCAGTCGCCGGGTACAGTTCGGTCCAGGGGGGCTTCAGTCGACGGGTACAGTTCGGTCCAGGGGGACTTCCGTCGCCGGGTACAATTCGGCCCAAAAAGTTGCCACTACGCCACTTCGTGGCGTAGTGGCAACTTTTTACCTGACCCAAGGAAGTTTGGTTACCCCAGCGAATTTTTTACTGTAGGTTACGGTAGTTTTGATTGATTTATCGATTTTCATGTTTTTGAGAAAAATCATGAATCTGACCTGCGGTCTGACCCACCGAACTCATCGGAGGGTACTGTAGGTTACGGTAGTATTTATTGATTTATCGATTTTCATGTTTTTGAGAAAAATCACGAATCTGACCTGCGGTCTGACCCACCGAACTCATCGGAGGGTACTGTAGGTTACGGTAGTTTTTATTGATTTATCGATTTTCATGTTTTTGAGAAAAATCATGAATCTGACCTGCGGTCTGACCCACCGAACTCATCGGAGGGTACTGTAGGTTACGGTAGTTTTGATTGATTTATCGATTTTCATGTTTTTGAGAAAAATCATGAATCTGACCTGCGGTCTGACCCACCGAACTCATCGGAGGGTACTGTAGGTTACGGTAGTTTTGATTGATTTATCGATTTTCATGTTTTTGAGAAAAATCATGAATCTGACCTGCGGTCTGACCCACCGAACTCATCGGAGGGTACTGTAGGTTACGGTAGTTTTTATTGATTTATCGATTTTCATGTTTTTGAGAAAAATCATGAATCTGACCTGCGGTCTGACCCACCGAACTCATCGGAGGATACTGTAGGTTACGGTAGTTTTGATTGATTTATCGATTTTCATGTTTTTGAGAAAAATCATGAATCTGACCTGCGGTCTGACCCACCGAACTCATCGGAGGGTACTGTAGGTTACGGTAGTTTTGATTGATTTATCGATTTTCATGTTTTTGAGAAAAATCATGAATCTGACCTGCGGTCTGACCCACCGAACTCATCGGAGGATACTGTAGATTACGGTAGTTTTGATTGATTTATCGATTTTCATGTTTTTTGAGAAAAATCATGAATCTGACCCAAGGAAGTGTGGTTGCCCCAACGAACTTTTTTTGAGGTTACTGTAGATTGCGGTAGTATTGATTGATTTATTGATTATTGATTTATTGATTTTCGTGTTTTTGACAAAAATCATGTATCTGACCCAAGGAAGTGTGGTTGCCCCAGCGAACTTTTTGAGGGGTACTGTAGGTTACGGTAGTATTGATTAATTTATTGATTATTGATTTATTGATTTTCATGTTTTTGACAAATGTCATGTATCTGACCCAAGGACGTTTGGTCGCCCCAGCGCAATTGTTACCGTAGTTACGGACGGGACGGACTCGCTCACAGACTCACTCACTCACTCACATTCAGACAGGGCTTGTCGTTTTAGGTTAAGTAGTAACCGAGGAGTACACCATGAATACCGTGTTCTTCTAGTGAATAAGAACGTTTACCAGTTGAAGAAATTTAGTATTTTTTCAACGTAGTCACGTACTGCTATAGGCAATACGGTACCCTTTTTATTAGCCTTTACTATATTTTGAGAAAGTTACTATCCATTCGTACCGGCTGAACGAGAAAGTGTACGGAGCCATAGTAGATGTCCACCAGAGCAAACTGAAGAAGGAGAAATCGATATGCACCAAATTCCTTCTTGTCACTTGTGAGAATGAAGTAGGTCAGTAACGAATTGACGGCCGTAGAACTGGCTGAATATCAATACATAAATGCTCATGCCCCATTTAACATCCAGAAAAGGGCTATTCTATAAAGGGTTATAAGTTCGTTTTCGTGGTATGGAATACTGTATTACTTTGAGGACCAAGTTCGTACTTTGTTAAAATAAGGTATTAACATCAGTAAGTAAGTAATATCTGAAATATCTTCAGTCGTCAGAAGTGCATATTTTAAGAGTGTCTATGGCGCGTGTGTTTCGACGATTCACATTGGTGCCGACAAAAGGTATTTCGGCAAATATAACATAAAATTGGTATGAGGAAGTGCACTATATGTGTTTTATGAGCTCACCACGCTTGTTACTATAAAACTTATAAATATGTTTTAACAGGAAAACTCTTGGCTTTATCGACCAACGACGATATCTAAATTTAAAGTTGACACTCACCGAATAAGACTGAATGAACAACGTGGTAGATTTCCTGAACAAATTAATGAATTTGTTGTGGCTCAATTTGGCACTCACGTTTTTCAGTGGATCGTCGTACATTTGTAGAGACTCTCCGACCGACATTTTAGGGAAGAAGATACGAAGTTGGGAGCAGATATGACCTGCAAAATTGCATAAACGTTGTGATAGAAACAAAAATAATTTGCTTCAACATGGCGAGAAGACAAGGAAAATGTGGGTGCCCTACGGATTATGGCATCATGAGAAATGAATTTGAAGGGAGTTTCTCCGGGCCAAGTACGCCAGAGGAATTTAAAAAAAAGAAGATCGTGATCAGCTGACCATAGACGTCACCGCGATAATAATCATAGATTAGGACTAACAGAAATTTAATCAAAAGAAGAAAACAAAATGAATTTAATGAAGAACTACACATATTTTGGCACAAAGCTCAGAAGATCAGAAGACGACAGAAGACTGAGAAGACAGAAGTAATATGGCAGATTTATAAAGAATAGTTTCATAAGATCCTACATAAAATGAGAATGGCTTCAGAAGAGACATACAAATCAAAAAAAAGTAGTTGCACTAGGCACATAATAGCACAGAGAATAACCAATGATCACTGTTCTTCTGGTCTAGACCAATTAATGTCGGCTTTATATACTGCGATTTTGACAAGGAATTCACCAGAAGAGACTCATATGAGCTCATGTGTAAATCTCATTATAATATGGCGATCGAAATTCACTTGGCTCTGCTTTTATAATCCTTTTCTCACACTCACGAACTGTGCCGCGTGATTATGGCTGGTAGATTCCGTGAATGGTGCCTAATGAAACGAATCGGGCACACTTGTGAAGGTCGTATGAACATACTCGGTAAAATAGATAGTACGGAGAGTCGTCGGTGACGTATCTCGGATGTTCTTTGAACAAACTGAGGCGATTATCTTGTTGTCAATCGAGCGAAATTAAGGAAAAGTTTGAATAGGAGCAGCAAAGGTCGGAAAATGACGACAGTTTCTGAAGCCAAGTTGATGAGTCGCACTTGCACTTAGTTGATATTGCGGTCAAAGACACGATACAACTAGCACACTTTCCTGGAACTGTAACTTTGCTAACTCGGCATGCCGGACCATATTTCGAATTTGTGAATAGCGACAGGATTTAAAAGCAAAAAAAGCAAAAAAATCACGAGTGTTTTTGAAAAAAAAACAATTCTCATCAGCGTCGCTTCAGTGTTTGGATGAGCAAATTGGATATATTCATCCCGCGTTCTCGCACATCCAAAAAGTGGTGAAAGATAAAATACAATGCGGTGATTTGAGTTCTGTTTTCAAAGATATCTGCTATGAAGGTAATATGATTTTACAAATAAAACGGATTGATTACTGTGTCTTCACAATTGTATATAACTGTAAATAATCAACAAAAAAATTAGTAGCAAAGCGAGGTAAACATATTGTTTCGGTTTTCAAGGCAAACGAGAAATGGCGAGAACCACATCTTAAAATTCGAATTTGAACTATGCATGTACAATAAAAATATCGACATTAGATTTTCTTATTGTAATCATTACTCGATGATTTTTAAAGTGGGAATAAACGAGAACATGGATGAATGAGTTCTCACTGTGGGATAATTTAAATCGCATTTCCGATAATAGTCCTAATGCCCCATTTGAGACCGGTCGGGAATAATTAAAGAAATAGTTAAAACGAGAAATAGAGTGTGTACAACCGATTGAGCTACTCTAACTTTTCCTAAATCCCTCGAAAAAATGGCCCATTCCGGAGGTTTAAAATCATGTGATTGTCATGCGTTCACGTGGGAGAAAATCTTCCTCTTCGCAATCATTTTTTGCCCCCGGTTCCAACCGGCGAAAGTAGGCCGAGATACTGAATGAATTTGAGAGAAACGAGAGAAGAGAAGGAAAGAATGATGAATGACTAGCCATTCTCCCCCTTCTTCCCCTCTCACTCTGTTCGATCTTCGTAGCTCGTTTTAACAACCGATATTTTTCGCAAACAATCTGTGTTTTGGTTGTTTATCAGTGCACACATTGCCGACAATCGATTGATTTCTGCTCAAAAATAATCGTTGACAGATGACTTCGCTTCTGTTACAAGATAACACAGAAGTGGCCGAGGAAAAAGTGAGCAGTGACGAAACAACGAAGATTTCGAAAGAGGCACCGCGTGAAGGAAGCCAAGTATGTTTTATCCAGCACCTGCATTGCACTCTACCTAAGTTGTAGGGTGCGGATGGGTTTGCCCTATCTACCGACATTATAGCTAAATACGATTTAAACCTTCCACATTTTCCGCTTCTTTTTGTTTGAGAAACTGGAGTTTGGAGGAGTGGGCGAATTTACCGGAGACGAGCTACGCTAACGATGCGACAGTGATATTGCCTTTTTTTCAGGAAGACGCGACTTCAGGAAAAGCGACGAAGAAAGATAGAAGGCTAGGTTTGAAACGACGCGAAGGCTGCTGTGGCGCGAGTGCCCAGGTGGGACATTTTTATTATTCTATACAGACCGGACCCTACAGAAAAGAGGATTGGAGCGTAACATCGTGATGATACAACGCCTTTCTGACCGCTTTCTGTAGGTTTGGAAACATGTGGTAGGCCTAATGAGCAATACTACATTATGGAACAGTCTCGTGGGGGTTAGTAGTTTACGAGAGAGTGCGCGCTAGAAGAATTGACATGCGTAATGTTATCGTAATTCGTTTGATTATGAAAACACAAAAGCACAATCTTTCCGTGTTTGTCTTATAATTGTCATTATTGTACCTCCTTTACCGTTGATGCCCACAATTTTTCGTTCAGGGATGCATGCAGATTACTGCAGTTATTCGCTTCCTCGTCACTATCGTCGCTTTCCTTTATCTACTTGCCAGTCTCCATGAAACGGTTCGATTATTATATAACCAACACTCTAAATTCCAAGTTCTCTCGATATTGCCACCATCAACATGATTTGTCGATCCAAACAAACAATCTCTCACAATTGTGCTTGTTAAGATAGTTTCGTAGTTTGTCCATGGAAACAGAAGTTCTGGTTTTTATGACGTCGAGAGTATCGACAAATGGTTTGTGAGATCTTTACAAATAGATATGAGTGGTCTTACCTCGAACACACGTCTTGAAATTTTACCCGCACTTTTGCCCATAAAATAAGTTTCAATCAGCGTAGCAGCGAGTACTCGCCGGCTGTATACACCCATCATAATGAGCGGCTCGTTGGGTTGGTAATTTTCGCCTGGAATGCTCTCAACACGGGTCTTCTCATTTCAACTGCATTTGGCAAAAGTACTACTTGCCTTCCCGTGTATGCCGTCCTGGAGGTTCGTTTTTCATTAGTTGTTTTTTTTGAATGCACTCTAACAATCTTCGAGCCATCGAAAATAATGGACTATGTTATATTTCCAAAGTCCATTCACCCATTTCAGATCCTCTTCTTTGGTTATTATTTCGTTCTGGCGATGACCAGTTTAAACTGGGGAAGCGTCGGTAAGCCCTACTTTTTTCTTCACAAATTGGTGCTGTGAGTTTCTGGCCGAAATAAACAGAGATAGAAAAGTATAAAGTGAGCAAGATAATGAATTTTTTCTCAGCTGGAATACTTAAAATCGCCACCATCCCTCTCTATCTTGCCTATGTCGTCTTCTTCACTCTTCTGGTCAGTGAAACGGCAAAGTTAAAGAATATATTGTTAATTAACAAATTAGGGATTCTCGTGATCTAACCAATTCTATATTTCAGGTGACTATTCCGTACTACGAGCATCTGAAAAAGAAGAAGGAAAAGAAGCAAAATGAGTTCATCGAAAAAATTCATCGCCGATTAGAAATTGTCTGACGCGACTTGAATATGCTGAATATTAATTCAATAATAATCGTCCAGATAAAGTGTACCACCGAACATTTTCTTTATCGTTCGCGTGTGTATGTGATGCGCATGGACCAGACAGAAATAAATACATTTCACTATTCGAAAATCTGAAAAAAAATTTTAATACAAGGGGGGCGTAAATCTATCGATTAATAGCTTCCACTTTACGCCACACAAGTTTTTCTCCATTTGTGTTGCGTAATCGGAAAACGCCAGATAATATGAACTGTCTAGTCTAATTTCATGGAGCATTGTACATCTAGAGAGAACAAATATCTCTCTGGAAGGATTTTGCTTTCTCTGAATTTCGTCAGAGCTTGACTCCGAAGCATTCAATGGCTCAACTCCAATTGATCGAAACTTTTCGAAATATATTGCATAATTTAATTTTATGAAGTTTGGGAAAAAATAAGCAGGAATATTTTTTTGACGTAATTTTTGAATAAAAACATGTCTGATACCCATTTGAGCATACTTCCCAGTTTTTTTTGTACAAACAAAAAAAATATTGGGTACTCGTCTCTGTCCACTGTCGCTCGCTGACTATTTTAATATTCATCAACAGTTCTGCATGTGGGCATTTCGATTTTCTCAAGATTAAGATCTGTGCTTTAAAACAGTTCTGAAAAGTTCTGCTTTGGTAGGAAAACAACATTTTTCTCGAACACGCCAGTTCCAGTTAGTTGGTCGGGTGTTGATCGAAACGGAAGCGTAGGGGATACTGCTTAGGAAAAAGTCGACTAATATTTCAATTCACCTTCACTTTACACCTTACTTTTCTTTAGATAAATCGGAAGAGGAAGTTTTAAGCGAAGAAAAACAGACTAGACGATCATAATGTCACACATTTTTGTCAGCCGGAGGAAAAATGACATGAAAAAGAGATGATTAAGGGACATAAAAGCTGTCGATCTACAGCGTTTCCCAAACTTTTGAGCCGGCGACTTTTCTTCTCGAGCGTCCGTTCTAATTCGAAGTCATTCAGATGTCATTCAATACTCTGCTTCGATTTGATGCACAGACTCTTGATGCGCTGAGAGCTGTGTTCAAGCAAGATCAAATAACGGACAATTACTCAAATCGGGTGAGCAGTTTAACGGACGTCTTCTACGGCTGGACCATTTATTACCGTTAATTATGTATTACATATATACAAAACTAATTATAGTCAATCGACGACAGTTGCTCTCATCTCTCTGAAGCTTCTTCTAACTTCTCTCATATCATGCACCTCGATACAGCAAATCAAGAAACCAATATCATCAACGCTCTATGCAGGAAGAAGCCAGATGACAAGAGCGGCGTCTGATTATCAATACCTGTTATATCATAGGCATTTGAAAATTCATTTTTCGAATTATTAGATTTATTTATAGTTTAATTTTGTTAAATAAAAGATACAAATATTTTAAAGTTTACGCCCAATGT
The DNA here is from genome assembly GCA_036245785.1 of Pristionchus fissidentatus. NCBI lineage: Eukaryota > Metazoa > Nematoda > Chromadorea > Rhabditida > Neodiplogasteridae > Pristionchus > Pristionchus fissidentatus. The sequence goes on from BTSY01000002.1 coordinate 13,059,664, forward strand.
TCATCTTCATTTTTTCGTAGTTGATCTGGGCGACTTCGCTCATGTGAAACAACAACGACCATTTTACCCCGTTTCATTGGCGAAAAAGTGGAAATGGGTAAATTTAATGAGTGGGACGAAACACTCTGTGAATCCTCTTTCACATGTGAGGGAGATGAAATTTATCAGAAAGAGAGGGAGGGAGAGAGCTATTGAGAATCGACTCCGCCTTATTATTTAATTATCGGAACTAATCGAGTTAGTTCTCAACCATTTCCAATTCGTTCTCGTTTCGCATTGTTGTTGAAGAGAGAACAAATCATAAATACGCATCTTTGTATTCACTTTGATTGAAGAAGTTCTTTGACAATTGCTATTAAACAGATCGCGATATTCAATGTTTTTTTAGCATATTAGATGTCCCCAAATCCGGTGATGGGAGCTGTCGATGCGATTGACACAGTTGTTTTCAAGCGTTCGCAAAACGAAGAAACCCTTCCGGTAAATATTAATCACTTCCTATCATTCAGTTGTGTAGAAAAATCACCCCCAGAAAACAATGATACTTGTACAGTTCTTTCAGAACTCCCATGAAAGCCTACAATATATTGATGATCTATAGGTAATTTTCGAAAACAATCGCAATTTCAATCGGTAGTGGTTTGATCGGATATCTGAACGATTTTATACTATGTTTGACAGAATGCTGAAAACGGTGGGAGACCTACGACAGCAGAAGATACTATTGTACGCAAGAGGCCTGTTGGATTCCGATGCGATGGGAGATGTGGACGAATTACCAACGTAAATTATTGGGCAAAAATAATAAAAAAAATAAGTAAAATGTTTATATTGTCATACAAAGTGATCAAAAGTTTCTCAACTAACTCGATTCCAGGGGTATCTGCGAATCAGCGCCGTACTACGCCTCATAATCTCGGCAATCGTGCTGGGCTCCATTCTCACGTATTACAGTGTCGACAGGAAATTGGTGTGATATATGTTTGTTTGTTTAGATGCTTATGAAGAAATTTCTGTGTGAAAGATATCATCACTGTTTTTCTCATATGAGGCCGTTTGCGAGAGAATCGAGCAAAGCTCGGACAGTAGAAAAATCGAAGTCGAAGGAGAACATTGTTTTAGATACTCTCCAGGGTGCTGATTACGATGGCAAGTATGTCATATTGTGCAAATCGATCTCTGACCTGTTATTCAAATTACAAAATTCAGCTAAATTCTCGTGATTTTGTTCTTTCAAAAGAAAGAGTCCTCAAACCATGTCGTGCAAATACTCTCCTAGGGTGAAATTGCATGAGTAATCTAATGGAAGTTTCAGAAATGCAAATTTCCGTGTTTTTGACGTAGCACCTGTCCATTTCCCCATGTTAAACTCAAAAGGGAGGTCTGGGATTAACAGAGTATGTGGGGAACACACACATCGAACCGCCTCTTAAATTTGCACGCTTTTGACCTTCGGCAAATCGAGTTATGAATTGTTAAAGCAGCGTATCTTGGTGGAAAAGCACCGATTTGACAAGAGAAAGCGCTATTAGCATGCGATCACCATCTCATTTCGCACTCTCAGACGCCGCGCGAGCAGGCAAATGATAAATGAGAGGGAGATTGGATGCAAATTGATGACTTCTCTCGTCAGATCGGTGCTTTGTCACCAAGATACGCTGCTTTAAAAATTCATAATTCGATTTGCCGGAGGTCGACAGCGTACAAATTTAAGAGGCGGTACGATGTGTGTGTTCCCCACATACTCTGTTAATCCCAGACCTCCCTTTTGAGTTTAACATGGGGAGATGGACAGGTGCTACGTCAAAAACACGGAAATTTGCATTTCATTAGCATTTCTGAAACTTCCATTAGATTCCTCATGCAATTTCACCCTAGTTGAGTATTTGCACGACATGGTTTGAGGAATCTTTCTTTTGGAAGAACAAAATCACGAGAATTTAGCTGAATTTTGTAATTTGAATAACAGGTCGGAGATCGATTTGCATAATATGGCATACTCGCCATCGTGATCTACACCCTCAAATGTGTAGGAAACCGTCTTCAACTGAGATTTCGTATTTTCACCTGTCCGATCTCTGTTGTAGAATTGTTTGATTCTCTCGCAAACGGCCTCATATTCGGTGCACTATTAACACATTGCAGATCACCGGCGCTCAATCAGCATCGGACAGGGACTATGCGTCCTTCATTTTGAGTGAGTTGTATGTTCGGATTGCACTGATTGTTAGGGGCAATAATAAACATGAGGCTTGGAATCCGTACTTTCGCGATTTTAATGGACCATTCGTAAAAAGAATGATATCATTATCAAGAAGGATACCTTTATCAATCAATGAGTAGGAAAAAAAATATGTATTTTGTGTATTGAGGAAATTGTTTCAGACCTCATAGTGTGAATAATAGCGCTGTTCAGGCAAGCAGGTCGACGCTGTCTTTTCCGTGCAATATCTACTAGGAGCATTCGCTTGGAATGGAGTCAATACATTTCTGCTGTGGGCTATTGCATTCCGAGGAAAAGCCGTCTGCTTTCCTGTTTATGTCCTGCTCGAGGTTTATTTTGTATTTATAGTTTAAACATTTTTAAAATTTGCATTTTATTTGATAAGATTTTTCAATGAATGAAGGGATAGAAGACGTAAAGGTTCCGTCCAAATGATGGGCCTTGCATCATCAAAGACTTATGAATCTATGGTTCAAAACTGCTAATTTTCCTAAAAAACAAAAAAAAACTAATTTCAGCTAATTTTCCTGGGATTCGTCTTTATTAATTGCCTCAACCCTTTCTTTGCGAAGAAGTTCTACTTCAATACATGTAAGTTACTGACTTAATTTTCTAGTAAAACAATAAATTACAGGATTAGAATTTACATTATTCATTTGTGATTATTTTTGTTATAAATTTAGTAAAATTTCATTAACAATTTATAGTCCATCTAATTGAGATCGTTTGGTCTCTTCTCTACACTATTCTTCTCCTTGTAATTGTGAGTGTTTTTGTGGATTTTTACATAATTTCATGGAATATGTATTATTAATATATTCGTTCTAATAAATTATTGTAGTCGGCTGAGGGCTACTACTCTCATCTCAAACGTCGTGAGGCTGCCAAGCAAGAAGCCATTCTCGCAAAAGCGTTGAAAAGAAACAAAGATGACAGTGAGAGTGGAGTCTGAATCACGGAAAAGTCCACGTCGCTGCGTTGATTCACCGTTTATTTAGAGTACCAAGTGATCGCTGAAATGAGAAATCGTCCTTTTTTGTGTTTTTTTCTCGTAAATATGACAAATCGTAAATCATATTGTTCATTAATTCATTGCGATAAAATCATTCTCGAAATTCAATTAAACTCTAAGAGGACAATTGCAATGCACATTTTTAATTTCAGAGTTGTTGATCTCGCTAAACACACATCCACGAATATCTTTGGGTGAAATGACTTCATAATGAATCACTCTCACTTTACACCGTGGCAGTTCAAAGTGGAGAAATGAGAAGAGGAAGATGAGAAAGCGGTGATGAACTTTGAAACGTATCTCAATTACTTTTTGCTGGTGTGGGAACCTGATGGATGGCTGAATCGAACGTGAGTTCCTTCCACTTTAGATTGTCCTTCCCGAACTACTCGTTCAGAATATTTCTATGTTTTAATATGCGTTTAGGTACAATTAATACTATAGATGTCGTCTAGCCCACTACGACGAGCTATAGATGCGCTCGATAAAGCAGTGTTCAAACGCCCTCCAAACTACGAAATTCATGCACATCACGTATTTTTTAAATACCTCACATTACAGATCGTGTTTCTTGGAATTGGCACTATCCATATGCTCCAGCATTTCTTCGAGATTAAGGAGCCCTGTATGTTCTGGCAAAGTCGTGGCAAAGGCAAAGTGGAAAAGTATGTAAGTCGTGATAAAATACCTCAGAAGTGCCGGAGAAGGAAAAATCCGACAAATGCTACTCCAAAAAGTAATTTATTTCAGTCAGACGAAGAGCTATTCAAACCGTTATTCAGCTGCTTTTAGTCCAGTTCTCCACATTATTTTTCTGCTTTTCCTGGTGAGACTATCTTTTAAACTAAAATAGAGACGATGTAAACAACTGCATGCTTTTTTGTTGCATTTTGCATTATTTACAACAATTGTAAAATAAGTTTGCATTTACATTCGGCCGAGGGCTGCTATTCCCATCTGAAGCGTCGTGAGGCAGCCAGAGGCTGTTCTTGCCAAAGCAATGAAAAGAAACAAGGATGATAGTGAGAGTGGAGTCTGAATCGCAGAATTGTACATGCTCAAGTTGTTAAAGGGACCTGGCACTGCAAATGAAGTGAATTTCAAATTAAAGAAAAATTTCTTCCGATTCGAACGCAAAAAAATCCCTTTAATTTTTTTTTCTCGATATCGAAAAAAAACCGAAAAAAATCGGGCTATAATCTCTCAATTTTTTCAATTAGTACTGCTAGCTCATCTGTCAAATTAACTGAAATTAGAAGTCACACATTTTTCGGCTCATTTCCCACTTATTTCGATCGTAAATTGGTGAACTGCAGTTTCTGAGCGTATGTTTTTCTCTTTCTGTGCAGTGTTCATTACTTTCGCGCCCATTTAGTACTGAAAGTAACCGATTACCTCTTTCCCCTCTCTAAGTTTGGTTTGATATTGGGTGAATTGTAGTTCCGCCCACTCATTTTAAACAATGAAATGGTGTCATGATAAATGCATTCACTTTACGCTGTTCGATTTTCCAATTGGCGAAAACGTGAAGAAATCGAAAATTAAATAACAAAGCCTGACGAGTCAGACCCTGAATCTTCCCAGACTTTTTGCCGGTCCTCCATCGGCTACTGGCGATAGAGAGGAAGCATTGGAGAGAGTAGTAGAGATGGAAAGAAATATTTACATCGACAACTGGGACGCCACGAGAAGTGATTCCAGCTCTCTATATATTTTCTAGAAAATTATCTGAACTTTTTCGAAAAGCCATTTTTCAAGTTTTCTGAAAATCTTTGGCTTGGTTTTTCTCCTTCCTGCACAATCATAGTCATATCTAACACTGCCATTGGTGTCACGATTGTAATTATTGAATTCATTTCACAAGGAGATGGTTTTTGCGCTCACTACGAGAGCACGGGCTCCCTCGAACCGTAACTTTTCATCAAGCTTCGGACCTCGCGGCACCATCTTTAACGGATGCTGCGGAACCGCCGCAAAGGTACGAAAAAAAATTTGCAAAAAAACACACTATTAATTTGTAGCAATCATGTTGCTAGTCTTACTCTTTGTTATTTCTTGTGATTTAAATATTCTTGTGCATCCGAGAGAAAAAAATTGAACTGGGGTTTGTTCACACATTTTCAAAAAATAACCAAATATATATTTTTCTTTTTTTTGTCTTTTTGAAGAACTTTTTTCTTTTTATCTTTTTTCAAAATCTTTTTAATAAATCTTTTTGAAGTTGTGGCTTCGCGCGTCCGTCCTAATGCGAATCCTCGTAACTGCAGCAATACTGCTACTCTTCATTGCATGGCAACTTCGATATGATTTAAGCAGCATTCTTATTGAGGTAAAGCCATTAATGAGGTTGATGATATTTAATGAAGTTCTCATTTTTAGAATTGAGACGCAACTACAATTCTTGGTGTATCTTAACCCTAATTGAGTATGATTTTGAACCATGAAGGAGTTCGAAAAGGACAAAAGAATTTCAGCCGCGAGAGGTCAAGATAACAGGTGTAGTGAACACGCTGCTAATCTTCAATGTCATAGTGACAGGTGAAATTTGAAATTTTAGTCTAAACATTACCAAAATTGGAGAGAATCGTACAACGTTTGACTAATTTCACAGGGCTTCTCTGGGCCGTGGCTTTCGCTGGCAAGGCCGTGTACTTCCCTCCTTATGTGATTCTCGAGGTGCAGTTTTGCAACTTCTATGCTTCAAAACGTATTTTATTATGCGGTGTTAGTTTTCCGGAAAAGCTCTTGGAAAAGCTAAAAAGAGTGTTAGTTTTTACTTTTCCATTTCTCACGGCGGGCTCGGAAAAGCTAAATATTTGAATTCCCGCAATTATTGATTTTCGGCCATAACTCGGCTCCCAGTGCAGCTAGGCTTACCAAAATTGGAGAATGAAGTCTAAATGCGAAAAGTAACACTAAAACAAATTTTCTAATTGCTAGCTTCAATAAGAGCCGCGATACAGAAAATGCGGGAATTCAAATCTAACTACTTTTCCGGAAAAGCTAGGGGAAAACTAACAATCTCGATCGTTTTTCCAAGAGCTTTTCCTTAAAACTAACGCCACATAAGAAAATGTATGTAAAAAACACCAATTTTTGTGCTCCCCGAGGTAGGATGTGGAAATAATCTTTATTTAGAAAAAATCATGTTGCACACAGAAAAAAATACAGCACATAAGATATGGGGGTTCTTATCAAAAGGTCTTATATATAAGACATTTTGTTAAGAACCCCCATATCTTATGGGCCGTATGTAAGACCTTTTTTCTGTGTGTGTATGTTTTGATATCAGTTGTCAATTCCACCAAACAGAACAGGAATCGACCATTTCAGATCATCTTCACAGCTTACCTCACACTTCTTCTATCCTTTCGCCTCATTACAAGCGATTCGTGGCCCGCTGAGAAGGATGTACATTCATGTGAGTATCACATTCATACTATAATACGAACATGGAGCGGTACAACCTGTCTGCTAAACATAGGAATGTCCAAATGATTCAGTGCATGTACAAATCGAACAGGCTGATTCATTTCTTTTTTTTAGTCTTGTGCTATCTAATGATACCAAATTTGTAATTTTAGTCAGTTAATGAAAATAGTATCGTAAAACACTACACTCAGAACAACACCAAGTGGATAAATGAACGCTATTGAAATGAAAGGTTTATTCAAAAATTTTCAAAAAATGCAATCATATACGACAAAAGAAGGAGGAATCTTAAAAGGCGTATTCTTCGCTAGTAAGGTTATGCATTTCCAAAAGATAAACGCATGAATCATAGACGAAATGAGCGATTGCAGTCTTTGTCATCGGTGTGATCTTATTCGTCCCGTTCGTTAACCTTATCGTCGTCCTAACAAAGGCAAGTTTCTATCCACATCGCATATCTCAAACACTGTTAAAATCTGGGATCCCTAACTCAGTGATTAATTTACATCTGCTATTTATTCAAAATACCTAGCTTCTAGAGCAGTTTTAATTTAAAGAATGAATGTTTCAAAATCATACCTATTACTTAAGAGACCATCCACGAGAAGCCGGACATACCCCACGGATGCCTTTTTTGCAACCTGTGCCAATAACTTGGTGGTGAAGTCAGCATCACGAGTGCTGATATTGGGCCAAATAACTAAGGTTCTGGGTCCCGCCCCGAAAAGTTACAGTAACCCCGGGTTACGATATCGATTTTTTTACCATTTTAAAAAGTGTGTTTTTATAGTGTTTCTAGGTGTATTTTGCGAAAAAAAATACGAATAAAACCACTTTGAAAGTGATCTGACAACTATAAAGGGTCTAAATTTCAATTTTTCTATGTTTTTTGACAGTCCTGGAAAAAAATTGCTCATCTATTGACAACGATTTTGTGATTTTTAGAATCCTCATCAAAAACTGCATCAAGGAAACTATTTGTTTCAATCCGGACTACACGGCCGATATGCGTAAATTTTGAACGTTTAGATATCAGCGGACCTTGGCGCGTGTCTGGTGATATTTATGATCCCGATTGCGAAATATTACGTGTTTCAAGTGATAGATTATTTGTCCACGATGCCGTGAACATGACTGACATAATTATTTCATCACCAGGCGGAAAAATTTTCAACATTTTTTTCGACCATGAACCCGGGTTCATGGAATTTTCAAAAAAACTTTTTTTCTCAAAAGTCGATATACCTGTTTGAAATGTGTTCATTACTTGAAATTTAATATGCCTACACGGAATTTGACTATAAAAATTGCGATATTGGACTCTCGTGATGCAGCCTACGAAGGAAAACCACAAAGTAAAATTCAATACAAACACATTAATTCTGGAAATATCTAGCACTTTTATCGTCAAATTCGGTCTAGACATATTAAATTTCATGCAAGGAAGATATTTCAAACAGGTACATCAACTTTTGAAAAAAAAATGTTTTTGAAAATTCCATGAACCCGGGTTCATGGTCGAAAAAAATGTTGAAAATTTTTCCGCCTGGTGATGAAATAATTATGTCAGTCATGTTCACGGCATCGTGGACAAATAATCTATCACTTGAAACACGTAATATTTCGCAATCGGGATCATAAATATCACCAGACACGCGCCAAGGTCCGCTGATATCTGAACGTTTAGTCAACATTTACGAGTATCGGCCGTGTAGTTCGGATTGAAACAAATAGTTTCCTTGATGAAGTTTTTGATGAGGATTCTAAAAATCACAAAATCGTTGTCAATAGATGGGCAATTTTTTCCAGGACGGTCAAAAAACAGAGAAAAATTGAAATGTCGACCCTTTATAGTTGTCAGATCACTTTCAAAGTGGTTTTATTCGTATTTTTTTCGCAAAATACATCTAGAAACACTATAAAAACACACTTTTTAAAATAGTAAAAAAATCGATATCGTAACCCGGGGTTACTGTAACTTTTCGGGGCGGGACCCAGAACCTTAGTTACTTGGCCAAATATCAGCACTCGTGATGCTGACTTCACCACCAAGATATTGGCACAGGTTGCAAAAAAGGCATCCGACGATTTCCCCATAGCGTCCCGGCCTCTCGTGGATGGTCTCTTAAATTATGTGCGATTCTTTTGATTTTGATTTTTCAGTCTTTGGCGGGCTACCACAGCCATCTGAAGCGTGAAGAGGAAACCAAGCAAGAGGATCTCCTTGACAAAGTACTAAGAAGGAACCTTAATTAGGACGGATTTTAACACGAAACATCACCAGTCTCTATTACTCTTTAACTAGCCGTACATTTCGATTTTCTAGGTTCCTTTTAGAATGAGCAGTCACATTTCTAGGTTCCTTTTAGAATGAGCAATCACATATTTTTCGGTTCGTTTCCCCCTGTTTTGTTGGGACATTGGAGCTCTTCCGCCCACGAAAACTGTCTATTTTCGACGAATTGGCCCTGTGATAAATGGGTTCCGCACTCAATTCTCATTGGGGGGAAACGTGCAGAAACTGAAAAAGTGGGGAATCAGCCAAGCGCTGAACTCTCAGCCGTTTTTCGCCCTCTATCCATCTCTTTAACGACGGGGAGAGAATGAGGGGAGGAAGAGAAGAAAAGAAAGAAAGACGAGAATGATACGACACGTTGAGTAGAGTGCTAGAGAAAACAAGAAAGAAACAGAGGAACGCACATTGATGAGAATAGTAGAGATGCAAAGACAAGAGGATGGCGAAGTAATTTCGCCCTTCCTTAGTTCTCGAATGCTTCTCTCTTTAGCAACTTCCAATCTATGTGAAAATTGGAGTATAAATTGGCTTTTGTTACTTAGAGATTTGGCTTCTACCCAACATGCTCCTCTCCTTCTTCCATTCCACGTGTTTATATCATGGAGTGCCTCCTGATAAACGTGTTAATAAAACTAATCGTGTTCACAGGGATGACATAATCTATTGCATATGAACATATACTTATTCAATTCTCGCTGATTCATCAATTCACTTCCCTTAAGTTCCTATACAAAAGTATTTTGTTGTTGTCGTACGTCGTGCCATCAGTGAAGCCCTTTCCGGCCGATAATCTCCTTTGCAGTAATAGCCATGCCCTCCGATCTTCTCAGTCGCGCCCGTACTGTGGCAGCTTCTAATCGTCGCGAACCCGATGGTTGCACCACGTGGGGCGCCTGCTTCCAGGGATGCTGTGGTGGATTCGCTATTGTAAGTGAGCAAACCTCAAGCCATTGAAAATTACGAAACAAATTCACGAATTTTAGCCTATTTCTCAATCTCAATATAGGAAACACTCGCTCATTTACTTGTTTTTGGAACTACTTATAGTATATTCAGACGTGGCTTCGCTTCTCTGCCGTCCTTCGACTGATCTCGACTATTTTCGCCTTCATTTTTGGACTCTTTATGCACACAGAAAACAAGTCCGATTTGAATCCGGTCAGTTCATTGGTTCGTCCTTGTTTATTCCGCCAGAGTATCGCATACGAAAATTAAACAGGGAAGGAGCAATCTGTGAATATTCGAGAAAAGTTCGCGCACTTATGACGTAAGTTGTATTTATTTGAAAGATCTTCCTAGGTACTTGTATTTTTCACTCAAAATTCGTTGAAGGGAATTATGATTTATAGACAATGGAGAAATTGTTCCTGCTGAATGCTCTCGTCACGGGTCTTCTCTGGGCGGTGGCTTTCGCTGGCAAAGCAGTCTGCTTCCCTGTCTACGTTATCCTCGAGGTGCAATTCCAGTATTTTCATAAAATGACTCCTTTATTAAAATAGCATAATTGTTGATGAGGACGGAACAAATAGCACAATAAGCATTTTTTTAAAAGTTTTATATAATATCAATAAAATAAATAATTATTCTTCAAATGATTCATTTCTGTCAGATCGTGTTCTCCTTTGCGTTCCCGTATTTCTTCATGGATAATCTGATGAAATACAAGAAGCCCATGCAGAAGGAAGAAGATTTTATAGGTATTCATGTCTTTTGACCGGTATAGTAGGGATGTATTATTATTGCGATCGTTTCGACGATAGATCAGCATTACATATGATCAGAGAAGAGAGTCAGAGAAAAAGAGACAACTTTAGCACCGGCACCTAAGGTATACTGGAAAATCCATCAATAATTACAGGAACACCCTTCTTGTTCATCATGGGTCTTGTTCTCGTTATTAACGTTATCGTGGTCCTGCTTCTGGTGAGCTTTTGTAACCATTAAACTTTTGTAGCCATTGTAACGAAGTTATTGGATAACATCTAACACAATTATGATTTTTTGAAGCATAAATACTATCCAAAATGTAAACATTGATTTTTCTTTACAATTAGTTCAGATATTTGCAAATACTAATTGCAGGCTCTCGGTGGCTACCACAGTCATCTCAAGCGTGAAGAAGTAGCTGAGAAGGAGGAACTCATTATGAGAGCGATGCAGAGGAAACCCGAAAACAATGCCTAATGTGCTTTGAAGAAAATCTGAATAAATTAGTTTGCAATATTTTTCTATCCCAGAAAATGTTCACCGTGTGTTGTGCACAACACACAGCATGTGTTGAATGCGAGCATCTGCACATTCTTTTTTTTCATTTCAATGTGCATAATCCCCCTCGATATCTTATTTCAATACTTCACGGTAGATTCGTTGAACGAATATTAATCTGTACGCAAAGCGATAAACTCTTGACCACTTGACTCTGACAGTGTAAAAATGCTCATGCTTTGTTTTTATCTTTTCCCGACTTTTCAACACGCACTAACATTTTTTCAGCCCCCCTCGATTACCGATCATAAAATCAAAATTCCGTTTTTCTCTCCATGAAGTTTCCAACGTCAGGTGTTTCAACGAAATCACAAAATGATAAACACATTTTCGGTTCCAGTCAAACACTTTTGATGTCCGAAAAATGGCATTGTTTTGGTCTCATCCCCTCTGTTATTTTTTTGCTCCCATTCACCACACGTGCAATGGGGAAGCGAGAAAAGAGAGGGCTTTCATTTGAGCGCCAGCGAAATAGAGAAAAGCGAAGAGAGGAGCCATTGCTCTCTTGTTCTCTTCTCTGTCAAGAGAGAATGAGTTCTGGTTTTGTGTTGTTGTTGTTGTTGTTCTTTTCAAGTTTTCTTCAAGTCTCGAAGTTTTTTGGCATTAAATGGAAGAAATTCACAAGATGTCGTCGACATTACTCGAGAAGGAAGAACATAAAGACCTCAAACAATCGGGGATCGAAGAATCTCCGAAAGTCGTCGTCAAAAAGGTGTTGATTACCTTTTTCGTCCTGTATAACGCCATAGTAATCATAGTTTGTCCCAATTTCCGTAACGATGGGATAATTGTCGCCCGTCGAAAGGCATTTCTGTGCTCTTCGGAGAAATCCTGAGCGATGATACATGAACTAATAAATAAATCTGTGCTTTTAGCCCGCAGTGCGAAATATGACGCGTTTCGTGATGATTCATAAAAAGGTGCCCGAAAAACACGCCTGCTGCTGCAACACGCACTCAAGGGTGAGGAAAAGAGCACTTTTAGATAGGGTTCCCTTATTGGAAGTACTGGAAATGAATTTTCACCTTCTCTATCCATTTCACTCACTCACTCGCATGCGATAAAAATCAGAGCGATTGAGGAATTACCTCTTTGATATTTTGTGGCACTTATCCTTTTATCTCGTTGAATAGCTTGCAAGGAAAGTAGTTCGACTCGTTGTTTTGCAGTCCTGGATGCAGTGAGAGTTATCATATCTATCATCGCATTCTTTGTGGTTATCGGCAAACACTTTCCCGCACATGGTACGGCAATTCTACCAATGATATTATCCCCACAACATCAAATGGTACTAATGGCACCTTTCAAATTGTAGTTCAAGTTAACCATTTACACCACGCACAAACTATGGTTTTCTTATTCTGCGCATTAAGCTGACTGGGAGTGATCATACGATTTTAGAAAATCAACCCCAAACCCCCTTTCATTTTCCCAATACAGGCTTTTAGGTATTATCATAAAATGAGTAACTAATAACACAACAGGCACAACGTCCATCTTCGATCTCGTTTTCAACCTCATGGTATTCTGCTTCAGTTTGCTAAACACGATGTTGGACAATTTTTTAAAAAAAATTGTCCAACATTTTAACAAGCCTTTGGGAAAAAAGTGAGACTTAGGAATTCGGAATTTTAGTCAGTTAAATTAGATGATGATCGATCGGATCTCCGAATAACTCAAAGGAAATAAACCCAGACGGAACGAACTTTGGACACACCAGCGCTTTTTTGCTCCCGGTTCCATGAATTTTACGACTCGAGCGAGAAGAGGAGGAAGAGAGCATCAGAGATAGAGAGGGAAGTGGAGCCATTTCTCCCTTCTCTTTCTGACAAGAGAGAGGTGCACGTGCGCTAAACTCTTCCCTTACTCTTGAGGTTCTTTGCTGATATCATTTGGATCTCGCACATACATTTCTAGAAAAAATGCGCCGATTCTCATTTTGCGTGTGTGATTTTATCGATCTAAGGTAAATGCCGTCGGGAGAACTGGTGAAGGAAGAGGAACAGCCAATCAAGTGCCCCGACATCAGCGATGAATCTCCTCCCGAGGTCGTCGTGAAAAAGGTATGAGCCTGCTCAATTATTGTGGAAACTTGGGAAACTTGCCGGTGTTCAGAATGCGAATCATTTAGCCGAATAGGCGAGTATGCACAACATTTTGTTCCAAAAAAAAAATTTAATTTTGTGTGTCCATGATTTTGTTTTCACAATTTGTGGCCACTTCAAATCATCAGGAGAGTGGAGCGATGGCGAAGATTCGAGCGAAGGCAAATGCAAAAACCGCAGAGAAGAGAGAAGAGCACGTCAGTTGCTGCGGAATTCATTCAAAGGCGAGAAGTTACGAATAAACTAAACAAAATAGAGTGAAAAGTAAGTTTAAAACTGTTGGGACTTGAAAAAAACGACACGAAACTAAACAATCCCGATCAAACAGTTCGATTAGACATTATGCAACGCTCAATACGTCACACTTATGCGTACAATTATACCATAAACTCAGAAAAAATAAAGTCACTAGAAATAAGAGATATTTCTCTTACAGGCAAGTGAACTCTTCAGTTGGAGTACTGATCCTAGTGACTTTTTTGCTGAGTGTAGTTAAATCTTTTTACATCGAATGTTTTTTTTCAAAAAAAGGAATGATTTTACAGTCGTTGATAAAGATAATCGCTGCTCTGAGACTGTTCATATCCATCATCGCTTTCTTTAACATCCTTTCCGATCACGACCCGGCTAAGGTGATCACGTAATTTATTTAATTAATCACATTAGCTATTTTGACTATTTCAATTAAAATCGATGAGAATTACAGTTCCGTCTTGACCCGTCGATTGCAGAACGACAGTTCAGCTTCAACGACGGACTGAGTGAGCTTTTCGTCCGTATAGCTATTTTTAAAATGTATTTTAAAAGGATTATTGCAGGAAATTATGTGCAGAATCTCTTTGAATTCCAATTCAAGCTCTCGATTTTCGCTTGGAATTGCCTCAACACAGGTAATAATAATAATGTTTATCATGAATGTAAGGTTAGGATATCGCATAATCGGTAGCTAAACGAGGCATGACTTATTACGTAATATTACTATGTCACAACAAGGCAACATAGGGAGGAAGTGGCACAATTAGAAAAAAGAACAGGAATGACTAGAAGTTTGTTGACAATTTTAAACGGAAGCTTTTTGCATTCATAGACATTACGACATTATTAGGGAGAATGTTCCATGAGTTCACAGTACGATTGCATAGAAAGTTGTCGAGGGGAAGTGTGCGGAAACGGTGTTTTTTTAAGCTGTTTACAATTACGGCGGGATGCTCTATTACTGGCTGGTTTTAGGAAGAAATCAGCTATCTCTAAATCTTTATGGACAATCTTATAAGTACAACAAAGGTCAATAAGGTCAATAAGGGGTAGGAATCGGGTCATGAATCGGGTCAGGTATTCTATGATCTCACATATTTACTTAAATATGTCTGGCATCTCATAATAAAGGTGAAAAAGGTAAAGTTACTACCGGAATCAAGAGAAGTTTACGTCGACTAGCAACTACTCTGCCGGGGGCTCGCCGTTAAGGCCGGTTTGCTAACTAGGTCTACGTACTGATTCTGGGGCACATTACCTTCCGCAATCAAAGTTGCTACCAATTTTACCGTCATCGAAGGGGATAGAAGGCTTGATGAACCTTGGCGGGGATCGAATTCGTGAACCTTCGTTTCCCGACCAGCGCATTACACCATTCGGCCATTCCGCCGCCTCCATCTCTTAATAACGTCCTGTGCGAACTTTTGGTCAATTGAGCTCTCACTGTGGGGTTATCACGCTCGGTTCCTTGGTAGGAGCCCCACAAACCGCACGTTCTACCGATTAGTTTGAACAGAGTTATCAGAGTTTGGCACTGTGCCAAACTGACCCTGACGCGCAGAGAGTCAACAGTGAGAGGGAGGGATAATGGGAAAAGAGGAGAGAGCGACCGCGTCATTGGCACATAGGATATGAGGAATGAGGGAGCGATCGTAATACTCCTTCTTTAAGTCCCGGGGAGTAGAGAAGTAAAAGATTTCGAAATTAACTTTCCTTCAACACACAGGATTGCTGTGGGCAGCAGCATTCGGTGGCATCGATTTTGTCATCGCACTCTACATGATTTTGGAGGTAAAAATGGAGCAATGGTCAAACCCTCTCCATTATACACGCTCTCTCGTCGGTCAGACGATAAGAGAGAGAGAGCGCGCATGTGAAATGGAGAGAGCCAGACACTTGCTCTAAAACTGACACAATCAATCACAAATTCCTAATACACAATAAAAAATAGCGTTATTATATATAGTTTTTTCGAAAGCATTAACATACGTTATAAGACAAATTCAGGCCATCTTTCTTGCTTTCCTCTCCTCTCTGCCACGAGAAAGCCGAGTTGTAAGACCGGGACAAGAGGATAATAGTGGGTGAAACGCGCAACGGTTGAATTCTTCTAAAATTCAAAATATCAAATTCTAAAGTGAGCTCAAAAAATAGGAAAAAAATCAGTTTTTAATACTAATATTTATATCTGATGACTGCTCACGCTCCTGTTGAGAGATCTACCTAGCGTTTCTAGTCGATTGAAAAAAATATTTTATTGATGGAAAAGCGATTCTTCTCTATTGAAAAATATTATCTATTGAAAAAGCTATCCATTAATGCAGTGTTAGTTTTCCAGAAATGCTTTTGGTAAAAGGAGTGTTAGTTTGTATTTTTCCATTTCTAACGGCGGGCTCGGAAAAGCAAAATATTTGAATTCGCGCAATTATTGATTTTCGGCCATGTGCAGGCTCCCAGTGCAGCTAGGCTTACCAAACTCTAAATGCTTTTCAGGAAAAGCTCGAGGAAAACTAACACACTCGATTGCTTTTCAAGAGCTTTTCCGGAAAACTAACGCCACATAAAGTGCATTTTTTCTTGCAGTGCGTGAAATAATGACGATCTGCTCACCCGTGATTTTCCTATTCTACATGATCTTCTTTAGCTTTCTTGTGAGTTTTTAATGTTATATTACTTAAGTTTCTCAATATTTTTTAATACGATAATTATAATGCCTGCTAATTTGAGCACTTTTTAGATGGGGAAACGAAAGGTAAAATAACAAAATATTCCAGATCGCCAACCCGTACTACACTTATCTAAAAGATAAGAAGACTGCTAGACGCAAGGAATTCATCTCCGAACTTCGTAAAACTCTAGAGAAAGACGAATGATGGCTCATTTTCACTCTGTAAATCTTTCATAAATAACTTAACTTGTATGGCTTCATGACAACATTTAGACGTTTTTAAATGTGAAATAGGCTACAAGTGAATGGTGGTACAAAATAATAAGGTGCAAAGTAATAATACTAACGTGGTTTTAGACAGAGAGTGACACGATTTCTGTTGCTTACTTGATATGGTAAATTCCTTACGATGTCAACCTAGTTCCCGGGGAACAAACAACAGTAAATGCTGTAGTCAGAATCGCCACCAAAAAAAAAACGCACCAACATTCGATTCTCACGTAGTTCTACTTTATTTGTGCTGAAGACATTTAAGACCATGAACTAAGTCACTCAGTCGCTATCAGATACAAACATTCGTCCTCCCTCTCTTGTATTCCAAAGTGAGGGAGGAAACACACACTACACTCAACGAGATAATTTTTTTAAGTTTCGAAACCAACGGCAATGTTGAAATCAGGAATACATCCGCTGAACACACGTTGAAAATACCTTCATTGAATATGATAATGCGAAATGTGTTTGAGAATTTGCTAATGTGTCCTCGCGTTAATGTACTGGTCTGAATCCAGTTCACTGATATATTGTCGATTCCACGGTGGGAGAAGTACAGTAAGTGCATATTTTTGGCATTACTTACTTACCACGTGTACCAAATATATTTTTTCGGCGTCTCTCAGAAACTTTTATTCCTGATAATTTTGAAAAATAACTAATGATACATTCTTCCGACCTATTACCATTGTAACCGCTTTGCATATCTAATCAACACTTATCTCTTTCGTCATTAACCCACTCCCCGTCCAGACCTTTATCACCTCTGCCCGTTGACCATATGAATTGTCGTGCACCGTCGTCATCTACAAACAAAAGTGTCTGTAGTCGCCTCCTCTTCGCTCATCCCTCCGTCCCTCTTTTCCCCTCCTTTCATCCATTCCCATATATTCCCTCTCCTAGCGAGGAGGTCTTCTCTGCGGCCATGCCGCTGCAGGTTGAGCCGCTGCCGAAGCCGATCTACTACCTCGATTTGGGTTTCTTCATAGTCCTCTCGGCTGTATTTGGGTTCGAATCCAAGCTGATAATGTGAGTAGGATTCCATACAGAAAGTCTAAATAAAAAAAATGGAGAATAAAGGAACGCAGACCACACTGCGTGCGAAATGAGAGAGCGTGTGTGTAATAAGGAGCGGAAAATAAACCTTTTACCTGGCGCTATGGAGCGAAACAGTCATACCTATTGTTTTTGCTACATTAACTCTGTTGTACAGTTAGATATAGCCACATTTATTTTAAAATAAACTTATTTAGGGAGAATCGTTTGCTAGCAAACTTGCGCGCAAGGGTTGAAACGAATTATATTTTATATTTGAATCGGAATACGTTCACGTGTTCGACGCATTTGTCGGCAACGAAGAATACCCAGTCATTACAGTTTCAAAAACATATCCATTGCGTAATACCAACAAATTAAAACGATGATTTCCATTGTTTACCTAAGAAATTTCTTTCCTTGTGCTCTCTCGCCTTTGATAAACACATAACTAATCGTTTCGTCTTCCGGAGTGCGCAATATACATTGCATTAATAATGTATTGTAGCCTTTATTTAATTTTTTTTAAAAATAATCATTTTATTTATCTAATCAAGTAATCTCGCAGTCCCGCCTCGCAACACAATCGACATGCGACAAGAGAACGGAAATCAAGCCTTGCGAGTATGCTGCTTATATTCGTTCTCAATATCTTCAACCTCCCCTTACTATACGCACCCTTTCATCCCGAAGTGAGGATTACTTTGGAAAATAAAGAAAAAGATTACGTCTTCCCTGACATGTTCTCCAGGAACACGCAGTAATATTCATCGCCCTTTTCCATGTTCTGCCCGCATTCGTTGGACTTCTCTTTTCGGTAAGGACGGCAAGACGTTGAACAGAGTATGGGATCTTACGAACCAAGAAAAAAACTATCGAGGATGTATTGAGGTTAAATACACTACGCTCTATGCGTACATTGCGCTAAGGTCGTTAAAGAAGGAGTGTCAGCAAAAATAGGATATGGAGCTTATGATATTAATCGCTTGCTTACCCCTGCGAAGGATAATAGAAATCCAAAATTTGGAAGGTCTATCTTTTCTCCGAAGATAAATACGCGCGTTCAAA
Source organism: Pristionchus fissidentatus (assembly GCA_036245785.1). Taxonomy (NCBI): domain Eukaryota; kingdom Metazoa; phylum Nematoda; class Chromadorea; order Rhabditida; family Neodiplogasteridae; genus Pristionchus; species Pristionchus fissidentatus. The sequence goes on from BTSY01000002.1 coordinate 13,078,297, forward strand.
GAAGCTACAGTGCTCAGGGAAATCAGGTTCAAGTGCCGCGCACGCGTGCGCGATTAAACAAATCTGTCGGTCAACTTTTCCTCTCGTGTCGAATTTGCGTGCGCATTCTCCCCGCTGGGGGAAGAGTGAGGGGATAGAGGAGTTGCACTCTCCCTAATCTCTGCCTATCTGCATACGCGCATTTGCCTAGACAGAGTGTTCCATCGCAGACGTCGGACGATTGTTCTTACAGTATTTTCCCTTCCTTCCTCAGGGTAACCGTGTCAAGATATTTACCTGACACTCCTTCTTTAAGTCTGATGCAGATCCGGTTAGGGTATATTCGATTTTCCACGTTAAAAGTCGACAAAACAAGTGCAACCGTGTTTCACGTTAGTCAAAACATGACACCAAGGGGGGTCTTTTTAGGGTCTTTTCTAAGATTTATAACGTCAGTTTATACACCAATAAGCGGAAAGCGCAAATTTAGCGATTCCGTGAACGCTTTGAAATAAACAATGAGTAGGTTGTACTCCGTTATTCTCGTCATTGTTGAAATTAACTTGATTCTTCTATGTATGGCCAAGAGAGGGACGAGAGAGAGAGAACTTCAACTTTTGAGAGACAGCCCATCTTCAGTCGGTTTACCACATGAAATAAGGCAACATTAACCGGGTGGCAGACAATAGAAAAACGAATCGATGGCTGTCTGCCCGAAACGTCTCAATAAAAAAGTTGAAGTTCTCTCTCTCTCGTCCCTCTCTTGGCCATACATAGAAGAATCAAGTTGAAATAAACAATAAGATTTCAGGTATTTGTCGACACTGCTCATGTTCTGTATGCACTCGGTATTTCTCTAGTCTTTCTAACTTTCGGAAACGGTCTACAATTGCTGAGATACTTTGAGGTGAGCATATTGCTATGAATCTTTTGCTGTTGTTTGTGAGAAACTATCTAACTCGATCGACATATTTGTTCAGAGAAGTAGGATAGTTTTGTGGTGCCGGCCGAGGTTTCTCATTCTCGAAGGTTATTCGAATGAGTCAGATAGTCTCTCATATTTTCATTTTATCGTTTGGTTTACGTATATCCGTTTGGTGTGTATCACCTTTCCATCAAACCATGGTCGGAACGGCCCTTACTTCAAACGAAAATCAGGCCGGTGCAAATAGAAATTCCAGCTGTGTAGAATGTTTGTAGGTGTTCGGAGGCTTTGTCACATCGGTTTCTCGCGTTTGCCTTGCAGTTGCGAGTCCCATGCTGATACGAGCGGCAGTACTCATGTATACTCAACGGATGAAGTAATTCATTATTTTTTTTTCTTCAAAAATATGATTAATTTTCAGGGACAACAACGAATCGTGGGTGCGTCTGGCTCATAATACAGTGATGCACTGTGCACTCGCCGGAACAACAATATTCTGGCTCAAATGGACAGGCTCAAGGCTTTCAAACTAATTTGGCAATAAAAAATAATCATGATACAGTCAAAAAAGTAGGCGCTCCTAGATTATCTCCAGATCTTGTCATAATGAAACATCCCAAATTTGCATGCGTTGAAAATATTTAGTAACTGACCTTATTTATAGCAACACTAGACTTCCTAAGCTAGCATCTTCTAGAACGAAAATATGTCAAGTTTTGTAAAATACATTAAATCTATGAAAATTGTAGAAATGTTAAATTTTAGAGATTTCATTGGTCGATCACTGTTCGAATGTTCGAGATGAGTGGACCAAATATTAATTATATCTGATACTCTGGTGGTTGCTTAATAAAATAGTAGGTTGATCTCAGTGTTCGATGTACAGTGAAAAGCGAAACACTCATGTGAACCTCATTTCCGACCTCGCGAAAATGATCCGTGATCTCTCGCGTTATATGATCTTAACCGACATCCCAACGGTCCATCCTTTCAGGGATTTTGATAGAGCATGACTTCTCAATTGTTTCCCACCAGAGTATGTAGAACATGCTCCATTCGTTAGAAAGTGAGCAATAAAAATATCCAAGTTCAGTCAACTGAGATCTGAGCCCTCAACTTCAAGAACATTCCTTTGGCAGGACGCAGCTGTGTAATCCGTTATTATGCTATCGCTGCATGCCCTACACACTTGCCTATCGAGATATAGTAGTATGATTGGATACGGTTGACTTATCATGGAGAACGAGCCCGATAACTGACCCAATATAAAAGTCGACCCACCAACTTTGATCCGTCATAATTTTAGTACTATCAGACTATGAGAGTAAATGGAGTGCGCATTTTAAAGGCAAGTGTATGCCTCACTAGTCGCCACTAACACTTCTTTTCCGATCAATCCTTGTAAAAAGAAAACAAGAAATTTCAACACCCCAAAAATCGGCAAAAACTTTCGCACCAACCTTATATATAATTACAGGGTGTTCAAAAAGTACGGGCTCGTTTTTGGAATTTGAAAAACTATCCGCCAAAACACATCCAAACAATTTCTGGTATACTACGTTGTAGGAGGTCCTTTGATGTTCACAAGTCGCTAGTTGGATATGTTCCTGCAGTCCTGATGCGAACACAGTGTACGCACCTATCGAAAGTTGAACTTTTGACTCTCGGAGAGGACATAACTTTCATCAGAATTAAATTGTATTTCTTCCGCCGAACAATTCGCCGTACAGTCTTTCCATACTAGAAGATGAGTAATACCAAGGGCTACCCAAAGTTTGGCAGATTCCGAGCTGCCGTCACGCACAATACCAGAAAGTAGTGAGAAAGATGAAAAACACAATTCGCGTCGATTTATGGTAAAAAAGGGATTGCTAGCTCGGTATCACAATAGGATCGATGGTTCTCATAGTGCATTCTGGACTCACTTCATACCTCTACAAGATGTGTGAACACCATGTTCGTACGGCAGCGCATATTCAAAAACGGCTTGAAAGATGCATGTCGGGTTTTATGCGCGCCGTTTGTGACTGAAAAACGGCTACTCCACATTTCGATGATACTTTGTTCTCTGTACAGGAGGTATCCCATCCCCACAATTTGAGAATCGGTACTCACTAACATCAGTAAGCTATAACCATGGCAGTTTCCCTGTCCCTCGTTTCCCGTTCGATTTTGATCATTGTTTTTGGGGGTGTATGTAAACACCAATACCCTTCTCTTTTTTGCAAAGCCTCTAGTGCGAAATGGTAAGAAGAATCTGATCAATGTGATTGTATCTAAGGCACTTCCTCTGATCATATTTTAATTTAAAAACGCGTTCTCTGTAGACCGCAGTGAAATTTGAGGAATCCGGCACAACTCGTTCAAAGTGATCACACAGGGCTCAAACTTTTTTCACACATAGCCTGAGGTGTAAATTAAATTTTAAAAGTGAAAAATTAATAAAATGTCAAAATTTGAAAAATCGATAATTTTTTTACAAAAAAAAATTTTTTTTTCAATTTTTTTCTTTTCCTGTTGTGTTACATATCATTCGAAAGAGCATCAAAAGTTATGTATAAATCGATAATTTCACAAGAATCGAAGCACTCGGAGCGAAAATAGGTGATTGTATACGCAGAAATTTGCCGTTTCTGTGAAACTTTATTTTTTGATGAAATTGTTCCCATGATTTGCGAGTTTCTATTTTGATATGTATTATGTGTTTTTTATCGCTGAATATAAATATCATAATCTTATTACATATATCCTGCATAATGGTAGTGGCATCTTCTCCAGACCATGACCACCCAGTTGTCAATTTCAAAAAGGAAATGCGTAAAACTTTTTTCCCCGGAACGTTAGCATCTTTTCATACACGCTATTCGAAAGAGCATAAAAGTTATGTCTAGAACAATGATTTCAGGAGGATCAAACAACTAGGAGCGATAATCGATAATCCCATTCGCAGAAATCGATTTATATGGCTAGGCTTAATATTCACCTCTATTATCGTTCAATGTGATCGCACAGGACTCAAAAAATTTTCTCATGCATCCTAACGTATTAAGTAAATTTTAAAAGTAATCTGGATAAGAAAATTCAATTTTTGAAAAATCGATAAAAAATATTTTTTTTCAAAAAAAATCAATTTTAATTTTTTTTTATTTTCATGTCGTGTCATATCTCATTCGAAAGAGCATCGAAGGTTTTGTGTTATTCCATTATTTGGTGAAGTTTCGTCACGTCCAAGCGAAAATATAGATAACACTGTCTTCACAAATTGAGACTATTCGAAGTCACATATTTTTGTTCATTGCATCCCAATCTGCATAAAAGTGTGGATTTTTACATAACTTTTCATGCTCTTTCGAATGAGATATGACACGACATGAAAATAAAAAAAAAATAAAATTGATTTTTTTGAAAAAAATTTTTTTTATCGATTTTTCAAAAATTGAATTTTCTTATCCAGATTACTTTTAAAATTTACTTAATACGTTAGGCTGCATGAGAAATTTTTTTGAGTCCTGTGCGATCACATTGAACGATAATAGAAGTGAATATTAAGCCTAGCCATATAAATCGATTTCTGCGAATGGGATTATCGATTATCGCTCCTAGTTGTTTGATCCTCCTGAAATCATTGTTCTAGACATAACTTTTAATGCTCTTTCGAATGGCGTGTATGAAAAGATGCTAACGTTCCGGGGGGAAAATTTTTACGCATTTCTTTTTTGAAATTGTGAACTGGGTGGTCATGGTCTGGAGAAGATGCCACTACCATTATGCAGGATATATGTAATAAGATTATGATATTTATATTCAGCGATGAAAAACACATAATATATATATCAAAATAGAAGCTCGCAAATCATGGGAACAATTTCATCAAAAATAAAGTTTCACAGAAACGGCAAATTTCTGCGTATACAATCACCTATTTTCGCTCCGAGTGCTTCGATTCTTGTGAAATTATCGATTTATACATAACTTTTGATGCTCTTTCGAATGATATGTAACACAACAGGAAAAGAAAAAAATTGAAAAAAAAATTTTTTTTTTGTAAAAAAAATTATCGAATTTTCAAATTTTGACATTTCATTAATTTTTCACTTTTAAAATTTAATTTACACCTCAGGCTATGTGTGAAAAAAGTTTGAGCCCTGGGTGATCACTTTGAAGGAGTTGTGCCACCCCATCCGACGTTCTTACAAATAACGCGTTTTAAAAGACAAACATGGACGCTCCTGCAAGATTCAACATTCAAAAGTCGCCCATCTTCGGGGTTGAGCTCCATTTTTCGAGTTCCACCCAACTTCGGAATTTCCCTCCAAATCTTCGAACCTCAGTACACACAACTTGCCCGTGTGGTCAGTATTGTAGGAGGAGACATACTCTACCACCTCTCAAAATAAGGACTCGCTACAGAAGGCCTTCTTAAATATATGGAATAAGATCGACACAAAATACAAACGGCGCTTCACACTCTGAGTTCTTGGTCGAGTCGTTGACGTAATCTAGGCCAATGCCGGTCAGGTATACTAAACAACATACTGTTATGACCGTATGTCCCCATGTAAACAACACGACCAGTTTCATGGTCCTTCGATAGATTTGAAAGAATTTATACACTTGAATCCATGAGCCCGTACTTTTTGAACACCCTGTACTATTCGTAGGTTAGAATTTCGTGGGTCTTGAATGCCCGACGACATAATTAAGGCAGTCATCGATCTCCAATATCTCGCAGGTTAAAGAGAATCCCGGCAAGTGGGCGTTACTGTCGGCTGCTCAGATCGCCGTTGCTCTCTGGTTCCTCTACTTAAACGGATGCGGCGATTCCTCCGAGGTGATTTCAATATTAGTCGCGAAAAATTCTTCGATTATTTTTTAGCATGTATATTTATATGTTTTTGACTTTACTAGGCTCTACCAACTATCACAGAGAGAGTGCCAAATCCGACACCCTGGCACATCACCGCCCTCGGCTATTTCATGTGCGTCGATAGGGAATTTTTAATAAATTTGTATTTTCAGCGATTATTCCGTACTGTATTCGCGGATTGTGGCGTTTGATCGTGAAATCTGGGGGATGGTCAATGACTACATTTACAAATGTGTCTACAACTGTATTAGAAGAGGCTTTGTTTCGATTAAAAGGAAATGTGTGGTTAGATCGCCGTTATCGAATCTTTCAAAATCTTCTTTTGCAGAAGGTGAAACCGGCAGTTCCTCACATTCTGATGCTGGGAACAAATAATATGATGGGTTGGTCGGATGCTCTTAAAAATGTCGAATGTGTCGTGAAACTCAATATACTACCTTCTCGATATACTTTTCCAAATTGAAAGCACGATTATCGATATTTTTTTCATGAGCTGTACCATACCAGATATGGTCATACCATACGAAAAATATACTGTTCTTTTTCAGTGCTTATTGCCTTCTCAACAGACCTAGGTAGGAGGCACGGAATGACCGAAATCCAGATCACATTTATAAATTTTGGAGTGCAAAGTGCCATTTGGGTGAGAATTAATCGATGTGGCTTCAAACTTTTCGACATTGTTTCATACATTAGCGAGATAGCTAATTTTTGTGACAAGTAAAGATCAATAGTAAAATAGCGCTGACTTTTTTTTTGTGTTTTCGAGTGTTTTTTGTGTGCAGATGATTCGTGATTTCGCGATGCACAACGTCTACAAAGCAATGTTGAAAGAAGGAATAAGAATAAATCAAGCACTAGGAGTGGCAGAAATATTCACGTTCTTTCTGCTGGCATGCATTTCCGTAATGTTAATATCCGGGACGGTGAGGGAGCAATTTTCAGCGAATAACGTTAAAAGCAAGATCAATGATCTCTGAAGTTTTCCTGTTGGTAGGAAATGTGCTCGATTGCAGGACGATTTCATTGTGTTTCACGTAATTTGCGGAGTCGCGGCGGCCCTCGCATTCGGTATTCTCTCACAAATGCTTCCATAAGAGCCTGATCAACTGAGTCTAACGGCTGCTACGAGAGACCTATTGTAGGGCTGCTACCACTCTCGCTGATCTTCGTGAATGCGACAATCGACGGAGACGAAGAGACGGCAGATACTTCCCGATTGGTGCTCATTGTATTGTAAGTGATGGGATTTTATATATTCAAGACATATATAAGAACAAAGGGGCATAATCTAATTTGCCCACCCTTATATTACTCAAGCGTCTATAAAATCTGATATTTCCCCCCTGTTTCAGCAAGAACATCGTGGCGTTTTCCTCGAGATACGTGGAAATCTGGCTTGGTGCTCCTCTCGCGTTCTTGATTTTGTTCGTCATACCGTATGGAATCGCATTCATTTTCGCCTACGGAAAGCCAATACAACACATATTCGTCACTGGCACCGTGCACTTTTCCTTTATTGCTGGACACTTTTCCCTTACACAATTGATCACCGTATTTCCGGTAGATTAGGGCGTCTAGCGAGCGATCGAGAGCGGCTGCTCGACAATGAGGGAGAGACGCTCTCGCAGCATGAGCCCGCCGCACCCGTACTTGTAACGTTGGCCGATGGCAGTATTTGCTACCCCTCATTGTTTGTTCAAACAGGTTGTATTGAGAAAGTATAATAAACCGTGATCTCTGATTGCGAATGCATTTCGTATTACGTAATTGGCCATTAAATGCCGCCTAATGCTACGAAGTTTCAAAACGACTGATGACAACCCACAAATATATTCACTAACAACCAAAACAACTTCCTTCAGGGGATACTTCCTTTAGCAAAGGCGAATTTAATTGGAATTTAATTCTCTTGTTGATAACAGTGTTTGTTTGAAAAAAAAATTGTTGAATTAAAGGTTTAAGCCAATAGCAAAGAAAACTTCTGAAATCAGATAAAACCTCAGTCAGCGATTGCAAAAGTAGTGCGCGGGAAGCCTCGGCTACCGTACTCCAAATTCTTCGTAGTGTTTCGAAACAAACATTCCTCTGAGTGTCCCCTGTCTCCTCTTTCTTATTTTCTTTGCCCGTTCTGTGCAAACCAATAGCTAAATGTGTCTATTAGAAGTTTGTTTTGATTTTTTGTAATTAGGGCAAATTAATACGAGATTTCTTGTAGTTTTTGCACTTTTCCTATAAAAACTTCTTCCAGATGACATTTATGATATGCAATTAGAGAATGAGAGGCTGGATATAATATTAATGGAAACTATTGCATAGTTTACACAGATTTGCTGTCAGAAAAACGCATTCCTCGATTTGTAATCATTTTGTGTGCACTCCCTTCTTCAATGCGCACACACATCACGCGCATAACATAGCAGAGTCTAGGCATACCTCTAGAGAAGGGAAAGCGAAAGTAATAGTGAAGGTATTCTACCACAGACTCTCTCTATTTTCCATACTATTTCGCCCCTGGTGCGTCTTCTTGGTACACATACCATATCTTAGTCTTGACGTGAAAATAATCATTATGTTTTCAAGGGGCCTTCATGAAACACAAGAAAAATATATGCACATTATATTTGTTGCTAATTCTGTGATCGACTTTTCGTGCACCTTATTTCCAATCGAATAGTGTAGTTCACCTAGTGTTTGGTGCTGTGATCTTTTTCATAAAAGACCATTTGAAATTCACTTTTACCGAAGTGCATTTTCACAAACATTATATAATCAGAGGCTCTTCTCATAGGCGATCATCATAGGCTGTATCTATCTTCTCTTTCCCAGCACTCTCCGCTCTAGTAAATCAACATTGTTCCATCTCCTACAATGTAACCCCTCACTCAAATGTAATTGACGACATTGGCAATATGATTTTTTCGTTAGCCCCCCCCCTCTGCTTGAAGCACTTCAAACCAACTTTAATATGTTTGTCTATGACATGTGTTTACTTCAGTAACAACAATGCCGGTCTACAAGCTGTACTATTTTGCTATGCGAGGGACGGGAGAGGTACTGTTAATTATTGCTTTGAAGCCGTAATATCAATTCATTTATCTCTTTTGAACATCAGCTTGCTGAAATATCGTGCTAATAACGAGGACTATCTTGATATTTTTTTGTTGATTTCAATTTTGGTTTCAGGTGATCCGCCAACTCCTTTCCCTTGCCGAGGTCGAGTTCGAAGACATTCGCATCACTCATGAACAATGGCCAGAATTCAAGCCGAGTAATTCACTTTTAAAATTTTCGTTTATTATTTCTATAATTCAAAACAAGGTGGAAAGATATATAAAAAATCAATAAGAATTAATTCCCAATATTCAACTTCTCATTGACTTTTTTTATCATTGATCTTTTGCAGAGACTCCCTTCGGTCATGTTCCCGTGCTCGAGGTTGACGGGAAACAAATCCCCGAATCTTTCGCAATCGCCAGATACATTGCCAAACAGCACGGTATGTTTCACAATCTGCCCAAAAGATTAGCGCGAGACGAGGCATCATTGAATTTCCGTGTATTCCTGTGTACCATAATACTGGTGATGTCTTCTTGCACATCGGGCAATGCCCATCTTATCAAATGTGTCGCTGATCGTAATAACAAAGACAATCTGGTGATCGATGTCCATCTCAATTTGAGAAACGTCTCTGTTTGTTTTCCTCGGCTAAACGAAACCTTGATTGCTCGGGCAACATACATCTTCAAACGATTTCAATCACTATTTCGGTTTTGCTCAGGGCTCGCCGGCGCCACTCCCTTCGAGGCCGCATGGGTCGACGCTCTCGCTGATCAATACAGGGATTTCCAGAATGAGTTCAAGAAGTATTCCTTCATGCAGGCCGGAGTCGTCAAGGGAGACCTCGTTCGTGTTTTTTATATAAATTATTAATAATTGAAAATATATGCTTAACTTGTAGGAAGAAGCGAAACGCGTCCACGGCATCCCAGCCTGTAACGCTTTCTTCCCTCTGATTGTCAAGCAACTAAAGGTCTGCTCCAATTAGTTTATAATCTTGTGTTGCCTTCTGAACCTTTAATCTCAACCATTCACCATGTACAATGCCCCGCATCATATAGTGAGCGCAATTGTTCTAGGAGAACAGTTCTCCATATTTCCTCTTTTGGAATTTATCATGAAAAATGTGTAGCTGGAATTCTACCTATACTAGTTCGTAATTATTCGTCAAATATTGATTGACACACTCAGGAAACAGGCAGTGGTTTCCTCGTCGGTTCTTCAGCCACCTGGGTGGATATTTTGATATCAGCTGGCATTGAGAAAATTCAGAAGTCGGATTCGTGCTTCCTCGCAGAGTTTCCCGAGGTGAAAGAACAACTAAGGAAATACTAAAAGAAACAAATCCAGTACAAGCGAAATGCAAATGACACCGCATGAAACATGAATGTATTTTTGATGATTCCAGAGTACTGACAAAAAGGAAACAAGTAGTAAACTATCTTTTAGCCAAATGACAACATTACCAAAACTAACAAAAATTTCAGGTTATCAAGTTCCAGGAGAGAGTCCACGCTCTTCCCCAGATCAAGAAATGGATTGAATCCAGGCCATGAGACTCGGAAGCATTTGAAATAAAACTAATAATTACATTTGGTTTTGAGTGAATGGATTTGTATCTTCCACGAAAAATAATTGTGAATATGTGTTATGTGTTACATTGCAAATTAATTCTATTGGAAATAATGAAATTTGAACAGACTATAATGTTAGCTTCAGGGTTTGATCAGTGGTTTGAAGTCCTTATCATCCTTATCAATATTGCAATGATTGCTCCGCACAAAGTAGAGAGAAGGTGGAAGGTGACGAAATTGTTTCTTTGGACACTGCCAAGTTTTACATCAAGGATTAGGTCTGAAACAAAAAAAAATGAAATCAAAATGTTAGGAAAACGACTAATCATCGCGAAAGGACACCTAAACAAATATTTCCTTGCCTGACATTCTTCTTAAAATCCAGGGATTCGTAGAAATTTCACATTTTTCATTCCAAATGCAAACCCAAGATGTTCAAAAAGATGTAATACTTGTTCATCGGTGTACTATTAATGCCACTCACTTTCTAGCGTCGATGAACCCATCATTAGAGTCTCTAGTCGGATATGTAATCAATTCGGATAAAGCTTTTCCTTGCGTCTCTAGGTTGTAGTTGGTGATCTAGTCTATGTTGTGAGGAAGGATCTCACTCTCGTCTCTCATCAAACTGTGATCTCTCATACCTACACAAGCGATAAGGCGATTGAGTCTACATCTGTATATAACGACACTATCAACACCTAGAAAGCATTCTCCACCCACTATTCTCTCTTGAAATTATCATTTTCTATGCATAATTTAAATTTTTACTTTTTAGAGAACTCAAAATCTTTACCATGCCCGCCTACAAGTTCTACTACTTCCCCATCCGTGGACTTGGAGAGGTACGGTAACTTTCAATCGACAACTGACTTATCTAAATATTTTTAGGCTCCTCGCCAGATCTTCGCTCTGGCTGGCGTTGAGTTTGAAAATATTGGAATTTCCGATGATACCTGGGAGACTTTCCAGAAGAGTGAGTATTGCTCAGTGCGAATTAAACGAAATTTGGCTTCTTGCAGATACCTGATTTACAATAGTCAGAGTGTAATTACTTAGTATATTTAATTACTTAAGTTTACTTAAATAATAATCACCTCTTCGACCGTGGACTCGAGAAATACGGTTGTCAGTAATCGACAACTCGTTTATCTGATTTAGACTTAGAAGACGTAAACTCAAAGGTCTTGCATCCCAAATTGTTCTTTGATCCCTAACAATCTATCATTTCAGAGACTCCCTTCGGTCAGATGCCTCTTCTCGAAGTCGATGGAACGCAGATTCCCCAGTCATTCGCAATCTGTCGCTACATCGCTTCTCAGCACGGTTGGCATATTTAAACAGATGGGGTCATGCTATTGATAATTTCCTTTTTTAAACGTTCCTGTTTGTACGGTGAAACTGAACTCGTTATAGATCTGAAAAGGAAAATAAAACATTCCACCAAGACCTGTAGCACTGCATCTTTAGAGAAGAAAACTAAATATCTAAAATGATAATGATCGGCTCTCTCTACATTGCTCGCTGAAAGCAGAGACTGATAACACTAATCGCAACTATTATCATGACAAATTTAATCAGGATTGGCGGGCAAGACTCCCTTCGAAGCCGCGTGGGTCGATGCTCTCGCTGACCAATACAAGGACTTCAACAACGACTTCAAGAAATTCTTCTATGTTCAACTTGGATTCGAGGATGGAGATAAGGTTTGTATTCGAATCGGTTGTGAATGAATCGGGATTCAGGATTATTTACGAGTGGCAACTTCAATTGATCTTTGCAATAGATTTCAGAACAGTATAAATTCATATGATCGAAATGTCAATGTTTCAGGAAGAGTACAAGCAGAAGCATGGAATCCCCGCCCGTGACAAGTTCTTCCCCCTGATTGTAAAGCAGCTCAAGGTGAGTTGGCACCGTGCAAAAATTCAAAAATTGAGTCTTCCCGCCGGCAACAAACAATCGTTGCAGGACAACGGCAATGGATTCCTCGTCGGTTCTTCCACTACGTGGGTCGATATTCTAATTGCCGAGGCTGTGTCGAGAATCGCTGAGAACGTCCCTGAATTCTTCGAGAAGTACCCCGAGGCGAGTTCGCATTTGATTTCTTTGTTTTTAAGGAGGGATATACGTTTTTTAGTGTAAACCCTCTCTTACACTACTTACCATACGCTTACCATTCACTTATTTCAGATCATCGCCCACCAACAGAAAATTCACAGCATTCCTCAGATCAAGAAATGGATTGAGGCCAGACCCGAGACTTATCCCGAACAATAACTGAGCAGCCGAAATATGAATTAAAATAATAAATATTACAATAATGATTATTGTTTTGGCTCTCACGTAAAAGAGGAATGAGTATGTGCAACAAATTTATTGAGTTCTTACTTGTTTCCAGAGAAAGAAGGAGGAAAGTAGAAATGCTAGCAAAGACAACATGACAAATTGCTATTTTTATTATTATTATTATTATTATTATTATTATTATTTTTATTAACAATTATTATGACAAATTAAACAATCGGCTGATGCAAATTGGATCCTTGAGTACTTTTAAAAATTGCAAAAGTATAGCGCAAAAGTCGTGATAACCGTTAAAATGTTTCGATCCACCATCTAATTCGCATGAGAAGAGTTGATTATTTCGTGGAAACAAAATGAGGGAGGGAGCGAGGTGGGGGGGGGGGGATCTCGCTCTATGTCCCCTAGAAACAGGAGTCTCTATACTTCTTCATCATCTCTCTCTTGTAAAGAGCTGCCACAGGGGAAACTTGAGAGAGAGAGAAGAATTTTCAGCTTGTCTTTGTTCGAATGAGAGTTTAAAATAACTCACAATTAGTTATTTGTGTTCGTTAATTCTATTCAATTGACCTTATCTGCATTTATTTAAATGTGTTAATTACTTGTTTTTCACAAGTATTCCCTATTCTTCGTTCGTCTTCTCCTCCTTCTCCTCTTCATTCAACCATCTCTCCGGCGCGCTTTGCGGTCGATGAAGCATTTAGTCTTCTTCCTCCTCGCTCTCGTCTATATTATGGGAGATTCAACTGATGGAAACGAGGTGAGCCGTCTACCAATCCTGTTTTAGCCATTGCTATCAGGCTGACTCATAAGTTTTGTCCGATTTTGAAATTTTGTAAAAATCCCTCACTCTTCCATAGCAAGCCTCCAGGCAAATTCTTTCTTAGTACACTGTATTCAGCAATTCTCTCTCTTTTCATCGCTCACTAGTTCATGGCTTCCTGTTCATACTGGCGAACACAATAGACTGTCAAATTTACCTTGTTCGATTTCGACACAACCCTTTCTATGCCTCACAGTTTTATGGTGGATCGAGATAGTTTTATGGAGGATCGAGACCAGAGGCATACTATCAACAAGAAGAGTGACTGTTGCTGAACATATTATATGTGTTTAGTCCATGCTTCACTGTCAGGCTAGGCAGAAACGATATCTCAAACTTAGAAGCTGCCAACGAAACATCATGAAATTATGATTATACGTCTTATTAGCCGTGCCAGAATGAATTCAGCGAATACACTCGACTGTATTTGAAGCTCATATAGTACGGTAACAGTAATATTACTGGCTTTGAACATCATGATTTCATCGATGAACTTGCCCAGAATTCAAATGAGTACCGAATTTTGTGATTGAAAATGACCTTTCACCACGCGCCAAAATTTTCTGTCAGATTTATTCAATCAGCTAAGAGGCCCATTCTAGAGAGAAAGTCCACTAGTATAAGCGATAAATAGGGCGATTATAAATTTACTCCTACTTTGACGAGACACGCCTTTGCGTAAACCACCCAAAATTGAGATTTCTGCGGAAATTCGTCAAATTTGGAAATCTGTGATTTTTCGTTTCTAAGAAAGTGCGGTAGGCATCAGTTTAAACTAACTTAGGTGAAACCGAGTCATATTACCTATCAATGAAACGCGCACCATTAGATCTCCATGCTTCACATTGGACATTATTATTTGGAACCGCCCAAACCCTACTTTTTCCGGACTTATCGCATTTGAAGAATCATAACTTCATGAATCACGATAGCATCCGTTCATTCTCACCATAATATGAAAGAAGACTATTGATAGTGTTAACAATTGAAAGCTGAATTGCTGTTAAAATTGCTAGACCTCAAGGTAACTCGATGAAATTTTGATGCGTTTTCGAAAATTATCAGATGTCATGTTTTCAATCAAATCTTGGAACTCGAAGTGCTAGCGAGCCATACCATAGTTGGAAGTTGTTGTCTACCACTACTCCCACAACATGACATGAGCACGTGGAATTCTGTTTTGAACTCTTCTAGAACCGAGAGCAAAAACTTCGCTGCCAAAATCGGACAAGACTTATGAGTCAGCCCTATAATAATCTTTCCATTCAGAATGACGTCGCCCTTGATGTCGGCACAATTTATCCGATGGTGTCGACTCAACGTGGACCGCAAACATACGTACGGAGGCGTATCCAGGTACTGCAATCAAGCGGTCACTCACCAAGATGATCGATTGAATTTCTGCCGTTATCCCAGATGATTACTGTATTGCAGAACCTTCCTCAGCCTTCCTCATCGGCCGCCCCTCGCAGTCGCAATCCCTCGCCATCGACGGCATCTGTTCAGGTACGACTATCCAGATAGAGACAGCGATACTATTTGTCGATACCGTATCCTCCAATTATTGGATTTGTTGCAGACGTCTACTCCCAGTGTTTCCTCGACGGCCGGTCTTCGGCGGTCTGCGCGCACGGTACGCACAGGAAATGAATGATTATCGACTGTTCCCTCTCTCGCGCCCAAAAAGAGAAAAGAAACCCGTTCCTGGAGAAATAACCAGAAAGAATAGAAAGAAACCGCCGTATCAATACCCTCACCTACCGTATTCCGCCTGTGCCCTGTTTCCTACACCGCCACATCCTGTTTCTTACCGAAACCCGTTCGCATCCAAAATCGCTACCGTACCCCTTACGTACCTTGCTTGTTTCCGCGCCATGTTTCCTACTGTAACCATAGCTCTCCAGACGTGGAGGCTCTCTTTGGGGCTCGGTGCTTCCACGACCATGGGGATGCATGGTGATTTTTGGGGCACGGGGCTGTTAAGTATATCTTGGTCCAAAGTTGGTTTTGGATTGGTCCCACCAAAGTCAAAGTGGCATACTGTAACTTCACAGCAGGGGTCCCGCAGCGAAAACTGACTACCGTAACCCAAGCTACCGTAACCCGGAAATACGAAATTGACAATACAGACCCCTGGTATGTTGCATGAGGTAGACCTCGCGGAGTCATTGCCTGAGGGGGATACCGTTATCGTCCTACCGTACTCTCGGCTACAGTAACCCTACCGTAAGACGGATTTGCAAAAGTGTCCCAATCGGCTCGGGATTTTTTTTAGAAGATAACCCTCTAGTAGGCAAAGAATGTGGGGCATACCGCACCTCATCTACAGTAGTCCAGGCTACAGTAACCTACCGTACTACCAAAATACGAAAGTGCTCAAATCGGCTCGCGATTTTTGTAGGAAGTAGACCTCCAGTAGGCAAAATATTTGTTGCATACCATTATGTTCCTACAGTATCCACGGCTAAAGTGACCTACCGTACTACGAAAATACGAAAATGACCCATTCGACTCGTTGAGCTTTCTGTGACCGTGGATGCTGTAGGAACATAATGGTATGCCGAAAATACATTGCCTACTCGAGGTTTTTATAAAAATCCCGAGCCGATTTGACCTTTTTCGTATTTTGGTAGTACGGTAGGTTACTGTAGCCTGGAGTACTGTAGATGAGGTGCGGTATGCCCACACACTTTGCCTACTCAATGGTTATCTTCCATAAAATATTCAGTATATTACGAATATTCAGAGCATTTGTTGAAGAAGGGACAATAGAGAATTTGGTGATACAGTATTCTAAAATGTGTCGTTTCAGACAACGACACGCGGTGGTACTACTTCGCTAGCTGACAGGCCGGGAGCAGAACCGGATTCTACTTCGAATAAGGTAGAAACAGAAAATGGACGATCGCCTCTTCTCTCTCTCTCTCTCTCTTTCTCTCGTTCCTTATACTGCTTTCAAAAGTGAGAAAATGCACCCCTACCAGGAGAAATGATGAGAAAGATTTGAAAGAAAGCAAAGATTGGATACTGTAGTTTAGAGTTATCGATCCGATCGATAGGATACTTTAGTTAAGATTTGTCGAATGATTTTTGCTCAAAGATGGAGAGTGTCAAACTGGGTGTGGGTTACGATATTTGTGTTGTAACAGGCTGCAATTGATTGTGAGATGTCAGAATGAGAGGGAATATGAGGCAGTGATCTTTGGTCTTTAGTATGAGGGTTAATATGGACTATAGGAATATGAGGTCAGAGAATCCGGGACTCGACTGCCGTTTTTGACTCAACTCCGTCCCCATTAGTTCGTTCTTCCTACAGTAGCTCTATCGCATTCTAGTTTCTACAGTAACCCTTCCATTTCCCGTTTTCTACCGTACCCGACCGCTAGCTGCAATGGATAATTTTTATCTGAAAGAGAGGGAATATAAGGTAGTGATATTTGATCTTTGATCTTTTACAATGTGAGCAATGAGCGTCTGCTGGCGATAAGTCGCTCCAAGGGCACGAGTCCGATCCGAGGGCGACTTGACCCAGGACCCGACTACCGTTTTTGACCCAATTCCGTACCAATTCGTACCCCGAGTGGTTTTAAACAGCCCTATGTGGGCTGGGAACACTGGTCAAATGCTATTGCATACATATTTTATTGGGGTACTCAGTATGATGCTCCGAAGATCCATCGTTTTTATGGTCTTTTGTCCATTACTCGAGACTCATGAGAGGTACCCGAAAAGTTCAAAGAGAAACTCTAGCTGAATTTACACAAGCAATCTTCCAGTAAAATTGTAAGTTTGAAATAACTTGCGACAGAACAAAAAGGGAGCTGTGAAATAGAGATCACTTTGTGTGATCGATCGTCAGGGCCCTTTGAATAAATTTTTGATACTGTTTCAGGTCTGCCAAACCGAGTTATGAATTTTTTAACGACCCTGAAACTGCTTTGGTACGCCGAAATGGACTGAGAAGAATGCAATTTACATGTATTCTTCCTTTCATTTCGGATTAGCCCACACCCCGCATTCATTTCAATCAGAAATGAGAGTGAAACTTCGTGTAAATTGCATTCTTCTCAGTCCATTTCGGCTTTCCAAACCATCTTTATGTTCTTTAAAATTCAAATCTCGGTTTGGTAGACCTGAAACAGCACCAAAAAATTTTTTCAAGGTTCCTGAGAATCGATCACACAAACTGATCTCTATTTCACAGCTCCCTTTTTGTTCTGTCGCAAGTTACCAGTTGCCTTTACTTGATTAGTGACAATTTCGAATTTCCGATATAACAGAAAAATTAATCGTGTAAATTCAGCTAGAGTTTCTCTTTAATTTTTTTGGGTACCTCTAATGAGTCTCGAGTTATGGACAAAAGACCATAAAAACGCTAGAACATCGGAGAATCATAATGAGCTCCAATAAAATTTGCAAATAACAAAATTAGGCCAGTGTTACCAACCCCCACAGAGGTGTTGAAAACCACAATAGTGTCATACCATCATATTTTGCTGTACCGAGGCCTGTTGAAGATTGTCTAACACTTACGCAAACTGCCTCATATGACGCCGTTTGCGTTAGGATCAACAAGGGTCAGGAACAGGTCAAAAATCGAATTCGCTGAAAACATGCTCCTAGGGGTAACTTTCGATGCTGAACACGCTGGCGTGATCGATTTCGCAATAGGACGCCGTTGGACGCCGGTATGGCGCCGCGCCCTTTGGGCGGAAAACGCGTTTTTCGATAATAACTTCTCAGAAACTCGTCAGAATGGCGGGAAAACTAAATTTGGATTGAAGTTCTAGACCACTACCGCATCGACCATGCGGGTGCCGCGTGTGTACACGCGTTCCGCGCGCGTGAAAATCTTGTTAATGCTTATAAAACAACTTTCCACGGGGTCAACTACCTCATGCTATATACCAAAATGATCAGAAAATTGTGCTCTATAAACTCGTACCCGGATCGGCCGCGATAGGGGTTGAGTCAAAAATCGACTTTTTCTCCGTAACGAAAAATCTTCATGATGTGGCATTAGCGCCATTTGATAGAGCGCGAAATTCTGATCTAAACATTTAGTTTTCCCGCCATTCTGACGAGTTTCTGAGAAGTTATTATCGAAAAACGCGTTTTCCGCCCAAAGGGCGCGGCGCCATACCGGCGTCCAACGGCGTCCTATTGCGAAATCGATCACGCCAGCGTGTTCAGCATCGAAAGTTACCCCTAGGAGCATGTTTTCAGCGAATTCGATTTTTGACCTGTTCCTGACCCTTGTTGATCCTAACGCAAACGGCGTCATATGAGGCAGTTTGCGTAAGTGTTAGACAATCTTCAACAGGCCTCGGTACAGCAAAATATGATGGTATGACACTATTGTGGTTTTCAACACCTCTGTGGGGGTTGGTAACACTGGCCTAATTTTGTGATTTGCAAATTTTATTGGAGCTCATTATGATGCTCCGAAGTTCTAGCGTTTTTATGGTATTTTGTCCATAACTCGAGACTCATTAGAGGTACCCAAAAAAATTAAAGAGAAACTCTAGCTGAATTTACACGATTAATTTTTCTGTTATATCGGAAATTCGAAATTGTCACTAATCAAGTAAAGGCAACTGGTAACTTGCGACAGAACAAAAAGGGAGCTGTGAAATAGAGATCACTTTGTGTGATCGATCCTCAGGAACCTTGAAAAAAATTTTGGTACTGTTTCAGGTCTGCCAAACCGAGATTTGAATTTTTAAAGAACATAAAGATGGTTATGAAAGCCGAAATGGACTGAGAAGAATGCAATTTACACGAAGTTTCACTCTCATTTCTGATTGAAATGAATGCGGGGTGTGGGCTAATCCGAAATGAAAGGAAGAATACATGTAAATTGCATTCTTCTCAGTCCATTTCGGCGTTCCAAAGCAGTTTCAGGGTCGTTAAAAAATTCATAACTCGGTTTGGCAGACCTGAAACAGTACCAAAAATTTATTCAAAGGGCCTTGACGATCGATCACACAAAGTGATCTCTATTTCACAGCTTCCTTTTTGTTCTGTCGCAAGTTATTACAAACTTACAATATTACTGGAAGATTGCTTGTGTAAATTCAGCTAGAGTTTCTCTTTGAACTTTTCGGGTACCTCTCATGAGTCTCGAGTAATGGACAAAAGACCATAAAAACGATGGAACTTCGGAGCATGATACTGAGCCCCAATAAAATATGTATGCAATAGCATTTGACCAGTGTTCCCAGCCCACATAGGGCTGTTTAAAACCACTCTAATGTCATACCATAATATTTTTGATGTACCGAGATTTGACTGACGCTTACGCAAACGGCCTCATCTATATATATATATATATATATATATATATATATATATATATATATATATATATATATATATATATAGATCATCTCCCATTTCTGCTTTATGCGAAATCTGTTCATGTGGCGTTAAAAAACTGCGAAAAGATCCCAAATGTTGACATCTGCCTGTTAAAAAAGGCACGACCAAAAGATCGAAAAGATCTCAAATTTGAATTCCCGCATTTACCGATTTTTGCGTATATCTCTATTCCCAGTGTAGAATGGTGAAACGTTAGTTGACGACTGACATTCCTATTTGGAACAAATGATCTAAAAATTGAGTCTCTACCTTCTCTGGGAGCCGAGATAATCGATAAAAAGAAAGTGCGGGAATTCATATTCGATCTTTTGCGTTGGAATTTTTAACAGGCAAAAGATCACATCTCTGATCTTTTCATCTGTTGAGCCCTTGTTGATCCTAACGCTGAGCCCTTGTTGATCCTAACGCAAACAGATCCTAACGCTCATATATATTTCATTTCAGCTCTTATTTTCATACAAAGTGATAGACCACGCATTCTCGAAAATGGCAAAGACTAATGACCGACTATGAAAATACATCAATCAAGAACGGCTCTTACCGATATCGTTGTACATAACGTACGATTCAGTTGTTATCTTTTTCAACGAGATGCTCTTTTAGACCGTGATCATATTTTCATACAAAGTGATAGACCACACATTCTCGAAAACGCCAACAAGCGCCAATCTCTCTCCAAAATAATTGAGGTATAACAATTTTCACATTGGATTTGATCAAAACTCAACGATGTTTTAATTCTCTTTTTTCTACTAAATATTAAATTTCAAGTAGCTTCTGGCACGGCTCTTTATTTAAGAGATAACTAGTCATGGAATAGGCAAACCGCAAATTCAAAAAGAGCCGGGGAAAAGACGAAAAATCTGAAACTACCCTCGAAAATTCTTTACATAAAAACATTTTTTTTCTCATTAGTTCGATAATTAGAAGGTGCGCCATCCTGTTTCACATAACAATAGGTTAAGAGCACAGAGAAGTATTAGGACAAAAATGAGATAAATCGATTTTAGCGAAAATATTTATTATCTTACTTCGAGTGCAGCTGTAAGCAAAAAGTAGGGACAATCCGCATTAGCGAACCTAATTATTTTCACTCAAGGTTTGCGGGTCGAATACTGTAGCTATCGATTATAAACTATTAGGGTGTCTCGATATGCACTTTTTTCGGTTTTTCTACATTCTACTTCGAGGTCAATCTTGAAAAGACATCATTATGGTTACATCGCGAGAGCATCGGATTTTTCCTATTTTCCAATTTTAGCAAGGAGTGTATCACATCTTACGAAAGCGCCATTATAGTAAACATACAGCTCTTTGATTTAAACAACAAATGTTCTTGTTGTTTGAGGCCAGACAATTTGTATTTTGCTGCAAGTATAAGTTTACAGAGTAATAAAAAATCCCCCTTTTGGATTACCATGTGAATCTGAGTTTTTTTTCGAAAATGACCTCGCAATCGATTGTCGACGATCAAACATTTTAATGAATTTGCAATACATTACGTGAATCTTGACAAAATGGTAAAACTATATATATAAGGGTGTCCCAAAAGTTTTGCGACTCGGGCCTATTTTAGTTTGCGACGATTGCGCAATCGATCGACATCGATGATTGCGAAATACATTTTTTAAACAATCCATTTCGTAATCATTCAAGCCTTAGCACAAGTCGAGTGCTGTAATCTCCTAGTTTCTACAACGTTTCTCCCGATGGACACTTCTTTCGATCATCGCACAGTTTTGCTTCACAATTTTCTTGCGGGAAAGACGGCGAAGGCAGCCCATCAAGAACTGGTGCTTTCGAAAGGAGATTCTGCCCCGACTCTATCGACCTGCTATAGATGGTACCAGCGTTTCAATTCTGGCGACCATAGTATCGAAGACGAACCCCGTTCTGGACGCCCTCACAGCAAGAATCAACCCCTGGTACTCAGTGCAGTGGCGGCCAAACCCACAGTGAGTGTACGTGAGTTGGAGATAGAGACTCATACTCCCAAATCCACGGTACAACGAATCCTCCACCGGGATGAGAGGAAGCCAAAGCTCCCCCATGTCATTCCCCACTCCCTCACCCCTGCTCAGATCAAAAAGCGTGTCGATGTGTGCCGAGAATTGCTCCACCGTAGACCCAACTTTCGATTGGTCAGCAAGATCATCGCTATGGACGAGAAGTGGATCACATACGATAACTCTGAGCGGAAATTGGAATGGTTGGGCATCGGAGAGAATCCCAGCCAGTCCCGAAGAAGGAATTGCACGAAAAGAAGGAACTACTGAGTTTCTTCTTCTCCGTGTTGAGACCCGTCTACTGGAAGATCCTCTCCAATGGAACCACCATCAACGCTGACGTCTTCACTACTCAACTGGAAGAGGTCGCCATCAGGGTCCCTTCTTGTCTTCTAAGCGATGGAAAATCCTGATCCTTATGGATAACGCGGACATGCGAAATTGACCCAGAAAAAGTTGGACGAACTGTATATGGAATGGCTGCCTCATCCACCGTATTCACCCGATATCAGCCCCTGTGACTATCACTGTTTCCTATCTCTTGCTAACTTCTGTCGCGGAAAGAAGTTCGCTAATCGGACCGATCTCGACTCGGCCTTCCAGGCTTGGATCGATTCGAAGACCAAGTCATTCTGGAGAAATGGAATCATGAGCCTGCCCGATCGATGGCAGAAGGTTGTGACTAAGAAGGGAGCCTACATTGATTGATCACCTTTGTCAACTGTTGAAGATGTGATGATAAAAGTTTTTATTGAAAAAAAGTCGCAAAACTTTTGGGACACCCTTATATGAATAACAAAAAATGGCAAATAAATTAAAAGTTGAATTCCCTTCGCCCTTGAAACTGCCCTTGAAACTGTGACTTCGCGAGTTTTCGTATGAAAACAATTATCCCTTTAGCGAAAACATATGAGAAAAATGAAAAGAAGAAAAATATTCGAAATGCCTGAATTTCGAGCAATTCCATTGTGAAAATTGTCTACAGAGAAATGCACAATTTGCACAAATGTGCAACTCGGATGACGATACTCTAATTGTCTATGAAATACATTCTAATTATATTATCCTTGGCAGATGCGTCACACGCTGAGCTCCTGGGACGCATACACGACCAATTACTGGAAGAATGTATCGATGTCTTCTGATATTTTCGGTGCTCTCGAATCAGGACGATACAACATGGCTCAATTCAAGGAGGTCAGTTCAAATGTTATCTTTCTCTATTATTTCTTCCAGGTTTCGACCGAAAAATTCATTCCATTCAACCCAATAACGAGACAAGTTGAAAAAGGGATTTCAACTGAATCTGCTCGATCGTTTCTCAATACAGTAGGATGTTCTGAATGCAGCGACAATATGAATGCGTGAGTTTCAAAATTAAAAATGTTGTTTTCAGACTAAACATATATTTCACAAAATTTTTAGCAAAGAAAATTTTTTTTCTTTCGTTTGTTTTAGTTTTATTTCTTTGCGAATTTGAATCGCTTAATTAAAAATCAGAAATGTGAGAAGAAACTTAAATATGCATTATCACTCTTGGCATTCTCGAAAAAAGCGTAACTGAATATTGCTCTGCACCGCTCAGAAATAGAGGTCGTGATATTTACGTTTTGTTGTAATTATATTTTTTCCCGCCCACCGTCCAATTTCCTCTGAGAGTGAGGCCGGCATAAAGTGGCGACTCTTTTGCAAATCTAAATTATTAAATAATTAAATCATTGCTTCCAGAAAATTTCTGGGTCATAACAACTTTCGATTCGGGTCACTGGAGGAAAAGTGTGAAATATTTGCTAAGGAGATCGATAAAGTAATCACAAGACAACCGATGCTCATTATGATTTCCGGTATCACTGTGAGTTTCAACCATTTTCCTAAAGTTCCATATATACATTGAACTCCTTTTTCTATAGACCTTTGCTGATCTCGGGCATATCTATATATTTTGAATTGCAGGGACTCAAAAGATATCGAGAAATCGCACGTGTTTCTCCAAGATGTGATATTATTTGTGTGCCCTAAGGAGAAGAAGCGTTCTTGATACACGCATATTTAAGGACGTATGACCCGCCATCCATGGATATTTTCGTTGTAATTGATTGCAGCGAGAACGATGAAAGTACTGTATCAGAGGCTTACTCTCATTACAAAGACGTTTTGCAGACTGCCCTGGACAGTGCAACATGATCGGAATTAGAGTAGCAGTGTTCATTCAAAAACGGACCCGGTTCCTGCAGCCTGAACAGATCAAGGAAAAACTAAAAAAAACGTATTGTTTACTCTTTTTTCTTTTCTTATCAACTCAATTATAAAGCGCGTACCAATGAAACTTCGTTTCATCTGGTAGACGCAGATTTGATGAATCGCATAATTGGTCAATCGCAGATGGAATTCTCGGCAATGTTGTTACTGTCAATTCTTCTCCAAAAGTTCAAAGGACTCTCGATTGATTGAACTCAAAGAAGGCACTCTCGCCGACAGTGAGTTGTTGCCAAATCGAAACTTATAGTTCTTTAAAGCAAACATGCAATGTTGCAGATATCGTGAAGAAGGGATTGATGGCTGCGAAAGGTTGTCCCATTCTGGAAGTTTCTCGAAGCACATAAAGAAAGACTACTTTAGTAGTTTGCATTGTCAATATAAGATAAAGATTCTCTCTCTTTCTCTCGTTCCTTATACTGCTTTCAAAACGTGAGAAAATGCACCCCTACTAGGAGAAATGATGAGAAAGATTTGAGAGAAAGCAAAGATTGGATTTAGAGTTTAGAATTATCGATCCGATCGATTGGATACTTTAGTTAAGAGTTATCGAGTGATGTTTTGCTCTCAGATGGAGAGTGTCAAACTGGGTGTTCGTTACGATATTTGTGTTGTAACAGGCTGCAATTAATTGTGAGATATCAGAACGAGAGGGAATATGAGGCAGTGATCTTTGGTCTTTAATATGAGGTGAACACTGAGGGTCGGACGGTGATGAGTCGCTCCAATGCACCGAGAATCCAGGACCCGACTGCCGTATTTGACTCAACTCTACAGTAACCCTTCCATTTCCCGTTTTCTACCGTACCCGACCGCTACAGTAACACGCCTGTGACTTGTTTTCTATCTATCTTGAGCGTACCCAGGTCGCCGCCGTATCTGTCCCTAGCCAAGCCCTGGTGCGACCCTTATAGTTAGTTTCCTCCTGATATTCTATCAAAGTTCAAAGACCTAAGATCAAAGATCACCACAGACTGGTCGAACACGGTATCTCCCCGTACCGAATCGCTACCGTAGCCCGATCGCGCCGACTCGTAATCGTAACCCCTCCTTATTTCCTACCGAAACCCAAGTCCAGAACTGTAACTAATTTCAGTTTACAAAAGATAATGCCAAAAGATTTCTTTCAAATATATTAGTTTCCATTTTCGTATAGTAGTTTCCATTGTCAATAGAAGATAAAGATTCTCTCTCTCTTTCTCTCGTTCCTTATACTGCTTTCAAAAAGTGAGAAAAATATATGGCGACGATTGAAAACACCACCAATAGAATGCATTTTTGACTTAAAGGGACCATGCACAGATAGTGAAACACACTTATTTGGTATTATTTTGGTCGACTAATAAAGGGAAAAATAAGAGAAAAAAATTGTTCGGACCCTTTGGGAGTGGTTTACGGCGACTCCCAGGGGCACACGCTCTGGGATTCGACGTTTCCTAATTTCTTTTCAAAAGTGTCTCGTCTCCAAAAATTTGTGGTGAATGAATGCCTACGATGTCCTGAGTGACTACTAAGCAGCATTCAAGGCATGTCATGTTCATTCCTCGAAGTTATGACCACATTAGGAAACGTCGAATTTATACACTACGACAGTTCAACGGCGCATATCCCGAAACACAAAGTTCCGAGAATTTTTTCACTTTTTTCCCGTTATCAGCATGTCATATTTGACTAATAGAGACCAAGTTGTCGATCTCTGCCGGGTTTAGAATCCTCTCTTCCCCTTCCCCTTAGAATTTCCCGAACTTACCTATCGTACATGTTACGCAAATCGGAACGGGTACAGTAATTTACCATAAATTACCACCGTTTCGAAACATTGCGAATACGGCTCGTTCAGAGCTGATTTTAATTTTGCTGGGTTTCTAATATTCGATTTAGTGGAATTGGCATGGATTGTCATGGTGAGAAATGGCTAGAAATCGATAAACCAGCTTTTTGCGTGTGCCATTGTGCCCACGTGCAACGTGCACATTTCGAATTAGTTGGCAAATTGCCAATTTTCATCAGTTCGCGATAGCGAACTTTCGTTTGAACCTAGCCGATGTTGTTTGGGTGTAATGTGTGTGTATTCCACGTCTGTTTTGTTTATTTCTCGCCCATATGAACTGATCGACCATCAGGGAACCTGCCACGGACCTCTTCCCGTCGACGCGACCAGACCATCGACGGCAGGAGAGTCAGGTTCGATTTTCTACTTTATACGTTTGCTTCTTTCGAACTGTCCGGCTTGTGGTTTCGTTTTGCAGTTCTCCGCGTTCCCGGCGGGAGTCTCCGCAAGGTCGGCTGGCTACTGTGAGTGCATTATTTATTGGTTTGAAATATAAAGCTTAAAACAAGTTCATTTGTTGATAGACGTTGAGTTGCAATTTCTGACTTTGGTTCTTGAGACCCCCGCCTGAAACCACTTCTGAATCATGAATAGACCATTACTAAGTGTTAAGCGACCAACGGCGCTACTAGATTATCGCTGCGAAAAAAGTTATGACGCTCGCGGTCGACCGAACTGCGCGATTTTTCAAAACTTCTCTCTTTTTTAACTTCTCTGATCTACCCTGTCTTCCTTTCGTGAACTAGCCTTCTGAAACCACTTCTCATTCATGCATAGACTGTTACTAATTGTAAGCGGACCAACGGCGCTACTAGATTCTCGTTCTGGAAAAAAGTTATGGCGCTCCGGGCCGACGGAAACGCGTGTATTTCTGAGACGTATCGAATGTTCACGTTTGGTGACCTACCCTGCCTTTATTTCTCGATTGTGCCTTCCGAAACCACTTCCAAAAGTTGAATAGACCATTACTAAGTGTTAAGTGACCAACGGCGCTACTAGATTATCGCTGCGAAAAAAGTTATGACGCTCGCGGTCGACCGAACTGCGCGATTTTTCAAAACTTCTCTCTTTTTTAACTTCTCTGATCTACCCTGTCTTCCTTTCGTGAACTAGCCTTCTGAAACCACTTCTCATTCATGCATAGACTATTACTAATTGTAAGCGGACCAACGGCGCTACTAGATTCTCGTTCTGGAAAAAAGTTATGGCGCTCCGGGCCGACGGAAACGCGTGTATTTCTGAGACGTATCGAATGTTCACGTTTGGTGACCTACCCTGCCTTTATTTCTCGATTGTGCCTTCCGAAACCACTTCCAAAAGTTGAATAGACCATTACTAAGTGTTAAGTGACCAACGGCGCTACTAGATTATCGCTGCGAAAAAAGTTATGACGCTCGCGGTCGACCGAACTGCGCGATTTTTCAAAACTTCTCTCTTTTTTAACTTCTCTGATCTACCCTGTCTTCCTTTCGTGAACTAGCCTTCTGAAACCACTTCTCATTCATGCATAGACTATTACTAATTGTAAGCGGACCAACGGCGCTACTAGATTCTCGTTCTGGAAAAAAGTTATGGCGCTCCGGGCCGACGGAAACGCGTGTATTTCTGAGACGTATCGAATGTTCACGTTTGGTGACCTACCCTGCCTTTATTTCTCGATTGTGCCTTCCGAAACCACTTCCAAAAGTTGAATAGACCATTACTAAGTGTTAAGTGACCAACGGCGCTACTAGATTATCGCTGCGAAAAAAGTTATGACGCTCGCGGTCGACCGAACTGCGCGATTTTTCAAAACTTCTCTCTTTTTTAACTTCTCTGATCTACCCTGTCTTCCTTTCGTGAACTAGCCTTCTGAAACCACTTCTCATTCATGCATAGACTATTACTAATTGTAAGCGGACCAACGGCGCTACTAGATTCTCGTTCTGGAAAAAAGTTATGGCGCTCCGGGCCGACGGAAACGCGTGTATTTCTGAGACGTATCGAATGTTCACGTTTGGTGACCTACCCTGCCTTTATTTCTCGATTGTGCCTTCCGAAACCACTTCCAAAAGTTGAATAGACCATTACTAAGTGTTAAGTGACCAACGGCGCTACTAGATTATCGCTGTGAAGAAAAGTTATGACGCTCGCGGTCGTTTCTGTTTCGAAACGGTGGTAATTTATGGTAAATTACTGTACCCGTTCCGATTTGCGTAACATGTACGATAACTTACGAAAGCCGGAACTTAGAATTTAAACAAAAAAGTTATTTGATAAATTGCAGGAAATTCGATCTCTCTCGGAAAAATTATCAAGAAGTTTTACCCATCAATTATCGTCGCTGTAGCGGAAGGATCGGTGAAAGAGCGTGAGTTTTGCGCTGACTCAATTATTATTTCCATTTAAATAAAATGACTTGCGTTTTTATGCAGAAGCGATAGAGCGTGAACATGATTGTATTTTTAATGATTCCAGAATACTGACAAAACGTATACAAGTAGTAAAGGTAAAGGTGTTCCATATCAAGCGATTTTACAGTAGCAAGCTACCACGCTAGATGGGGCAAGCCGGTAAGCCAGCTGCAACGTGGGATTACGTAACCCAAGCTTTCCCAAGGCATCTAGGGCACGATACCTTTCGCAATCAAAGTTGCTACCAATTAATAAATTAATTTACAACCCCGGGGTGGATGGGAGGCTTGGTTGGCCTCGGCGGGGATCGAGATCGTGACCCTTCGAATGACTAGCAGTTGCTTACACAACTCGGACATTCTTTTACTATCTTTTAGCCTAATACCAACATTACCAAACCAACATATATTTCAGGTTCTCAAGTTCCAGGACAGAGTCCATGCTCTTCCCCAGATCAAGAAATGGATTGAATTTAGGCCATGAGACTCGGAAGCATTTTAATTAAAAATAATAATTACACTTGGTTTCGAGTGAAAGGATTTGTATCTTCCACGAACGATAATTGTGAATATGTGTTATATGTTATATTGCAAATTAACTCTATTGGAAATAAATCAATTTGAACAGACTAGAATGTTAGCTTCAGGGTTTGATCAGTGGTCTGAAGTCCTTATCATCCTTATCAATATTGCAATGATTCCTTCGCACAAAGTAGAGAGACGATGGAAGGTGACGAAATTGTTTCTTTGGACTCTGCCAAGATGTACATCAAGAATTTGGCCTGAGACAAAAAAAATGAAAATAAAACGTTAGGATAACGACTAATCATCGAGAAACAACAAGAAAACAAATATTTCCTTGCATGACATCCTTCTTAAAATCCAGGGATTCGTAGAAAGATTTTTTTATTCCAAATGCAAACCAGAGATGCTGAAAAATATCGGTGTACTATTAATGCCACTCACTTTCTAACGTCGATGAACCCATCATTAGAGTCTCTAGTCGGATATGTAATCAATTCGAATATAGCTTTTCCTTGCGTCTCTAGGTTGTAGCGGGTGATCTAGTCTGTGTTATTGTCAAGGATTTCACTCTCGTCTCTCATAAAACTGTGACTTCTCATTCCTACACAAGCGATAAGGCGATTGAGTCCACATCTGTATATAACGATACTATCAACACCTAGAAAGCATCCTCCATCCACTATTCTCTCTTGAAATTATCATTTCTTATTCATACTTTTCATTTTACCTTTTAGCCCACTCCATATCTTCACCATGCCCGCCTACAAGTTCTACTACTTCCCCATCCGTGGTCTCGGCGAGGTACGGTAACTTTCAATCGACAACTGACTTATTTAAATATATTTAATTCTAGGCTCCTCGCCAGATCTTCGCTCTGGCTGGAGTTGAGTTTGAAAATATCGGAATTTCCGATGACACCTGGGAGACTTTCCAGAAGAGTGAGTCCGATTTTGCTCACATGGGAGTGACCTGAACTCACATTTCCCGATCTTTTTGATTTTACCATGGCAGTATACATGTCTAAAGACTATCTCAAAACCATTGTCAAAAGCTGCGGAATCCGTCTGGGAAGCGAGTTAGCAGATTTCACGCCCCATAAGATCGAAAGAACGCACTGTTTCCAACTGCAGCGGTGGCCGAGTGGTCTACGGCGGCAGGGGTAGGAGGGGAAGTGAGGTCGTGGGTTCGGTTCCGCTAACCAGAATTTTTCTTTTGCTCATTTTTCGAATCGTACCAACAACGTGAGACATGTTTATGTTATCAACAGCGATGAAATTCGATCACGTAACACTTGAAACACCATGTGAAATTGCACATAGGACATTTGATGAATGACATCATCATGCAACCTAGAGAACAGCACTTGGTTGAATGGACAGACTTGGGGAAACAGAGCTGTACGGGGGTCTTGAAACGAACGGTGGGTGCGGAATCAAGGTAACCGGCCGCATGCCAGGCATACTGAATCATAGGCTTAAAGATGGGGGCACGCATGACAGTGAACGAAAGTGAAATGACTTTTAGAATGGGATCACGTTGGAAAATTATGAATGTGGGGAAATTGCGGAACCCGTAACCCTGAATTCGACGCACTAATGCCTTAAAAGGCCGGAAAAAGAAGACGTCAAGGGGCTGGAAAATGCCAGTGGCTCCGGCCGGAATTTGACGGGTGTGAAGAGTCTTGCCAGAGGGAAGAGAAGAGTCGATGGCTGCTTGATCTCGGAAGGACGTCCACGAATCGAGCAGAATGAGAAGATCGTTGGAGGTCGTCGATGGAGTGAAGATACACTGGAATACGATTCCAATCAATTCGTGAGTTGGGGTAGGGTACGGTAGGTAATAGAGGGGTAGGGTACGGTAGGTAATAGAGGGGTAGGGTACGGTAGGTAATAGAGGGGTGGGGTACGGTAGGTGATAGAGGGGTGGGGTACGGTAGGTCAAGGAATGCGGTAGAAATGCTCACCTTGTTCACCCACTCTCGCATGTGATTCTTGGTCATTATGTGACTGGTTCCTGCAGTCACAACCAAGTTCGGAGCGTCAAAGATCTTCTTCTTCTTGGGGAAAGAGCCACCCGGCTCTTGGAGAACAACGAAGAGATAGTCGCCCATTGATCCATCGGCGAAGATGAGGGGCATTACGGTATAGCTGTGAGTGAGTGATGACTTCGATTGGACACAGCGGACTACTGTCTTCTCTCCAATTGGTGCGAGACTTCTGCAAATTACAAAATAATCATAGAAAACAACCAGTTAACGCAGGAAATTCAAAGATCAAAGATCACTCTAGTACCTCATAGAGTGCAGCTCCTTCAGAAATCCACTCTGATCGCTGTTGCAAATCTGATTGAGTGGTCGAGTCTTCATCTCTTCCTTGATAGAAGCGACAAAATCAGCGGCTGCAGTCTTGATGGCCTTGTCGTCATCGTGATTCACTTTCGACACGAATTTAGTTGTCCGACGAGATCCAATTCGACGCTTCCTCTTGAATCGCGTGACCCACGATTGTGACGCCTCGAACTTGTCCAGGTATTTCATCTCCAAATTGACATCGATGGCCATAACTTGGAGATCGATGTCGTGAAGAGAGTAACCTTGAATAGAGAAGTGTGCCTCAATTAGTAGTTCTATTGACTCTCTCCCCTATTGTCATATCGTTCCTGGTCTCTAGAAATGGAGTCAGAGAAGAAAAAAAACCAGATACCATCTCTAACTCATTCTCTCTTGACCCCTTTCTGGAGGTACGAATAAACGTAAAATGATGCATAATTGGATAGCCCATAGGATGGAAATAGATCAAAAGTGACACACCTTCTTCCATCGCTTTCATAGCTTGCATGTACACATCGTCAGAAAGATTCTGGAGTGCAATGATTCGATTGGTGCGTCGGGATGAGTTCTCATCGGCTTCCTTTGCAAACGCCTCCATCTTACGGAGATCGTTGGAGTTGGCCAGAAATCGATGCTTGGTCTTCATGCTTTCGAGTGTCCGATGAGCCTTGCTGGTTGTTGACCGGAAGTAATTCGATGCGAGTATTATCTGCAAAGTATACTGTTGAACAAAAAAAGGTGAGAAAGTAGTCAGAAAACTTCAAAAATCTCGAATTTACTCACCGCTTCGAGAGACGCGTATCCGTTTGAGAACGCGAATCGTTTCCTATCTGGTGGGGGAACATCATTCACAAGATCCAAATCGTCCTCGGTCCAAGTTGGGTCCACATCTTCTTCGTCATTGGGGTCAAATGGCACGAGTTCATCATCCTCTCCGTACACCAGAGAATCCAAACCAGCTTCATTGAGAAGATGGGCGAAAGTTCCGGCAAGCTTCCGTTCTTCTCGGGTAGCTGAAGAGACATCCGAATCGATTCCGAGCTTGGCAGCGAGAAGACCGACGACGCGAGCAGGTGAAAACATGAAGAGAATAGTCTCCTTGTTTCATTTTCCGCCTTTTGTACTCTCATTCCAGTCGATCAATACGGGTAGATCAAGTAGCAGATCTCGAATGGTCACGTACGATAGTACGACAATGAGCAAAGAACGAACAGTAGCACATCAAACTACATTTGCTCTCCAGAAAACATTCAAGGATCACTGAAAAATGAGCAAAAGAAAAATTCTGGTGAGCGGAACCGAACCCACGACCTCACTTCCCCCTCCTACCCCTGCCGCCGTAGACCACTCGGCCACCGCTGCAGTTGGAAACAGTGCGTTCTTTCGATCTTATGGGGCGTGAAATCTGCTAACTCGCTTCCCAGACGGATTCCGCAGCTTTTGACAATGGTTTTGAGATAGTCTTTAGACATGTATACTGCCATGGTAAAATCAAAAAGATCGGGAAATGTGAGTTCAGGTCACTCCCATGTCAGTCCGATTTTCGGGTCTCTAGCAGTTACTTGCTTTGCATTACTAAATCTATTATAACTAAATTTCATATGAAAATACTTGTCCAATCTATGATCTCCAAAAGTGTATCCCTTCAGAGACTCCCTTCGGTCAGATGCCTCTTCTCGAAGTCGATGGAAAGCAGATTCCCCAGTCATTCGCAATCTGTCGCTACATCGCTTCTCAGCATGGTTGGTTTTTTCTTGTTTTTTCTCTCTCTTGAATGAAGCAAGAATAATAATATTCTTCTTTATGGTCATGTCTTACATGCACGGTGAAACTGAACTCGTGATAGATCTGAAAAGGAAAATGAAACATTCCACCAAGACCTGTAGCACTGCATCTTTAGAGAAGAAAACTAGGCGTACCGAAATATCTGAAATGAGAATGATCGGCTCTCTCTACATTGCTCGCTGAAAGCAGAAACTGATAACACTAATCTCCACTATTATCATGACAAAATCTATTCTGGTCTGGCGGGCAAGACTCCCTTCGAAGCGGCGTGGGTCGATGCTCTCGCTGATCAATACAAGGACTTCAACAATGATTTCAAGAAATTCTTCTATGTTCAACTTGGATTCGAAGAGGGAGATAAGGTTTGTATTCGAATCGGTTGAGAATGAATCGGGATTCCGGATTATTTAGTTCGAGTTCGTTTAGTCTCGAATATAAACAGTATCGTTACTTTATAAGATGACTCAAAATATCGATGTTTCAGGAAGAATACAAGCAGAAGCATGGAATCCCCGCCCGTGACAAATTCTTCCCCCTGATTGTGAAGCAACTCAAGGTGAGTTGGCACCGTGCCAATATTCAAAAAAATGAGCCTTCCCGCCTGCAACAAACAATCGTTGCAGGACAACGGAAGTGGATTCCTCGTCGGTTCTTCCACGACTTGGGTCGATATTCTCATTGCCGAGGCTGTCTCGAGAATTGCGGACAATGTCCCTGGATTCTTCGATAATTACCCCGAGGCGAGTTAACATTTGATTTCATTGCGTTCCAGGAGGGAAATACGTTTTTAGAGTAAACCCTCTCTTACACTACTTACTATACGCTAACCATTCACTTATTTCAGATCATCGCCCACCAACAGAAAATTCACAGCATTCCTCAGATCAAAAAATGGATTGAGGCTAGACCCGAGACTTATCCCGAGCAGTAATTGAGCAGTTCAAATATGAATTAAAGTAATAAATATTACAATAATGGTTATTGTTTCGGCTCTCACGTAAAAGAGGAATGAGTATGTGCAACAAATTTATTGAGTTCTCAGCGTGAGCGACTTGTTTCCATAGAAAGAAGGAGGAAAGTAGAATTGAGCAAAGAAAATTATTATGTCAAGCGAGTGATGCAAATTGGATCCTTCTGTACTTTTTAATTGCGAAAGTATAGTGCAAAAATCGTGATCACCGTTAGAATGTTTTCATCCACCATCTACTTCACATGAGAAGAGTTGATAATTTCGTGGAAACAAAATGAGGGAGGGGGCGAGGTGGGGGGGGGGTCATTCTGTTTCCACTAGAAACAGTATTTGTCCGATTAGGAAGCTTGTAGCTCACGAGAAGTAAGTGTTCTGTTTCCACTATACTGTAATGTACTACCATGGCTATCACATATAGGAAAATTACATTTCAAATATTTTCTCATATCCCGATTAACTCTCTTTGGATTCAAAATGTTCCGCCTTTCCGAAATTAAAGAACTGTGTTTTTTTCAAAACTGTTTCACCCCTCTCCTGCTCCATACTAATGAAGTAAATCGTATCTCCCTAAATTGTAAGTACGTCAATCGAGTGAACTCGATAACAAAAGAAAAGATGCTGCTGCAAAAAGGAAGCGGAATAGAAAGTGAGACAGGGAGAACAAAACTACAAAACGTGTTTGATAAACGACCTTGAATCAACAACTTTAAGGTGGGGTCCCACAAATTTTGGTCAACTGAGTTCTCACTGTCGGGTTATGGTAATCGGTTTCCAGATAAGAGCCCCGCAAACTGCATGTTCAGCCGATAAATTTGAACAAAGTTATTCGCGTTTGGCTCTGTGCCAAACTGACCCTGAATGGAGGAATTCAAAAATGATAGGGAGGGATAAGGGTGGACGAGGAGAAAGCGACCGCATCATTGAAACATATGAGATGAGGAATGATGGAGCAGGAGATTCGTGATACTCCTTCTTTAACAGAACAGTATCGAAACAGCGATTAGACATTGCGATTAGACGATAACATACAATGATAAATTGTAAATGATTTACAGCGAAAAAGACGAAATAATGCAAGATGGAATTAATAAATAAGTGAGTATCCCCAAAAAGTTTCACAGATTCTCGAACCGTTCTTCAAGCCTTTGAGATGCCATCATAATGCCATCATTTGAGATGCTGGGGGAGCGTCTTTATCTTCAAGCGTCTCTTTCTCTTCATTTCTCGTTTCAAATACAACGGGCGGCTGATGCGCCTGATCACGTTCCCCGAGATAACGGTAGAAATTGATCAGAACCTGAAAATATTTTTTTAAAACGTTCCACTTAATTGAATTGTACATGTGAGGGAAAAGCTCATATCGAGCATAATTCCAAATAGACAAAATCGTATCATAGAAACGAAAATATAAAATACAATTTCTTTAACAAAAAAATTTATTCTAACCTTTAGCGTGTAACAGAGCGTGACGGTGACGGGAAGGACGGAAATGACGAAAATTATTACCAAAACCGTCGCTGCAATGGTGAAAACGATTACAAAAAGCACGTTTAGGGATATATTTTTCTTAAATCAAGTGATATACATCATACCGTACATTGCGTGAAAAAAATATTCTTCTTCCGCAGACCATAGTGATGGATTATTTAGCATGGGCATGCATTCGCATAGGCAATTTGTCAATTACCTGGTGATAATTAGAAAATAAAGATTTAAAATAACCCACAGACACCAGTGAGGAAGCCGGCGCCATCGAATTTACCGCTGATTCCCGCGGTTCCTAAGATGAGAACGGCTAGAACCATAATGGTGCTGAAGATAACCCAGCCAATGACCCCAAGAGCCTGCAAGAATAATAGGCATGATCATGTGAATCCAAAAAAAAAGTGATGAACAATGGGTCGGGTTGGAGCGGATTTTAATTTTTTTTAAATTATTTTTTGGATTGTTTCTTTTCCCTAGTTCCTCGCTCTTTAGGATAATTAAATGATTAAGGACATTTCGAGGAGTCACCTTCACGCACTTTGTGTCACAAATGTTGAGGGTTCATAGATATTTTTGATATGTTGTACTAAATAATATATTAGATGAAGCTAATAGATATATTATGAAGACGTTCCTGAAACAAGTTTCGTGGATTCCGTAGTGGTTACGTGACTTATATGATTTATTTTCTATAAATTTATTTGCATTTATGATAACAAAAATATTCAGATAACGCAAAACGCACATAGTATACGATAAAGACGATGAGGGGCTTGCGTTTCTCCCAGAAAACGGCGTAGATACTGAGAGCCATGATAGCAAGAGTGAAAATGAGTGCGAACAGGTTATCTGTAATAAATGTTAATCATTATTCTATGTTGTAATTTTCCGCAATCTCGCAAGATACTATTGTTCAAATTCCCATTGTAGAGCTCTACAATAATTGTCTCTTATGTGTATTATGTGTATTTGTATAAGTAAAGTAATTGTCTGACCCCGCCGGCAATGGGTGCGATGTTCACGATGACATGCAAGATAGTCAAGGCCTGGGCCGCAGTCTGGAAGGAATCGATGATGAGAACCGCGACGCAACCGCGACGCGAGAAAGAAATCAGTTTACCGTGACATGCACGCGACAGCAGCTGCAGCAGTGCTGGAAGCGGGTGTCGTTAGCTGCGTAGACAGGAGACATCTGGAAGTCATTGTTGATTTTTTGGGCAATCATCGATAATTTCTTTCAAAAAGCGCAAATGTCATATAAGATCAGAGTATATCGTGTAGTGAGATCAGAGTGTAGCCAGTCATGGTGAGAGGAACATGCGCATCATAAACAAGTTTAATTTCGGGAAACTATTAGGGGTGCCGGACGAGAAAAGTGCGTGGCAACCACAACAGAATAGTGAGGAGAAAATACGAAGAAAGGGGAGGTAGAAATGGTTTAAATACTGCTCTTCAATGCAAATTAGTTACTAATCGACAAGAAACCGTTCATGAAAGAACTCTCACGTTAGTAATGCTTCTATTTTCAATCATGTCGAGGAATTGCTCAGAAAACGTTGTTGGGAACAAATAATATTGTTCTCCATTGCACAGCATCCGATACGGAACTAGGTCTTATGAGAACTACTTCGCTATACCGTCTCTGACATAAAAGTTGTCTCTCTCCTCCTATAGGTGTCATCCGGAGTATCTACCCCCCTGTAGCGACTTTTATTGACTTTCGTTACCATTCGCTAAGGCGAAAGTAATTATCATTCATAACGGGAAAATCATTAATAATCAGCAAATTCAAACAACAAATTCTATGAGTGAACCAAATGTTTCCATTACGAGTGCACAGCTCGACTTCTCGCCTATTTTGAAATGGACACTTTGACAGATCATCCAAAGCGAGCAATGCCAAAATACTGGAGAGAGAGTTCCATCTCCTGTCGGAAATTGATGTAATAACTTGACAAATCTTACTTGACAAATTTTCAAGAGGGCTGACTCCTCCTTTGTAAATCGTCGTCATTTGCTTATACCTCGTTTAACCATATGTTCTAATTTTATTGTATTTTGTAATATATTTCTACAAAATCTTGTATCGTAATACTCCAGCAATTTTCTCATTTTGTCATGCAATTCGAAAAAAGCCACTGTGAATACTTAATGCTCCCTAGCCTTATAGCAATTAAAGTAACTGTTCTTCTAAACTGTCCTAACCATCAAAACAACACTTGTCATACAATCGAAGTTGCTCGAATATGCGAAACCGGATAGGGAAGTGACAAAGATAACGAGGGAAAATGGCTTGTTTGATAAACTACCACGAACTGAAGATATGATTTTCAGTACTTTATCGATACTTGCGTGAGAAACATTGATTACACGTTCGTACATGGATAAATGTTATACAATTTAGAGCAAAAATTTAGTAAAAATTTTAAAATGAGAGTTTGAACTAGCAGGGTGTGTTGAGGTAAAACTACGTTATGGTAGGGTGCGCACTACGTTTTCAAAGTATGGTTCAGGGGGGCGTTCAGTTGCAGGGCACAGTTCGGCCCAGGGGGAGCTTTGCAGCCGACTCCAGGCTCGGTCCAGGGGGGAGCTCTGTAGCCGGCTCCAAATTCGGTCCAGGGGGAGCTCGGTAGCCGGCTCCAAGACCGGTCCAGGGGGAGCTTTGCAGCCGGCCGAAGGTTCGGTCCAGGGGAAGCTCGGTAGCAGGCTCCAAGTTCGGTCCAGGGTTTTTTAGCCGGCTCCAAGTTCGGTCCAGGGGAGGCTCGATAGCCGGCTCCAAGTTCGGTCCAGCGGGAGCTCGATATCCGGCCCCAGATGACATTGAAGCTCGACTTATGTTGGGGAGTGTTAATGTGCAAAGAGTACTGGCTTATTCCGTTGCAAAAGGCTCGTGAGGCTGAGAGCGATCGAAAAAAGTTGCCACGGAGCCACGAAGTGGCGTAGTGGCAACTTTTTTCGATCGCTCTCAGCCTCACGAGCCTTTCACAACGGAAACGCAGGATACAGTGCGTTCAGAACTTTTTCGAACACTTTCTCGACATCACAGAACGCTTTTCCTCGAAAATTTCGAATTTCCACGTTAAAACGTGTTAGAACACGTTTTGACACGTTTCTGACATCGCAAAACACTTTTCCTGTGATCCCCTACGCTCTGTGAATCATTTTGGAACTTTTCGAAAATTTCGAATTTACATGTTAAAACGTGTTAGAACTCGTTCTGACACGTTTCTGACATCGCAAAACACATTTCCTGTGATCCCCGACACTCATCGGTGCGTTTGGAGAAAGTTCGAAAATTTCGATTTTTCAAGTTAAAACTCTGCAAAACAGGTGAAAACGTGTTTCACGGTACTCAAAAACGTGTTAGAGCGGTTTCTGGCACTTGCGAAAAATGCGGCAAAAGGTTTGCCCGCGGCGGGGGTCGAAACTGGGGGTCTCGGATTCAAAGTTTGGCTCGTAACCCACTTGGCTATGGATTTCGTTAATTAAATTTTGTAAAATTTGAAAGGTATTCTGGTCGGTTACCATATGCAAAAGGATCTGGGAGGATAGCGCGATTTTGAAACGAAATATAAGGAAAATGCGAAAAACGTGACCGCCGGACACACAGACAGACAGACAGACGTTCTGAAATAATAGTCTTTAGGAATGAGTACGCATCCTCTAAAAGTATCTCAATCAATCTGATCTATGGCAGGGCGGCCAGTCGACCTTTCTCTTCATTTCGCGCTTCAAATACAACGGGCGGTTGATGAGATTGATCACGTTCCCCGAGATAACGATGGAAATTGATAAGGACCTGAAAATTAAAAAGTTTTGACTCAATTTAGATGTGTTTTTGCCTCAATTTAGAGTAACGGAGGCACTGACAAGCTAAAGCATAATTCCAGTTTAAAAAAATCGTTGAAACTTATAATTTTTTTAGAAAAAAATTAGAATTCGTGTTATTTCTCACATTGAGAGTGTAACAGACAGTAATGGTGATGGGAAGGAAGAAAATCGTGTAGATCATTGACAAAGCCGTCGCTGAAATGGTGAAAACGATGACAAACAGCTTTTCTGGCAATTAATTTTAATTCACACAGTCCGGTACAGCATACATTTCGGGAGAAAACGAGTATGGCAAATGCTTGTAAAAAAAAATTTCTTTCGAACCACTTATTGGGCCCTTCAGTACCAATGTAATACATGTATAACATTTGTCAATCACCTAAGCAGAGCAGTAGAACTTTTAAAATTGCCTACAATGTGTATTACCGGCCCGAAGACTGTTAATGGATTCTCCTACAGTACTTCAAGCCTTTGAGATGGGGCGGGGGAGCGTGTGTTTCTCTCTCTTCAGGTATTGATCGCTAACTTTCTTTCTACTCTAATCGTGGATTTTATTCTAAAATATGTCAAATATAATTGACGAGAACCATGGTTACAACAATAAATTAAAGCATGTTTTGCATGTTTGTTAAGATTAGCATTAAGACATGAAACAGTCGAATTTACAAGGTAAATAACGGAGCTTCAGATCGCACTTCATTTCGATTTTTTCTCTGCGATTCTTCGAGATTTTGCAAGAATCGGAGGTAGTCATGGAGAACCGGAAATTTAATATTATTATATTTATTTAATTAAAGAAGCTTTATAGTCATATCTACTAGTGTTGCCCGTTCGGTGTCGGTGTCGGGCTGTTTAGATCTTGAAACGGGTGTAAAACGGCCGTTTTGGAGAGAGATGAGAGAGTGTATTTTCACAGGGAAGAGGGGAAAGTGTTCTCTCGCCAAGACAACTCGTTTTGCGTAAAACGGCATTCCCCTTCTCTCTTCCCGTGAAACGGTGATTGATAGGATTTGATCTCTCCCCATTCGTAAAACGAGAGTGCGAGGTCAAAGTGAGGAAGAGAGTGCCGTTTTACGGAAATCGAACCGGCAACCCTAATATCTACATAAGGGATAAACTAAACCTTGATGAAGCAGCAATAGAA
The DNA here is from genome assembly GCA_036245785.1 of Pristionchus fissidentatus. NCBI lineage: Eukaryota > Metazoa > Nematoda > Chromadorea > Rhabditida > Neodiplogasteridae > Pristionchus > Pristionchus fissidentatus. The sequence goes on from BTSY01000002.1 coordinate 13,118,764, forward strand.
TCCAAGCATAAGTGCGTGGCCGGTGAAAGTGCCAAGAACCTTTGAACTTTCTATAATTATCGCGTGGATTGTTTTGATAGATTTAGATACGGAAATTTCCACTAACTTTGCGTATTTGTATTTCCAATGATCGAGAGAAATTCAACAAAACGCCAAGAAATTTCGAGACCCTGAAAACTGAGAATATCAATTTTTGTAAATTATAAATTAAGTGGATGGAAGGAAGTGGTAATTGATAAAAAGAAGTGCTAATTGGTAAGAGGTGAACCTCTTACCAATATAATAAAGACAGGAATGAGAAATCCGCTGCTCTTCCGGAAAACTGCGTACGGCGAGTAAAGTAAAAGTGCAAGATATATTGCGAGTAATGCTCTGTCCTCCTGAATTTGGAATAGTAAAAAGCGAATAATCTCTGTTACCTGATCGTATGCAGCTTTGATTGCAGGAATACAGAGAGCAACATTTATTATCGTAAGAATTTTTGCGAGGATCTTAACGAAAATCATCGCGAAATTCAGAAAAATCTGTTAAAATCATAGAATAAATGCTTCCTTCGCATGATGGAAAAAGCAAAAACCTACCGATACGTGAATTTTGCCGCAGCAGCTCTGATACTTTGAGTCGTTTCCATTGAATTCGGTCATCGTGGAAAATTTAATATGTGAACCTTCTAAACGCACGGAGACAGCAAGCAAAAGGTATGATGCAAACTTGATAAGAGCGAAATCTTTAGAGAAATCTATTCTCGTTTTGAGGGGAACGGCTTGTCCCATAAATCACAAGGAAAATGACGGAAGAAAAGAAAAAAGGACGACAGAGCAAGTTTAGAATCGGCCGATGAAATAGAGAATAGAGAAGAGATGGAAGTGTCAGTATTCTCTAGAGAGAGATAGAGGGGAAAAGGAACACATGGAACGTGAACCCGGCAATGAGCCATCGGGTCATGTGTTCTAGTCATTTTTCGCTTCAATAGTCACACTCTACTTATGTTTTGTCACACGACAAAAGTAAGACAAAAGTAACAAAAATGGCGAATATAAGTGAGAACGATGCAAAGGGGAAGTATACGTAGAGGAGGAAAGTAGCAGTTCGAAAAAATTCTTTTCATGACTGGATTGGGCCGATGGATATAGACAACGATACCTAAAAATGATTAAAAGCGTCAGACAACTTTGGCGCATGTGCACTTACGCAAATTAAAGCGCTAACTGGCCCATGTAACGCAAAATAAATCAGTAGTCAGAAAAATTCTAAATTAAAATTGAAGTCGAAACTAGCCGGGATGTGTTGAGGTTAAATACACTACGCTCTATGCGTACACTACGCTCTATGCACAGTTCTGGGTGCAGGTTCGGTCCAGGGGGAGATCGGTAGCTGGCTCCAGGTTCGGTCCAGGGGGAGCTCGGTATCCTGCTCCAGGTACGGTTCAGGGGGACCTCGGTAGCCTTCTTCAGGAACGGTTCAGGGGGACCTCGGTAGCCTTCTTCAGGAACGGTTCAGGGGGACCTCGGTAGCCTTCTTCAGGAACCGTCCAGGGGGAACTCGGTAGCTTGCTTAACGTTCGGTCCAGGGAGGAGGACTCGGTAGCCGGCTCCAAGTACGGTCCAGGGGGCGTTTAGTATGTTGGGAAATGTTAATTTCTAGAAAGAGTACTGGCTTATTCCGTTGCAAAAAGGCTCGTGAGGCTGAGAGCGATCGAAAAAAAAGTTGCCACTACGCCACTTCGTGGCTCCGTGGCAACTTTTTTTCGATCGCTCTCAGCGTCACGAGCCTTTCTCAACGGAAACGCAGGATACCGAGTGTTGGATTCCCGGGCGTGTTCGAAAACGTTTCCAACATCGCAAAACACTTTTCCTGTGGTTCCCCACGCTCTGCGAACCAATTGGTAACTTTTTGAAATTTTCGATTTTTCATGTTAAAACGTGTTAGAAAACGTTCAGACACGTTTCCGACATCGCAAAACACTTTTCCTATGGTCCCCCACGCTCTGCGAATCAATTGGGAACTTTTCGAAATTTTCGATTTTTCATGTTAAAACGTGTTAGAAAACGTTCAGACACGTTTCCGACATCGCAAAACGATTTTCCTATGGTCCCCCACGCTCTGCGAACCAATTGGTAACTTTTTGAAATTTTCGATTTTTCATGTTAAAACGTGTTAGAAAACGTTCAGACACGTTTCCGACATCGCAAAACACTTTTCCTATGGTCCCCCACGCTCTGCGAATCAATTGGGAACTTTTCGAAATTTTCGATTTTTCATGTTAAAACGTGTTAGAAAACGTTCAGACACGTTTCCGACATCGCAAAACGATTTTCCTATGGTCCCCTACGCTCTGCGAATCAATTGGAAACTTTTCAAAATTTTCGATTTTTCATTTTAAAACTCGACAAAACAGGTGAAATCGTGTTTCACGTTACTCAAGAACGTGTTAAAATGGCTTCTGACACTTGCGAAAAATGCGGCAAACGTTTTGCCCGCGGCGGTGTTCGAGCCTGGGGGTCTCGGATTGTAAGTCAAGCGCGTAACCCACTTGGCTATGGATTTGGTCATTTAAATATTGCAAAATTTTGAGATTTTGGTCTGTTGTTGTATGCAAAAGGATCCGAGAAGATAGAGCAATTTTGAAGCGATTTATTAGGAAGCTTCCGGATACATGATTCCGGCCTCCAGAAAGGGGTCAGGGGCGAGAGAGTGTGCCAAAGTAAGAGAGTCACTCTCGATTTCCCTTACACTCTCGTTCTAACTCCATTCCTGCGAAATTGCCGGCAAGAGGAATGATTTGGAATGAAATGTGCGAAAATTTCATGAAATCGCGTGAAATCAAGTGAAATCAATCGATATTTCACTTCAAAAATCGGCAAAAGATGCTCAAATGTGAATCTCGTTACTCAAAAATGGGTTTGGGCCACATTTGACACTTGCAAAAAATGCGGCAAAAGACTATGCACCGGCGGGGATCGAACCTGCGACCCTCGGATTTGAATTCGAGCTCGCTACCGACTTGGCCATGAAATTATCGATTTTTTGTAAATCAATTTTGAAATGTTTTCTGATGGGTTATCGTATGCAAAAGGATCTGAGAAGATTGCTTGAGTTTGAAGCGATTTATAGCGAAAAAACGAAAAATTTGTCCGTCACGCGGAAGGAAAAAAAAACACACCAACAGACAGACATTTCAATTTCCTAGTAGTGGAGGAAATACTTTCGTACATTGTTAGGGCTTCTCCTCCTCCTTGTCGGACTTCTTTGGCTTGTGCGGCCCTCTCCGACGCTGGCCGGCATGACACTGAGTAAGGAAACGAAAGTAAAATCAACAAAGTAACGACAGGAAATCAATAAAGTGAAGAAAAATAGCGGCCATTTCAAAAAATGACAAAACTGGGCGGATACTGTAGTCAGTCAGGGATGTCGTGGTGGGAGCCCATGAATTTCACACAAATACCGTCGGATTACCGTAGTTTTCAAACATTGATTTTGTATTAATTATATACTATTTATTGCTTATTTATATTATTTATTTATTTTAATATCAACAATGCTTTTACCAATTTAGAATTATGCAAAATAAGGGAATTAAAGTAAGAAAAAGGAAAAGTGAATGCAATTCATCACAACACAAGCAAAAATAGCGATAAACAAACATCTCATTACATGGCATAACACTTCAATAGCGCTAAAGTATTAAACATAGGCAGCATTCTGACAGTGTGAGATCACTCAGCACGCTCAAAGCGGAAGGACCTCCGGATGTAAGTATGCTTTCCTACTTACATGTAAGTAGGCCATACCAATGGGGTTTAGTAGGCGCCTACTAGCCCGGTTAGTATGCGCACTCCTAAGTATGTTTTCTCTCAGTGTATATAATTCATGGGGAATCATCAGGATCGATAGGAATTCGAATGGGAATTCTTTGTGAATGAGGAAGGATGGGGATTCTACGAAATCATTAGTCTACACTGGAGAGCGACGACTTTCAACATCTAAACGCCTCACTCCCCGCGAAAACTTATGATTTAGTAGATATAATTTCTCGCGAGTAATAATAATAAATCAAACGTCATATCCATCATGAGAAGAAAGGTAACAGCACCGATTATGCAGATTATTCGAGCGGGCCTCTGGACTAATTGGACTATCTGGACTCTGGACTAAAACTTAAAAATATTCATTATTTTAAATTAAAATTGTAAATATAATATCGTACAGTTGTGTGCTGCGCGCAGCAGACTGTGTGGGAATAACGGGGTGTTCGGCATCAAAAGGATCGAAAGGTACTAGAGCCATCTAAAAAGAAGAATCAGGAAAAAATAATACGAATTCAAACAACAACAAACAAAAACACAAGAGACGAAGTGCATGGAAACAAACAAAAAACGCACATTTTGTCGTAATAGAATAGCTGAGAACGGACAAAGGTAAAGGTGCTCCATGTCAAGCGATTTTACAGTAGCAATCTACCACGCTAGATGGGGCAAGCCGGTAGGCCAGCTGCAACGTGGGATTACGTAACCCAAGCTTTCCCAAGGCATCTAGGGCACGTTATCTTTCGCAATCAAAGTTGCTACCAATTTACCTTCCCGGGGTGGATAGAAGGCTTGGTTGGCGTGGGCGGGGATCGAACTCGTGACCCTTCGAATGACTAGCAGTTGCTTACACCACTCGGCCATTCCGCCCATATACTTAGCCAACGCAAGCTCCGCCCACTTTTTGTCTTCACGTGAGGCGAGAAGTGTCCCGATCAAATGGCAAGCTTCATTTTGAGCCAAATCCTTCGTTCAAAAGCTTATTCGAGAGCTCTCAGTGAACTCTACAAATGAGACCTTGCGCACCGTTTTCTGACAACATTTAGTAGATCAAATATTGATTGAAAGCTTCGATTGTAGGTGTTTAGAGCACTTCCATTTCATCGGCACAGCTGCGCAACTCTCGGTTTGTGTGGATTAGCTCGAGGGATCAATATCAAGAAAAAAATTTGAATTTTATTAATGCGCAGAAATGCCATTTGAATTTTAAGAATTTTACAAAATCAGCAAAAAAAATTGCAAACCGATGGATTTGAACCTGCGACCTTCTGTTTATAAAGCCCTTGCTCAACCACCTGAGCCACGGGGAGCACGGGAAAGAAGCTCTATGCCGCTCTCATGATCAGTCAGAGTTTAGAGATGCAGATAAACTCCGCCCCTTTCTCTCTCGTTACCAATTCAGTCAATCGGCGCGAATGGTTATCGAGCTATAGCGCGACTCGGAAACAAGATATCGACAAACGGCAAAAAGGATGATGTTATTGGGACTTCAGTGGATACTTTGAACATATTTTTCAAACATTTGCATAAAATCGGCAACACACCTTGCGGTCCCTACATATACTGGGAAAATGAGGAACGAGGGAAACACTAAAATGAGACGAGAGGAGAAGAGAGAATGAGGCGAGGACTCGTCTTGATCGAAGCCCTAGAGTGAGTCTCTTCAGAAAAAAAAGATTTAATTCCCATTCAATGGTGGTTTGTTACATTGCAAAGAAAAGACACGTAATCACGAAAGGAACTGAGGATATTTTGGCGTAAATTTTAACGGATAATTGATTTAACAATGGATACTAATCGAAGAGTTTATTGTCAGGTACTAATTACACACTAATTAGAAATTTCTTCTTAGTGATTGGTTAAATGACTGCAGGGTGATACTTGGCGTAAGTATAGTGAAACGCTCCTTGCTTCTTGTTGTATCAATTAGACTTAAAGGAATTTTTAAAATGGTTTGCATCAAAAATTTAGGTTTCGCTCCGAGCGTTTTCCAAATATGTATTATTTTGTGCTTTCACTTGCCGAAATTTTCAGAAACTTCGTGTTTGCTGTTTCCAGAAATATATCTCGTAGCTCGTCGCATGAAAACACAACTTTTGGAGTATCAAACGGTTCCTACAGCGGTGCTGCAACTCATAAAGACTATATCGGGACGAAAAGGTTAATTTGAAAAAGAAACAAATTGATTTACTGCACTTCCCGAAATGGAATGCCAGACACCTCTGTTAGAAGCTTAAAATAATCCGTTGTCATTCTTTTGTTATCATTTTTAATGACTTTCCTTTTACTTTTATAGTCAATAAAATAGAGATAATCGCTTTATCATCATCGTTCTCGGCATGCGATAATTATTGTTGCATGCCTTACGGCGCCGTCACGTCGCCTATTTGGCGCCACTCTATGGCGCGGGCGCTGGAGCGACGGCTACTGGAGGAGGAGGAGGAGGAGGAGGAGGAGGAGGGTAGGCAGGGTAGGCGGGAGGGTACGGGGCATAGGTAGGAGCGTAGGGAGAGACAGCGTAGTTGTTTGCGTAGACCGGATCCGTTCTATTATTTTGTCGGGCGCAGTAGATGCCTGAAGAGATGAAGATGACAAATGAACGAATTGATTGTCTCCATCGAGTATCGTGAATTGGCTACCGTACCCCGGAGTGCATCGGTCTCCATAATCTTCCAACTCACAGGCAATGATGCAGCAAGGAATGCTGCAGACGCCGACGAAGATGAGCAGGCCTATGACTATGACGCCCACATCTGAATGGGATATATCCATTATGTATTGTATTACATAGCCAAATTATGTGAGGCGTACTGGAACTGGCACTACTGCAGTTTTCAGGATTAGCCAAGCTCTACTCAGTCATTCTTTGAGGGTCCCAAACAGTTCAGTAGTACCCTAGAACTCAGAAATTCGTAATAAATCATTATCCTATTATCTATTTCTTTCCACTCACCATAGTCCGTATCGTCCGAGTAGGAGGAGTATCTGTTGTCTGAAATAATGAATTGTCAATCTCGCACTCACACTCGATAGCTTACAGTACACTCAAATTATTTGGCAATACGTTCAATCGATAACTGACAAGCGCACGACGAGTGAGGGAGAGCGAGTAGGACGAGTGCCAAGAAGAACCGCATGCTGAAAAAGAGGTTAAGGTGGTCGGAGTGGGAGTTACGGTGGATAAATACGAGAGGTGAGAGAGGCACCGACCTGTAGCGAGCGACCATTTGGTGAGAAATGAAGGAGGAATGAGAAGAACAGAATAGGAGAACAATGAATGATCACGGGGAACTAGTAAAATTTGATTCAATTTGAAAAACTTTAATGTATTGCTTTCGTTATCAGTGACTTAATAACTTACTTATCACATACTTATCATCTTGCTATCGATAGCATGTACATAAATAATTGCTTTATTTTCACATTCGATGAATCGGATTAATGAATTTTGATGGCGCCTAGAAGTCGCATTATAGTCGCCCTCAGGCGCTAATGGAGAACGATGGAACGAATAAATCAATCGTGAAAACCATAAATATATTTGAATTTTTGTTATTCTCTTCGATTGTGTTGCAGCAACATAGTAGTCAAACTCTTAGGAGTGTTTCGGATGTGTTTGAATCGTTCTCACGTTCTTTCTTGTGATGCTTATTAGAACACGATCTCTGCGTATTCTAAAATCGCTTTGCCAGAAGCGCCATTAATCGAGCTCGTTTTCATTCGCTGCATACAATGTGCGCGGTGCTTGACGAAGCAAAGCTTTCAAGCCAGAGTTGGAAACCATCAATAGAGTGTCGGCGAGACATTATGAAAAGAACCGTACTGCAATATTTCATTCATTGTGCATTCAGTAACTAGCAGAAAGAAAAGAACCTCTTTGAGTTAACCTAATATTGCTATAGAAATATTAATCGTCTACGATGAACAGTCGCACAGTAATCTATTTTCAGATTTCAACTCACCACCGCCGTTCATCCAGTGTTTGCTGATCCACGGTCAACAGTGAAATGCGGACATTTCGAAGAGAATTCCGAACGAGAGCTAACGTTTCCCCTTCGATGTTATGCAAATTGAGTTGGTCGATGTACGAGCATCGAAGAATCGTTCTGCTCAGACACTTGAACAGCTCGTCGCGACAGTAACCCGCGCTCAGTTCGCGATGCATGACCACTAATCTCGGCTATAATATCATTTGTAAAAACCAGATCGGAATTTATTCCCCATGACAATAATAGGAAATGAAAATGAAAAACTTACTCTTCACACTCTCATTTCACCAGTTTGTTAAGAAAAGAGTTCAGAAGACCAACACAAATTGAATAATACATCACATTCTAGACTGGGTTTGAAAATAACGTCAGATCAAAATCTCCCGAATTTGAAAGAATTGTCAAAAGAATACCGCCTGAAAACTTGATACCATTGCTTTACAACTTACATCTTCTCTATCAGGTGAACATGCCCAGTTCTCTGACCAAGTGGCGACTTCGAAATGGACTAACTAATTTCTGCTTATAAGCAGATAGACTCGCAAAGCTCCTGTTATACCGTCATATTGAATTGTGTGGCTTCTCGCCGCGCAACTTCTCACACTGACTCTGCGAAATCTATACGTTTGTATCAAGTTTGAATTCCTATCACAAAAATACGAAATTTCAGATTTTTCACGATAAGAGATCACGATCAGTGTGCTGATGTTCAGGTTGTTCGAGGTCACACATTAAACAATATGAAATGGGTTCTGTGAGTCTGTCAGTCGTCGTGAGCGGTCCCTCTCCATTTCTCTCTGATGGAGAGGGGAGTTTCCCTCAATTTCCCTCGCCTATGCGAGATCGGAATGGGGATCCAAGCCAGACTGGTCACCGTGTGATGGGTATGACTACATAAGATGGTTGGTCCCTCAGTTTCTAGACTCGATGAATCTCCTTCTGAGATTGATGATTTGAGTTTGGTTAACGCATATTCAAGAAAGCAGACACCATCTTTATTTATTATAATGCAAAATCTTCAACGTCAAGCTCGCGAGATTACTATTCTTTCTCCAGCCAATATTTCTTGTATTTGTATTGTATACTATGCGTTGTTTCAATTGCTCTCGGATCAGTGCAACAAGTTAATGTGCGGGGTTTACCCACTTTTCAAGTCTAATATCATAAATTACTATCAATTTCCGAAGAGACAACCCAAAATCATCCAGTGATTGATGCCCAACTTTTTATAGAAGCATCATTTCCCCCGGAATGGTACGGAATGGCACACTGGCGCGTCCTGGATTATTTTGCATGAGCAAGACCGGCTTCTTTTGACGAGTTCTGGCAAAAATAGGTGAGAACATATTTAAACGAAATATCCGGGTTTTCCTTGTGTAGTTTATTTCAATATGACGCTGTTCGTGTAAGAATCGAGCAGATCCGGCAAGTGCCGGCACAGTAAAAAAATGTCGAATTTCTGTAAATCTGTCATTTGAGGTTATCGAGGGTGCTGATCAACATAGGAATATTCAATTTGCACAAAAGGCTTGCAAAAAAGGCAGGCAAGATGTCGCCACTTGAAAATCATATTTTCCCAAATATTTCAGTCGCTGATAATGCTAATTTTTTGTTCTTTGTATCTCTTGTGCAGAATTTCACCGCGGTCACTTCTATGTACTTCATTTTGTATCATTATTATAAATAATTTTTAAAAATGCAACATTGTGCTGAGCAATTTCTGACCTTGTTAATGTACATAGCTCGGACCCGCGTAATGAGACGATTCCAAATCTGTGTTTTGAGCGAAATTCGTCATGCGAGTTTTAATTGAGCTAACATAAAGTGTAACGAGATTGTAAGTAAAAGGGGCCTGAATCTGCCTCTCTTTCCCTCGACCCTTTCTCTGCGCCCTCTCACTTCACCACACTATCTCGTCTTCCCCGCGAGTCTCCCCTTCTTGGGAAGGCGAGAGAGCGTGGTAGATTGAGAGAGCCGAGAGAGGGGAGGTCAATGGAGATGAGAGAAAGAGGGGAGATTTGCATCTTTTAGTTGCAATCCCGTAACACTTTATGTTAGCTCAATTAAAACTCGCATGACGAATTTCGCTCAAAATACAGATTTGGAATCGTCTCATTACGCCGGTCCGATCTATGTACATTAACAAGGTCAGAAATTGCTCAGGACAAAGTTGCATTTTTAAAAATTATTAATAATAATAATGCAAAATGAAGTACATAGGCGTGGCCGCGGTGAAATTCTGCACAAGAGGTACCAAGAACAAAAAATTAGCATTATCAGCGACTGAACTATTTGAGAAAATGTGATTTCGACGTGGCGCCATTTGGCGCCAACGGGCGCCTTTTGTTGAAAATGAGTATGCCTATCGTGATCAGCACCTTCGATAACCTCAAATTACGGACTTACAGAAAATTGACCTTTTTTCACTGTGCCGGCCCTTGCTCGATTCTTACGCGAACGCCCTCATATGTCTCCTTCTTATTTATGCCAATCTTTATATTTCCATCAAATTCCATCATTTATCGATTCTGTCCAAATCTTCACGCAGCAACAAATCAATCATAAGAAATCTAATCCCGTTTGTGTCTCATCATTTTTCGAAAAAAAATGGCTCGCAATTCTTAAAACTTTGTGTTATTTTTCTTTGGCAACTGCTGAAATCACGGCAAACAATCAGATCTACTGGATTAACTACAAAAGCGTCTCACTGGGGGAATACGGTAGTACATATTTCAGATTGTCGTGTCGAAACCCGTCTGTGAAGGAGGGAAGTGTACGGTAATCGGGGCGTATTGAAGGATGGAAGAGAGGGAAGGGAGAAAATCGATCTGAGCAGTTTACGGGGCGGTCTATGCTTACGGTATAGGTTGAAAGAGATTATTGATTGAAGGGATTGAGAGGGTGAGTAAAGTGGCGAGCGAAAGTTATCGATTGCACTGAGATTTGTGATGAAATGGCAACAGAGAGAAAGGGTGCGAAATCACAATGTGGGCGTGAAATATTTACAACAAAAGGGAGGAATAGAGATACGGTAGTCTATAGACAACTGGGTTTGATCGACAACTGCTTTTAATGTCGTCCATCGAGAGCATCGAGATATTTGTAGTCGATGAGACGAGGAATGAGAGTGTGTCTGAAATTGGAGTAGTCCTTTAATTGTAAATGTTTCCCAGCGGGAACAAAGACGATTGTCAACCAATTTCAATCACATTACATCTTTGCGGAATTAAATCTATTTTGAATTTTAAAAAAATCGATCTATATAACTGTTTTTTTTTTGAAAATTAAATGTACAATATTTTTTATTTAAAATGATTACCTGATCGGAAGGAAGAAGAAGCAAACAATGGGGAAGACCATTTCGATGAATGGATAAGGAGAGAATCCGAAGGCACAGAGAATGATTAATTGCAGTAATTGACAAGCTGTGAAGAGATGAACCTGAGAAGTCTTTCTTCATGCCGTGTTCACATTCCTATTGATTACTATCCATATTACTAAAATAGCTGAATTTAAGAATTTAGATTTTTTTTTCTTCACTTTGTCACCCTGTTGTGACATCGTACCTATCGTGTTACCCTACCCTTGGTCACATATTATATGTTTTCAATCAACGACTTTTGGCATGATTAACGATTGACTGAGTGATGTCAGCTCCACTAGAGGTAATGTTTTGATATTTACAGATCAGATTGAGTAAGGATCTATTAGTTTCGCATAAAAATCACTGTAGAGAACGTTACGAATTTTATGCAAAATTCGAACAAAAAATTTAACACAAACAAGAATTAAATATAAACAAACCTTCCGTTGCGGCACCTTTCGGATGTAGTGAGTGGGCGGGTAGGCTTGCTGAAATATTTTATTTTAACAAATCTATATCTGAAATATATTCGACACTGTTGCTACGCAACTGCACGATGAAACTCACTTGTTCTGTTATCAGCAACAACAGTCTTTCAAACATTTCGTTCCCATTGAGTGAAGTGAGTGCCATATAGAGGAAGAGACCGTGCAAGACGGAAGTGGGAATCCATCTGGAAATCGTATTTTGACTTATATAAATATGATTTTTTATTACTTTCAATGCATAATGTTGTCAGAAGTTTCATCTGAAATGGCTTGTTTTGGCTTGTTTTTTTTGCAGTCGAAAGCTCATTGTCATATTTTCCCAAAATAAATTATGATATTCCATCGTTGGTACTTTCGGTCCCACCTCAGAGGATACGGTAGCAGCCAGAAAGCACTTGCGAGTATCATAATATGAGCGAGGAGTGAGGCGAGTCGAGTCTCCCGCACGTTCATGATACTGTAACACGAGCGAGTTTGAATGACACAGTTGTTTCATGTTTAAGAAGCAGAAAATCATCACGTGATGATAAATTCGTATATTCATTAGCGTTCTGATTTTCCCAGAGTCGTTGTAAAATCAATTTTTAATAACTGACACTTCATGGACGTGCCCTTGGGAGACGCGCTCCTCGACATCAGCCAGAGCTCTGAAAAAAGTTTCTTTTGTTTCAAAAAAAAATACAATTTTTTTGTAAACTGCATTTTCATATGACTAATTTGCAGGCAAACTCCTCTGAAAACCAAGTTGCATTATGCAAATTGATTCTCACCTCAGATGAAGGGGCGAGTGTGGCAAAGCTCCGTGCATCCAGGGAAGACCCACTGCAAATCGCATTGTTAGTTCACCTGCACTTAGCTGACCATAGAAATAAATTTAATTTTGTTGCACTTATTATTAGTTCTAAAAACTTTTCCCTAAAGCACTACTCTGAATTAACCTCACACTTTATGAAAAAATGACGAAACACAACTGAAAAAAACGCGAAGTCAAAAAATGAGAATAAATGGTTATCTCACCCATCGAAAGAAACATGTTCAGAATGGCAACCACAAATAGATCCAGATTCTGAGAAGAGCCCTTCTTCAGTCTGCAATAGAGAAGGTTACCGTACTCCTTATTTCCAACCTGCAAGGTCAGAGGGGACATGACAAATTGAGCTTATTTTTTCTTATTTCTGGGAATCTCAGGAAAATGATTTAAAATATTAATGTTTTTTTCATGATTATTTAAAAGTTGTTGTGACAAAGCTGACTTGTTCTGGCTGTTGTTCACAATCGCACTCGTGATGTTTTGATCGATAAAGAAGAGGAAAGAGAGGGAGAAACCGAGGAGAAGACAGACGAAGTAACCCTGAAACAAATTATTGATTATTTCCGACTTAATTTAAAGGTACGATAAGAACAGGGCAATTAAGCAAAATTATAACAACATGCCAGCGCATGTTTATACAAATGAATTATTTGTTTGCAATAATTATTCGAACGCACCGGCCATGGGAGAGAGAAAATGGGAGCGATTGCAAATAAGGCGACGTCCTCTCGCATGTTGAATTTATCCTCTGCAATGGATTGTTTTGAGAGATTGTAAAGACACACCACTGAGCGTGATAGATGGAATTAAACATACTTCATATTAATTCACTCGATGAATTCGTCAATTTCGTTGTTCCACTATGAAGGAGTGAAGCAGTTTTAAAACTTACTTTCGACACTCGAAAATCCGTAAGATCCGGCGATTGTCATAATCATCACAGAGGCGGGAAGGGCGTAGTCGGCCAGCCATTCTCGACGAGATCTGAATCGAAAAACTGATATAACAATGCTTATTGAAGAAAGGAAAATACTTCAAAATTTGAAATTTAGTAGTGTACACTAATGCAATGTAATAGATTCGTTTACAATATATTTGTGACCCCGTTGAGTTCTAACCTATCTTTTCGCTCGAGAAAATTTCACCAAAAAATGTTCGAACCTCGTCAGATAGGGCGTCTTGCGGAAGTTGTAAAGGAAAAGGCCGAGCCAGAGAGTTCCCAGCATGAGAAGGACGTAGAGAATCGATGTATCGCGTTTACAGTTCTGTAAATAAATATGACTATTTTTATTAAAAAAATAATCTGTCCAAGATATTTTTAATAAGTTTAATGGGTAAAAACTGACTCCAACAGCGGCCGTCGCTATTTCCGTCACATTTATGCCTGTTATATTATTCGCTCCGCAGTACGAATAATTTCGGGTGAATGCTGAAAACAACAATGATTTTATATATTCCTAATTTTCTCAAAGAAAACACAGAAAGCTCTCCATTCCAATTAGTTTGAACAAATCCAATAAAATGTCTTTCCGTCAGCTTTTACCTATCTTATATTTTTTACAATTACAATTCTCCTCATCCCCTACGAAAAGCCGAAGCGAAATGTAAATCGTTGAAAGAGAATAATAGATTTTAAAAATTGGATATGAATGATGCAATTTCTCACTCCTAGCAACTGCTCGCAAACTCTCCACAGTGAAAGCGATGGCCATGAATAACGAGAACATTTCTTCGGCGGATCTGAATCATAATTATTTATTTATTATCAATTAATTGGATCGAAGGATTCCACAGAATGTTTCATTTACGATATTGAAAGAGACTATTTTCCATTTTTTCCATATTCCTCTCTCATATGTTAAGGGATCCCTGAATTCGCCTGTTCGTTGTTTGATCACAATTCGACGAAGACATTCTTAAACATTGTATTATTTTGAAATTATTCACCTCGTAGCCATCTTCATAAGACTGCACATTTCTGTAGCCGCGTAGAGAACCTAGAGAATAATATATTTCCATTCGAATATAACACGTTTACATAATTACAAAAAGGGGAGAAAGTTCAGGATGAGAAAGTGTGCAAATGGAAGACTGTCCATCTCGCGCTTTGCACTCTCTCTCTCACATCATACCACTGTCTGGCCTATTCAATGTTCTGATATCGAAGAGCTTATCCATTTCTGTTACATTATTTGATCTTGTATTCAACCTCTGTATCTTTCTTATTTGTTTACATAGGTTGCTTTATGCTGCGCAAATTTCATGGGGTGCAAGGTGCAAAACAGTTTTATGCACCTTTCATAACTTTATTCCTAGTGAAGCTACAACTTCCAAACTTGATAGAAGGATTGCAAGCCACGTTTGGAATATTTTCCTTTTTGATTGGAGAGATTTGGTTCAGTTAGATCTGAGTTACACGAGTTTTCCACCCTCAGAGGGTGGAATTCCACCCATGATATTTGCACAGCATAAATCTCTCTCGATCCTCACCAGAAACATGCTGCAGAATAATCCGACGCAAGCATACATCGCATAGAAGTCGTAGCCAAGCTCAGTCGAGATCTTGAAGATTACTGAAACAAAACAAAAATCACTTAGCAAATTTCTCACAAATAAAAATACTCTAGTCGTTTGAAACTCTAGTTTTCAATGAGTGCACACAAAAAACGGGAAACCCGCTCAGTTTTGAGTTGAGTTGAGCTCAGTTGAGATGGGAAACTCTTCGTTGGAAATCACAACTGTATATTTGTGAGATAAATTAATTTACCTTTTATATAGATTGCTAAGGGTACTGTAGTTAACAAAATAATCATTGGTTGGCCTCCGAAAAGTGAGAAGAAAATGCCGCCGATCGCTTGAGCGAAAATGATCTTCTTCACATCTGAAATTCGACTTTATTCACATATTCAAATTCATTTTATATTCACATAATACTCTACCTTTCCAATATTTATTGCAATTTTTACTACAATTCATTAATAAAAATACTATTGAATAATAAGATCAACTCACTGATCTTTCCCTCAGTATTATCATCATTGAGCACTCCAAATGCTATGGCGGGAAGAAGGCAAGCGAAATAGAGAAATACAACCTGCGCAATTATAAATTATTTATAAATGTCTGCCAAAACCACATGAGTTTCTCGATCTGAGTTTACATTATATGAAACATCCTGAGAGCAACAGGCGAGAGAATCCAAGTTTTCGAACACTCTTTCTTCGCCCTGATGCCTTTCTTGGGAGCATCAGGGCGCGGATCGGCAACGTTTTTCGACCCTTATACACCTTTAAACCAAGTTTTGAGTCGGTTGCTCCACGGAGAACCAAGATAAGAAATTGGGGGAATTCATATCTTGACCTTTTTCCATTTCCTTTTTCCGAAAAGTAACACCACATTCGTATTGAAATTACTCATCACTCTGGGTTGCAGTCTGTATTACAAGCACCATTTAACGATTTCAATTGATTGATTTAAGATAATATACTCACCGTACTGAACAGCTTTTGAAGCGTCCTATGCCCGAATATTCCATCCGTAAAGTCGGATATGTACTGCTTGGACCGTCGTTTCAATTCCTCTTGCAATCCTCGGAATGGATACCAGCGATTCGGACCGAACTAAATGAGTTCACTATCTATCGCATTGACTGTGAGCACAGAATTGCTATTACAATTTTAAAATGATACGTTCATGAAATGGACTACTGGTGGTGTACTCTCTTTCTATACCTCGGCGTGTCTCTCGCTTTCTCATGCTCTCTCGCAGCCGTATCTGTTGTTGAGCACGGATTATCAACGGAACGTTTTATTATTTTGGATGAGTGTTTGTGAATTTGTAATAGGCGACCTGTTCTCCAATGGTTCATTCCTTGGAGCACACTTTTCCAAAACCTCATTCCAAAAGTTCCTTCGTTTTTTTATAAATGGGAGAGTGTGTGGAATAAAGGATTGCAGAAATAGTTTGCATGGCAATTTTGTGATATTTTTCCTTGATATCTCCTGGATTAGCGTTTTCCCGTAGAAGAAATGTTCAATTTGTTCATTATAATACAAATTTGATATAACTCAAACGTGTTCTCACAATTTGTTCCTTTGCTTGGGATAAATGAATGGACGCCTTTCGTTCTCTCCACTGATTCTGATCCACTGCGAGTTCTTTCGCAGCTTGGAGAAGAGTCGCTCTGAAATATTGAATTTATAACACTATTCCGGCGCTTGAATTAGGAATAAAAATGTACATTGAAAAAAAAATTGAACTGAATAATGGCAACAAATTAGTTCTGTAGATCAAATATTATGTGAAACAGTTTGGTAATGTAGTGTCAAGTAGTTGTTAGAATATGAAAATGCCTATGGATACGGTGATCAAAAATGACTTGCCTGAATTGTTCTACAGTCTGTGCCATGACCAATCTCTGTCGAATGTCCATATCAGCGAAGAGAGTAGCGAAGGTTCGAGTTGTTTCCAGCGCCGTTTTCGTCCCTTTCTGTAAGTTTTCCGATTTTATAGTATATCAATGCGTATAATCACTTTACCCTAACCGAACTATCTTTCATATGCCTGTTGAAACTTTCTTCTATCCGGCACATCCGTATCGATTTTTCGCTCACATTTGGACTAAACACTATTACTACGACTCTGTAATCTTCCATGCGAATATTAAATTTTGGCTATAAAAAACGGCAAAATGTAAGAGAAACAAAAAATTAAAAGATACACTTACAGTACCGAATACCGTATCCCGTAGGATCTAGACTACCTACTGCCCTATCCATCTCGACCCCTCTCTCCACTTCGAATGATGTGAATTCCTCTTCTTCCCTCTCTCTCACTTCGTCTCTTTCTAGCCTTCTCCTTCAGCTTTTCTTCTCATTCTCTCCAAATCCAATTTGTGTCTTGTCCAGAATCTCTCTCCCCTTTCCGCACTCTTTCGCCGTCCCTCTAACCGTCTGCCTTCTTCCGGTCGCTCTCTCCCTTTCACACGCTTTCTCAGGACTGATTGCGCGCTCTTGTGACATATTCCTGATTGCGAATATGTGATAACTTGTGGATCCGCGGGGACTTCCGAGTTCGACGCCCTCTTCATAAAATTTAATTTTGTTCTCGACTGGCGAGAGAGTGTGCAGAAAGTGGAGAGCAGGGGCACTGACGCACAAACAAGCCCCTCTCTCTCTCTCTCTCTCTCTCTCGTTCTCTCTCTCCGTGAGCAGCTAATTCCGAGCTTGTTTTGAGGCGCTTTCCACCCTCGCAGCTAAAAAGGCAGGCCGACAAACAAGGGAAAACTGTTCTGTGCTCGACGCGTTTCGATGTCTTCCGTCTCTTTTCTTAGGCCCGAAAACCATGTCGTAAATACAGTGAAAAGGCGGAAAATGGCAGACTGTTCGACAAAGATCCCGCCTATTTTTTGGTGGAAAGCAGAGTTGAATTCTCAATGAAAATTTATTTTTAAAAAATTCTTCCGTAGTGCGAAACGATACAAGATAACTCGCATTAAAGAAGTAGTCAAATGGAGATTCCGAGATCTGAAGCCATCACAGATTTTATTTCATTTTCCTGGTGGCTCTTAATAAACGCCTAATAAAATTAACCTAAAATATTCCACAAAAAAAGATCAACTCAGATACTGGAGTGATCGAGGTTGTATTGTACGACCATTTTTAATTTGTAGATATTTTCAGTATTAAAAAAAAATCATTTTTCACGTACCGCTCTGGAAGGAGCGATGACGATGATGATAAATCGAAGATCTTGCATTGTCCTTCCGAGATTCGTTGGATGAGAAAGACGAGCGATGGCTACGTGTCGATGTTGAACTGTGTTCAGCATGCAACTGAAATTGGGCACAATTTACGCCGGTGACGAGTTTTTAAGATCATTATTTTAGTACGTCTGTAAGTTAAAAGCATCTAAAATTCACTTTGAGATGGTCTGAACATTTCGAAGACGAGTCCTTGAACAAGTTCTAAAATGATAGACACTGTCTCTTAATGATACAGATCATAAAAATCAATGCAATGGTAAAAAGAGGGGACGATCTTTCGATTTTCCGATCTATTAAAAAAATTCTCATCGGTGGCCCCCGTAGTCTTTCTCTCCACTCTGCCTCTACAGATAATCCGCTAGAGACAAGTGTTATTGTATCCTAAAATACTATCATTTTTGTTTTTTCGAAGGATATATGCATTGTACCTCGACCTGTATAATAAAAGTCTTTTCAGTCACGGCCATCTTATTTATAATTTTTAAAGGTAAGGTAAGGTGAGGTACTACCGGAATCAAGAGGACTTTACGCCGATAAGCGACTACTCTACCGGGGCCCACCGGTAAGGCCGCTTGCTGCACAGATCTACGTATCCCCTGCTGATTAGGCTTCTGGGCACGTTACCATTCGCAATCAATGTTGTGTAAGGTAACGTAATTTAGTTTTAAACGTATCATTTAATTAATTACCACTTACAGTGCACAAATCCATGTCTGATCGTAGTCGAAAGTACCGCATCCTCCTCCCGTCGTGCAGATTGATTGGACCGTTCGAGAAAGAATGTGGACTGAATTATATGCATTATCGATTATAAAGTGTCCCCCAAAAATACTGATTTTGCCATCAAGTTCTGATTTTTTAACAAGCGCATTTGCTCTACAGTTGGTGCTCTACAGAGCGTGTAAAATTGAGAGGGAATCTCTCACTTTTGCGCACTCTCTTACCCTGACCCCTTTCCTTAGGTATGAGTCGAAAATGAATTCTCACATTGATTGCCCGCATCCTGCGTGAACAGCACGTTTCGCACTTGTTCGGAGGTGAATTCGGGTTCCTGGATGTCCATCTCATGGATGATCCTGAATGATAAATATCGATTTTTTTACTTCTTTATTGGCACTTTGCCCAAGTATGCTCAATTCTGTCTGTTTCTTTATTGTTTCGTAGAACTTTCGTACCACCCGGAAATCCATCTTTTTTTTCGTAGGACTACTACTCTTCCCGTGAGGAGGCGTAATGGACTAAAGAGCGACTCTTTGGATGCGAGGGGGACTAAAATTAGACGGCCCTGAGGGCCTATCTCTCCTCTCTCCCCTCCCTACTACTCGAGTCTCTCTTTCATTGTGGCTCGTGTACATGGGAAGCGCGCGTCTAGTTAGTGATGCTAAAAGACTACGAGAATTGAAGACGCGAAAGAGTCAACTGTATCTCATCAAACGAGTTGTTTTGGGTGAAGTATTACAAATTAACTCGTCCAAAATAATAAACCGTCCCGCTGCTAAACGCAGAAATGGCGGGCGAGTGATCTTGACCAATCAAGGTGCGCGCCGAGGTATAGAAAGAGAGTGATCACACACCCCATAAGCACATTTCGTGATCGTGATATTCGTGAAATAGGTATATCAAAAATCACTTTTTACCTCCTTTCGGCTTCAATGGTTGGGGGATATTGACAGTGTCCGGTCTGTGTGATTTTCCCACACAAAAGAGAAGGTGGACTTTGATAGTGGTCGAGGGACTTGTTATTCTCTCACATGAATTGCACTCGACTGTCAAAGAAATTCGCCCGCCGCTTGACTCTCAGGATGAGGGAATACCGGGAAAGAGTGAGGATAAACAGTAAATACAATTTAAAATGTTCGGATAAGTTGAAGAGTGCACATCATTATTTTCTGGCAAACAATTCTAATCCTCTTTTTTCTTTTCATCCTCTTTTTTTCTTTTCTCCTTAGCTCCGTTCGGGTCGCCTCGGAGGCGCCGCTTCTTCTACTTCGCTGCTCCCCGATCATCGTTAAATTGTCCATGTCGGTTCCGAGCTACCGGCTAGTGTGTACTCGCGCATTTATTGTTGCGATAAAGATATATATAAATTTCATCTCCAAATAAGCGCAGCTCCTCGAGTTGGGAACAATCATTCATCGTTATCGTGATCATACACAAATTAACTAATTCCAGGGGTAAAATGATGCGAAAAGTGCCGGTTCATAATTCCCAGGTGATTCCCTGTTTCCCCCGTCCGTTAAGGTATCTCCCAGTCCTTCTCCCTCCATGCGAGGGTGGGGGCATCTGTTGTGTCTGCCCCTTCTCTCTCCCTCCACCTTCTATCCCTGTTCTGATTGTTTTCCTCTCTCTCTCTCCTCTTTTTTTCGTAGACCCGAATTCTCTATTTTATTATCCGATTCTTCTTCTTTTCTATTCCCATCTCTTCTCTTCTTCCACAGTCGTCGATTACTCTGTGACTGACTTCTGTAACTGCGACCCCGACTAACAATAAACAACTACAGGAAAGAGAGAGAGAGAGAGAGAGAGAGCCGGGAAACACGACTCAGTGGAAATATGTCTACGACGGGCTACCGTGCCAGATCATCCCGCAGACCGGTTAACCAGAAAGTGCTTTGGAGTGAGAGAGCGTGTCAAATCGAGAGAGACTCTATCACTTTTGCACACTCTCTCGCTCTACTCCTGATCTGTTGGTTTGGAGTGATGAGGTGCGACGACTTTGAAAGTCTAAACGACTCGCTCCCCTGCGCCTAGTAGCATTTGACATCGTCGCTGGCCAGTTTATACTTATGGAGTCGGCTTAGTTTTCTGCGACATAATTTCAGCCTCTCCAGAATGGGGTCGATTTCACACACTTTCTCGCCGCTGGCCCTTTCTGGAGGTCCACTTGGTCAGTGATCAAAGTAGATTATGCCAGTGGTGGTGCAGGGACTCCTCTGCAAGACACCCCTCTCTAATCCTGATGGATTCTTCCCCCTCAGAAAAAAGTCTCGAAACTCTCGTTTTTGCCTTCATTTGGCCCACTCTCGGCCCTTTCCCCTTCTTTTCCTTCCCCTTTTCATCCCCTTCACACAAATTGCATTACGAGGCCGTCTCGCTGTTGAAGCTGATGGGAAGGGGAGTAAAATCCTGAACATAGGAAGAAGAAGGAGAGAGAGAGAGAGAGAAGCTCTCGTGGATTGACTTACTCTGAGTGAGTAGATAGGGGGGGGGGTGGTTGAGGAGCGCCCCCCAATTTTCTGCCCACTCTTCCTTGCTTTATGCCTCGAGACTATTTTCCGCTCTCTCTCTCTCTCTCTCTCTCTCTCTCTCTCTTCCTCCGACCAAATCATGGCAGGACGAAAATATTATATGGGAGAGGAAAAGAATCTGAATCGGACGTTGAAAGCAGGCGAAAACACAGTGAAAAAGAGACCCAAATGGGAAAGAAAAGAAATGGTGCAAAGTTGGGCAGAGAACCGTGAAGTTTCCGGCGGAATCTGTCATTCAAGTTGTTAGGCTATGACGTATTTGCGTGTTGAACAAATATCTGTATAATTTACTTCCCAGACTAAAGTTGATCAGTGCGGCTAAACTTATGAAGAGGAAGAGGTTCCGCACATAAAATACAGAGGGACCATAAGTAGTTTGAGCTGTTACATACATACCAAAACATTTGAGTACAAAACATGAACTTTCATAGGGCCCAATATAAGACTTTTCTTAGTGTAGTAAGATACTTGTTAATTATGCTGCGTAACTAAAGATAGGGTAAAAATACTAAATGAGCCAGCTCACTTCGCAAATATCTCCTCTAGACTCGTCTCTTGTAGATCGAGAAGAAGGACTGCCTTGTTGAGAAGATGATCGATGTCCATCGTCGCACTACAATTACATTTATTTTTTAAATATATATATATATATATATATATATTTAAAATCTGTATTATTCTTTTCTATGGTTCCATTTAGTTTGCTATTTTAATATTATTTATCACAAGTAGTGGTAAAGCCATCAGAAGATGAGAAAATTCGAGGATTTGATTTGTTCGTGAAACATATTTGCCACTCGTTCTAATGAGTTATATTTGACTTTGAAAAACTGAGAACAACTTTGGCTGTATCATACATAGTTGTCCCATAATAATGGCACAGTCATAGTAAACTTTTCGCTCTCCCTCAACTTTTCGTAAGTAACTCGATGTAACTATGTATTATTATAATTCAGTTGATCTCACCGAATTTCCGATCCGAAATCTTTCATGGGAATCTTCTCATGCTTGGCGTACATCAACGTCACATTGTCGTATTCATCTGCAATTAAAATTTATTGATTTTATTTTTAATTTAATTTAATTTTAAATATATATTCCGAGTTTCGCATTCCCCAAGTAATATTCACCACCAAATATTGCAATCGATTTTATTTTTAATAACATTTTTTATACATTAAAATTCTGTATTTCGCCTTCCCCAAGTAGTATTCACACCTCTCTATCATTTTCACCTCTCTCTCTCTTTCCTCCAGATGTTGAGTAAGAGAGTGTGTGGTGGATCAATGAGGGGAAGAGAGGGGCAATGATTGATTGATTGGTTTGTGACGAAGAGAGAGAGAGAGAGAGAGAGAGAGACCGCACTCTGGAGTCCCATCGAGACGAATAAACACACAAATACCCCCAGGGTACAGACATCGATTAGAGTTTGTCAGTCTTGGCAACGAAAAATACCCAAGAAACGAAAATTTATTTACTCATTTTGAAAAAAAAACCGATTTAGTTCATTTTAAAGAAGAAAAAAACAATTTTACGTTCTTTAAACTCTGATTTTATCTCATCCTATTCATAATGGAATGAAATACCGTCGTTTTCTAAAAGAATTTCTTTTTTAACACGCCCAGTTCGCGCTTCTAACCCAAGCTATTGATAACAAGCGGGCGCCCACTTTCCCACTCCCATATCAATTTATCACCTCTTGCTCTTTTTATCACGCCGAGTCCATTAATTTCCTTCGTTTTCACATATTTTACACTGCACGAGCGAAGGTGTGAGTTGTTTGATCTCAACCACAAGCCACGGACAAAAAGTCCTATTATTTTTTTGAAGCAATCAGTTTTGGAATTCGAAACATATCTATGAAAGTATGGAGGATGAGATTAGTTACAATTAATGGAATTAAGTTACAATTTAGATATAATCCTTATTGTCTTCGAGGCGAAAATGAATAAGAACTTGTAGATCTTCACTCAATTTCCGTTTTCCCTGGCAAAAAAGCTCCCTCTTTTCCCTCCCCGCAAGAACCAACTAATAATAAGTGGCCTCATAACGAGCAGCGAGATGCTGCTCATTTCACCAGCGCCCATCTTTTCATCCGCGCGTTGCCTATAGCTGCCGTCTCTCTCTCTCTCTCCTTTGAATGTCTATCGTTCCGACTGAACGCATTCGACATTCAGTCGTCACACGGAGAGTCAAACGAGAGCAAAGAAGAGAAGAAAGAGTTGCTAGACGGGCCAACTAACAGACCGAAAAGGGATAGAAAACAAGCTGGCTGTAGACTCGCAAAAATCTATCGAAAAATACCGAGAATATTTTATCTGATCACTGATTTTCACGAGAATCCACCTTTTCCAAGAAAATGTGAAAACTAAAACATAACATGCATTGAGAAAAGTATTTTTTTTTATATTCCAATAAATTACAAACGCTATCCTCTAGGGCTACGCTACGCTTTTTCGACACGGGCACTTAGCTAGACAATGCATTCCACAATTAAACTGTAAACTGCACAGCTCACCGGCAAAGTCCCAACTGAGGGTGTCCAATGGCGGGGTGTCCGAGTCGAAGTCCATCTCATTCTCATTCAATTGGGCGACACTTCCATATTGACTATCTCCTCCTCTCATAGTGACCGTTGTATTCGTCGTCGTTGGACTTCCTTGACCAGAAGACCGACGAATCTTCTGTTTGATTCCCAGCAACGGCTCCACTGAATCCTGCAGACTCTTCATGCTCAGCCAGCTAACTCTCTTCGACAGCATCTTGGCGCGCTGCGCCGCGCCCGCCGCCTCCTCGTCGCCCATCGTCGCGGCGCTGTCCTGGCGCGGCGGCGGGCGCCCGCCGCCCCCGACCTGCGGGCCCTCGGAGACACCTCGGGAGGAGCGCGAGTCGGGCGCGGAGGGCGCGCCGCTGCTGCCGGCGGCTATCCGCGCCGCCTCCGCGAGTGCGTCCGCGTGCATCGTTGGCTGCGAGGCGCGTCGTTCGAAGGCGCGCACGGGGCGGAATCCGATGGCAGGCGCCCCTGCCTGCACTGATTTCCTCCGCGAGGCGGCCGGGGAACCGCCGCCTGAGAGGGAAACGAGTGGACCCGGGTCTCCATCGGGATCAACTGTGACTGCAGGACACGAAGCGACTGAGGTGCCGGAGGCAGTAGAAGTCCGTCGCTGCTCTGGCACGTACAATAGCGTGTGAGAGGTGCGCCGATTGAGCGCGCGCTGGCGCGGATCCGGCTTCTTCGCGTAGCGGCCGCCGCCGCCGGCGCTGCCGGGCGCCGAGTCGGCGCCGCCGTCATCGCCGCGCGCCGCGTTCCGCCGCACCGAGTCCGTCGCGGTGACGATGACGCGGACGGGCGCCGCCTGGGAGACGGCGCCGGCGCCTCCGCCGCGCCACGTGGCGTCGTCCATTGAGTGCGCGATGCGTGGTGGTCGACTAGGGTCGATGGATATGTTGTGGTGCATTCGACGGAGGGGGCGGAGTTCTCCTACTCTCTCTCCTCCCTCCTCCTCCTCTTCAGACATTAGACCGACCAGGCATTCTCTCTCTCTCTCCACTCAGTGCTTTCTTCTCTTCTCCTCTGAGTGAACGACGCAAAGATTGATTCGAGGGGCGAGGAATCTCTTTCCTTTCAAGGCAGAAGAAGACTGTGCATCCTGTTAGTGGCACCTAGATGAGACGGATTACTTACGAAGGAAAGGAACAGAATCGAGAGACGAGAAATGGAGACGCCTAAAAAATGCTCTGCCTTTTTTCACGACTCAACAAGACGGAGAAAAACCTGCTTGAAAATATGTTCAAGCACTTGTCGATAATAGTACGCAGGTGTACTCTCAAGTGATTATGTTTGCAAGAACTAGAGATGCAGGTTCAGTGGGGGGGGTGACATTTGAGCAACCGACATTTGAGCAACCGACACTTGAGCAACCGACATTTGAGCAACGGGCCATAACTCAGCTAGGAGTGAGCCTTGCGCTATGGGAGTGGTGCCATTGTGATCAGCATCAGAAAAAATAAGATTTCATAATTAATTAATTAAATAGCCTAATTAATGAAATATTAATTAACTAATTAATTAATTATGAAATCTCAATTACCAGATGCTGATTACAATGGTACCACTCCGACAGCGCTAGGCTCACTCCTAGCTGAGTTATGGCCCGTTGCTCAAATGTCGGTTGCTCAAGTGTCGGTTGCTCAAATGTCACCCCCCCGGTTCAGTATTGGTACTACGGCTGATAAGGCAAGAAGAGATTGCCAGAGGGAATGTCTTATACCGAACCGGCATCCATAG
The DNA here is from genome assembly GCA_036245785.1 of Pristionchus fissidentatus. NCBI lineage: Eukaryota > Metazoa > Nematoda > Chromadorea > Rhabditida > Neodiplogasteridae > Pristionchus > Pristionchus fissidentatus. Next base: position 13,144,522 of record BTSY01000002.1, read on the forward strand.
TGCTGAGCTTTGCATGCACTCTTCCATGGACTAGAAAAGATGATGAGAAGGGGGAAGTGAGAAGAGACGAGGAAAACAAGTAACAAATAGCCCCCGGAGAGAGAGGGATAATAGAATTGTCGCATCTCTCGGATAGTCTACGAGGGGGCACTCACACTGAGGAAAATGAGAGGAGATAGGGAGGGCAGGGAACTAGTGCTTAAAATCTTTTCCTCTAAAATCCTCATACTTGGAAAACTAACAAACCCTTTAGACAACAATATTATGCTAAGGATCTCAGAATACTTCTGGCTTACTACTTAAAGGGAAATATGTTTACTAATTCAGAATTCTAGGATCTGCGGCGATTTCAAAAGTCTAAAAAGAGAGAAAAGAGTAGACTTTTAAAGTCGCCGCTCAGTTGCGTAGACTCATGGATTCGTAGACTTATTTTCACGTGAGTCATGGCATGGATATAGGGAGGATAGGGGGCTTTCCAATAAAGCTTACAACACTAACAACATCTACAGACAAAAAATATTGCGCTTTGGAATAGTGGAAACTCGTTATTTAGCATTTAGTACAATTTTCCTAGTGAAATTCAAGTATTCGCGAAAAATAAGCGTGATTTCTTGTCCGGTTTCGTTGCTAGGATGCCTTTTTTGTTGTTTTTCTTCAGCCGTATCGAGCAATCCATCCCCTGTTAGAAGAGCGCAAAACAGGATAATTTCTCGGTTTGAAGGGTGAAATGGGGTAAAATTCAGGCAGTGCAAGCTAAATACACGTTCTGAACAACAAAGCGAACGAAAGTGCGGGTTTTTATTGCGCAATGTGAAAGAATAAATGCTGACAATGGAAAGAGTGAGGAGAGAAGGGATAAATTATGGAAGGATGAGTGAGAAGAGAGGGCAGATACATGGATGATTCTCTCTCTCTCTCTCTCTCTCTCTCTCCCTCTCTCATCTACAGAAGGCAGAATAACGACATTAATAATTCGACGCCCTCTCGCCACTGATGAAATGAGCTTATGATGAGTAGGAAATGTACACATATATTTGGGAAAATTCACTATTACTCCAAGTAAATCTCGGTGATGAAAGGCGTTGTATTTGTTCAGAACATTTAGTGGCTTCTTCTGTAAAAGGTTCCGCCTGGAATTTCCAAAACGTGCGCACCACAAATATCGGGTGAATCTTTGGAAAAGTACGTTAGTTTCTTGTCAATTGTGTGAAACGTCGTTTGAGAGAGGAGGGAAAGAGGGAATTTGAGTGAACGCACCCTGAGGCTACTTGATTAGCACCTGTCACTTTGCATTTCACGCCTTTCCCAATGACATATTTCACAAACCGCAGAGTATCTATTCTACGGATCTAGAGTCTACGGATCTAGAGGGCATTTCCATTTGTTCTGTAAGGCACCACAGCACCAAATTACCATTGATTCCAACGCTACAGAAAGGGGTCAACCAAATAATTTAGAAATGTGAAAGTCACTATGGATTTCGCTCGCTTTTTCTCTCTGAACCCCTTCTGCATGATTCACATGGAAAGACTTATTGCCCTCTGGTTAATGCCGTAATATCGCAAGGCACTACCCAACACCGTGTTCATTTCACATATCACCCAAACATTTATTTTACTTCTCGATGTCTACGTGCCCTGTTTATCCGCCGAGACAGAACCGTTCTTCAACAGCAGACACCGTATTCCCCTCGAGGCCTTTTTTGAGAGAGATGCTTCGAATTTATAGACCAACTCCCGCCCCCTTTAGAACTGTCTGTGGCGGAGATCTTCAAAAAAATACAAACCAAAATAGCACCCAAAAAATAGAAAAGTGCACTGGTCAGTTCGAATTTTTCTATTTTCGGGCCTCAAACTCGATTCTACTTCTCTTTTCTCTCATCACTCGACTTGTTTTCATATTAGCTGTATGGTAGGCAAGTCCTGGTAGGTAGGCAAGTCGGCTATTGAGGTAATGGTCTCTTCATTCTACACACTCTCTCGCAGGTCGCCCGGAGTAGAGAGTGTGCACAATGAAGAGGTGCCTTACTCGAATAGCACATTGCACCCGGAGGTCGACGTTAACGTTTCAGTTAAAAAACATATTTACTGCTGAAGGCTAAATTTCTAGAGCACAGCTCTTTGCAATTTCACAGAATTCCGTTGGCTTTTGCACGCTTTATTTTGCAGAAATAGTACTTAATTTTTTTAAAAAAAAACATACCATCATCATCCTCAAATTCATGTATGGAATCATCATCGAAGCAGTAGATATTGGATGGTCGTCTCAGATTTATCCTATCTGACGTCATTCCCATCTCTCCAATTATCTCATCGTCCGCATTTGTCTCCAGACTAAATCCACATTAAAAATAATAATTAATTAATTATTCTTTAGAATATCAAAAAAAACATCAGCGATATTATTAGAGATCGTTCTTCTTTCATGCTGACAGTGAAACCTAACCAGAATGTAGTTGTATATTTTATCGCGACACTTTAACTGCGCCACAGAATATATTCTTCTCTGAATACTGTGTCGTTCCCACCTGTGAATCGTCGCACTGGTCATGCTGAAGTTCATCTCGACATTGCTGGCGCTCTTGGGGCGCCTAATTCGTCCGCCCGCGTGGCGCACGGGCGTCGCGGCGCCCGACGCGACCGTCGCCTCGCTGCCCGCGCTGCCGGACGCGTCCGAATCGTGGCGGCGCCGTCGATTGCCTACCGTACACCCCGCATCAGCTACCGTACACATATCATAATTGTAAAATGATACGACCAAACAAATTGTCAAGACGTTATTTCAAGTGTTTGCCGAATGCTAAAGAGCGCACAAAAATGAGAGAAAGTCCTTAATTTTTTTTTCGTATGATCGTATCATTTTATTAATGTAATGCATATCACGCGAGATACTGTACAAAGCTCACCTCCAATCGGGTTTCCATTCCTCAGCTGCACTGGTTTCACAGTGAAAACCCTTCCTCTCGACTGAACTTCTCTCTCCGACGCCTCACTTCCCGTCTCCGTAGCAAAGCTCGTTTCCGAGGCGAACTTGCGCAACTTCCGATCGATAATTGACTTGGCGCAGTTGTGCACCGCCGAGTTGTAGGGGCCGCTGCCGGGCGCGGCGCCGGCGCCACCCGGATTCGAGTTGGTCGTCGAATTGTTGGTCGACAGCGGCAACAGGTCCGTCGAGTCGCCCGAGTCCGTCATCAGGAGCGGATTACTGTAGTCCTACGGCAGTTCGGCGGGACAGATTCGTGATCGCTCGCTTCGAGCTCAGGTCATGCGCGCACTGCAAGAGTCGGCGCGTGATTATCGATTGATTCAGAGCGGTGCGAGGAAAAGAACAATCGATATATGGAAAATGTGTGAGGAAGTTGTGGAGCGGACAAAGTGGCGGCGGAAAAGTGTTGGAATTCTAAGCAGAAGAGTGAGAGGAAGCGAAGTCTCCTCTAACCTCGTTTAACCCGGAATTTGAAAGAGTAAAGAGGGGGAGAAGAAAAGTATGTGAGTGTGTTGCAGCAGTTAGTTGTATGGAAGGGCATGGAATTGACAATCGGGTGGGAGGAGAGAGAGAGAGAGAGAGAGAGAGAGAAAGAAAAGATGAGGAAGAGGAGAGGAGAGAAGTGATTGGAGGAGAATGATGAACACCCACACATGATTCCGAACCTTCAGAAAGGCATTACGATGAGGGAGTGTGCAAATGTGAGAGGGTCTCTCTCGATTTACCACACTCTCTCACTCCAAAACCCCTATCTGGAGCAGTGACGGGTCCGCGGAATGATGTGTTCGGAGATATTCTAGGAGATTGCGGGATCTCATGAAAAATGAATAATGGGTCTAATAATGGACCAACTGCATAATTTATTCTGAATATTCCGAGCCCCTCTCAATTGAATCTCTTATTCTTATTTTTTTTAAATACAGGCGTCAATATAGTCCGAAGAGGATAGACGTTTTATTCAGAGACTATTCGTTGAAGCGCAAATCAATTGTTCTATATTATCAGCATAAGTCGATGCACAGTCATACCGAGAGCCGAGACCAGCTACACTATTCTCTCGATAAAAACAAAAAAGTTTATTTGCGCCCTGTATCAAAACAATAAATAGGCAGGCAGCTGAAAGCTAAATGCTGATATTACAAATTCACAGGCACTCGTCCACAATTATAAAACTTTCCGCTACTATTCTGCGCAAAACGCAGAAATGATTGGCAAGAGAGCATGACAAAGCGAGAGACAGGCCGAGGTATAGAAAGAGAGTAAACACAACAGTAGTCCATTTCATGAACGTATCATTTTAAAATTGTAATACTTTGGCTCAGGATTTATGTAGGAAAGAAATACAAAAAAGGTACTTACGTAACTCTACGTAAGTAAAGACTAAGTTAATGGCAATTTTCTAGCCCTAGAGTGTCTCATCTTCATCTAGGTGCGAGGGCAAGAGAAGATCGGCGTCTGATCAAATTACGACAGTCAACTGACTCTTCTCCTCTCTCTCTCTCAACTGAAATTCTCACGTCCCTGGCTGCTTGCAAACCAATTGAAACTTCAAGAAACAGGAAGAAAAGGTCAGAGAGAGGACCCATGAAGACTTCACCGAAACAACGCCTAGGCAAACGTTTTTTTCCTATCCCGATATCTGCATCCAAATCAGACTTTTTTTCTAGACAATAAAAGAGATTACGCAGAAACATGTGACTTGCTCTCTCACTCTCAAACTTCTTCCAATAGCACTGGTTATAAATCATCCGGCGGCTTTCGAAATAATTACCCGACATTCACTCATGGTGAAATCTCTCAGTCAAAGTCATCGTGAACACACAGAGCGCAAATTCACTGAGAGAACGGCTTTCCAAGGTTTCGTTTTAAGGAAAGCTTTTCCCCCACCCTCCTCATTCTACACACACTTCCTATTTGCCGAGCAAATGAAATAACGGGTGGAAATAGGAGGGTGGAAAATCGTTCATCTAGCAAATAAGCGCTCTGTGTATTGCGCGGGCGGAAGTACACGAAAGTTGTAGTTACATTACTACTGTAATTACAGTACCTTGGGAAGAAGACGGTATTCGGTACAGGAAATGTCACAAAGATCGCAAACAATCGTGGCTCGGAGCAGCAAAAATTCTCGGATATTCATGAAAAGTGCCTAGAAATGATGTGAGGGTGGATATTTTAGTAGTATTTGCTAGAGAACATGAGTTTATGAGGATTCGTGGTGGGAGAGGAAAGAGAGAAAACATTGAAAGAGATGAGAGGAACTAAGTTGTGATGCCCATGAGGAACGAGGTTCGTGTCCAAAACCGCAAGAATGATAGAAGCAAGATATCTCTGTGAAATTATTTGCTGTTGTTCAAGTCTCTCGTCACAACGTCATGTCCGAGTCTCAGTCGGAGTAATGAATGGCCGGTCATAACACGATGAATTGATCGCTCTCTCGGTCGAATCGATCGATAAACAGGTGTTGAACAAGAAGGGATCAAAAAGAGAAGGAAGTGAACGCATTGCATCATGGCGAGTAATGCAAAGTGGGGTAGAATGAAACCAATTCAATTTTGGCACATTGCCAGAACGAGGCGCAAAGTTCAAAGCAAAATATGAAGTATGAATTCGCGGTTCGCACATTCGCTTGATCTATTTCAGATTTATTTAACCGTCAGTCGAATTTTGCATTCGCTGATCACACATTCGGAGAAAATGGAAGACATCTAATCGCACGATTGTAATTCTGTCTCTCAATCATTAAAAAAAGTTAGCTCTCTAGGAAGAGGAAAAGAAGAAAACGTTGAGGTTGGCCACACGCGATTCTCTACGCAATCTAATAAGAATGTGATGTGACTTCATTAGAAGAGCCGCTCAATGAACAGAAGACTCGCAAGGAATTGCATAGATATTCCGCCTACTCGTGAACAGAACAAATTAGAGAAGAGCACAAGCAACTAAGGAGATTTATTGATACACGAAAGCAGAGGATTCAAAAGAAACCATTGAACGTGTCCGAAATACTTGCATTGATATTTCGCCTTCTCGAATAAAGAAAACACTAACTAGTGAACAGTTCTAATGAATTCTCCATTCGAAGATGTTGCTGGCAAGCTCATACATCAACAAACATTCAAACGGTATTCAAATAAATTCTGTTTCATTAGAAAGCCGTTCGCGGACTCTGAGAAGCTCGTAAAAATAGCTGCGAGCCGTCAAAAGCAGGAGAATTTCAGGCGGAAGGAAGATAAGAATAGACAGGAATGAGTGTGAGAGAGATCAGAGAATACGGAAATGAAAGATGTTAGAGGATCGGAAAATTGCTAGAAAAAATAAACAACAATTGCAAAGCGAAATGTTTATTTTTGCAACTTTTTAAACTGTCACTTTCTCGAAATTGAAGTACTTCAAATTCGAGAACCAATGAGCGTTGTGTGAAACGTATTTGAAATAAGAGTGGCGCGGTCAACTTGCGAAACACAAAGAACTGGATAGTTTTCAGTGCGAGTTCCCCAATATGCTTTGAAAAGTAACGGTTCAACTAGTTGCACAATAGGGAAATCGACCGATTTCGCGAGAAAGAGAAATTAGGAGTGTGGAGGAAAGCAACTAGTTGCATCGTTACTTTTCAAAGTCTAGCCCTCAATAGTAGGTGCAAAAAATGGATATTTGATACGCATTGTGATCGATAACAAAGATATATCATGACATCACTGGAAATGCCTTGCTTCGGATATTGAGAGATTTGAAAGCGGAGTGAAACATATTCAAAACACGGGCAAGATAGATCAAAGGATGAAACAAGACAGAGAGTGACAAACACAAGGTGTTGAAACATCCTTCTCTCTCCCTCTCTCTCTCCCTCTCTCTCTCTCTCCTTCTCTCTCTCTCTTCTCAGTCTTTCTGATCGTGTCCCAATTAATTGACACACACCCTAACATCTACTGAGTGTAACACTTCGACATGAGCGATTTGATTACAATTGAGGGTTTCGAAGAGCAAACGACACAGATTTTCAGCCGAATAAAATGAATTTTGATAATAAAAAATAAGCATCTAAAATTTTCTTTTAAAAAAATCAAATTCCCTGTGAGCCCGAATAACGTCTTATTTTTAAATTCTAAACGACAAAAATGCAAAAAAAAAAATAAAAAAAAGGCAAAGGAATGCGGTAGTGATCGGATGAGCTTTGAGCGAGAAGAGTGGGAGAGAGAAAGAGAAAGAAAGAAAGAGAGAGAGAGAGAGAGAGAGAGAGAGAGAGAGAGAATAGTAGAACTTCCTCACAGCGCATAGACTCCACACGAGACACAGAGGAAAGACTGAGAGAGGGGGGGATGAGAACAGGTGTTGTGAAAAGAAGACATGGGAACAAGATGAGGGAGAGAGAGAGAGAGAGAAGGATGATCGAACGATTGGTGTTGATGAAAGGGGAAGAAGAAGTACAAGGGGGGAGAGAGAGAACTCGGCTTTTGGAACCCCTCTTTGATTCCGGAGGGAACAGTAAACAAACTAAGCCTCGCGCACTGGTAGGACTGCCAAAATGCCGAATCACTATTGACGTGGGTCGCTTTTTTCGGCGCAGCAAAAAATGTAAAAATCTATTTTTATCACTGAATTCGAGATATTGGGGTAAAAAGTCTTATGAAAACCTACAGGATGAGAGCTTTTTTGAAAAACATTAACCCTAAAATAAGGTTCTAATTAAAGTAAAGTTTTAAAATTCAAATCTTTTTAATGCATTTCATCCGCCGAATCGATAAAGCATTTAAAGTACTGTGAAATCAAAGAATGCGCTCTTGGACAGCTCATAATAATGGGAAGATAGAGAGAGAGAGATCTACTGGCTCGAGTCTGCTTCTGAATCCTCGTCTGGCCATTTCTCATCTTCTCCTTTCTTCCGCTCTCTCTCTCTCTCTTTATCTCTCTCTCTCTCTCTCTCTCTCTCTCTCTCTTCCGCCTATCGTCGTCGTTCTAAGTTTCTGCAGGAGATCCGGGAGCTATCCGGCTACCAATTTCCATCGTCCTTCTCAGGACCAGAGAGAGAGCCGTATTATATTTCCCGGCTATCCAAGTATTCCCCGGTCCCTAGGCGGTACTAGCAGTGAGATAGTGAGCATAATTGAGAGAGTCAATGAGAAGAGACTCTGACTCGGTGAGAAAGTCTGGAAGAAATTGCAGGAATGAAGGAGACCGTCATAAAGAGAAAGAGAGAGAGAGAGAGAGAGAGAGAGAGAGAGAGAGACGAAAGTTGCTGCTTCGGATGTCGAAGAATGTACTAGTAATAATAATAAAGATGAGAAGAGGGTGGGGGAGAAAGAGATGAAGTAGTAGGGTCATCTTCCCCCTCTTGTGAGAGAGAGAGAGAGATCTTGAAAGAATCTCTCTCTCTCCTCGCTCTCTCTCAATATTATTACGGCATCACAGAGCAGGACTACGGTAATTCGATTCATCGCCGTCAACGTTGGCGAGCGCGCAACTACAGTAAGTCTACGGTAGGTTTATCGATCGACAACTGATGCAATAATTCGTCGAGTCCTAACAAATCTGTGTCATTTGCGTGTGAGGAGCGCGCGCGTGAAAACAGGAAAATGAGAAGAAAGGAGGGGGAGAAAATGGGAAGGAGAAGAAGAAGAAAAAGAAGAAGAAAAAGAAGAAGAAGAGAGAAAAGAGGAAAAGGATGTTCAGAGACTAAGAAGGAGCACCTCACTGTGTGTGTACAGAATATCCCTTAGAGCGAGTCAAATTGGCAAAATCGGGTGATTTTGTAGAGGAAAATGTTCGAATGCACGTCGTTTTGGGCAAAATGCCAAATATTGCATTCGTTGTGAGACCATCGCCCATTTGCAAACACTTTTCGCACTCTGTGACTGTCTGCAACAATTTGCAAAGATTCGCTAGAATGATGCACGAATAGCTGTAAATCAGTGTTGACCACTTGAAATAACCTTTGGTCGAGAACAAAGGAAGATTAATACAGAGAACTGCTCCGAAACGGAGTCGAAACGTTTTGCTCTTTCTTCTCAAAGGGAAATAAGTCTACGACTTCAGAAGTCTTGGCTACTGAGCGACGACTTTAAAGTCTAGAAAGTGCCGCTCCCCTGCCTCTAATCGAAGCGAGTAGACTTATGAAGTCGTCGCTCGCTAGCCAAGAAGTCTACAGTCGTAGACTTATTTCCCTGTGATTTGTTTAGACTTTTCGAGTGGTCAACACTACTGTAAATGGTCCATAGAGCAAATGGAGGAACAAAACTGCGGGGTAATCTCTAATAATTTTCGCACGCTGGGATTTCGTGAATCCTTCTTTGCCTAATAATTGCAAAATGATGTCAAGTTGACGTGCAGAAGTGACAATTCCATTTTATAAAGAGGCCAATCAAGATTTGTATTCGATATTAGCACTGGAGACTTGGAAAATTGATTAGTGTTGTAAGGAAGCATCCTTCGCAAACTGAGCACACCCGACGTGAGAAAATAGTTGCGAGAAAGAAAGAAAGAAAGAGAGAGAGAGAGCTGCGCGCAAATTGGGTATTCACTGTAATTCGAGACAGTTTGAGTAGGCGTGGGAGCCAAGTAAGGGAAGTGAGTTGACAATTACTCATTCTTTCTGCAGATCAACTCTTCGCAAAGATCAACATATTGATGCTGTACAAATTGCAAATTGAAAACTAATATTTGAATTCCCTTATTTAGGCATCTCGGAGACTTGAAACACATTTCGTGGATGTAACACTGTTTAACATCTCATGAAAACATTCAAGCTACATTCGAAGCCGAGATACTCAATTGGGGGATTGAAACTGTATAACTCCGCCTGTGAAATTTGCAATGCACTACAATATTCAAGATCAGACGCTCAATTATGCCTATCAGTTGATATCGTTCTTTCCCTCATTGCGTGACAAGTTACTACAATGCCTCGCGAAGATTTTGAGTGGCGCAGGGAAAGAAGAAGAAAAAATCAAATAATGCGCATGCGCGTGAAAATCAGGGCACATAAAAAAGAATAGGAAGGAGGTCTGAAACTGAATTCGTTCGGGCGTCGCAAGAGGAAGAAGAGACAGGGGAGGGATGGGTAGAGAAAGAGGGAGAGAGAGAGAGAGAGAGAGAGACGCCTCTCCTCCCTCCCTCTCCCCCTTCAGAGAGAAACATGTAAATAGCTGGCGGACGGGAAGAAATTCATCATTTCTTCAGTAGGAAAGTGTGGAGAAACGTGAAAATGGGAAAAAAAGTGCGTCGCGCGCGAGGAAACAGTACAGTATACTCAGAGAAAAATAATTTTGGGCGCATGCATGAAGTAACACATTACTTCTGTGGAAACAAAGACCATCTATTATTGCTCATTTCATTGTTCATTTAAAACACAGTGGATTTGCACAGAAGCATTTAACTGCTTCATGTATACAACGTAATAATTTTTCTCTGAGTGTACAGCACTTTCCCCCACCTCTCTTTAGAAGTTACGGTAGTTGGCAGTCAGTCGTCAATATTTGTGACAATTACAGTACCGCCTTTTCCCCTTTCGCCGCCTCATAGACGAGAGATAAGGAAGGCGTGTCAATCTAGAGATAGAAGAGATACGGTAGATAGGGAGATTAAAGGGGGAGGGGATACGGTACATATAGATGTCGAAAAGTAGGGGGTACGGTAGATGCGCGGTGATATTAAGGATACGGTATATAGAGCTATAGAAAGGATGAAATTGAAATGGGAAGTTCTAGAGGAGTTTCGGATGGAAATCGACACCTCTCTCCAGTGGTTCGAAGTAATTCGAAACTGCGAAGGATTTGCCGTTTCTTCCTAAAACTCAGTAGTTTTAGTGTAAATATTTCGATTTGATCCAATCATCACAGGAAAATCAATGATGGAGCACTCGAAATGTAATTACCGACAATTAACCCTAGTTTCAAACGCATTCCCACATTCGCTTATGCGCGACGAATCTTTGCTGCGAAATCGATAAAAGATTCATTTTCGCACCCTCGCAAGGGGGAAATGAAGAAAAGGAAGAGGAAATATCTAGTAACGATTAACGTTTCCGAATTGGAAATAAATGAATATGGTAATGGGGAACATCAGAGAGGGAATCGTGAGAAAGAGATTTCACTGCATGCACAAAATGCGCTGAATTTCCAAGAGAAGGAATCGCGAGATCAGGAACTGCCGCCCTTTTCAGATTTCCATTGAACACAATAAAGTGTCAGAAAACTGTCTGAAGAGTAAGTGAAATCCTCGCGGGCCGAGCAGAAACCACCACACAGAAAGAGCAGATTGAGGAATATCCGAAAGGGATTCACTCTCTCTCTCTCTCTCTCTCTCTCTCGCTCTCTCTCTTCTTTTCCTTCCTTTCTTCCTTTCTCTTTTCCTATTTATCTCTCCCACCCTCGCATCAAGAAGAAAAGAGACGGGAAGAAGAGAGAGAGAGAGAGAGAGAGAGAGAGAGAGAGAGATATTGGGAATGGGAGGTGGAAGGATGCCATTGTAGGCGAGACTAATTGAACAAGCGGATTGGGGGCAGGAATTGTGGTTATCCATTCTAGAAGCAAATAGGATGAGAACGGTGGGGATGATGTTTGGAGAAGCACAATTACAGTGAAAAATGATATCAACCAAAATGCGCATTCCTGTGTTTAGCAAAGGCGAGAGAACTCCCAGATGTTGAACACATTGATAGTCAACTTTTTAAAAACATTTTGGTATGACAGCACATTTTAAAAAAACCTACTGCGTCGATGAATATCTCAACGATAGAAAATATTTGATATATTCATTTATTTATTGTAATTGTTTTAGCATACTTCTGTGCTAGAGACTGTCCACTCTTTTCTCCTCTAAAATGCCCAGTGTATTCCGACAACACTGCTTTTGAATTTCGCTCACTCGATTTTACGAATTCTCTCACTACAAAACCCCGATCTAGCAGAAGTGTAGAGTTATGTGACATTGTTCTATGATAGGGAATATTGCAAATTTGCAGATTTGGATATGGAACGACCGAAATAGCCATCCATGCAGCGCTATAATACCCAGTGTGAAACATATCCCAACGTCGTCTTGTCAATTCTCTGCTCACTTTTCACTGGCGTGTAAATTGGTGGGACGACGACGGCTCTCACAATTGGATTCTGGAAAAAGGCCGAGGAGCAACAATTTCTTTGCCTTCTCTCTCTCTCTCTCTCTCTCTCTCTCTCTTCTGTGTTCATCCTCTCACCCACTCGCTGATTTGCCGCCGGACACGGGAAGCTTACTCTGTACTTTGTACGTGCCCCGGCGAACGATCGAGCGGGCTACCGTAATCCTGAACTTTGCCAGTCCTTTTTGTCGAAAACTTGACTTAGAGAGGGGATGAGAGGGAGGAGAGAGAGAGAGAGAGAGAGAGAGAGAAGGCACAAAAGAGATAACTCGAGTTCTTCGCTCCCCTGGGCATTCACTTCTCTCGCTGTCCCAATTCTGCGTGCAAATTCGACAGCGTTGAAACGAGGCAGAAAAGCGTCCAAATTACAGTGATCTTTCGGGGCAATAAAAGTGAGGGAGGAGAATGAGAAGTGAGGAGGAAGAGGAAGGAGAGAGAGAGAGAGAGAGAGAGAGAAGGCACAAAAGAGATAACTCGAGACGAAGCGTCGAAAACAAGGAGAAGCCCCCAGGAGATTTGGTGAGGGTGGTGTGGTAAGTCGACGAATACTAATGCAGTCGTTCGCGTCGAAAATTGAACAGCGGAGGCGGCGGGGCAAACGTCGCCCTGTACACACACAAGAAAGACTAGAGAGGGGAGGGAGGAGAAATTGAGTTAATGAGGGGAGCAATAGAGGAGAATCCGAGAGTGGGAAAGAGAAGACTTGGGAATGAAGGGAAGAAGAACGGGAAGGGAGAGAGAGAGAGAGATCGTTTAGTCTGTCTAAGGGAGGAGATGCTAAGTTACGGGTAGACACTCTAGCAGTCTTGACGAGTTTGATCTGACAGCTACCGTCGGTTACGGACCAGTTAATCTCCAAGTTCAAAGGATCGAAAAATGGTGTTTGTGTTTTGTGCTGCTTTTGATAACGTGCGGTACAATACATTCACTAGCGCTGGTTCCAACTAATAAAAAAGTTCCGACTCACTGAAAGCATGGTTGAGAAGGAGACACATCGAGACAGTAGTTTATTTTATGATCGTTTCATTTTTAAAAAAAAACTGTAATATCTGCATAATGATTCAGAAAGAAGCGGCAAGGGTGAATTCACTTTGTCTCATTGTCAAACGCAGAATTCCTATACAGAATTGTCCCGAGATCGAGGCAAAATGTCGTGCAGGACCAGATCTTCGAACTCGGAACAAGAGGGCAGTGCAATAGGGGCCGAGATACGAGGAGGAGATACTGAGAGGTGATAGACAAAGCACATCGATGACCTCATCACATGCATTCATAGTGCGGTCAACTCTCCCCACATGGAAATAAGTCAACGAACCCCTACATCACCGGGGCCAGTAATTATTTCAAAACATCTCAACGCCACGGTGTTCTGCGCCTATTTGGCTTTGAAATCGTCACTGCGCCTCTTGGACTAACTGATTCGTAGATGTATGCCCTGGCGAATCAGAATCAGCGAAAATCGGACATGAAATTAGCCTTTGTCGTCTCGTTTGGCTTCAGATTTAGTAGGAAAACAGCGCCGATTTGGGGGAAAGGACTGATTCGAGACGTGAACTAATCGAATTAGAATCAGGAGGAGAAGGACGATAGGGAGGAGGAAGAAAGAGGAGAGAGAGAGAGAGAGAGAGAGAGAGAATGGGGAGTTGGATCAAGGGAGGGAATCAGGACTGGCTACTAGAGAAAGCACACCACTCTGACACAAGTAATCGAAAGTGTTTTCCAATGCAGCCGTTTCGAGAAATCTTGGACTGTATGAGCTAATTGTAAGGTGAGAACGAATCTCTTATGTGGTATTAGTTTTCGGAAAAAAGGGAATGGAAAACGGCCAAGATTTGATTTCCCCCAATTTCATATCTCAGTTCTCCGTGGAGCAATCGACTCAAAACTTCGATTATATCATTCTTCGAACCTTTTACACATATAACCGAAGTTTTGCGTCGATCGCTCCACGGGGACTTGAGATAAGAAAATGTGGGAATTCAAATGTTGGCCTTTTTCCATTTCCTTTTTCCGAAAACTGACACCACATTATTCTCAGTCCACATCACATTTTATAATCGTTCCGCATCTACAATAATTGCAATGTGTCGATGAGATGAATTGTATCAAGACCAAACATGCGAAGGCACCCAACAACGTTGTGAGTTCATTTTGGGTGCAATGTAGGGATGCCAGGTCGGTATTCGTATTACTGCCAAAAATATCGGTACTACGGCGCATAGGCGAATAGGAAAAGATGCTTACAGAGGTTTTCTGTAATACCGATTTCCAAGTGCTATGCAACTCTGGAATTTCCCGAACGCTTCAGATTAGACAATCATCGTCAGACTATGAAGAAAACAATGATGTGCATCAAAACGACAATACTATAGTAAGGATGCGAACTACGGTAATTGAATCGGCAAGTGACGAAATAAGTGCGTGCTTCACTGGGTTCGTACTGTGGCTGCCTCACACAGAGACAATAATAAGCGACGCGTCATCGCATTTTTCTTTTTTCAGGAGGAGAAGAAGTCTGAAAGGGAAGAATATGCCGAGGAGAAGAAGAGAAAGTAGATGAAGCGTGAGAGACCAAGAAGAAGGAACAGAGGAGAGAGAGAGAAGAAGAAGAAATAACTGATGGAGGTAATAACCATAATCGGGTATTCCATCGTCAAGACCAGAGGCTGGTGCACGCTAGACACATTTCGTTTACTCAAAATACATCGCAAATTCGACAATTGGAAAGTTCAAACTAGAATCCAGCATCTGCCGTTTTTCGGCTCCCAGAGGATTTATTTTTCTCCTGGGGAGCAAACACTTGGAAATGTTTCAAGTCCACGAGAGCCCGAGATATTCAAATGCGGTAATTCAAATTTGAATGTTCTAGACAGTAAATTGGCGTATCATAAATCACAGAACAATTTGAATTCGGCTGGGAAACTGCAGAATTCAAACATTTGGTGCGCGTTTTACAACAAAATGTTGAGGACTACTGAAATACAAGAAAGACACATGGTAATGAAGAAGAGACTCAGTCGAGTCTAGAAAATGTCAGAGAGAGAGAGAAGATTCTCCGGAGCCGTTCACATCAGACACATTTTGACAAGTGAAAAGTGGAGAAGTGGGGGTAGACGGAATCATGTCACGAGTTACAGAGAAACAAGAAAAGCGGGCAACCAGACGCAGATATCGAGTGGAATTATCTTTTGTTATACGAAAATTTGACGGGTCAAATGGGGTGAACTTTTTTCGATTATGAACACTGTTTGAACACTGCAAATTGACCACTGAAAATGAGGAATGATGGACTATGATGGCATCAACAATGATAAAAACATAAAACACATCCAGTCAAATCGCCTAGCTCTTCTGGAAACTTGCAGAAGGAAGTAATGTGTGAAAAGTGTCACTCGTCTCTAGGATTCACTGAGAGACGGCGTGAATTCAATGGAGAAACAACTCGGGAGGTCAACAAGAAGCTGCGAAAAGACGAGTGAAGAGAGAGAGAGGAAATGTTAGAGTAGTAAGAGGAGAAGGAAGACTCTGTGACTAACTCGGCTTAGTCCCGAGGTCAATTATGTCGCTGCTGAGGCAAGAGAGAGAGAGAAAGAGAGAGATCGGATGAGTTGAGGAAGAGAGAGAAACAACAGCTGTGTGTAAAATCTGTCGGCAACTTTGCACGTTTCGTAAGCATTTATTCCCATGGTAGCACAATTTAAAAAAAAAT
Organism: Pristionchus fissidentatus; assembly: GCA_036245785.1. Lineage (NCBI taxonomy): Eukaryota > Metazoa > Nematoda > Chromadorea > Rhabditida > Neodiplogasteridae > Pristionchus > Pristionchus fissidentatus. The sequence continues at coordinate 13,160,325 of BTSY01000002.1, forward strand.
AAAACCAGTGTATACACTATTATAATTATTCGTTGAACGAGGTTCTCAGAAGCCAGACTTTTATGCTGCGCAAATTTCATGGGGTGCAAGGTGCACATCAGTTTTATGCACCCTTTCATAACTTTTTTCCTAGTAGAGCTACAACTTCCAAACTTGATGCAGGGATTGCAAGCCACGTTTGGAGCATTTTCCTTTTTGATTGGAGAGATTTCGTTCAGTTTGAGCTGAGTTACACGACTTTTCCACCCGCAGAGGGTGCACATGCACCCCTGAAATTTGCGCAGCATAAGAATGTCACAGTGAAAAAAGATTAGAAATAGCAACTGTCGCAGCTTCTCTAATGGCATTCTTAAGAATGTTTCTGCGCCTGCACTACACTCACATTCTTGTGCATCAAAGGACGCACTCGTTGCAATGCAACAAACGTCCAGTGGTTTCAGTGGTCAGAGGGGGTCTACTTTCGTTGTTGTGTTGACACATATATAGGGTCCACAACGTCCGCCCACTTATCGCGCACCCGGATTCGACAAAAAATGAGAATTTGAGAGCACAAGCGTAATTCGAAAAGATATGAGCCATATTATGGCTTGTCTTGGAGCTCTTGGAGAGTGCAATCGATTGCGCCTATATCAGGGTTGATCAGAGAACGTTGATGTGTCGAAAAAGTGAAATTTAATTTCGAAATCGTCGAAATTGGGCTTATCACTGAACTCACAACTCCTGATAGACCCGCATTTTATTCTCTTGATTTTTCAAGGAATATTACAAGAGAAAAAGAAATCAAAATCGGCGATCCTGAATTGTGCTCTCGATTGCAAAAATAGTGCGAGAATACGAGTACGAGAGTATCGACATTCCGTTTTACTGTAAATAGCAACGGTTTTCGCAAAAGGGGAATTGAACTTGCGGGTGTGCGATCACTAGGCAAACGCTCAACCCACTGCGCCATGCACGCAGTTACACATCCTGTGCAATTGCGCGCTATGTTCCTCCACTCCCGCCCCGCTTTGACATGTTCAATCCTCCAAATTGAGACGCCAATGTACTCTCCATACCTTCACAAACTACTTACCTTTTGACACATCATCAAAATATCTCCACTTAAGCGCGCTATTCCCCTAGAAAGAAGGGCGAATAGGCTCCGCCTCTCCCTCTCCCCATCGCGGCTTTCCCCCGTCTCACAACAGTCGACGCGCGCGTGGTTTTGGAAGTGTAACTCGGTTCAGAGATAAGATAAGATATCGAGCTAAATCCAAAAGATTCATCTTAATCAGACATGTAGGGACATGTTGACACTAAATTTCACCCCACCTAGTCAATTCCGCTGACCACGTTGTGGCCCCTACACATATAATGCCTCGAAACAAGTCTCGAAGGGGGACCCCGATTCACGTGCACACAACACGAGGACATCCTCGCAACAGACCTCTGATCATCTCAGGACAGATTCTCGTTGCTATTCAGACATATGGGTTAAGACCGCCTGGTTTCCAGACGACCAAGCACCTTTAATCACTGTAACAACGAGCAAATGTCATTGCACTAGCATATAATTCTCTCGGCGCTCTAAAATCTCTCTTGCACGCTTTCTCATCTGCCCATTTTCTTCTAGAATTCTTCGCTCAACGACCTTGGAGAAAAATGGACGGAGAAGAGAGAGAGAGAGAGAGAGAGAAATGGAATCGGCGCGCAGAAAAGAGGAGAAAAGAAGAAGAAGAAGAAGAGAAAAGGAGGATTCAGATGGGACGAGATGGGAATATAACAAAAGTAGTGTGAGAGACGTACCGAGGGGGAGAAGCTTTGCTCCTCCTTCGAAGACAGAGACCGAACTAGTAGTGGAGTACAGTCTGTGCTAGAGTTCGCATCGCAAGAAATTACTGGCCGAAATGAATTATTTTAATCGTTTTTTTCATGAATCATTTCAAATATATTGCCGATTGTATAGCTTTTTAAAAAATAAACGGGCGTTTGAGCAGTTTTGGATTGTATTCGCAAATCCCCGGCTGTCTAAGTTTGGTGGAAATTAAACAAGAAATGAACAAACATTTCGCAAAACGTACTCTTCACAAAAGAAATGTAGATTCTGACAATGGGCTTAGCGGTGAGTTTTTTTTTACAGAAAGCGAACGCAAGTCAAAGATATAAGATATAAGGGTACACCGTCATATCTTCTTCACACCATCTCTTATTCTTTCATCCGATCTCTCTCTCTCTCTCTCTGGTTCTTCTCCTCTCTGGACGTCCATCTGTTCACAGGGACTTGCTTGTCCTCTCCTCTAATCTTTTCCTCTCTCTCCACTCTTTTCTTTATTCTTTCCTCTCTCTCTCTCTCTCTCTCTCTCTCTCTCTTCCTCGTCTTATTGGTTCACGCAATAAGGGAGGAAGAATGGGGCAAGAAAAGCAGAGCGTAAAGGAATGGAAGGGAAGGAGGAATGAGGGGGAGAGAGAGAACCTGGTCTATGGTCAGAATATGTTTCAGTGCAGATATGAAACAGTTGAGAATTGGAAGGTGTTACTGATATTGCGATCTGGATAATACTCTTCTAAAATAATAAAGTGTTCCGCGGTTATTATGTCTTATCATACCTCGGATATCTCTCGCTTTCTCTTCCTCTCTCACAACTGTATCTGGCGTTTAGGAGCGGAATGTTCTATCATTTCTAATGAGTGTTTGTGAATTTATAATAAACAATTGTTCCGCTAGAGTCACACCGAGGTACGGAAAGAGTGTACAGACACCAGTAGTCCATTTCATGAACGTATCCTATTAAAATTGTAATAGTGTTCTCTGAGAAACTTCCGCATTACGATTCAGAAACACTCACAGCCTGGACACCCAACCCCAGCGCCGACCGCGCAACCCCAGCCGAGTAGAGAGTGAGAGTATGCCATCAATTTCTCTCTCCCGTATGTAGCTTGACTTCTCTCACAATCGGTATCCTCTCTTAACCCTCGATTTCTGCTCGAAAAGTAGGCTGAACTGGTTCTCAAACTCTCTCAAAGGAAGAAATGACGGTGAATCTGCTCGATTATGCATGGAAATCAACGGCGAAAAATTCGGGTGGCGAATCTCATCAAACACCGGCGCTTTCTAGCAACAGAAGCACCAACTTCCACACTCTGAATCAACATGCAAAATGTGTTCTTGGATGATCAAAAATCGGCGCGTAAAGTGGCGCTAAGGGAAAGAATCAGAAGTGAATATTTAGCAGTTTCACTACTGCAAATCGCCATGCAATTTATGCATATCGCAAGGTACAATAAAACTCAGTGGAGATCTCTAATGGCGACCCTGCTGACCTAACATCCACTCTCAGATGGCAAAGTTGTTAACAAATTCATAGAAATAGCTATTATCATACTAATTCAATTCATGGCAAAAACGATAAATTACGGAGCCGAACGACCACAGAAAATGATGGGATGTCGCTGATGAATAATTAATGAAATTGGAGCTTATTAATTAATTTAGTAGCGAGGGAGGATCCATTCAATTGCATGAGTGATGCGGGAAAATGGACAGAAAATGAATGAGCAATTAGAAATTAGAAGGGATAAAGAAATTCTCACCTCTTTGTAGCCCTGAAATGCACGCGCATAAACAAAGAGAGCAAAGAGCCGGGAATTAGAATCGACGAGGGAAAGCCGGGAATTAGGATTGTAACGAGACGGTGAAACGAACCTCGTCTTTGTCTTCTTCTCTGTCGTATCTCTTTTTCCGAAGCAGGAGGAGAAATTCGTCATTTTCCTCGGGTACACTAGTCTATTTTTCAACTGTTCCAAGCATTTTGTGGCCACTTGGGAACCGCTTCTACAAGTGAGAAATAGACTCGAGTTTGAGGCCCAGTTTAAATTATTTTTTTTATTTTCCCGGGAACACTCGCGCATTACCGCGTTTCATAATTTACCAATTTAAAAACTTGTAGTGCACTTGACATAGCACTCGAAATTGTAATCAAATTCAATTACAAATTCCTTTACCTCCCATTTTGGCGTTTCACAGGTGCTACATGAGTTCGCCCATTTTTTGTGCAAATTTACCCTTCCCCAAAAAAATAATGAAAATACTCACCATTCCCGAAATCGATCTCATCCTCGTCCTCCGCGCCATGGAGATACGGTATGTCGTCCAGACAACTTTCCGGCTCCGATCCCATACTCATGACTGAGGGAGAGGTTCTGGAAGAGAGATCAAAGATCAAAGGTCAGAGGTCACCCAACACCCGACCACACTCAAAGATGATAGCAGCATTATGCTTATTGATCTGAAAACAAAAGCTTCTAGGATCAGGACACAACGTTTACATGCTAACTTGAATGTAAGTGAAAGTCACCAGAAATTTGAGAAATTTCTTGTACAGGGAAGGAAACACCTCAACGTTGATTACTGATCATACTGATAATTTTTCTGAGTATGTGGAAAACTGTATTTAAACTTTGTATATAATAACTATCATTATATCAATAAGCTGCTATCATTTTTGAGTGCTCCATTAGTGGTTGGTTAGTCTCTCGACGGGGGAGAGTCTACTACGAGGACTCACGATAAGATGTGAATGCGCATGATTCCAAGCCTCCAGAAAGGGACTGGACGAGACAGCGTGCAAAAATGAGAGAGTCCCTCTCGTTTTTCACGCTCTCTCACCCTCAACCCCTTTCTGTAAGGTTGGCCAGCCTGTGGAACGATGTGAATGGTTCATCATTTTCGAGATGAGGTTGTTCACTACGGGATTACGGCGCTACTACTCTCTGCAACTTACCCAAATTTCGACGAATTTTGACTGCAAATTTTTAAAATGATGAAAATGCCAGAAACAAAAGTTTACACCGAATAAACATAATTCCAGGATTTACGTGGGAAAAGTTACAAAATTTAGCTTTCTAGAGCTTTTAAGGGTTTTGAACGAAATTCCTGCATGTTTTATCATCGTGTGAGAGAGATTCCTTGAACAGATTCCGTTTCGTTTTATTCGTTTTATTGCATTTTAAATATTCTTTTTTATTTCGTAATTTACTCGAACCTTCCGGAGATATGTCCGCGAGGCACACAGAGATAGTGGGGCGACGCGGGGTTGAACAGCGGCTCCGTTATGGGAGAGGAGCGATCTGCAATTATCGATTACTTATTTTAATTTTTAAAAAAATTAAACAATTAAAAACAGCAACCAGTTGGGGGGTAAGGCAGACTTTGGGGGTGAGAATATACCGACTTCCTTCTTAGAGGTGAGAGGCGAGTGCATTGTCACATTAGGCGTTAGTTGAGAGTGAAATACGAGTTCGGAAATCGATTTTCAGTTCCCCCAAATCTCTTCCGGCAATCGCTTATCCCTTTTACTTACTCTATAAATCTTTCAGTGAGAATAAGATAGCGAAGAAGGAAGAAACGATTACGGAAAAGCTCCATCGCTCCATTTCATCGGTATATGGGCTAGAAAGTGAGCGATGATTTTCGAACTTCCGTTTAGGAACTGCCGCAAAATGCACAAAATCCAGAATTATTTGCAAAACGTTTCAGAACGTGTCGATACTGGTTTCAGCCACCTAAACGGAAGTTCCTGCGCGCTTCATTACCGCGAAATGAACTGATCCGGACTCGTATTTTCGAAACTCAATATACGATAGCAAGCGTTGGATGCAGTAGCAACAAGTTTGTATTCGACAGAGAACCGTGGGTTCGGATTCCCACGAAAGTTGTATTGAAAGACACAGAGAGAAAACGTTGTTTCGAGGACAGAATCAGTCAAACAAAGTTAGGACACTCAGCCGTTCGAAGAACTTTTGCCCCCGAATTTTAGAGGTTTTTTGCTCAGAACAAAATCAGCATTTGCGAAAGATCCCGCACAAATGAACTCAAAAGTGGTGAGCAAATGAGGAGGCAAAGCGTGATCACAGCGCAAATTTGCTGGGTTAACTGTTCTCCAAGGTTTCGTTTCTTGGATCTTCTCTAGAACGATTTTCCAACCTCCTCATGCTAAACGAGTCGGCATTCTCTAACAAACGAAACCTTGGAGAACAGTTCTCCTTTAAAATTTGCGCTCAATGTGGTGGTGAAAAATGATAAATGCTTACTGGCGTCCATATCATCATCCGGTGAATCTGAATCGAAAAGAGCAGAGAAAGGAGAGGAAAAAGGAGAAAATAATGAAGTGAGTGAGTGAGTGAAAACAGGAAGCAAGTCAGTGCGAGAAAAGTAGAAAATATATTAGGTCACTAGAAAATCGATATCATGCAAAATATGATTGTGTGCAATTGACTACGGTAAGTAGACTACTGTAAGTGGCCCGACGGGCTTTGATGTTAGTGAAAGAGGGGAAAAGTGTTAGTTCCGAAAGAAAAAAGACGCCGACGGTTACCATTCTCGGTGTTTCGGCGCACTCTTCTCGGTCTTTGGTCTGAATTTAGATGCATTCCACTACTACTTTTCTAGCGTGTGATAGTGAAAGAAAAGCAAGGAAATTTAGTGAAATCATCACTCAAAATTGCTCAAAGGGAAATATATCTACGACTCGACGACTGCGAAGTCTAATAGTCGTTGGGTGTGGTACACAGATCGCGAATCCTCTAGCTCTAGCGCCACTGTATTGAAGTCAACTTTCTGAGATAGTTCGCGAGTAAGCGTAATAAAGACAGTAGATAGCCGGCTTACTTGAATATAAGTTCACTAGAGAGGCACATGCTGGAGAATTCGTGATCTGTGTACTTTTCGGTTTGTTTTAAAATCGTCGTCGGCAGCCTAAGCTTAGTCGTCGACTTATTTCCCTGTGAGCACTATGTTTCTAGCGTGTGATAATGGAAAGCGGAGAATTTTAGCTAAGTTTCAATCAAAAATAGCTTGAATCATGTTGTCAACTGACCTTTCCTCATTGCCGGCAGTGTTCCCGTCCGTCTCAACGGGTTGTTGTTGGCGCCGTCTCTGCTCTTGTCTCGCTCCCGCACGGATTGCCACCGAATCTGCCTGCAATTCGATTGAAATGACGCCAGTTCGCGCTAAAATCGGAGCAAAACTTGCTGAAAACCGCCCGAATTGTATTCATTTGTGTATTTATTTTCTTACCCCGCATAATAATTTTCAATTTTCCTTTGTCCCACCATGCACAAACATAGTGGGACAAAGGAAAATTGAAAATTATTATGATTGTTGGAGATGTGGGAGGGCAGAAAAAAGGGATTTCGGTTTAAAATTGTGAAAATGCCCAGAATTCAGCGCAAAAACGTCCGGAAAGACTGCGAGCGAAATTGGACTAATAACGAGACGATTAGACGGAAATCATGAACGCGCTCAAAAACCAGAGCAAACTTGCTTCAAATCGGATGGATATTGGGTGAAAGTTGCGGAAAATGCTGAAATACAGCGCGCAAAAAGCAAGATTGCGTGCGAAATTGGACTAATAATGTGGATTCGGCGTCGGCGAGCAAATCGCCTCTAAAGTCGAGCGAGAACACATTACATTCAGTGAGTACTGGTCAGACCCTCTCCATTCTACACGCTCTCTCATCGGTCAGACGGTGAGAGAGAGCACGTGAAATGGAGAGAGCCAGACACTTTCTCCATTCAGTCGCCGCCGTCGTGTAGCCACGGGCAACATTGAGATTCAGCTAGAGAGAGAGAGGCACTAGGGATAATGATGAGGAAAGGGAAATCAAAGGATTATTGAGGGGAGAGGAATTTATCTAAGAAGTAACGGTCGATTGCATTATGATCATAGGAAAGGAACACATTGTAACTGTAAAACATATCCAACTCTTATTATAAAAAATGATTTGTTTAGCTATAGAGAGATATGAATTGTAATAGGGATAATGATGAGGAAAGGAAGATCGAAGGCATATCTATGGGGCGAAACAATAGCATCCATATCAGCTTGTACCATTATTACTTGTAGTACACACAACCATAGATATTGAAAATTAATTACATTAGTCAATCCATTGTTCGATTTGAACTGCGCAATTTTACACGTAGTGCCGCAAAATACGATGGAAGGCACACATATCAACAGTGAAACATATTGTTTCTATATTAAATTCTTGATATGGACAGTTCCATTCGAATTTTCTGAATGAGAGATGAAATGCTTATTCAATGCGCGTGAGATTTGTGGGTGTCTCAGTCTGTTTGTGCTCACTGATTCCTTCTCTCCCCTCATTCTCAGATTTCTGCCGCGCCTTTCCTGCCTGATCGCCTCTGCATTATAATAGTGAGAAGAGAGGGAAGAGAGAGAGAGAGAGAGAGAGAGAGAGAGAGAGGGAGAGAGAGAGAAAGAGAGAGAGAGAGACTGTGAGGCCTACGTGATCAAATAAAGCTCTTAATGGCACTCAAATTTGGGCTATACTGCTGCGCAAATTTCACATGCGGAAAGTTCACATTTGACTTCCCGAAAGTGGGAATTGCTCCCGATAGCATACTTTTACGCTCACCGGCACATTCAGATTACTACCGCTGTAGGAACCGAGATACCCGAACTTATATTTTTCATACATTTTGCGCACTATGAAATTAATTTATAATTACACGTTTTATGCGAAACAGCTACAATTTCGGAACAAGAAAAGGCGCATAAGTTGGTCCTTTGAACAAGGAAGGCCCGTACATATGTGATGCGGTAATTAGCAGTTAATAACGCGCTCGGCTACTACTTTGGAGCGAATTTCGAGGAGAGAAGGTTATGACTACAATTCTGCTCCATTTCACACATCTAATGCATAGAGAATTGGTTGTTATGGAAAGACATGATTGAAATGGGAATGTCATGAGATTCAGCAAGTAAAGTGTAATAAAATATCTCCCACGAAATTCATTACCTGGTCTTGTACTTCCTTTACCTGGGAATATGGAACACACCCGGGCACAAGAGGTTTTAAACGATATTTACAAAATTCAAAAGTGATTAAATATATATAAAGGCAACTTCAAAAATGGCTCGTTCTCACCAATAAGGCTCTTGAGAATGCTCTAGATGAAGTAGTCTCTCAAATCACGAGAAAACTTCTAAAGGAAACTGCGCTCACGCGATTTCACAGCACCACCAGACGCGATGTTGTTCTCTCTCTCTCTCTCTCTCTCTCTCTCTCCTCCCACCTTCCCTCCAAATCTTTTGTGCTGTATTATGTGCTTGTAGTGGTGGCAGGTCCTTATATCCATCATATATAGAACCGCGTTTATGTGGAGGACCACACAAAAAGGCATGCGAACAGGGGATCCGTAGAAAAATGCAGAGAAAGAAGACAAAAGGGGAGAATTGGGAAGTGAAGCTGCGGGGATTTAGAGAGAGAGAGACTCTGTTCAGAAATTATGCAAAGTCGTCTCTCCCTCTCCGTGAAGTCGGCAGCCAAGCATGAAATAACAAAGAATGATTGCCCCTCCTGGCGGTTCGAGGCTTCAACGAGGAGAGAAAGAGAAACCCCCAGACATGTGTGCGCAATATCTCGTTAGGGTATGGGGTACGTGAAATATTCAGAAGCCAAAGGGAGATCGATTGGATCGCGACTCTATTTTATTTTAAACTATGTCGAATACTGGAGAAGCTAAGCATTCTTCGAGTTCATAATAACTGAGAAATATATGTTGAGTGTGAAACACATTTATTTTGTGTGTGAAACACATTTACACACATGCCCATCGTGAGTAAAAGGAATAACAAGAATATTCTTAAATGGGAAATTACGTCACCGTTAGTATACTTCCGTTTCTAGTTGTGCCTACGATTTAGATAAACAAATGAATATTTATAAAATCTGTTTAGGTAATCTGTTTAGGCTCTCGACCTTCTACGTTTTTGTTGTTCAATGTAACGATTTCTCTTCTGTGACTCATCGTTTTGCGTGGTTTCCATAGCTTTTTTTCTTTATCAAATGCGTGGTCACTTTCTACAAACAAATATTGTAAAAATAAATAGAAAAAAATTTGTTCTTCGCCCTGATTCGTATTTTATGTAGCGCACTATAGTACTAAATAGGAGAGTTATGTGACTGTTAATATACCTAGTTAGGTTAACAAAAATAAATAAGTAGATAAATACAAATAAATAAATAAGAAATACCTCGTAAGATCCTCTCGATCGTCGGCGAATCGATTGGAATCACTGGAGGAGACGATGGAATCCAGTGCCTCGTCACTCACTGCGCCCGTCATTCCTGAGAAAGATCAAAGATCAAGGATCAAGGATCAAAGAACATAGATAAATATAGAATGATGATCTGCGGTATTTCGCGACAAGGCGGATTGTGTCAATTAAAAAATAACAACAAAGTAATTTCTATTTTACAAAGTGCCTTTGTCAGACTTCGGAATGAATAAAGCGAATTTGTTCGAGGAATTCGCAGATCAAAGTGAATGTGGTGTTATTTTTCTGAATTGGAATTAGAAAAGGACCGCGAGATTTAAATTCCTTCAATTTTTATCACGTTTTTCCTGAACAAATAAATAATTTATTATAAATTGAGGGAATTTTTTCTCGGACTTTCCAATTCCATTTCAGAAAACAAACACCACATCCGTCTAATTTACAAAATGTAATGGAGAAATGAATGCGACAAGAACTTACATGATGAAGAACGTGAAATGTTCGGAATAGAGTAAATTAGAAGTGGTTTTCGCAGTTTCTTTTGTTCCGAATAATCAGGCCGACACACGCACTAGTGGAGAGGGTAGAATAATGGAGAAGAGGGGGAGTGAGGGTTGGATAAGGAAGGAGAGAGAGAGAGAGAGAGAGAGAAGGCGAGAGAGATAATCCATCAGTTGTGCGAAGTGAGTTATGGAGTGAAGCGGACCAGCGGCGGGATGGTGCGGATAACAGGAAACTGTTGGATGGAAGGAGGAGAGAGAAACAGAGAGAGAGATCTTTGGAAGAGGCAATCGAGAAGCAGACTGTCTAATGCGAAAAAAAATCGCGATAATGTAATATATAAACGGCTGTGATTCCAGAGACACAGAGCAAAATCGATTAATGCAGTATGTCAAAATTTACATGTATCTTTTTGCCGGAATCTTTTTGCTCACATCAACGTCTCGGATCGTTTTTTCAACTCCACATATCATTTTAGCGCATTGTTACTGCAGAACCAATTAATACGAAAAGTAGACTGAGAAAACTCTGAATGATCAATGAAACGAGGCTAATTTTAACACTCAATTTGCCATAACTCCTTGGTTTAATCTTGGCCACTTAAAAAGGCACTTCCCTACTAACTCTCCACTATAGCATCTCCAAATATCATGTTTTGGAGGGAAAAGTGCGCGTCTTGGCAAGAAATGCATCCCATTTGTCACCGGCTTGCGATGAGACATAACGAAAGATGCGGGCTCAAAATCTCATGAAAATTCATGATAAATTCTGATTGAAACAAATTTCGAATGCACCATTCCGGAAAATTTGAGTATCGAAATTTGGTCAAATCAACACATACAAATTGAATGTTATCTCCTGGATCCGTGCCTCGTCTGTGCTTTACCCATTACAATCTGTCTATTCGACTACATTTCGTTGCGCCATAAGGTAAAAATATAATTGACAATGATTTTTCCAAAGTCGCACAGAAAAAATAAATCTTATGTGGGGCCCATAAAAAGTTAAAAGCATTAAATATAAGATTAGGGAATTTTCATGGGGCCATGTAAGACTTTTTCACTGTGTATTACATCATAATCGTCGATTATCACAGTGAAATAACTTCCTTCTTATTGTTTTCTTCGTCTTACGATAGGCGCGGAAATTGGAAACCATCGAGAACTGAAAAAAATGAAGAGGAGAAAAAACGAAGAAGAGACTCATACACAATAATCTGCTGTGCAACTCGGTTTTTTCTCAGTCACGGTGCGGTCAACAAATTCGCTTCTTAACCCCAACTCTCTCTCTCTCTTCTCCCTTGATTCAGTCCCGAGTTAGCCACCCGACCCCGAAAAACACCCACTTTAAGCGAATAATAATAAGGGTGAAGCACTAGAGTGAGAGATGCGGGAACAATGGGGCTGGGAGAGAGAGAGATAGAGAGAGAGAGAGAGAGAGATAGAGAGAAAGCGCACCCAAATTCTGGCGACTGATCTACTCATGCATCGCTGATTTCTCTAGAGCAGTAAGAAATCAGGCGAACCTCGCGCGCCAAAATCACATCTTAGACATTCAAAATACGGCATGGCGCGGTTCGGTCTCCGAATAATCACGTTTTTGCCGGCTCGGAAAATTCTTCCCGTCACTATCTCTACTCCAAATCCGATTGAGAAGAGGGAGGAGGAAGATGAGCCCCAGACGGAGAGAGAGAGAGAGAGAGAGAGAGAGAGAGAGAGAGAGGGAACGGAATGGTTGGCCGGAGAACTTTGATTGGTGAGAATTGGGAACAGCGCTCTGGCTTGCGGTTACTACGTGCCGATGAGAAAACAAGAGAATGACTCCCGTCACTTGCACTTGTTCTTGTGGAGATTGAGACATAGAGACGTGAAGAGAGAGAGAGAGAGAGAGAGAGAGATCTCGGGTTTCCCCTTATTCCAGCACCAAGAAACCATAGATGACATGTGATTCATATTCTTGAAGTAGGGCAATCAACGGTTGTAATCTTTAGAGAGCCGACCGGCAGAGAATCCAATCAACAAAAATACTGCATCTCAAATTCACCACTTTTATGCAGTCCGTTCGATAATTTGCGCGCGCGGAAATGTTTCCTCTCTCTCTCTCTCTTTCGGACTCAACATTGTCTCCCCAGGGGCGTCGTCGTCGCTTTCCGTAGCAGCGCGGCGCAGACGAAAGTTTAGGAAAAACGAGGGAAGATGGTGGGAAAAGGGAAGATCGAGACTAGTGGAAGTAGCTATGAAGAGGACAAAGAGAACTACGAAGGGAGTGGGATGAATTTGATTAGTCCTCGATCAAGTGTATTTTTAGAATGATCTTTCCAGTAAGAAACGATGGAACTAGTCGCTAGGAAAAAAGAGGATCACGTCTAGAAGTAGTCCTGAAAACGACTTCTTATGGAAAGAAGTCATTTTGGGGGCACAGTCTAGGCAACCGAGCGCCGATTTTTTAGTCTTCTTCTTCTTCGGTTAGAGGCTGTGAGCGCATATTTAGTTTTGAAAAGTGCTTAGTGACTTCTAAGTTTGTAGACTTCTTTCCACCTTAGAGAGACGTCTAAAAGTAGCCAACAACACGACAAAGGGACTACGAGGAGGATGCAACGCAATGTGATTAGCCACTGGGAAATATCTTAATTTTGCAAAAAAAGACTGAGCATTCAAAGAGTAGCGGCTACTGAGCGACAACATTAAAACTTTTTCCAATTCAGCTGTAGGTGAGTAGTCAAAATTGTTGATTCGTAGTCTTATTTCCCTGAGCGGACAAAGGGAACTGCGGAGGGTGCGATGCAATTTGATTTGTGATCGATCAAAAGCTCGCGTAATTCCGGACACAACGGAGCAGTAGTACTTGCAAAGGAAATTGAAATCGCTCTCCGAATATTGTTATTGTTGACATATATAAATCTGTGAAGTCGCATTTCGTTCTCTATAATTGTTTAGAAGAACGAATAAAAGCGGTGGTACTCTAGATGATCGAAGTTCAAATCCGGATGTATCTACACTCAAAGATACCGCATTTTGAAGTGAAAGAAGCTGTCTAGCGGATATCTACCCTGGAATTTAACAAATCAGCAGTATTGTTATTGCCTTCTGCACGACTGGGCTACAAAAGTGCCTCTGGGGCAGTTGAGCGAAAAGGGGCAAAACAGAGATAACGAGAGAGAGAGAGAGAACGATAAAGAGAGAGAGGGGAAATGGACTCGGCCCACGTGCCCGTGTCTCCGTGTGTTTTCAGGGTCGCCGCTAATTTCTGAGAACCGGCGAAAGGAATAGTGAATGGAGGAAAGGGAAGAACGGATTTGGTCTACGATCGGCTAGGAGAAGCACCGTTTCAATATGAACATCAGTCCTCCGACAGTAGGACAACCTCCAGAAACGGGATTAGGATTGAGAAATCAACTAAAAGATAGATAATATCTTTCCAACTACGTGATCCCTGTTGTAAAGCATGAAATAACATAATATTGAGTGCAGCGCGATCTCACAGATATGAGTTTTACTACACATCGTAGTATTCTATCGAAAATACCTCCAGAAAGCGGGGTGGGAAAAGAATAAGAGGAAGCGGGAAAGGAAGTGAGTCTGTGAAAAAAGAAGAGGAGGAGGAGGAGAAAAAGGTGTGGAGCGAGCTCTTAAAAGCGAACACACCGGGGCGGTGGTTTAAGGGAGAGAAGGAGGAAGAGACACTTTGGCGGTCTAGGGGAGAAATACCAGAGATGTTTTTGATGCGAGAATCAGAAAAAAATGAGTTCAGATCTGACAAGCAGCGAATGCGGAATGCGGGTTTAAGAGACCATCCACGAGAGGCCGGGGCGCTGGGGGGAAATTGTCGGATGCCTTTTTTGCAACCTATCCCAATAACTTGGTGGTGAAGTCAGTATCACGAGTGCTGATATTAGGCCAAGTAACTAAGGTTCTGGGTCCCGCCCCGAAAAGTTACAGTAATTTTTTTTTCTTTTTTTTTTTTTAATTTTTGTAGGTTTCCGATATCGATTTTTTTACTATTTTAAAAAGCGTGTTTTTATAGGTTTTCTAGGTGTATTTTGCGAAAAAAGTTCGAATGAAATTACTCCGGAAGCGATCAGACATCGATAAAGGGTCGAAAAATCGAATTTTCGAAGTTTTTTGATCGTCCTGAAAAAAAAATGCCCAGGTGACACAAACCATTTTGCAATTTTTGGAATCCTCATCAAAAACAACATCGGACAGTCTACTTTATGGACTCCGAGCTGTGGTTGCAATGTCCGTAAATGAGGTCTGAATATTCGGATATTAGCGGACCTCGTCGAGAGTTTGTCGATATTTCTTATGCGAATTGCGAGATATCACGTGTATCAAGTGATATATTATTTGCCTACAATGCGGTGAACATGAATGACACAATTATTTCATCGCCAGGTGGAAAAAATTTCAACATTTTTTTCGACCATGAACCCGGGTTCATGGAATTTTCGCAAAAACTTTTTTTCTCAAAAGTCGATATACCTGTTTGAAATGTGTTCATTACTTGAAATTTAAAATGTTTGCAACGTATTTAACCATAAAAGAGCTAGATACGTCCAGAATTAATGTGTTCACATGTAATTTAACTTGGTGTTTTTCTTTCGTAGTTTGCACCATGACAGTCAATTATTGCAATATTCATAGTCAAATACGGTGCACTCATATTAAATTTCAAGTATTGAACACATTTCAAACAGGTACATCGACTTTTGAGAAAAAAAGTTTTTGCGAAAATTCCATGAATTTTGAAATTTTTTCCACCTGGCGATGAAATAATTGTGTCATTCATATTCATGGAATTTTCGCAAAAACTTTTTTTCTCAAAAGTCGATGTACCTGTTTGAAATGTGTTCAATACTTGAAATTTAATATGAGTGCACCGTATTTGACTATGAATATTGCAATAATTGACTGTCATGGTGCAAACTACGAAAGAAAAACACCAAGTTAAATTACATGTGAACACATTAATTCTGGACGTATCTAGCTCTTTTATGGTTAAATACGTTGCAAACATTTTAAATTTCAAGTAATGAACACATTTCAAACAGGTATATCGACTTTTGAGAAAAAAAGTTTTTGCGAAAATTCCATGAACCCGGGTTCATGGTCGAAAAAAATGTTGAAATTTTTTCCACCTGGCGATGAAATAATTGTGTCATTCATGTTCACCGCATTGTAGGCAAATAATATATCACTTGATACACGTGATATCTCGCAATTCGCATAAGAAATATCGACAAACTCTCGACGAGGTCCGCTAATATCCGAATATTCAGACCTCATTTACGGACATTGCAACCACAGCTCGGAGTCCATAAAGTAGACTGTCCGATGTTGTTTTTGATGAGGATTCCAAAAATTGCAAAATGGTTTGTGTCACCTGGGCATTTTTTTTTCAGGACGATCAAAAAACTTCGAAAATTCGATTTTTCGACCCTTTATCGATGTCTGATCGCTTCCGGAGTAATTTCATTCGAACTTTTTTCGCAAAATACACCTAGAAAACCTATAAAAACACGCTTTTTAAAATAGTAAAAAATCGATATCGGAATCCGGGGTTACTGTAACTTTTCGGGGCGGGACCCAGAACCTTAGTTACTTCGCTTAATATCAGCACTTGTGATGCTGACTTCACCACCAAGTTATTGGCATAGGTTTCAAAAAAGACATCCGTGGGGTATGTCCGGCTTCTCGTGGATGGTCTCTTAATGTGGAGAGCCGTCAAATGGAGAGCCGTCAAATGGAGAGCCGTCAAATTTTCAACATAGTGCTCACCATTCTGAAGACTTTCTGAAACGATTCGTCATTTCCTCATTTCCCACTCTCTTCGACAGTCGAAAAGAAAGAATATTGTGCGCATAGAGACAATAAGACTCTTTTTTTATATCTCTGAATCTATTTTTCAGAAGGAACTCCTTGAAAATTAGAAAGAACCAAAAAAAAAAGTAAGAACAAATCTTACCAAGAAATGAATATTCACATGATCCCAAACCTACAGACCAGGGTTAGAGCGAGAGAGTGTGCAAAAGTGAGAGAGTCCCTCTCGATTTCACACGCTCTCGCATTCCAAAGGCCTTTCTGGAAGGTTGACCGGCCTGTGGAATGATGTGTATTGAGTTGGTTTCTTCTAGTACAGATCGGAATTTTAAATGTGTTTTCACTGGAGTTTGTGATTTGGGTGGACAATCAAGTGACCAGAGTAAATAAAAGAAGAGATCTTGTCTGACGAAAAATAAAACAATGTACACCTCCGACTTATTTTAATACGCAGAAAAATGCTTCGATAGATCAAATGTTTGACGATTTCAGTAAAGCACCATTTAAAATTAGATCAACTATTTTCTATAAATCATTTCGATAATATCAGCCATTAGACGGCTCCATTCAGCAATCGCAACCGCGGAGAAAAGATCAGGATAACCTCTTCGATAGGTCTCAACCGCGGTTTTGAGTTTCAAACAGTGAGTAAAAGCGAGAGGCGCGCGTGTGGAAGAAGAACCGCAGATGATGCTAAGGAACAAGAGAGATGGTTGTTGTCTCTGTCTCACAACATGAAGAGAGACGGAGTCGACTAAGTGAACCTTCGGACCGAGTCTTCCACCAGCAAGAGACCCCCCCCCCTCTCTCTCTCTCTCTCTCTCTCTCTCTCTCTCTTTCTCTCTCTCAGACTCGAGAAGAAGACTACTGCACAAATGCGAAAAACATGTTACAAGAAGCGCGCCCGGTCGCGGTTTTGTGCGTCTGTTCAGTGGTTGAGCGGAGAGAGAGAGAAAGAGAGAGAGAGAGAGAGAGAGAGAATAAAGACAGTTGCGAGGAGCATTGGAACAGATTCCCGAACATATCATTGCGTATGCCGGACAACTATAAAGAGCGGGGTTTGTAGCGATGGAGCGAGTAATTCCGAGACGGATTCTCTCGATTTTGCACGCTCTCTCACCCTGACTCCTTCTGTGGTTTTGGAATACTGCGAGAAACGATCGAACTATAATTTGATGTTTTGTAGTAAATCAGAAGGGATTGGCGTAAACTTTTGCGATGGATTCGTAAGAAATATAATTTCGCACACTCCATCACCGGTTTTTTTTCTGGCATAGCACGCAGAATAATGAGGGCATTTCTTTCGAAGCCATCCCTGATTTGACCCCAACTAGACTTCGAAAATAACGAAGCAACAGGTTGCGTAAGAGGCAATTCACTCTCCGCTCTCTTCATTTCTCACAATCTTTGCTGGAGCGGTGCATTTGCCTCTAATGCAACCCGTTGTTTCATTATTTCTCAAATCTAACACCAACTAATATAACTATACTGTCTGTTCTGAACAGTAAAACGTGAAGCAGCTTCTTAATATTCAAAACTTTCTCGCGGCTGACCCCTTCTAGTGACTTACAAGGATATGATCCACGCGATTAATCTTTTGAAGTAACAGTAGAACGGGCTGCTATAACAAAATCAGAATGTTTTCTCAAACGCGGTACTAATTTCATTTACCGATTTAGGAAGGGGCCTAAGATTGGGGGAAACGGAAACCTGGGAGAGAGTAAACGGAAGACGAAATAACAAAGGCGGAAAAGCCTTCGGGAGAGAGAGAGAGAGAGAGAGAGAGAGAGAGAGAGAGAGTAAATCAGACCTCTTCTCTCATGTCTCCCAGTGTTTATTCAGGCTTCTTGAGACATGGGAGAAACGAGGTCAAATGACTTCTCAATGTGAAAACGAGTGTGGCTTGCAACAAGAAGACAAAGAATTCTCCGTTTCCAGAGCCGGCAATTCCCGAACTCGGAAAATAGCATTAAAAGACCAAGAGTTAGGCGATTTCCCGGACACGGAACTTCCTCAACTCCGCCGGTGTCCTTTGTGTTTATTCCCGTCCTCCTACCATCGGGTTTACTTTCGGGTACCAAATCGGGGCCCGAAATGACGAGAAGAGAATGGTGGAATTGGAGTGAATTAGTCTGAGTAGTGGGGGCGAAATGCCTTAGTGAGGAGGGTCTGAGGGAGGAAAAGAAAGATGGAGAGAGACAAACTATCGGGGCGGCAGTAATGCAATTTATCGAGACCATCGACAACTGAAATTAAGGAGGAGGGCGAAACTGTGGGGGAATGGTATGGTAGGTGGGCAAAATTAGTTCACTCAGCCACCAGTGTGACCGGTGCGGCATTGGAAAGGTCTAGTTTAAAATGATTGTATGCCGGAAATGTGAACTGACTAGTACATCTTGATTATCTACAGTGGACAGTTGACGTTCAGTATTACTTCAACTTTCAGATGCAGAAATAATTTCGAGCAAGTGCGCACAGTATAGTGCCAGTATCCCTACTAGGAGGTGATGATCGATAAAACTTATCGACCTCATTGGTAATTCTTGAATGAATTGATTAAAAAAATGCAGAGTGACGCCTACTCGAGTCCTGCTCTAATGACAAACGAGTCGAGTCGTGTACCCAGCGCCGGAAGTCTGGCCGGGTTATTTATCACCGACTTCTCGCTATAAATATAATGTTCGTCCGTATGTTGAAACGGAAGTGGTCACTCATTGCGTGTTACATCATTCCATTCGCCTTGCAGCCCTACAGAAAAGGGAGTGTAGTGAGAGAGCGTGCAAAATCGAGAGGGACTCTCTCGCTTTTCCACACTCTCTCGCCCCGACTCTTTTTGTAGGATCGGATTCATTGCATGTCCTTCGTCCGACCTTCATGCATTACAAAGAGAGACGAACACGAGGATTTAGATTGCGAATTCATCAGAGAACGCTATTTATGGCTGCATCATAAGCATTTGGCGATGATAAATAACTGCCAAAGAACTGGGAATATTTAGTATTCACGTAGAGAAGCGACTATGAGAGGAGGACTAAAGAATAGAGCGTTTACAAAGAGACACAGAATTTAGAAAGGAATTACCAAAGTAGACTGGATGAAATGAAAATCATAATGAGTCACTCCGTTGATCAGCTAAAAATCCAGGAAGTGGCCAAGATTTGCACTGGCCTCCGACCCCTTTCTGGAGCCTTGGAATGGAAATCCAAAAAAAACGACGAATGCAGTTCAACACGATCCCTTTGATTCTCTTGGCGATTTTATGAGTCTTGGAAAGCAAAATACGCCGTAAACTTCTCTTCCCAGTGCACTTATCGTTAAATCATTTCTCTTTTCATCGGCAGCATTCTTGGAAGTATAGGTACAACGGGTGGGTGCACGGAAGTTTACAGGGTGTTGGGAAGAGAGAGAGAGAGAGAGAGAGAGAGTAGATCAGTGAGCGATTATCGCTCGATCTAAGCGCTAGAGATACTTGCGCGAATGAGAGCGGGTGCGTGTTCGCACTCTGGGGGGGGATCCTACACGGAAAAAATAAAAGAATGGCGCTAAAACGCCGTGTGGAAGTTCGCAAGTGGTGCTTGAGTATGGCCGGAAATGGAGCTACGGATGCGGAAAAGTTGAAAATGATCTCTACATCGCCCAGACTCCGTCACGGAATACTTTAGAGCTCCGCCTGAACTCTCTCAATTTCGCACACTCTCTCTCGCTCAGCCCTTTCTCGGTGGGTTCAAATGTGAAATCGGATTCTGACACGCAAACGAACGTCGCCGTGCACTTAATATTTCATGAAACGTCGACGCGTCGGAATATTCTAGAAACTCTCTGAAAAAGGGGTTAGATTTAGAGGAATCTAGAGGCACATGATTCCTACACCTACAGAAAAGACTACAGAGGGATCGGGACGAGAGAGTGCGCAAAAGTGAGAGAGCCCCTCTCGATTATGACCTGATTGTGAGGAATGATGCGGAGAGAAAAGGGAGGAAGAATCAAAATGGCGGTGTGAAAAATGGAAACGGGAAATTGGCTCCGGAAATTATCTCTAATATCTTTAGCCAATCGAGTCCGGAGTGATCTTTCAAAAGTGCTTGGAATTTTCGGGCATAGTAAAAAGAGTGTCTAAGAGGGATTCCCAGCTACATCGGAACTTGACAAATGACTAGGCGGATAGTGTAAGAATGAGAGAGTCTACGTAGCAAGATCTATAATGATCAAATGAGATACGAAACACACAATCAGATATGAAGCAATATTACATAAATAGTGGAGTTTGAAATTCGAGTAAATAACGAAGAAAACTAATGATTTATGTTTCCGTACTTCAAATTCTATTACAAAGCTTGAAGAATGAGTCATGAATGGTCGTCATGAGAGAACTAATGGCATCCTCATGCTCAAGCTCGTCTGACTCACCCTGTATTTTTGCTAGTTTGATGTCTAACCGGAATCCAGACTAGAACTCGAGGTATACCGGAATACAGCTACGAAAATCCCCCAATCATGGTCAGGGTATCTATGATTTAAATGCACATTTACTTGGGTCAATCATGGAGAAAGGTAACAAGAGAAATTCTTCGAAAGCTCATAACAGTGAAAGACGACGAATATTTTCAGATTTTCACTGGGATGAAATCGTCAACTTCCTGACTCCACTGAGTCCCTTGCAGAATCTCAAGATCGTGTCTCGTAACAGGTGGCCCTCAGTAGAGAATATAACAGAGAGAGAGAGATTACACGAAAAATTGAGTGGATGACAATCAGAAAGAAGAGAAACGAGAGGAGCAATCGACAGAAGTGATTGATCAAGGGGAAATATTGAGACGACTCGAGCACTTTGGACACAATCAAAGTCCATTTGAAAATAAAGAAATTCAAAAATAGTAAACTGGGTTTATTAAGATATTTTTCGTCTCCTATAGTAGTTTCCAGAGTGATCTAGCTGCGTCTACTAACGTCGATAAATCACGTAGCACTAGATATGCCGAGAATTTGTATACGTTTACTTTATCACAAAAGCATTAACGGGCAGGGATAAGGAATGGGTTTTGATAGGTTGGTACTTGGTCTCGGGCGACCTTTTTGAGTGGCTTGTTGTGGAAGTTCCACGTTACTATTGAATATTTCATATTTAGTCTGCGTTTCACATCTATCGTATCTCGATGATCGGAAATTCGAATACGTTTCATACCTATTATTCATGTTGGCGCTCGCTTTAATCAATCATTGGCTCATTGCTCAAAACAGAGACACAAAAATCAATATGGAACGACTCTGGAGCACACAAAGACTTGGGTGGAAAGTAAAATCGAGCGGGAAGGAGAGGCGAAATTCTTCTCGACTGAGATTCGATCGTGTTGAGATGTTGAGAGACTGAGAGAGGGGAGGAGATAGAGAGAGGCGAGAGATCATTGCAGTCGTGGAGAGTGGAGAGACGACCAGAGGAAGAGAGAGCATGAAATGTGAGTAGCTATTGAGAGGCGGTCGAGTGTGACGAGGCAGAGTTTTTCTGTCGATCTGACTCCTCTCGACTACTACTACTAACAACGAATCTATCACGATGACGTGTCGAGATTGGTGAGAGAGGAGAGGAACACTGCAGACTGCTAAGAATGTCCACTGCCACATGATTGACTATGCGATTTATCGATTTTTACTCTGTTCGGGAGAAGAAAAGTTGGTTCTGAATGTTGCAGGGGTGAGATATTCGACACAAGAGAGTTGGTGGATTAATTGCCTGTAATTTCGAGTTTTATTTTTATTTTTTGAAAGCCTATTGTAAATCATCTCTAAAAAACCATCGATACATTATTGGATTTATGGGTCTAAACTCGCACTTTTACCTTTGCGACTGAGAAGCACCAAGGAAATATTTTTTTTGCAAGATCTTTTTAGTTTTCTTAAAATTTGTACCGAATTGCTATTGTGTATATCGAGAACACAAAATCAAATGTGTGAGCCATAGAGAAACACTTTAAATATTTTTTTATCGAAATAGCAAGTCGTCAATAAATCAACAGTGAGATTGGTCTAGACACAATTTGTGCTGCAGTTTAGGCAGTCTCGGTGATGCTAATTAAAGGAAACATTTTAATTAAAGAAAACATTTTTTCGACAACTTTCGTCATAATTTATTTTGTCATTTCCTAGTACTCATGATCGCCTGCTTTCACTCTGCAACTTTTGCATTTCTCGTTTCGCAAGAAAGTCATATCGAATTTCAGTCGGGAAAATTGAACTGGAGTGCACTCTGCGATATTCCGTTTCTCCATTTCCGGTGAAATGAAATGTATAATGCAACGACAAAGCAAGTTATGCTGTATCGTTAGAGTGAAACCTTCATCATAAATTATTAGAAAAACGATGTGATGAGAATACTTCACCAGACTAATTTGGAATATCCAAAGTAGAAATCTTTCAAAGAAGATAATACACTGCCATTTGTTAGTAGAACCGAAAATAGTTTCGAATAAATGTGCAAACTGAGGAAGATCAGAGAGGATTTGAACAAGGAATTGGTTTATTCCGTGGCTATGATTTTGTTAATTTTTCAGCCAATTGGGAGAATAGCTTCTATCGTTAGACCATTTTTCTGGGATTGGAAGCATCAACAACCGTTTCATTGTTGATTCCAATGACGGTTGGCAGAAAACCGGATTCCTCCATAGTTCGAACCTGAATTGACTCATTTTAGATTTGAGAACTCGAATTAGAGCAACTTCACTTTCATGATCTTACTGTCGTCCGATTTTTCCATGCTGAAAAATGTATATTCCAAAAATACGGATGCTTTTAAAGAGTGTGCTAGTGAGAAATTGCGTGCTGTGTAATATATTAGAGACGTCCAATGTTGTTTTGAATAGCCAAAATCGACTTACGTAGGCATAAGATCGAAGAGATATAGTGAGTATGGAAGTTTCGTCTTCGATCGAGCGAGTGTTATGAGAATAATTAGCAGGTGAAAACCGTAAAGAGGAATCTGCGTCTTGAAGTCCTACAATTTCGATTTTCTTATTAAATTTGCATTCCGATACTCACCAGAGATAGTCTTTCATCGAATATCCGGTAGCATAAGGCTGTAGATATTCTCTGAAATACAAAAAAATTGTTTTACAATTAAAAGAAGGAACAACTTGCCATTGGAATGTAGAGAAGAAGAACAGAAGAACAACGGAGAATTGACGGAGTTGTTTCGACGAAGTGGAGCAGGATCTACACACACAACGATATTGAGATGTACGCAACCCCTCCGAAGAGGTATCCATATAATTTGAATCAGCTATATATTGGTACCTAATTAATTGTTGGTGCCTACATTTAATACGTTTGAAACTTAAATTTTAATATGGGAAACTTACGAGATCACTTAGTGATTTTCCAAAACAAATCGAGGTGACGCTGATAATGAAATTCATCCAGCTCAGATTTTCTGCATTATTTTTTTGTTGCAAATGTTAAAAATATAATTGAAACCTCTAACAATGTGAACATCGGCGCATTGATTTCTCTCATCGTGAAGGACCTGAAATTTTGAACTCATGGTGAAATTCGTATTGTAAACTATATATATATATATATATATATATATATATATATATATATATATATATATATATATATATATATATATATATATATATATATATATATATATAGTTATATATATATGTATATATATATATATATATTTATGCGTGTTCAAAGA
The DNA here is from genome assembly GCA_036245785.1 of Pristionchus fissidentatus. NCBI lineage: Eukaryota > Metazoa > Nematoda > Chromadorea > Rhabditida > Neodiplogasteridae > Pristionchus > Pristionchus fissidentatus. The sequence continues at coordinate 13,184,405 of BTSY01000002.1, forward strand.
AAACGCGGTTACAAATAGAAAGAGGAAAACGATAAACGATAAAATGAGAGAAGAATGTACGATAACGTAGTGAGATCATGAGAGGTCGGGGGTCATGTATGAAGTTCGCTCATGCAGAGAAACTGATTTGATTACCGGGTTTTGAGAAAAGCCTAGCCGCTCTGGGAAAGAAACTATTGTGTCTATAGTTGGCATGTGAGCCAGCATTAGCGAAATTTATTCCATTTCTTGTGTAATAATAACTGAAATGATGTGGTTTGAGTTTAGAGATTTTGTATTTGCCTCTCAGAAGATTCATGGCTGTCTTCAAATCTATCGCTTCTCTACGCTTTTCTAATTTGTCTAATCCTAATTTCTTATTCCTTTCCGCTACTTTCGGGATAGTTTCTCGCGTCATATTGTAGCAACGCATGAAAAGTCGGCGAGTGAAATAATTCTGTACTTTTTCGAGTACCTTTTTGTTTTGGATCATGTAGGGGTTAAATACAGTGGACGCACTTTCTAGGATGAGTCTTATGAGTAGGCTTTCACGAGGATTTCAACATTTTTCGTTCTGAGTGCTCTGAGTATAATGTGACAGGCTGTTTTGCCTTTCATTGCAGTTGTTCTACAGTGCTTAGTGAAAGTAAGTGTTTTCTCAATTATGAACCCTAGATCTTTTACTTCTACACTATCGATCAAAAGTATTCGCCCAAAACTTCGAAGTGGTGTAACTTCCGAACCAAAATAGCAATCGGCCTGAATTTTTGAGAGGAAGGAACACATAGCCTAGGGCCTCATTTCCGATTATTTCAGCGTAGGCCAATTTTCATTTATTACGTAGTGATGATGTAAGATCACGACGGTATTTCGGAGGCGATTATTTGCTCGGAGGAAAATTTCTCAGGCGTCACGCTTATTTTGGTGAAAGTAGAAGTGGAGGGACACTCAAGAAAAATTGATACCAGATTGTACGATTCTGTACCGGATCAGGACCATTTCTCAAAGTGAGTGCCCGAAAAAATGGATTTTCGTTTCTAGACGTGATAGAGACTCGTACTTAGGTTCAAAATGATCGCAGTTGTAAAATAATACAATCCCCAAAGTTTGATAACCATATTATTTTATTCGCCCTTCAGGGCATGAATATTTCTCTTTTTCGGATCACCCATGTTGAAGGAGGTCTACCGCTCTGAGAAGGTAATCTAAAAATCTGGTTTGTTGACTAAAACTTTGAGAATCTAGTAGAGAATCATCACTTATAATTTCATATGAGTAGCATTTTTGCTCTTCGCATGGCATTTCTTCTCCTGGTTTGATGCAAAACTCAGAACCACCTCGCCCCGCCCACTTTTTCTGTCGTTTCGATAAGGTTCTTTTCGCTATGAAGTTCAATAGTTCCCCAACCATCCACATTTCATATAATACCACGCAATACACGATATCACGAGTATTCAGCGAAAAAAAGTGAAATTTGTCGGAGAAAGTGCGCGAGGCGAGGTGGTTCTGAGCGATGCATCAAACCAGGAGAACAGATGCCATACAAAAAGGAAAAATGCAACCCATATGAAATTATAAGTGATGATTCTCTACTAGATTCTCAAAGTTTTAGTCAACAAACCAGATTTTTAGATTACCTTCTCAGAGCTGTAGACCTCCTTCAACATGGGTGATCCGAAAAATAGAAATATTCATGCCCTGAGGGCAAATAAAATAATATGGCTATCAAACTTTGGGGATTGTATTATTTTATGACTGCGATCATTTTGAACCTAAGTACGAGTCTCTATCACGTCTAGAAACGAAAATCCATTTTTTTCGGGCACTCACTTTGAGGAATGGTCCTGATCCGGTACAGAATCGTACAATCTGGTATCAATTTTCTTGAGTGTCCCTCCACTTCTACTTTCTCTAAAATAAGCGCGACGCCTGAGAAATTTTCCTCCGAGCAAATAATCGCCTCCGAAATACCGTCGGGATCTTACGTCATCACTACGTAATAACTGAAAATCGGCCTACGCTGAAATAATCGGAAATGAGGCCCTAGGCTATGTGTTCCTTCCTCTCATAAATTCAGGCCGATTGCTATTTTGGTTCGGAAGTTACACCACTTCGAAGTTTTGTGCGAATACTTTTGATCGATACTGTACGTTCTGGGCTAATTTGGAAGTGCCGATACTGTATACCTTTTTGGTATTGGCCCGTCCTAAGTGAAGTGAGCTGCATTTATGTGATGCTAGGGGGAGCTGCCACTCTGCAGACCAATTTGATATAATATCAATAGCATTTTGTAGTGGGACAGAGAAATCACATGGGACAGAGGGAAAAAATAGGGTTGTCTATTCGGAATTCATTCCGCAATAACATCAATACCGAATCGTTTTTCCCTCCCACTCCTTATTCCGCAATCAGAAAAACTCTGTCATTTTTTTAATCGTTTTCAGAATGATTGAGGAATTCCGCAATGAAAATTGTTGTTTTATGGATATTTGAGCGTGAGTAAGAGAGAAAACAACTATATATAATAAACATACAATGTAAACTCACAAATTGATGTCGAAGACTCATTGTGAGAAGTAGTCCAGCTAAGAGCCATCCAATCACTCGAACACGATGAGATCTTAATTTTATTGGATAATTGATTTTTTTAAAAATTGGAATACAAATATTAAATGACAAATTGATCGCCCACTTTCTCAGCGTGAACGTGAGGGCTCCAGCGAGAGCAAATCCGATTAACTTAACATTTAAAAAAACCTCAGTTCATGATTAAAAATTATATTCATGTCGTGTAGATTTCATACCTTATCTACCGTAAGATAGTACGGATCTGCGAATCGTTCACTCTTGTAGTGAGATAACTCAAACTGATGGATACCGCTCGAGATCCTTAACGACTTTTATTTGTCACTCTTCGCAAATACCTGAAACGGACACACCTCTCTATCTATCCCTCATTGAAGCGTGCGATAAGAGGTTATTGACACCCGAGCAGAGTGGGGGGAGTGGGTAGGGGAGAGAGGGGAGAGGAAGGAAATCGTGCGAGAGGAGAGAGGGGACGAGTATCTTCCATAAGAACATTTTTTTGTCTGATTTCAAGGAGTTCGTTTCCGACTTGGGGTTATCCAATCTTGGGGTTATGCTTGGGGTGGCCCGGGTGTCAATAACCTCTCATCGCACGCTTCAGTGAGGGATAGATAGATGAAACGTTTCAGGTGTGAAACGAACGCATGAAACAAGCCAAGAATAATCTCGATCATCGCCCAATTCTTCCAAAGTTTCTTGAAGAAATCGGAAAGTTTGAGCTCATCTTGATCCCTTTAATTATATTGTTATTCTTTCGGTTAATTTCTTGAAATGATTAAAAACATACAGATAAACCAAATCCTCTAATATTTTCTTGGCTACAGCGTCATGAAAAGTTTTGCCTTCGAGCGGATTCTCATCATACAAAACCTGCTCTTCCTCACGAATTATCTATAATATACAAAGTCCAATGATCAGAGATCAAAGATCAAACTTTTTCAATGACGTCAACATCGTTTCGGATATTCATATGGCAGATTGAATCTCGAGCGCAACTGGAATGAGAATACAGGAAAGAAAGATCGATGATGAAAGATAAGAAATATAATTACTAGTAGACCAGAGCAAATGCAACAGCAAATGAAATGGCAGAACCGAGACCGAAATAGAAAATAGAAAATCCGATGTAGACGTGAAGATTCTGAGACAGAAATTAAGAGTAAGAATGTCAATTATCGGGATAAAACATACTGCAATTGCAATGCTGATACTGTATGCGAACGTATAGCTATACGCAGAAAGATAGCGGGTTTCGTATGGCAACATTTCGCTTAGATTAACCATCGAAATGACCTGGTGGCCTGCAGTTTCATAATATGTTTATTGGACTTCAAACTTACTCACCATTGTGCACAAATTGAGCAGCAGATGTCCGATTTGATGCACCACTTGATGGGGAAACATCAGGATTACTGTAATTGGAGTGTCGATTAAGGACTAAATGATCAAACATATGTATGCTAATCATATCACCGAAAGAAAATTTGCTAGGAGAACGGTTCTCCAAGGTTTCATTTGTCAGATAACGGTTCTCCACCCTAATCGTTTCGCACACTCTCTCGTAACGGCGAGCAAACGAGAGAGGCTGTGGAACGAAGAGGATGGAGAACCCTTCTCTAACAAATGGAACCTTGGAGAACCGTTCTCCTAGCAAATTTGCGCTCTGTGAGTAATGGCCTACCTGAAGCTAGCACGCACAAGATTGTCGTTGTCAGAAGCATCTTTCGACGACCGATGAATCTGTCCAAGGCAAAATAGAGGAAAGAACAAAGATCGGAGTATTATTTTAAAATTCGAGGGAGAATACCTCTCCCATAGTACTCCACATAGTCCCAATATCGTTGCCATCAAGAAATAAACGATGGTTAGTGGGCCGCCTTCCTCAAACTGAAAAAAAATTTCGGCGAGCAAAAACGATCTGTAGAAATCGAATTCTCTCACAGAACAACGCCCACAGCACTCGTTCGATGAAATCATACAGCACAAAGTATGAGGTGCCGTTTAGTAATCCCCCTAGTTTGCGAGCCGTAAAATAGAAAAAAATGTTTATTTATTGTGTACATCACTCAAACAATTGGCGCATATTTTGGCACGTTATGGCATCGTAGTCATTTTGGTTAGTATTTATATAATTTCAGGATTACTGCAAGGTTCAACTTTTGAACGGTTAACTGGTTATAGTCGATCTACAATGCTCCCATAAACTAGTCCGTTTACAAGTTCACCCTCCACAATAATCTTCTCACCGTCTCGATGAAGTGCCTGACGTCATCGAATCTCTTCGGGACATCACAACAACATTGAATGTGACGACCCCTCACAGTTTTGATCTCTCGGAAGAATTTGAACTGGTCGCTGCAATAAAGAAAATCTAGCAAATAATGTAAATGACTGAAGTAAATATTTTTAGTGTGCGTAGCACATGCTGAAATGCCTACCTGTGACCTTTGTAGACGAGTGTAATAGCAATAAGTACAATGTACACCATGATTTGGCCACGGATTCTCGACCAGACACCTGATAAAGTAGCAGCCGAATCGAGAAATAAGCTACAGTACCCTACAACCCTTTCAAGTACCTTACCGTATCGAATGAGCATGTTCTCGTAGCTGAATCTGTCCTGCTCTCTGATGGGATCACCGTTTTCGCCCCTCAATTTTTCATTTGTTAAACATTTTAATAAAAAAAACCCTACACTCTGAAAGGTCACGACGCATTCAAAATCTCTTGTGAAAGTTCACGTCACTAAAAAATGAAACATGCGATTTTCGAGGCTCTGATTATTCGATCTCCTGCTCCACAGTGAGAACTCAGCTGACCAAATATTCGTGGGACACCTTCTTTAAGACTTACGTCTTCGTTGTTATTCTTCTTCTTATGCTCTTGTTCGTTTCCTCAACTGGGTCAATTGTGGGATTCGGCGAGCCAGCAGTGGGCGTATTGGGGCTGAAAGCAGTAGATATTTCAAAGTGATGACGTCATCTTCGAATATTGAAAATTATCCATACGGTCTGTTAAATGTCCCGAAAAGCTATCCGGTCCGATTTTTGTAGCTATTTGTCGATTTTATATAATACACACACTACTTACGTTGCTGCATCGTTCGTTTCCATAGAGTGGGCGATTGGAGTTCCCGCAGTAGGAGGAGAGAGAGCAGTGGGGGTAGAGACGAGACTGGAAAAGATCGAGTGCATAGTCATGACGTAAGATAATAAGGAGTAGACTCACTGCCCGGCCTCTACTGTATCCGGTGTCCGAATGGGCGTTTCGCGACCAGGATAGTTAGCATTCGGTGTTCGAGCAGGTGGTGAAACATGTACGAAGTTTCGATTAGAGCAGATTGGAGGGGTACGATATCTGTCCAGCTAATGATCGATCTAAATTAGAGAAAAAACGGACCGTGTCGACCACCTCCTTCGCAGCCATGGCAATGAAATGAAATGGACAATTATATAACGGGCTTCTTCATTCATTTTTTACTATGAAAAAAGGATGTGCAATCTATCAAAAATGAAATTAAGTTTCGCAAGAAGAGCTTAATTGGATACGTTGCAGATAAATCTTAACGATGGTCGACAAATGCTACATTGTCTTATGTCAATTATTCGTGGGCTCTTCTTTTTCCAGAGTCTCCCAGAAAACCTCCCCAATTCGCCTCCTGTCGATGCATTCCCCCGTTATTTTAGTCACTTTTACAGTACACTGCCGATTCTTCAATCCCTAGATCGCCATGGATTTTATCCATCGCGATATTCTCTTCAGTTGAATCCCTCCTTCTAGCAGGCGGTCATTGATTCAGGTTCGGAGGAGGGGAAACCTGGTGTCCGTTCCTTTCGGTTTTCCTCTTATCTCCGTACTTCCTCAATGTGCTCTGCTAACATAGATTATTGGACTCGACGATTCGGTAGATGGCGGCGCGGTCTACACAGAGAATGAATACACTAATATTAAGACGAGACACCTAGTTTATGATATACTCAATATTGAGTGTAATCGCGCGTGGAGAGAGCGTGCGAAACTGAGAGATTTGTAAGTATATCATATACTAGGTGTCATAGTCAGTATAGGCTAGGTGTCATAGTCAGTATATATCATATACTAGGTGTCATAGTCAGTATATGCACTGAAATAGTATCCATTCTGGGTGAATGTTCTCATTGTTTCTATACGATTTGCGTCGTTCAAATCAGCGCGCATTCCACGGCTCGGTGCATATTACATATAAAATATCTAAGCGAATGACGACGTCTCAGTAGAGTAACAGAGGGTCCAATAGAGATACACATAGCAGAGCAGTTGAGAGGTGTCCGAATGTTGTAAATGCTAGCTTACCAAGAGTCGGTAGAGCGATCGCATCATAGAGCGTTTTATGAAGTTAAAAATTCAATTCAAAAGAAAAAAAAAGTAAAATTGATTGTCTGCCATAAATTCTTCGAACCGGACAACTATCGTAGTTAGAATGCATTGAAAACCAAAAATGCAAACACAATTCGAACTAGAAATTTTTTTATTCCTTGGTTATGATTTTGTTGATTTTTTGTGAGTCGATTGGGAAAGTAGCCATCATGGTTAGACCATTCTTCTTCTGGGAATGGAACCATCAACAATCGTCTCATTGCTGATTCCTATGATAGTAGGTTGAAAACCGGAATCCTCCATAGTTCGACCCTGAATCGTTTCATTTGTGAATTGAGAAATGGTATTAGAGAGTACCTTGATGATCTTATTGTCCGCAGAATTGTCGGAGCTGAAATTATTCTACTATAATCATATTACACTGCCTTATACAGTTCCTGATGTTTTAAATGCTTTTTACTATATATTAAAGCTATCCTTTCATAATAAACGCTTCGAATATCTTAGTTGGAATGAATATTGTAGAGTGGACGAAAAGAAAAATAAAAATGTCATTTTTGCCTGTTTTGTGAGGGTCTCCAGTGTTTTCGAGATCCGAGACATGATATTTCGAGAAGTTAAGGAAGGGGATTACTTTCCGTCTGGGCTTCAAAAGAATCAATCGTTCCGAAACATCAATTGGTGGGGTGATTTGAAGCTGTTCGTTCAGCTGAGTTTCTCTGGCTTGAGAATGAGAGTGCGGGACTTTTACCATACTTCTCAAAATGAGACGGCAGGGATTTCCCCTTAGCATTTCGACATTTCTCTGGTAGTTTTTTTTCTCGAGAAAGAGGATTTGTTTCGGATTATCTTCAGAGTCTAGTTTCCTTTTTCCATTGGCCAACACTACTAAAATGTATGTTTAAAATTCGACTTACGCAGGCATAATATCAAAGAGATACACAGAGAATGGTAATTTGCTTCTTGATCGAGCAAGAGTAATGAGAATAATAAGAAGATGATATCCGTAAAGCGGAATCTGCGTCTTCAAATTCTAAAATGCAATTGTTTAATAAATCAAATTTTCGAAATTTACCAAGGACATATGACGGGTGCAACTAAAATTTGCACCACAGTTACCTAAAAAGTAGGGTACCATTCCAAGTTTTCGGAAGCTTGGTTCGCACAGCGAAAAGCCATGTTAAAGGAATTTCAACTTACTTATTTGAACTACATACTTGGGAACTACTTACTTTCGTCTACTGTTTGGTTCTATAACATGCGTCACCACTGTTTCCCTCGATTTCCCCTTAAAAACCATACTGGCACATTGTCAAAATGGTTATTCGGAACAACCATTTTGACAATTTGTCAGAATGGTTGGTCGGCCAAACCATTCTGACAAGTTGTCAGAATGGCCTGTTCGTTTTATTTTTGTGCAACAATCTTTTCTTTTTATTTAGAATTTATATCGACATTGATTGTGGGATATGTGCAACACAGTGAGCTTTTATTTGACGGCAATCATAGATAAATTGAGGTAGCGGATATTTATAATTTATAAAATCTTCTTCCTGATAGCTAAATTCCAGTGAATTTCTCGTACTCTAAACATAATAGACTGCGTATCGGTCATCGTCATCCTTGATAGTGAGAATCCGCTTCATCCGGTTTCTCCTTTCTGGAAAAGTGGCTAAATATTGACAGAAATAATGATAGTCAATGAGCGTGTAATAAAGTGAAATAAGCACCGACCAACTGCGAAGGGAAGAATCTGTGAGAATGAATTAAAATTAAGCGAAAAACAAAGGGGATGACCAGATTTGACTAAGATTTGAACGAGCGATCTCTCTATCTCACTTCATTTCATCAATGTGAAGGTGTGTGAGCTGGTCGATGTGAACGATGGATTCGATATTGATCGTCGTCAACTTCTTAAAACGAAGAATGCGGAGGCGCATGATTCCATTTTGCCGTCATATCTCTGGAAAGGGGTCATGGGCAGGAGAGTGAGTAGAAGAAAGAGGTTCTCTCTCTTTTTACACATTCTCTTGTTTCTGACCCCTTTCTGGATTTGTGAACTGATGTGGAAATTATCGTTCCGAGCAACTCATAATTAATATACATAATGCACAACATAATGACATCAATATAAAAAAAGCGGAATAATTAGGCGGTACGCCATTCTGACAAGTTGTCAGAATGGTTCGGCCTCTTCCTAAAATGATCAGTCCAATTCGCCATTCTGACAAGTTGTCAGAATGGTTCGGCCTCTTCCTAAAATGATCAGTCCAATTCGCCATTCTGACAAGTTGTCAGAATGGTTTGCCGGGCGAGCCATTACAAAAGCCTGTCAGAATGGCGATTTCAAACAAACCACCAGCAATGATTAGGGAGATGGAGATTTCCTTATCCGCCGAATATATACATTGCAATATTGGCGAATATCAAGACAGAAATTTCGCAATCTATAGCTCTTGATTTCATCCATTAATGAAAGAAAAAGATGCTTTTTCGAAGTTGTGGTGCAAATTTTAGTTGCACCCGTCATACATCCTTTCATCGACCAAAAATCGATTGCAAAACATGTAAGCTAATTCCTGAAATTGTATGTTCATTTTAAGTTACTTCGAATGCCTACTTACCATTAAAATGTCGAGTAAAATGATAGAAGAACTGCAAAAAATCGACGGACTCGTTTCAAGGAAATGAAGGACGACCTACCCAATATGATTGATGATAAAATGAAGAAAAAAAATGTATTATGACATAAAAAATGAGAATCGGAAAAAAATTAATATTAAGTGGATAAATTCACAAAAGATTGCAAAGCTGCTCCAAGGGCCATCGAGGTAACACTGGTAATGAATGCCATCCAACTCAGATTTCCTGAAAAAATGATCTTGAAACCATCTTGGAACAACATGATTTCCACCTGAAACGATGTGAACGTCGGCGCACTGGTTTCTTGCATCGTGAAGGACCTGTGATAACACAGTTCAAGGTTAAATTCAGACTTATTAATTTACAAATTGATGTCGCAAACTCATTGTGAGAAGTTGAGCAGCGAAAAGCAGTCCAATAAGTCGAACTCGATGCGATCTTAATTTAATAGATTTAAGAAATAATTATCAAATCTTTGTCTGTCGTATTTCGAATACCAGTCGCTTACTTTCTCATTATATACGTGATTATTCCACCGATCATATAGCCGACTAGCTACAATCAATTTTTTTTATTAAAACAGTTTGCGATAGCATTCAATCATACAGTACACACACCTTATCGACTGACAGATAGTACGGATCAGCAAAACGTTCATTGATATAGTGATCGTATTCAAATGCGTGGGCTCCAGAAGAAATCCTCAATACATTAATGTCTCAAAAATTTTAGAAATCTGCAAACTAACGCCTGAAATACGCAAATCAAAATCTCGATCATTGCCCAATTTTTCCAAAGTTTCTTGAAGAAATCGGAAAGCTTGAGCTCATCTTGATCCCTTTAATTTGAAATGTATTTTTCCTTTATCTTTGGTAATTGAAACATACAGATAAACCAGATCCTCGAATATTTTCTTAGCTACGGCAGTATGATAATTTCTACCATCTTTCGGATTCTCAGTATACAATATCTGCTCTTCCTCGCTAATTATCTGAATTTAAAATGAATTCCAAATATCGGATGCCAAATTCAAACCTTTTCAATGTCTTCAACCTCGTTTCGGATATTCAGATGACAAATTGAATCTCGAGCGCAACTGAAAGTGATTCATTCGGTACAGTAACATCAGACAGATCAAATATAAAATAATTACTAGTATTGTTTTGACAGAGTACAATTATTAGTCAACAGTTTAGAAGAGTTTAAAGGGACAGTAAACACAAGAATTCTTGCTCATTTGATCCAATTTCCACGAGCGACGTAGGGATAGAGATAGCGTGCGCCCTATCAGATATCAGCCAAAGTGGAGCAGCGGTAAAACTAGGGTTGGCCATTTGACTCTTTTGTAGACTCCTTGAATCATTTGACTCCGAGTCATTTTGACTAGCGCGGTGTGAGGAGTCAAAATGACTCGGATTCAAGTGAATCCTAGGATTCATTTGAATCCTGAGCTCATAACTCGGGATAGAGAAGGTGTACGAATGTCGTAATGGTACACAACGACTTAGAATTGAAAATAGAATCTTTTATATTTTTTGAGCAAAAATAATTTAGAGTTATGCAAATCACTATCTCATACTAGTTTTCAAGTTTCCTCTATTTTTTTAATCTGCTAGCTTTAAATGATACTTGAGAAAAATTTCGATTTACTCTAATACTGAGCACATGCGATTCTCTCCAAAGGCTGTAGCTCATGGGTTTGTATTTGACATGATGATATTTCAGATAAATAATAACTGAATGCTCAAAATATAAGAAAATAGTATCTTGGTTTACCAATTTCTTGCTTGCGAAAATTGTCAGGAGTCAAGTGAATCCTAGGTGAGATTCATTTGACTCCTGACACTTTACCTCATTTTTCGAGTGAGATTCACTCGACTCTCATTCTTTACTTTTTGAGCGGTTGGGAACGAGTCAAATGGCCAACCCTAGGTAAAACGCTTGCCTAGCAATCGTGAGGTGGCGGGTTCAATACCCACCCAATGCTTTTGTTTCTTCCAACGGGCCGAAAGTCGTGGCGAGACCTTGAAATTTGCGGGAATTCAACGGTGCCTTTACTGTCCCTTTAAGAGAAGCCTAAAGTGATGGCGATCAGTGTTTCGGCTCTTGGTTTAGACTCTAACCGCATCTCTGTGGGCGGGACTCGTCAGTAGAAAAAGATCATAAATGTTCTCACTAGTAAACAAGAGCAAATCCAATTGTGTACGCAATGGCAGAATAGAGGCCATAGTAGAAAATAGAAAAACCGATGTGGACGTGAATGTTCTGAGATATATTTACAAAAGATAATGGCGATCGCGTTAAACTTACAGCGATAACTATACCAATACTGAATGCAAAATTGTAACTGGTAACGGGGAGATATCGAGTCTCATAAGGCAATATTTCGCTTAAATTAACCAATGAAATGATCATCGTGAGCTGAAATTGGATAATGTATATTAAGCTTTGAAATTGCCAACTAACCCTCACGCAGATATTAAGCAGTACATGCCCAACGTGATGCACCACTTGATGCGTAAACATAAGAATTACTGAAATATAAATAAGTCAAAGCGCTGACGAGTGATACGTAGTGTGGGCAGAAAACAATTTAGAGAAACATCAATAGGGTTTAATTTGACCTGAGCCTAGTACTCCCAATATCATCATTGAAAGCAGCATCTTTCGACGACCGATGAATCTGATCGTGATATTTTAATAATTAAATAACATTTAATTATTATTATTTTACTAATTTTAATAATCATATTTAAAATTGAGAAAGATCAAAGAACAAACTAGCAGGGATGTGTTGAGGTTAAATACACTACGCTCTATGCGTACACTACGCTCTCTGCATAGTTCTGCAGGTTCGGTCCAGGGGGACCTCGGTAGTTTGCTTCAGGTACGGTCCAGGGGGACCTCGGTAGCTTGCTTCAGGTACGGTCCAGGGGGACCTCGGTAGTTTGCTTCAGGTACGGTCCAGGGGGACCTCGGTAGCCGGCTCCAAGTACGGTCCAGGGAGAGCTTAGGATGTTGGGGAATCTTAATCGCTAGAAAGAGTACTGGCTTATTCCGGAAACGCAGGATACCGTATGTTGATTTCCTTGGCGTGTTCGAACACGTTTCTGACATCGCAAAACACTTTTCCCGCGATTCTCCACGCTCCCCGGTTCATTTGGGAACTTTTTGAGATTTTCAATTTTCCACGTTAAAACATGTTAGAACAAGTCCAGACACATTTCTGACATCGCAAAACACTTTTCCCGCGATTCTCCACGCTCCCCGGTTCATTTGGGAACTTTTTGAAATTTTCAATTTTTCACGTTAAAGGGATCCGGCATCGATAAATAAGTTATTTTTATTTTAAAATTTAGAAAATTCTAAGAATAGCTGTGAAATCCGCATATTTTTACGATTTTTTATAAATTAATTATGAATTTTCAAAGATGGGAAAATGTAGGTATACGGTAGCTCTCGCATCCGCGGACTTACGCTATTTAGCGGCTGTAGAATTTCAAAAGGGATGATGCCGTAATATTTTTGCGTTTCTTTCTACTGATTCGTCCCCACAGATACACGCCATTGTTTAATCAATCGCAAAAACACTCATTTTCACCTTGTTAAGGCCTTTTTTTAAACTTTTGCAGCCGCTAAACAACGTAAGTTTTGAGGATGCAGGAGCTACAGTACCTTTGAAAAACGATGCTTTGAAAATTCATAATTAATTTCAAAAAAATCGTAAAAATATGCGGTTTTCACAGTTATTCTTAAAATTTCAGCTCTTTTGAATACAAATAAAATTAAAAGAATATAAAATTATGATTTTTGGCTGCAAACTCCCTTTAAAACATGTTAGAACACGTTCAGACACGTTTCTGACATCGCAAAACACTTTTCCTGTGTTCCCCTACGCTCTGCGCATCAATTGGACACTTTTCGAAATATTCGGGTTTTCACGTTAAAACGTGTTAGAACACGTTCAGACACGTTTCTGACATCGCAAAACACTTTTCCTGTGATCCCCTACGCTCTGCGCATCAATTGGAAACTTTTCGAAATTTTCGATTTTTCACGTTAAAACTCGGCAAAACAGGTGAGAACGTGTTTCACGATACTCAAAAACGTGTCAGGGCGCATTCTGGCACTTGCGAAAAATGCGGCAAAAGGTTTGCCCGCGGCGGGGGTCGAACCTGGGGGTCTCGGATTCAAAGTCTGACGCGTTATCCACTTGGCTATGAAATTAGCGGATTTTTATATAAAAATTTTGAAAGGTCTTCTGAGCAGTTATCATATGCAAAAGGTTCTGAGAAGATTGCGCAAGTTTGAAGCGATGTATGGCGAAAATGGAAAAATGTCCGTCACGTTGCAACAAAAAAAAAACATACAGACAGATAGACAGACAGACAGACACAATCATTTCCTATAAGTGGAGGAACGTCGCAGATCACCTCTCCCAGAGCATACCAGACAGCCCAAATAGCAATGTTGTCAAGAAGTTAACGATTATTAGAGGACCTCCTTCTTCAAACTGAAAAAAAGTAAAATCGATGAGGAACACACACTCCATAAGGATTTATCTGAATGTTTCATTCTTTATAAATTTCGCCTACGGTTCACCTACAGGGGTGGGACGGTACCGTTTCGCGGAGGTCCTTGAGGTCGGAAAGTCTCTTGGGGACATCACAACAGCATTGAATGTGACGACCCCTCACAGTTTTGAGCTCTCCCAGAAAGTTGATTGTTCACTGCAAAGAAGAAGATCTAAATGGTCTCAGAGATTATGTGACGTACGTCAAACATAGGGTTCCTGAATGGTACACGAAAAGCCAATTATAAAAAGTTGAACAATAGAAATTCTTTTGATCCACATTTTGTAATTCGATTTTCGTCTATCATTAAGGAACCCTAGTCAAACAAAACGTTGCTGTGCAAAGTAGGATCTACAACTCTCACCTGTGAACCCTGTAGAGGAGTCCAATTACAACCAATGCAATGTACACGAAAACCTGTCCTCGTATCCTCGACCAGTCGCCTGTGAAGAAAGTAATCGAATCGAGAAATGAACTACAGTACTCTCCAATCCTGTCGACTGTAGTGACTTACCGTATCGAATGAGCATGTTCTCGTAACTGACTCTCTCCTGTTCTTTGATGGGATCACCGTTTACTTCCCTGAATACATCAAATTGATTCAATATGATATTATAAAAATGCAATAAGGACTTCGAGCAAAAACGAAATCTGTCATGATAGAGTGAGTGCAATTTTTTACACACTTCTAAGAGACAGCTAAAACGTTGTTCAAAGTTTTCCGCTTCAATAGTTTAAAAAGTAAAAAAAAACAAAAAAATGTGCCTTGCGGTATCGTTGGTTTCGATTGTGCGGGCGCTTGGAGTGCCGATAGTAGAAGGAGATACGGCTGTGAGAGTAGGAGTGAGACTGGAAAGGGTGGTTGCATAGTCATGGTGCAATCCATACGATATAAAGGGGACACTCACCGCTCCGCCTCTACTGTATCATGTGTTTTAATGGGCTTTCCGGCACCGGGCGTGTTGGTATTCGGCGTTCGATCTGACGGCGAAACCTGTACGGAATATCGATTACTTGAGATTGACGAGCTACGGTATTCGGGCACCGAATATTGATCTTAATTCAGGAAAACGAAAAGGAAACGGACCACCGTGCCGACCACCTCCTCCGCAGCCATGGCAATGAAGTGAAGGGGGGAAATAATATCGGTCTTATTCTTCCCATCTTTTGTCCATGCAAAATAAGGATGTTCCATTAATGAAAAATGAGATTAATTTATTACATATGAATGGTGAGTAAAAGGGGAGGAGTGGTAGGTCACTGTCTGCCTCTCTCGTTTCCCCGCACTATTTTCGTCTCTCTGCCTCCACAACCTCCGGAGTAGGCGGCAAACCCATTTTTTAGATATTCAACTGAGAGGGCGGGGTTTATCTTCAGTTGTGTTCTTGCATTGGGATATGCCGTTTCTTAATGCTGTGGGTTCTGTGCATGACCAGAGTAAGAAAAGCGGGTAGATCAATCGGTTTTTTTCCATCAATTCTATTTTCATTAATACTCTCTCCCCACTTCTCAATACCACATATGAGATGAAGAAAGACCAAAAGTCCAAAGGCCACTCACTCTTCTCGAGATTGACCTCAAATAGGCGTCATTCCCTCTGGCTTTGCCCTCTCTTGTAAACAACGCTAAAGAGACTAGCGTCTCTCTGCCATCGAGACTCTTCACTCTCTCACTCTCTCATTTGCCTATTCCCTCATTATGAATTGCGATCGTTTCTTGTCCTTCCTTGCTTTTTTCAACTTACCAATCGTTGTCATTGTAGGAGTTGACGCTGTTGATGTCATTGTTGTGACGAAACGTCCGGAATAAAAACCGACTGATCTACCCGCTTCCCTTACTCCGGCCATCACAGAACCAATACTAGGTAACGATTATCCGATGACGAGAGGATCGCTAGAAGTGGACTGCTATCTATCTACCTATTAGCCCCGTATGTTGGTCTAGGTTGATTAGATACGATCAATACTAAATTATCGAGCGCCAATTCGCGATGCTATTTTGCTCACACGCAAGTATGTTCGAATCGATTTTCCTAAGGCCCCGTATGTGCTTAAATATCGTATTAAGAATTCATTGGAAACAAAACGGAGCAATTTTGAACTAGAATTCGGTTTACTCTTTGATGATCATGTTGATGACATTTGTGAGTCAATTCGGAAAATGGCTAATTTGAAGACTGCATAATTGGATTGGAATCTTCAACATTATTTTCATTGCTGGAATCTTTGACAGGAAGTAGCAAGGCGGATTCCTCCATAGTTCGATCCTGAATTTATCCATTTTAGAATGGGAACAAGGTTTACGGCAATAGTACCTTAATGCATTTATTGTCCGGTGATTTTTCAGCGCTGAAAATATATGAGAGGAATCGCGATATAATCGTCCGGCTGGCGGAAATAGAAAATTTTAGTCTCCGATTTGGCTATAAGGTACATTCGGGTCCGCTCTATTCAAAACTGGATACTAGAGCTCGTGAAATTCATTCGCGGTCGAGAGCTGTGGCCTCAAAGTCACTATGTTTTTTTCCGTAATTCACCAAATCGGAAAAACCAATGCCCCGTTCTCAGGTTTATAATGTTCATCTCAACGTTCTGAATAACTTCTCTTTTGAAAGTGCACAGCTATCTTTTTCGAGAACGGAGCTACACTGCTCAGAAGTTGCGACGCACGCTCGCCACCGTCCCCTCTGCTTGTCTCGCGCTCTCTCACTTTCGCACACTCTCACCGTGATCTTCATTTTTGTCCCCACGAAACTCTTGATGCGTACTGAATTTTCAAAGTATATTGGACCAGCAAGTGCTCGAAACACGTGAGAGAGTGTGCGAAAGTGAGAGAGCGCGAGACAAGCAGAGGGGACAGTGGCGAGCGTGCGTCGCAACTTCTGAGCAGTGTAGCTCCGTTCTCGAAAAATATAGCTGTTCACTTTCAAAAGAGAAGTTATTCAGAACGTTGAGATGAACATTATGAACCATTTTGTTCATATCTTAAACTTCGTTATTGGCATGAAACGTTTGGCAGTTCCAACTTCGGCGAAAGCGTCATTTTTTGGCATGGTAAGATCTGGCTGAAAGTTGGGCGAAAGAACTTCGTACATGAGCCTCTAATATGCCTGAGAACGGGGCATTGGTTTTTCCGATTTGGCGAATTACGGAAACTTTTGCAAAAGCCGCTGTGCACCACCGCATGAACCGGGAATGATGTCGTCGTCTTCTACTCGTAGGCTAAGGTTTATACTTTTATATAATTCCGAGTATGAGAAGATATCTCAATATTAAACAAAGTTACATTAATTTATGTGAAAAATTTTCGAGCAAAAATTCGAGCACATCGTGACTTTGAGGCGACCGCTCTCGACCGCGAATGATTTTCGTGAGCTCTAGTGTCTGGGTTTGAATAGAGCGGACCCGAATGTACTTTAGATTTACTTTATAACCAAATCGAAGGCCAAAATTTTCTATTTCCATCCACCCCCTCAGTTGGTCAATTCTATCGCGATCGCTCTCATATAATGTATCACATTAAATTAGCAAATACAAAAATCCTTCCACAGAAAAGCAATTGTGATTTGCATAAGTGGCATTTAAGTAACAAATACGACTTACGAAGGCATTATATCGAAGAGATACAAAGAAAATGACAATTTGCTTTTGGATCGGGCGAGTGTGATTATAATAATAAGAAGGTGATATGCGTAGAGTGGCAGTTGTGCCTTGAGGTTCTAAAATGTAAATGTTCAATGAATATTTTTATTGAAATTTACCAAAGAGAGTCTTTCATCGGCCATTCGATATCCAAAACGGAGAGCAAGTTGCTGCAATACTCTGGTTTATTTCCCCCCATAGAGAACCGTTCTCCTCGCAAATTTGAGCTCTGTATATTACCATAGGAATGTAGAGTAGGGTGATGGCAGAGCAGCGAAGAATCGACGGAGTTGTTTCGATGAAATGGAGCAAGATCTGCACAATGTCGTCTTATGAGAGGAATCACGAGATACTCGACCATGGCCAGGGCGTAGAAATTCATGATTTTTAATTTGGCTGAAAATTTTTTCTAAGGTATTTCAACACCTCCTCTATCGATTGGCGTTGACAGAATTTTGAAAAAAAATTTCGCAATCGCGTGAAACATATCCAAACCTGGAGTCTTCGGAGTTTTTCGCCAACAGGACAAAGTTTGATAAATCATAATTCGGTTCAAAATAAAGATATATAATAGTGGTTTTGTTAGCTAGATAGAGAATATACTTGGCTACAGTTAGTACCGTGCCATCTCATTCCTGGCTGACTCAGTGGTGCGAAGCTGTCGGTTTCATGAAAAATTTTATAAATCGCTCCAAAGTAAAAAGCAGTGGTAAGTTCTTTGCTTGTTCGAACGTGCAGCTAGGTTACTCACTAGAACCCAGAAATCGGCCAAATCTGATCTTGCGTGGCAATTGCGCTAAGCCGAACTTTTTTTTTGAAAAAAAATTTTTAGGCCATTGTCACGAATAGTGTCATTTGCAGTGTAAATATTCATAAACAATCTAAAAACACCATACAAGTTGTTTTAGGGGATTTTTAAAGCGAACTTTTTGAGAGTTTTAGTAATTTCCCGGTTCTGAAGCCGGAATTGACGTAACTTTGTTCACAGACACGCTACAGAGCTCTGGAAGAGCTCAAAATGAGCGCAAAAATAGGGAGAATAATTCTTCTTTTCACACCTTTGTGATACATCTTCAGAGAAAAAAGTTGCCAAAAAAATTCAAAAATTTTTTTTTCAAAAAATAAAAAAAATTTCCAAAGGTCGAAGTGAAAAGAGCGGTACTCATTTTCTAAAAGAGGAACTCATTATGGGTTAGAAAAAAAATTGAAACTTCAAGTTTAGGTAGGGCCCCTTGGCCGAAAAATCGCTTTGAAAATTAGAAACCCACGTTTTTTTCGCGTTTTCCCCCATATGTACGGTTTTCACAGATATTAATTCATGCAGCATTAATGAAAAATTAAATCGCTGACTTCAAGTTGAACATATTGTATATATAATTGAAACACTGGGGACACTGGGGTTGGGATATCTATCTCGGGGGGACACGTGAAACTTGGGTTTCCAAGGTTCAAAGCGATTTTTCGGCCAAGGGGCCCTACCTAAACTTGAAGTTTCAAATTTTTTTCCTACCCATAATGAGTTCCTCTTTTAGAAAATGAATACCGCTCTTTTCACTTCGACCTTTGGAAATTTTTTTTTATTTTTTGAAAAAAAAATTTTTTGAATTTTTTTGACAACTTTTTTCTCTGAAGGTGTATCACAAAGGTGTAATAGAAGAATTATTCTCCATATTTTTGCGCTCATTTTGAGCACTTCCAGAACTCTGTTGCGTGTCTCTGACCAAAGTTATGTCGATTCCGGCTTCAGAACCGGGAAATTACTAAAACCCGGATTTGGGACCTGGGACCTGGATAAATAAAATTCTTGTCTCCAGAGTAGTCCAACATAAAAGTTTGATCGAAATCAAAAAAAATATTTGAAAGTTTTTCCCGACCTCATGCAATCTCTGATGGTACCTGTCATATGACGCTGTCCGCGATAGATTCAACAGAAGCTCCGCACAGCTAAAAAAATGAAATGTCTCGTAAACATGTCCCTAGGGGTAGTTTTCGATGCTCTACAACGTGGCGTCTTTCATTTTTCATGAATTTGACTTTTGGCGCCAAAATGGCGCCGCGCCAAAATACAGTGAAATCACTTTTTCCAATATTTCTCCTTCAGTGTTGCAGCTAGAGATTCGAAATCTCACGTGTACTATCAGAATTGTGTACTATCAGAAAAACATAGTTGCGTAGGTACGTTTGCCACATAAACATATCCCTAGAATCAGTGTCTCACGGCGGTTCGAATGAGCTATGTCACGACGTTCACGCTTTAACGGGTCAAAAACGCTTAATTATAGGCTAATTAAGCTAATTAGCGACAAATGAATTACATAGCGAGATTCGCCATCAAATTCTGATAGTACACGTGAGATTTCGACTCTCTAGCTGCAACACCGAAGGAGAAATATTGGAAAAAGTGATTTCACTGTATTTTGGCGCGGCGCCATTTTGGCGCCAAAAGTCAAATTCATGAAAAATGAAAGATTCCACGTTGTAGAGCATCGAAAACTACCCCTAGGGGCATGTTTGGGAGAGATTTCATTTTTTAGCTGTGCGGAGCCCTGTTGGAGATTTGTTGAATCTATCGCGGACAGCGTCATATACAATACTAAAATGGTTATCGCGTTTCCAACACTCTTCGGGTGATGGTCGATTTCTTATTTTAAACCGCTAGCCATACCCTTTGAATTTCTCTCATCATGCTAAGAGCAGTCGGAAAATTGAAAGTGAGTCTTTATATCTTCATCGTGGGCAGCTACAACAACTAAGTTTTCCAGCATTTGTCTAAAAGCACGTGAATTGCCTTCCCCAATAGCAAATATCGTATTTTTCTAAAATAAATCCACTTTTTCACACAGATCTCAGAAATCTGGATCTTTACCGAATCATGCCGCAGGTCAAATTGTTCGGAGAGTTTCATTGAATCATTTTGTGAAAAATTATTTTTGGACCATGACCATGTTCATGGTATTTTTCAAAAAAAAATTTTTTTCACAAGTTTAGTTTATTAGTTTCATAGTTCTTCTTCAGGTATATGAAAATGAATGCGGGCAATATTTCACTGGAAGCGTTTCAAATATCCTCAGAATTAATTTTTTAATGTTCGAAATTTGAGCACTTTTGAGTTTTCTATTTTTTTCGAGGTCAAATCATCGTTAGATTTGAATACAGTCAACTACAAAATGATTCAATGAAACTCTCCGAACAATTTGACCTGCGGCAGGATTCGGTAAAGATCCAGATTTCTGAGATCTGTGTGAAAAAGTGGATTTATTTTAGAAAAATACGATATTTGCTCTTTGAGAAGGCAATTCACGCGTTTTTAGACAAATATTGGAAAACTTAGTTGTTGTAGCTGCCCACGATGAAGAGATAAAGACTCACTTTCAATTTTCCGACTGCTCTTATAGTTAGCATGATGAGAGAAATTCTATGGCTAGACGTGAAAAATATGAAACCGACCATACCCTAAGAGTGTTGGAAATAACCATTTTAGCGATAACCATTTTAGTATTTACATGTATATGCACAAATATTCTCCCGAGCATCTTCTCTTATGATTATGACAACATTAGTACACAATAGGACCTTGGAAAGTACAGTTTCTTCAAAAGTGAAATTCAGCATTGAAATTTTTCTGAATTTTTTTCTCTCAAAAAGTTCGCTTTAAAAATCCCCTAAATCAACTTGTATGGTGTTTTTAGATTATTCATGAATATTTACACTGCAAATGACACTATTCGTGACAATGGCCTAAAAATTTATTTTTTCAAAAAAAAGTTCGGCTTAGCGCAATTGCCACGCAAGATCAGATTTGGCCGATTTCTGGGTTCTAGTGAGTAACAATTTCTGGGTTCTAGTGAGTAACCCTTCTAATTTTCAAAGCGATTTTTCGGCCAAGGGGCCCTACCTAAACTTGAAGTTTCAATTTTTTTTCTAACCCATAATGAGTTCCTCTTTTAGAAAATGAGTACCGCTCTTTTCACTTCGACCTTTGGAAATTTTTTTTATTTTTTGAAAAAAAAATTTTTGAATTTTTTTGGCAACTTTTTTCTCTGAAGATGTATCACAAAGGTGTGAAAAGAAGAATTATTCTCCCTATTTTTGCGCTCATTTTGAGCTCTTCCAGAGCTCTGTAGCGTGTCTGTGAACAAAGTTACGTCAATTCCGGCTTCAGAACCGGGAAATTACTAAAACTCTCAAAAAGTTCGCTTTAAAAATCCCCTAAAACAACTTGTATGGTGTTTTTAGATTGTTTATGAATATTTACACTACAAATGACACTATTCGTGACAATGGCCTAAAAATTTTTTTTCAAAAAAAAAGTTCGGCTTAGCGCAATTGCCACGCAAGATCAGATTTGGCCGATTTCTGGGTTCTAGTGAGTAACCTAGCTGCACGTTCGAACAAGCAAAGAACTTACCACTGCTTTTTACTTTGGAGCGATTTATAAAATTTTTCATGAAACCGACCGCTTCGCACCACTGAGTCAGCCAGGAATGAGATGGCACGGTACTAACTGTAGCCAAGTATATTCTCTATCTAGCAAACAAAACCACTATTATATATCTTTATTTTGAACCGAATTATGATTTATCAAACTTTGTCCTGTTGGCGAAAAACTCCGAAGACTCCAGGTTTGGATATGTTTCACGCGATTGCGAAATTTTTTTTCAAAATTCTGTCAACGCCAATCGATAGAGGAGGTGTTGAAATACCTTAGAAAAAATTTTCAGCCAAATTAAAAATCATGAATTTCTACGTCCTGGTCATGGCCGAAGTGGTCGAGTCTCTCGCGATTCCTCTCTTATGTTGTGTTAAAAAAAACGTTCTAAAAAGAAAAGGAAATATAAAAGGGGTCAAACTAATTTGTCCGAGGGGTAGGCGCTGTTTTATCAAACTGCTGAGCTGATGGGAGCATTTTGACGTCATTTATCTGCATTTCTTTCAAGATGCGACTTGTTCGTTTTTTGTGAAATATTGTGGCAGGATATTTTGATATTTTATCGATATTTTGTTTTCATTCTTTAGATGAACATATTCGGACATTTTGCATAAAATGAAATGTATTTTCTTATGTATGTTGGAAAAATGGAAGCACAAGTTGTATTTATAATTTTATCACAGTGGATAAAATAATGATAGTGGAGTTATCTTCGTTTATTTGGTCTTCTTTATCAAGATGTTCTTGGTCTTCAATCGTCTTCAATCGAATTCTTGTCTGAAATAAATACATCGCTACGAAGGACACCTGTGGTGGAGGTGTGAAATGACAAGTATTTGCACTGCAAAATTTTGTCATTCTGGCCATTCCCCCCACTCTGAGTGGATGGGTCAGTCGAAATGACAAGAATTTGCACTGCAAAATATTGTCATTCTGGCCATTCCCCCCACTCTGAGTGGATGGGTCGGTCGAAATGACAAGAATTTGCACTGCAAAATATTGTCATTCCATTTCGTCTCTCTACGCTCTACGCTCTACGCTGAAGACTGATGGGAATACCTAACAAGTAATTATAGAAACGATCACCTTTGCGCTCGGTAGTTGCTAATTCGTTGGACACGTCATCATTATAAATCGTTCGAATTCCAGAAACATGAAAGTGTTTGTCAAATGAGTATAACATAGATTTGTGTAAATAAGTACTCAACTTGATTATGTTGGGTCCAAGAGGTACGATGCCGAACGATTGAGGTGAAATGGAGCAATGGACCGTGCACGATTGAGAAAGATGAGTGAAATGAGAAACAATCAATTGCAATCACCCTCACTTTGTCTATCTCTTCTCTTCGTGCGCGGTCGTTCGACATCGTGACTCTTTCACCCAACATAATCAAGGTGAGTACTCATTTACAAAAATCTATGTTAAACATATTTGACACACACTTTCATGTTTCTGGAATTCGAACGATTTATAATGATGACGTGTCCAACGAATTAGCAACTACCGAGCGCAAAGGTGATCGTTTCTATAATTACTTATTACTTATGGTATTCCCATCAGTCTTCAAGGACGGGATCCCATGTTCGCTCAAAATACTGTATCTATTGTTATTTCTAAAGCATAGAGAGACGAAATGGAATGACAATATTTTGCAGTGCAAATTCTTGTCATTTCGACCGACCCATCCACTCAGAGTGGGGGGAATGGCCAGAATCACAAGATTTTGCAGTGCAAATTCTTGTCATTTCGACCGACCCATCCACTCAGAGTGGGGGGAATGGCCAGAATCACAAGATTTTGCAGTGCAAATTCTTGTCATTTCACATCTCAACCACAGTTGTCCTTCGTAACAATGTATTTATTTCATACACGAATTCGATTGAAGACGATTGAAGACCAAGAACATCTTGATAAAGAAGACCGAACAAACGAAGATAATTCCACTTCCTTTCCACTGTCATTTTCAATTAAATTATGATAAATAGATAAAATAGAACGTGGCATCCTTATTTAAATTTTCGCAAGAACAAAACAAAATAATGGCAAAACACAATTTTAAAAGTTAAAAAAAATCATCAAAAACAAACATACAATTCATGAAAAATAACACCTCTATTTTGCTTATAATCACAGCATTTATGCTTCTACCGTCAAAATTGTAAATTAATTTTTTTGGTGGTTTGGAGAGGCACCACTTTTTCAAAACTGCAGCTACCCCTTGGACAAATTAGTTTGACACGTTTTATATATAAATTTCAGCGCTTATCGATTTTTCGTCATAACTCGGCTGCCAGCTATGCTAGGGATAATTTTGCAATTTTTGCTTTATTTTTTTTTGCGGGATCTATTTGCACACACTTGATCATTGCAGAAAATTCGAGTGGTTAAACATGGAGTGTCATTAATGTTCCTCCCTATTATCTACTGTTTAACAATGCTATGAATCTATTGTCTCTCTCATCATGCCCGTCATCGCTCCTCCTTCGTTTTGAATCTCTGCTCAGGGTCAGATTTACACAGAGCCAAAGGCGAAAAACTCTGCCGCCGTACCAAACCCCTTTGCTATACTCCAGGCAAATGAACCTTTCGAGACAATCGATAGAGAAGATCAGACTGGGAGCATCGGTAGCTCACAGGAGTCGGGATTGTTAGGGAGAGTATGGGAGTGTACAGGCAAATTAAAGAGAGATAGGGAGATCAACGGAAGTGAGGATATACTCTTACAAATCATAATACGACTAATTGCGATCAGCCAAACACTTCCATGATTTGCAATATCCCTCTGCAATGCACCTCCCCTCCAAACATCGAGTAGATCAAGGGCATCTCGAGTCTCGCTGTCTGGGAGTAGATCATTTCGCACCCCGTGGCTATCACTATATCCCCACTGGGTACAAATGAGCTCGTTTGGCTAGGGAAACGAGGCAAATGAACTTTTAGTTTTTCTCTCTGCTCGTCTCGCTTTCTCTGACATAACGGTTGTCTCTCGCCTGGCAAACGAACGTTCTCCTCTCCCAAACGAGCTCGTTTGCTAGAGATCTTTCTCTGCCTCTCTTCTCCCACACACTCTCTAGCATGTTCTCTGCCTGGCAAACGAGGTGGGATTGGTACGGCGGCTGATCAAACTTAGTGACTGAAGAAACGATTCCTGGAAATCCTATCGCGCAATCGATTTCGCCACAGTGAGAACTCATAGGAGACCACATTTAACTCACCAGTGCTTGAACTGACGTACCGATACACATCGAAGTAACACTGATAATAAATGTCATCCAACTCAGATCTCCTTGAAAACATTCTTGATCTTTTGTTTAAAAAAAAAGATATGAGTGTAACCTCTAACAACGTGAACATCGGCGCACTGATTTCTTTCATCATGAATGACCTGACATTAGGTAATTTCCAATTAAAAATGAAAAAGTAAACTCACAAATTGATGTCGGAAACTCATGGTGAGAAGCTGAGCAGCGAAAAGCCACCCAATGACTCGAACTCGATGCGCTCCTAATGTAATGACTTTAAAATTACTTAAATTTGCTCTATTTAAAATCAAAACTTTGTCGCTCACTTTCTAAGCATAAACATGAGCGCAGAAGCGAGAGAAAAGCCGACTAGCTGAAAATGTATACAGTAATTTATTAATAACCAGTTTGTGATAATTTAATTTCAATTTGTGATTGCATTTTTCCTACAGTATCAATCAATCAATCATTTGTATATTGGTACCTTATCAATTGGCAGATTGAGCGGCTCTGCAAATCGTTCATTGATGTAATGAGTGTATTCAAATTCGTGAAGCCCGGCAGAGATACTTAACACACTTTTTTAAAAATATTTTAAAAAGAATCAAACAAACGCTTGGAATAAGCCAATAACAATCTCGATCATTGCCCAATTATTCCAAAGATTCTTGAAAAATTCGGATACTTTATGCTCATCTCGATCTCTAAAATTTATAGTGTGATTCTCTTCTTAATCATGATTCAAAACAAACAAATAAACGAGATCCTCGAATATTTTCTTTGCTATAGCCTGATAACTTCTTCCGTCTCCTGAATTCTCACTATGCAATGCCTGCTCCTCCTCACGAATTATCTGAAAAAAACATTAAGTTCTAAGATCAGAGATAAAAAAAGATCAAACTTTTTCAATGGCGTCATCCTTGTTTCGGATATTGAGATGACAGATTGAATCTCGAGCGCAACTGAAAGAGATACGTTACCCAGAGAGATTAAAAATAACTGTATCATTTATAAAATAAATAAATCATATAGAAAGTATATATGTAATCATATAAAATATAAAATATATCAAATATCATATATGAAATAAAGATCATAACTATGCTCACAAATATACAAGAGCAAATCCAATTGCATATGAAATAGCAGAATAGAGGCCAAAGTAGAAAATGGAAAATCCGATATTGAGGTGAATATTCTGATACATAGTTTTACACGAATTAAGAGTAATTAAATAATGGATGTTGAGGTTAGACTTACCGCGATAGCCATGCTCATACTGTACGCAAAAGTGTAACTTGAAGCACAAATATATCGGGTTTCATAAGGTAGCATTTCGTTTAGATTGACGATGGATATAAGCATTGCGACCTGAAATTAAATAATTTGATGATTGAACTTTGAAATTGCCAACCGTCACGCATATATTGAGCAGTAGATGTCCAATGTGATGTACCGATTTATAAGGAAACATGAGGGTAACTGAAATGGGGACGATTTGAGAAGAGAAAAACATATGCGAGGTAACGACTGAGGGTTTTTTTTTCACCTGAAGCTAGTACACCCAATATCATCATTGCAAGCATCATATTTCGACGACCGATGAATCTGAATGAGATAATAATTTTGATTGAAAAGAGAAAAAAGGAATATCGAAAATGCTATATCCCAGCGACAATAAACATCGTAGATCACTTCTCCCATAGTATGCCAGACAGTCCGAATAGCAACGTCATCGCAAGATTAAGAATAATTAGTGGTCCACCAAACTGAAAAACGAAATATTTATAATTCATTTGGCCTATACATGTGCAGTACTTCTAGCAGTACTCCCTCTTGGTACAGTACTCTCGCAACAGTACTCTCCCTCTGCAGTAATCCTTTCTCACCATTTCGCAGACCTTCTTGATGTCATCGAATCTCTTCGGGACATCACAACAACATTGAATATGACGACCTCTCACAGTTTTCAGCTCTCCGAGGACATTGAATTGTACACTTTATGAAAAATGACACGTTTTACTGACTATGCATCATTAAAGGGACGTAGAACTACAAACCACACATTACGACGTGTTAAAAATTAGTCAAAAATTTTCAAACATCTAGTTTTGGCTTGGATGACCCAGCACTATCGTGTTCAGATGATAAACAAAGTAGAGCTTGGTCAAAACAGTTTTAGCATTCAGAAAAAAAATTAATTCAAGGAATGATCACTTCATTTGCCGTGCAAGGTTCCTTTAAATAATTTTTTTAAAAATTATTTTGCTGTAAATCTTCATTCCCTACCTGTGGCCCTTGTAGACGACTCCCAGGAAAAGCAATGCAATGTACACCATAATCTGCCCTCTGATTCTCGACCAGACACCTGAGAATCGAGAAATGAACTACCGTACCCTTCATCCTCCTCAAATGTGGCATCCTACCGTATCGAATGAGCATGTTCTCGTAGCTGACTCTTTCCCGTTCACCGTTTTCGACCCTGCATCTTTCATTTATTGTTGTTAATAGTTTTTATTATAACTTCTCTACGAGCTCATAGTAAGAAAAGCACGCAGAGAAAAATGTATAAATCCAGCCCATTATTCATGACAACGTGGAAAGATGTATTACATTTAAAACATTTGTTACACATGCTCACTTTCCCGCCTCTGATGTATCCTGAGGACGACGATCAGCGGCGTCGGCGTTCGGCGTTTGATGACGCGGCAAAACCTGCACGGAATATACATAGGGAAGGTAAGCTCCGCCCACTCGAGACTCTAATTGAAGGAGCAAGAAACAGCGGATGAGTAGCACAAATTTCATTCTTCACTAAAAGCCTCGTGCTTGGGTTTATTCGAGAGCTATTGTGATGGGCTACAACATGTCTCGTGCGCACCATGCTCTGTAGTGATTAAGTAGGTCAAAAATCAATAAACATAGTCTGGAATGGGTGATTCAAGCACTTCCAGCGAAGGCACATAGTTGCGCATCTCGCAATTCGGGGGGAGCATTATTCTGATTAACTTAAACAAAACTAAATCAATTTTAATTGCCCCGCGCAATTGTGCTCCTGTTCAGAAGATTTTAGTATTATTATTTTCCGAGAATGTTCGTTGGCATGACGACTTACGGTGTTTAGCGGCTCTAATGGCAATATGTTGGGTTGTGTGCAAAAGATAAGAAAAGGATGGGATTCGAACTAACGACCTTTGGCTTGCTATGCAATCACTCTACCACTGTACCATGATGGCAACGAGAACTAGATCTCGCATTTGCTTGATGATCAGATACTATCCCTTCATTCTCTCACCACTGACGCAAACTCCGCCCACCGAGGGAGAGTGGCCGCCATTTGACCCTCTCCCGTTATGAGCCGCGCGCGTGGTTTTCGAGCTGTATCTCGGCCCAGAGACAAGATATCGACAAACGGTAAAAAATATGATGTTATTGACACCTCAGCGGTTAATATGGAAACACTTTCCACCTCATTACGTGAAATCGGCAGACCACCTTGCGGTCCCTAAATATACATCTGATGAGATTGTACACAGAGCGCGAAGTCTCCAGCTTTCCTTACTCTGAAGATCTTGTCTTCTGAGAAATCGACAGACGGCGACATCAACTCCTAATGATTCCAGATGTGAACACCCCAGAGTAAGTAAAGCTAGAGATTTCGCTCTCTGAGAAGGGAAAAGCTAATATGGATCGAAATTAGACGAAATAGAAACAGACCGTGTCGACCACCTCCTTCGCAGCCATGGCAATGAAATAAAAGGGAAAATTAATCACAATTCACTGCTTCCTCAGTTCCCTTATGTAAAACAAAATGTCCAATAGAAGCAAAATATTATTTTATTGAGCATACACTTTGAGTAATAACCGTCCATAATTTTCTTAATTTGGTGGGATTCTGGGTTCTATAGAGAGTAGCGAGCGATCGGACGCACTGGGGAAGATGGAACGTCGGATGATTGGAGTTACTCTTATGGATCAACTATGGAACGAACGATTACGAGACATAATCCAAATACGAGACTGGAATAAGTAAGCACTCAAAAGGAAAGTGAAATGGGCCTTGAAGATAAGGCGAATGGAAATCAACCATTGGATGCGGGCAACTACGATGTGGACCCCCTACAACTGGAAACGACCACAAGGACACCCCAATACCCGATGGAGAAATGACATGAAACGAGCAATCAGACCCCAATGGTGGAATGCAATTATTGAAGAATACCGGCCCATCCTCATCTGAGCACAATTGCCTGAAGTGATAAATAATTGAATTGAATTGAATTAAATCGTCCATAATTACAACAGTAGAACTAGGCCCACCACGTCCGCCCATTTCCACCGGGCCATGAATCGCGCATAGTAGATCGGGGGAAACACAAATTGAATTATAAATGTTATGAGCAGTGTTTGAACTTATTTTGTAGTTTTTTTTTAAATTTTTTATCGCCCGAGCCCAGAACCATGGTGATGACGTCATTGCAACGTTCAAAAAGAGGGAAAACTATTTCGAATACTACTAATCAAGTAATTACTGCTATCGTGCTCGGAAAATGAGGGTTTTAAGAGTACGACAGTATCAACATTCCGTTTAACTGTAAATAGCAAAATATTGTTTTCGCAAGAGGGGTATTGAACCTGTGAGGGCCCGTTTTTTGAGTTACGGATATCCTCACGGAATTGAAATATCCAGATTCGACTTAGAAAAAAAAAGAAAATGTATAATACATCAATATGGTATGATAATGCACTGAATATGAATTGGGGAAAAATCAAATCAAACTCAAATCAGACTAGAAATCAAACTCAAATCAGACTAGAAATCGGTTTATTTCTTGGTTATGATTTTGTTGATTCCTGTGTGTTTCAGAGGATATCCAATTCAAGATTAGGCAATTGTCTTGGCATTATTGGAATCATCAATGACTGTCGTATTACTGGTTCCATCCTAAATTGATTTACTTTAGAATCGATGCTTAAGAAAACAGTACCTTCATAAGCCTACCGTCCTTCGATTTATGGGCGCTGAAAATATACATTATTTTTATGATGCGGATAAGAATAGTTTATGAGGAAACGTATACTTTTCCCATGTAATCCGACTATAATGTAGTGTGAAAAAAAGTAATTCTACGTTATACTTCGGATTCGGTATTAACGGGAAATGATGTATTGAATATTCAAAAATGGACTTACGTGCGCAAAAGATCGAAGAGATACAATGAAAATGGAATTTTGTACTTGGATCGAGCAATTGCAACGAGAATAATGAGAACGTGATAAGAGTAGATTGGAATTTGCGCCGTAACGCCCTAAATGATCGACTTAAAAAATTGATACACTTTTCGTGAACCAACCATAGACAGTCTTTCATCAGCGATTTTCTGGCCTAACATGACACCCAATATCTGCAATTATCATATGAACGTAAGTATTTTTTAGAATTTCAAATTACCATCGGAATGTATAGCAGAATAAAAGAAGAGCAACGGAGAATGGACGGATTTGTCTCGACGAAATGAACAATGATCTACGGAATAATATTGTCTTATCTTATTTTTGTATTGTCAAAGGAACTTGGAAATTATGAATAACGCATTTCGAAGATATGAAAAACAATGGAGAATTTGATGTTTTAAACGTGGTGAGGGTACATAATTTTTCATTAGGTTCAAACAATTAACATTTTATGTGTTGCTAACTCACAAGAGCTTGTAGAGCTTGTCCAAGTGACACCGAAGTAACACTCACAATGAGTGTCATCCAACTCAGATCTCCTGAAAAAAAGAACTTTATTTCTTCGTGTGAAAAATATATTACTTATACCTCTAACAAGGTTAACATTGGCACATTGGTTCCTCTCATCATGAAGGACCTGAAATAGGAATTTCTTTTTTAATTTTTTTTAAAAAAGATTTACAAATTGATGTCGCAAACTCATTGTTAGAAGTTGACAAGCGAAAAGGCACCCAATCACTCGAACTCGATGCGCTCTTAATGGGTAAAATTTGTATTTCACTACAATATCGTAATTCGGAAGTATTCTGTAATTCCAAAGACGATCACTCACTTTCTCAGCACAAACATCAGCACCAAACAGAGCGTAAAGCCGACTACCTAAATTGATTTCTAATTTTATTAGCTATATCAATTAGCGGAAACAACAATTTTCTATACCGTATTCCTCACCTTATCGATCGACAGAGAGTGCGGATCCGCAAATCTCTCATATCTGTATTGATAGTATTCAAATTCGAGGAAACCAGAAGAGAACCTCAATATAAAATATTTGAAATATATTTTATAACTGCTCACACTAACGCCTGAAATAAGCAAATAATAATTTCAGTCATCGCCCAATTTTTCCAAATTTTCTTGAAGAAATCGGATACTTTCAGCTCATCTTGATCCCTTCAAATTGTAATGTTATCATTTTCCTCTTTTGTGCAATGAATAATAAACATACAGATAAACCAGATCCTCGAATATTTTCTTAGCAACGGCGTCATGAAAAGTTTTGCCTTCAAGCGGATTCTCGTCATACAATACCTGCTCTTCCTCACGAATTATCTTAAATATGCAAAGTCCAAAGATCAAATATCAAATATCAAACTCTTTCAATGACGTCAACATCGTTTCGGATATTCAGATGGCAGATTGGATCTCGAGCATAACTGTAAAAAAGGGAGAAATCAGGGCAGTTCAAAAAAGTCAGGACGATCATAGATAAAAAAGTACGCTCACTAGTAGACAAGAGCGACGCCGATAGTGTATGAAATTCCAGAGTAGAGGCCGAAATAGAAATTAGAAAATCCAATATAGGCGTGAAGGTTCTGAGACATATTTTACATTCAAATCAATATTGAAAATGATTTTTCAGAAATAATTATGATAAAATTCACCGCAACTGCTGTGGTGAAACTGTATGCAAACGTGTAAGTTCCCATGGAAAGATATCGAGTTTCGTACGGTAGCATTTCGCTTAGATTTGCTACACAAATTACCATCGTGATCTAAAATATCATAATTTGTTTATTGAACTCAAGAATGTTGTGTTCCTGTTGTTCCTGGTCATGTTCCTTCTATTCTCGGGAACGCTCCTCCTCATGAGGAACAAGACCAGGAACACGGAACTCCTGAGAAATTCGAATTCACTAACCACCACAGACGCATTGAGCACTACATGTCCGAGATGGTGCATCATTTGATGAGGGAACATGAGGATAACTGCAATTCGTATGCTCTGAGAAAAGTGCAGGACTATATGCAGGACACCAATTCAGCATGGTCATTTTACTGTAAGTGAAAGTCAATTGATATGATACTTTTCACTTACGCGTAATGTTCATTTTCTGTCACCATAGTGATCTGTGTTTGAGTCTGTGAAAAAAAAAAAAAAAAAAACTAAGAAATACCATATTACGCGGTTACGGTTCGCATCGAAAAAAAATTTCTGCGATAAGC
Source organism: Pristionchus fissidentatus (assembly GCA_036245785.1). Lineage (NCBI taxonomy): Eukaryota > Metazoa > Nematoda > Chromadorea > Rhabditida > Neodiplogasteridae > Pristionchus > Pristionchus fissidentatus. The sequence goes on from BTSY01000002.1 coordinate 13,217,317, forward strand.
TCGTCTACTTTTCCGAAAAACTACAACAACAAAAAATTCCAAAGCCACAAAATGAGCCTAGAAATTTACTTTGCAAGATATAGTTACGGTATTTTTTTTATTTTACCTGACGCCAGTACTCCAAAGATCATCGTTGTCAGCAGAACTGTTCGACGACCGATAAATCTAATGGAGATCAAAGATCAGAAAGATCAAAGCATCCAAAGAGCAAAGATCAAAGACTACCTCTCCCATAGTATGCCCGTCAGTCCTATTAGCAATGTCGTCATCAAATTAATCGTTTCTAATGCTCCGCCTTCCTCAAACTGAAAAAAAAACAATTGTACTTTAATTTATTAATTTCAATTAAAATTTTAATAAAAATTCAAATGTCATTGAGACTCAATATTTGAATTGCTGAAGAACAAATGTTTAAAACACCCTTCTTTCTTTTAACCCTTCTACAGTACGCACATTACAGTACTCGCTATACAGTAATCCCTCTACAGTGCTCTCACTCTAACCCTTTCTCACCGTCCCGATGAGGTCTTTCATGTCTTTGAGACTCTTCGGGATATTGCAACAACATTGAATGTGATGACCCTTCACAGTTTTGAGCGCTCCAAGGAATTTGTACTGTTCACTGAAAAGAAGAAAATCATTTCAGTGACGTCAACTTGTAGTTTGAAGTTGAAATCGCAATCTAGATTTCTTACTTGTGGCCCTTGTAGGAGACTCCAATTATAAGCAATACAGTATACACCAGAATCTGTCCTTTGATTCTCGACCAGGCACCTGAGAATCGAGAAACGAACTACCGTACCCTCCAGCCCCCTCAAATATAGTAACATACCGTATCGTACGAGCATATTCTCGTAGCTCACTCTCTCTTGGCCTCTGATGTGAGTACCGTTTTCGTCGCTGAATACTTTTAGTTTGAGATTTATTTTAATTATGCTTTTTCTCCGATACTAAAAAAATAACCACTTCTTGAGCGCTAAGGGAAAGGGGCAACATGATAGTATCGTTGTACTTCATTTCATTTGATCTAAGACGTGTTGTGTTGTACGTCAGACCCCCATGTCTTACTGGCCGAATATGAGATATCTTGTATCTGCACAACATCCAGTTGGCACCATGCCAAGAGCGTCTCTCGTTGTCTGGGTCTCTCGTTTGGAGCGATCTCTCGCCATCTCTCTCTCTCTCTTTCTCTAACTCGATCTCGCTGACTCTGTTTCGAATGCTGTGACGTACATCTTCAGTGTTCTTCTCTTGATTCCGCTAGTGACCGAATCCCCAATTGATTCTGATTTCGACTTGACTGAGCCAACGAAGGACTTATTGCACAGTCTCATGAAAAGGCATAGCGCAATGCAAGAACAAAACAGCCTTGAAACTCCGCCCACTGGGTTGAAGGAGCGGTGTGTGTACTCCCGAACGGATTGTTGGCGTACTGTAATGGCTGGAAGCGCACAGGCAGCTCGGCCCGGCGCATGAGATTCCGTACGATAGGGTAGCGCAAAGTAGAAGACTGTGCTGTCAGCTCGCATGGCTCAGCAGGTAAGTAAGTAGTGTGTCAAGGAGGGGTCGGGGGTTCGACCCCCACCCCATGCAAAAATTCTTGCCGCATTTTTCTGAGGCTCATTTCTTTTCATCATCATCGACTAATTCCCCCCTTGCCCCCACTACACCACACCACGCGTGCTTCGCGTGCAGCTCTCGAAATGCATTGGCCATGAGACTAATATTGGGACTGAAAGAAAATATATGAGAGGAATCGCGATAGAATCGACCGTATGGCGGAAATAGAAAGTTTAAGTCTACGATTCGGCTAAAAAGTAAATCTAAGGTACTTTCGGGTCCGCTCTACTCGAATTTGGACACTAGAGCTCATGAAAGTCATTCGCTGTCGAGAGCGGTCACCTCAAACTCAACTCAAGGTGAGATTTTTGTTCAAAAAAATTTCACGCGAATTAATGTAACTTTGTTCAAAATAGAGATATCGTCTCGTTCTTGGAAAAATCTGAAAGGGTAAACATTCCTCTACGATTTGAAGACAACCACATCATTCCTGGCAGCCGTTCTGCTGCGCAGCGGTCGCTTTTGCAAAATTATAAATCCCCAAATCGGAAAAACTAGTGCACCGTTCTTGTTATTATAAATCCCCAAATCGGAAAAACTAGTGCACCGTTCTTGGGCATATTATAGGGTCATGTATGGATTTACTTCGCCCAACTTTTCAGTCCGATCGGGCCATGCGAAAAAATGACGCTCTCCGTTATGTAATGACCATCTGAGAAAACTTATATGCAAAAATATTTTTTATTCCAATTTCGAGCTTCAATGAAACAAAAATCGGTAAAAGTTGATGGAAATTGTGTTTCATAACGTGTGGGCTCTATATTCCACAACTGAAACACGAAAACACATGGTTTTTTTGAAAAACAAATAAAGCATATTTTAAGTAGTGTATATTAGGGTTGGTTAAATCGGTTCGAGCCGAAGGTTAACCTCGGCTCGTGGTCGGCCGGTGATCGAGAGTGAGCGCGCGGTCCGAGCCGCGAGCCCGAGGTTAACTGCTGGACCGCGGTCCATCGCGGTCCAGCGGTGAACCCCCCGTCTCGGCTAAAGAACTGCACGAGTTCTCTCCTTACCAGCGAAGCTCGTGCATAAGACTGTGTAGCATCTTTAGTGAAGTGGTTGTGGTTTTTGCCTTCCACCCGCGCGTCGCTGGTTCGATCCCTCGACGACGCTCCCTTTTTGCTCTCTTTTATTTTGATTGCTCTGTGTTTGTACTCGTTTCCATTGTCTCTTTTTTGGATGTCTGCCAATCTTACTCCAGCCTCAGTCATTTGGCAAAATTTTTTGCCCATTGTACATCAGAAATTAGAGTTCTACGGCAATGATGTTGCGTCATCTCGAGAGGGAAGTGGTTGAATTTCGCGCATTTTTCTCCATCGGAATCGACAATGGCAAAAAATGTTGACAAATGACTGAGGCTTAAGTAAGATTGGCAGACATCCAAAAAAGAGACAATGGAAACGAGTACAAACACAGAGCAATCAAAATAAAAGAGAGCAAAAAGGGAGCATCATCGAGGGATCGAACCAGCGACGCGCGGGTGGAAGGCAAAAAGCACAACCACTTCACTAAAGATGCTACACAGTCTTATGCACTAGCTTCGCTGGTAAGGAGAGAACTCGTGCAGTTCTTTAGCCGAGACGGGGGGTTCACCGCTGGACCGCGATGGACCGCGGTCCAGCGGTTAACCTCGGGCTCGCGGCTCGGACCGCGCGCTCACTCTCGACCGCGGTGAACCGGCTCGGTGACGGGCTTTTTGCGGGCTTTTCCATTATAAAAAGGGGCGATTAACCTTGTGCCGAGCTTAACCGATTTTACCAACCCTAGTGTATATGTTTGAAATACACTCTAGTAATATTTTTTCTATCTGAAATTACGTTTCTAACATTCATGGGGAGCTATAATGTCAAAACAATCTCATTTATCCATTGTATCGCAAGTGCTACAAAGTTTCGACGATAAAGCAAATGCGATTGTTTTCTAACTTTATCGGGTCTATCGTGGGAAGGCATACGACATACTTGCTTCAAATATTCTTCAACTACTAGGAAATTGAAAAGTCTGACTGTTTGTCTGTGTGTCCGTTGTTTTTCTGTTCGAGTGACGGACATTTTTTCTCGCATTTTTCTAATATTCCGCTTCAAATTCTTCCAGATCCTTTTGCATCTGATCACAGATCAGAATACCTATAAAATTTTACAAAATTTAATTGACCAAATCCATAGCCAAGTGGATAGCGCAACTGACTTCCGATCCGGCACCCCCAGGTTCGGCCCCCGCCGTAGGGGCAAATCGTTTACCGCTTCTTTTGTAAGGATCAGAAGCTCTCCTAACACGTTTTTAAGTAGCCTGAAACACGTTTTCACCTGTTTTGCCTAGTTTTAACGTGAAATATCGATATTTTCGAACTTTTGTCAAACGCAAAGGGCGTGTCGGGATCACAGGAAACGTGTTTTGCGATGTCAGGAACGTGTTTAAAACGTGTAAAAAATAGACATTTTCCAACTTTTGCCAAACACTACAGAGATTGCCGGGGATCTCAGGAAAAGTTGCGATTTCAGAAATGAAATCACTGAATGAAAACGATTGAAATGAATGAGGGTGGTCCATGCATTAGATACCTCCGTTATCAAAGGCATAGTAATACTCAAATACGGAAAGTACAGAAATGCAAATATTCACCAAAACGTGCTCATAAACAATGCACGAGCGTAAAATTTTCGCGGCAATATATAATCAATATTCAATACATTGCAAATCTAAAAGAGCTCAATAAGGATGTTTAACTCAATAAGCCTGTAGTTTTTTTTGAGTCATTCCCATACTTTTTCCATCAATTTAGATGCCATTCTTATGTATTAGCTGGCTAAAAATATCAACTGTTAGTGCATTCCTCTCTAGGAAGGTACTTTACTATAACTTTGATAACGGAGGTATCTAATGCATGGACCACCCTCATTCATTTCAATCGTTTTTATTCAGTGATTTCATTTCTGAAACCGTATGATGCGAGTACTTACCGTAACTTTTCCTGAGATCCCCGGCAATCCCTGTAATGTTTGGCAAAAGTTGGAAAATGTCGATTTTTTACACGTTTTAAACACGTTCTGACATCGCAAAACACGTTTCCTGTGATCCCGACACGCCCTTTGCGTTTGACAAAAGTTCGAAAATATCGATATTTCACGTTAAAACTCGGCAAAACAGGTGAAAACGTGTTTCAGACTACTTAAAAACGTGTTAGGAGAGCTTATGATCCTTACAAAAGAAGCGGTAAACGATTTGCCCGCGGCGGGGGCCGAACCTGGGGGTGCCGGATCGGAAGTCAGTTGCGCTATCCACTTGGCTATGGATTTGGTCTATTAAATTTTGTAAAATTTTATAGGTATTCTGATCTGTGATCAGATGCAAAAGGATCTGGAAGAATTTGAAGCGGAATATTAGAAAAATGCGAGAAAAAATGTCCGTCACTCGAACAGAAAAACAACGGACACACAGACAAACAGTCAGACTTTTCAATTTCCTAGTAGTTGAAGAATATTTGAAGCAAGTATGTCGTATGCCTTCCCACGATAGACCCGATAAAGTTAGAAAACAATCGCATTTGCTTTATCGTCGAAACTTTGTAGCACTTGCGATACAATGGATAAATGAGATTGTTTTGACATTATAGCGCCCCATGAATGTCAGAAACGTAATTTCAGAAGAAAAAATATTACTAGAGTGTATTTCAAACATATACACTACTTAAAATATGCTTTATTTGTTTTTCAAAAAACCATGTGTTTTCGTGTTTCAGTTGTGGAATATAGAGCCCACACGTTATGAAACACAATTTCCATCAACTTTTACCGATTTTTGTTTCATTGAAGCTCGAAATTGGAATAAAAAATATTATTGCATGTAAGTTTTCTCAGATGGTCATTACATAACGGAGAGCGTCATTTTTTCGCATGGCCCGATCGGTCTGAAAAGTTGGGCGAAGTAACTCCATACATGACCCTATAATATGCCCAAGAACGGTGCACTAGTTTTTCCGATTTGGGGATTTATAATAACTTTTGCAAAAGCGACAGCTGCGCAGCAGAACGGCTGCCAGGAATGATGTGGTTGTCTCCAAATCGTAGAGGAATGTTTACCCTTTCAGATTTTTCCAAGAACGAGACGATATCTCTATTTTGAACAAAGTTACATTAATTCGCGTGAATTTTTTTTGAACAAAAATCTCACCTTGAGTTGAGTTTGAGGTGACCGCTCTCGACAGCGAATGACTTTCATGAGCTCTAGTGTCCAAATTCGAATAGAGTGGACCCGAAAGTACCTTAGATTTACTTTTTAGCAAAATCGATTTCTATTTCCATTTCCCCCCTCTGGTGGTCGATTCTTTCGCGATTCCTCTCATATATTATTTCACTACTATGACATCGTCCACTGTCATAGTAGTGAACTGCAAATTAAATCAATGAAAGAAGAACAATATCAGCCTGATTGCGCAAGCAATAAAACACAGTAGAAGACTGATGATGTCACTTTGTTTTTACACACTTCCGCCTCACTAGTTTTATAAACAAATTTAGTATTTGTCTTGTCTTTACAAACACTAAATTTGTTTATAAAACTAGCCAGGCGGAAATGTGTAAAAACAAAATAAAAAACAAATTTAGTGTAATATTCAATAATATTTCAACATACTTTCCGACATCGTTGGATTCGATCGAATGGCCGATTGGAGTACCGGCAGTAGAAGGAGTTGCGGCGGTTGGAGTAGGAGTGAGACTGGAATGGGCGATTGCATAGTCATGACGCAATCTATACAAATCAAACAAAGATCCCATATGCGGCCAGTAAGACATGGAGGTCTGACGTAGAAGACACCATGTCTTAGAAACAATACCGCGCGTCTTGTATGTACATATGCAATCCCTCGTTTTACGGTCCGTATTCGATCGATTATTTCTATGTCTGTAAGAAAGGGAACACTGACTTTCCGGAGTCCACTCTACTTGATGTTCCAATGGGCGTTCTGGCATCGGGAGTGTTCGCATTCGGCGTACGAGCAGCCGGTGACACCTTCACACAATATTGAATTCAATTAAATTGGAAAGGTACGGTATCAAGCCAGCGAAATATCGATAGAAATACGAGAGGTGGAAAGGGAAACCCACCGCGCCGACCGCCTCCTTCGAAGCCATTGAAGATGAAATGAAAAAAGCTCATTTCATCTTTCTTTGCTTCCTGCTAATCAAATATGGGATATTAATCAAAATAGGCAACAATATATTGCAAATTAAAAATTGGGCAGATTCTGGGCAAAATGACAAATTCCAATTTATGTGCCGTCAATTTGTTATTCCCCCGCAAAATAGGCAAAATCATCATTCCCCAACCCTTTCAACCTTTCAGAATAGGTTCAGTATTTCTACTGCCCAGGTAATCCTCCAAAATAGTCAAGAGTAAAAGAACGTCTCATTCTGAGCGGTCTTTCTACTTTATGCGTACTTTATCACGCCTTGTGTGGATTGACAACAACGATCTATACATAGAGACACGCGTTTCCCGATAATAGGGCAGGCGATCTCTTAGAGACGATATGTTTTAATTAAAGTGTGAGTTTTCAGATTGACTGCGATCGATTTTATCATTTCCATACGTGACGCCAACCTGTTGAAGGATTCTTGAATATCGCATCTCTCCTCTTTCCTCTCATTTCCACTTTCTCTGGCACCTTTAATGCACATCTATCACCGCTCGTGGAACTTGCGACTAAGAGAGTCAATGGGATAGGACCGACCCTTTGCAAGGGGAATGGTGGTTGGGTAAACGAATGTCTCTCGTCTGACCTAATCGATCAAGCAAGAGAGGAGTGGAGTGAGAGATTATGTCTGTTGGCAGTCTCATATCAATGTTTTCGCGCCAAAACTATGTAGCAGAGCGTACCTGCTCTATTGTAAATACGCACTAGTCTAACAAGCTGATCATATCATTCAACACGCCTGACAACTATGCGGAAAGGGCCTGGAGAGAGAGTGCGATTAAAATCGAGGGAACTTTCACTCTTACACACTCTCTCTCGCCCAGGTCTCTTTCTGTAGACTTGGTATCATCTATAGCAAGCATGGTTTACAATAGCATGAGATTAGAGTTATCCGCATCCCAATTTATTTTAGCGATTGCATAGAGGTAATATAATCAGTACTATGTCCCTTTACTAAGCATTTCTCACTCTGGAATCCAGTACTACTCCATCATACGTTGCCACTTAATTCAAGGATATTCACACGAGTTGTACCTCATTTTCTGATTTATTCGTTTAGTCTCGATCAAAGTTTAAAATTGTTCTGACATCTACAGACTCAACTATTCTCGAGATGAAAGCCTGTTCATATTCTCCGGCTTTCTCTTCTTCCCTTCCCGCTAACAACAGGAAATCGTCCGGCTTCTTAAGCAATTTGACAAAGGGCATTAATGTGAGTTTGACCATATTAGAGAGTCAGAACACACCATTTCAAAATCCGTTCTACAGAAAGGGGGTTAAAGCGATAAAGAGTGTAAAATCGAGAGGGATCTCTCATTTTTGGCACACAATCCTACCACGATCACTTTTTATAGGTTTTGTGAATCGTGTTAGAGGTAATTGTCAAAGGAGCCATCCTCCATATTGAGCAAGTTCTCGAAAATATTTTTAAAAAAATGTAACTGTCAATGGGATTCAACTGTAGCTGCGTATTACGAAATGCGTATTACGAACGGAATTATAGTTGACTTCCATTGTAGTAATTTGTTGTGTAAGCTCACCGATTCATCAATTGTCTTTCTGAAGATTACTTCGATTCCCAATCGACTCGGATGTGCCTTGAAGAGACTTGATAGACGAATTGCGGAAGCAATTCAAAAAGATATTGAAAGAATGGAAGAAAAGGACAAGATAAAAATGATCTTCCAGTGGTCGATTTCAAACATAATATGAAAAAACCCTTCTGTGCTTTTTATCGCGATAGGGTGTCTCACTTGTTCGAAAAATTGAACTATTCAGATGTTATCTGTGTTCTCCACTGGAGACTTTGACAATGTCACCATCATTTATGGAGACGCCGAGCTTCATTTGAATGTGAGCCAAGCAAATATTCATAAAATATTACAACCGTTAATGATAGAAATAGTGACAAATCTACATTCTTTCCCATGTTTACGAAGTTTTAAATGGAAACCATTGAAAGTGAGAGATTTTTGACTTCGAGTACCGTGGGTTGGAATCGTGAAATGAAAATGAAGGAATTCGAATTTCGATATCTCGTAAATTCTTTTCGTTATGAATTTATTTCTGCTAGATGAGCGGTCAATTACACAGAAATTTAATTAGGATGTTTTGAAACACCGCGAATCAATTCGAATATTATAAATATTATAGAAAAAGAATCAATTCGAATATTATAAAGGAGTAATTTGTTTAAATGGCTTTTCCTGCTAGACAAAACAGTTAGTCTATCACAATCGGTTAATTATGCAAATTGGAGTGTTAGTATAAACTGGTTAGAATCTTGAGGCTGCGAGAGATGTCACTGTCTTGGCAGGAAGATGCGAGAACGAAAACATCGTCACGTTGGTCGACAGGAGAATGTTGGATGTGGGACGATATACTCCATTTACGAAATGATACGATCAAACAAAAAAGTCAAAATGATATGTTTACCGAAGATGAGCGAACACGCGTTGATCGGATTTACAATTGGAGTAATTGAGGGAAAGGAGAGATGCCGTGCGCACACCGGCAGCTTTGCCAATGCAAAGGTCGTTTGCACCCCAGAATGGAACGCTTCCGACAATGTGAGAACTAATTAAAACAGAAAATAATTATAGCGAGTTGGAAGCGTTCTATTCTATGCATTTGAAGCACGACAATCAGACGTTTGACCAATAAAACTGATCAAACCGTTCTCTTCAATTCCATTGATTCACCGGTCACACTACTCGTATCCAAAACATGAAGAAAACCAGATATTCCTTCTTCAGACGCTAAATATTGATGTTCAACTCGACCTCTCCTATGGCAAGCACTGCTCGACCAATTTCACCTACACACTCGACGGATCTCAAATTAATGTCGTATTTACTTATTACATTATAATTATTACGTCGGAACCAGAAAATATAGTGAACAAATTTCTTATTTTAGTGAGAACCTCTTTTGCGTGTGAGCCCTGTTTGTCAATCTGATAATGTAACCATTAAAAATTCCAGATTGTACAAAGCAGCGACAGAATCAAAGGATATGTCAATACCGCCGATAATACTATAATAAATGTAGACTGTAAACCCTAGAAACGTGACCACTAAAATCCACAAGTAATGCCAACTATTCTGTGACCTCACATATCGTTTCAGCATGTCCCCCCGTTAGATACTGTCCAAAAATATAAAAGAACTCCGCATAAGATGGTATTGTTCACTTTACGTCTTTCTTCCATATACTCAAACTTGTGATTTTATCCAACAATTAGTTTATACTTGTGATTATATATCCCACAATTAGTTTATGTATTTCTCTAACGTTTCTGGAAAATCAAACCGTCTACAGATCAACTAAATTGCCTTTCGAGATATATATAGATCTTTTTCCTGTCAGAGCAAGAGTCCTTTGATTCGTGAAATGTTTACCCCAATATAGGAGAGGATTGTATTTGTTATAAATGCCATCATCAATGTTTGACTAACAAGTTGAAAGGGAGATGACCATGTTTTCGTACACGGATATGGAATATCTTCTTTTCTACGAATACATGAAAGTGTTGACTAGCTAGATACGTCGTTTGAGTGAATGTATCAAGTTTGCTGTGAAATATTCAATTCAAAATCGAAATAACGACCAGGCAGATAAATTGTGCTCCTTCGCATTGGGAAATGGTTCTAGCATAGTTCTTTCAGCTTGCTTTCCCAGGCATGCCAATCCTTTCTTTTTTTTCTTGATTTCAATCAACCTTCTAGAAATGCAAATGTGAACAGCTCTTCTGAAAATGTAATAGATGATTTGTTTTTTAAACACCTCTCGATTTTAGTAGCCTTTCTAAAAATCCACAATCTATTATATCTATTTACCAAAAAAAAGATTTCAAAAACTCTAATTGTTCATTGCCAATACAATCTTGTTCAAGATATATTGCTGATCTCACATGAATATTATTGTGAACTCGTGGAATAGAGAGGAGGCATCGTAGAAAGAGATCGTGCAGAGATATGAATGCAATATAAAATAGCAGGAAAAAGTGTATTCGCGAATCCGTGATATGGAATACTGCATAAAAATGGACGACCGCATAGACATAACATTTATGGTACAGAGAGAGTAAACGACAGGATCCACAGTCAATTTAATCGCTTCATTCACTAATCGCCGATTATATTTCCCGTGCAAAGACAAAGAGATAACGAAAAGAGAGGGAAAAGATGGAGAGAGAAAAGATTAGTAGCTGTGTGTACCTTGATTTTATCGACGCGTGAGTGAGCCGCATAGTTAACTGACAGATCATTTCGTAATAGACACACGCCTTTTGGCGTCAGATAGGGCTACGCTGCTGGCCACTTAAAAGATTGCGTCAGTGTGACCCCATTGCTGGATTACTAATAGAACACGCTTTGTGCCCCTTCCCGCTACGCTCTATCTTCCTTCTTCCCCCCTCGCTTCCCTCTTTCTCTTCCGTCTGCGTAGTTTACTTTTCTGCGGGAAAACGTGACTCATTGTTTGTTTTGTTTCCATTCCAATTAATATGTGTGGTTCATTTATCGGATGCATTGTATTACATATTCATTTGCCTCCTCCTTTCCAGCTCTCGTTTCATTGCAAATTCAATTGATGCACTTGTTGCTTCAAACGTCCGTTTTATAGAGACGTGCTATCGTGCCCAAGTATAGAATGCAATTGGATAAACTCACTCCGGAATTGAGGGAACTCATTGTAAATGTGCTGAAAAGGAACGGAATCGATGTGCTCAGCAAGGTAGTTTTCTTGCTGTTTTTTATTGCACTTACATCAAAGTTACCAGCAGAACGTCTCTAAGGTTTCCTTTCTTAGATTGTGGTTCTCCAACTCTCCTCATTCCTCATTCCTCATATTCTTTTGTTTCGTTGAGCAAACGAGAGAGAGCGTGGAACGAGGAGTTTGGAGAGCCGTTCTCCTAGCAAATTTGTGCTCTCTGTACTTTTTCTTGCTATTTAGGATATCATCGAATTCGTTCGAATCGGCGTCAACCGAGGATATAAATCTGCCATACACAGCTTCATCTTCAACGGAGAACGAAAGATTGCCATCAAGATCACAGGTGCGAAACGATATTTATTCAAACATGCATGCAAACTATGTTTTATTATTTTGAAAAGGCCAACCTGTGCACAACTGCGCAATTTCGCTCGATTATCGAGGTGCCAGTAATAATTATGCTACTTTGTTTGTAGACCACGAGCAGTGTGATGTTGATTCGATGCTGCACAATCGTGAACTGACTTTCTACCAATGGCTGAGTGGATATATGGAGGAACCCCACGCTGATCATACCGATCTTTCGCAACTTCTCAAGTTCTATGGAGGCACAAAATGCGATACCGAACCGGTCAGTTTCTTTTTCGTTACATGTTAGTCACTGTAAAATTCTTGTTGCAACTAAAGTATCTGCTTGCTTATTGTAGCATCCTCATCAGAACATAAAAACTCTTGTGGCCGAAAATCTGCTGAAATCGCGAAAGAAAGCAAGACAATAAATGCCTTTCAGGGAATCCTCATTCTCAATGATCTCTCGCACAGAATTTGCGAGCATCCCTGTTACATTACTGGATACGGCGTTGATCTGGTAATAAAAAAGCACTACGCATTAGGGTTGCATGTTCGGTTTTCGTGAAACGGACGCGCGCGTACCCTCTCGCAGTCTGTCTCCGTGAAACGGCGAGAGAGTGATAAGGGGCCGTTTTACGGAAAACGGCCCGTTTTGGGAGTAGAAATAAATTCGCTGTGTGACTCGGAATAATCGAAATGAAACGGGATAAATTGGACAGTTCACCCGTACCCATTTCTGATTTTTCGACGATCGCCGTTTTTCCATTTCTTCAAATTGGCTGTTATCTCCAAAACGGCCGTTTTCCGTGAAACGGAGATGCATACAAGAATCTAACTCGCTCATCTCTCTCTAATTGATGTCCTGTTCTTTTTCCTTGCAATAATTTAAGTATTATCATTTTATAAATTCAATCTATCATTCAGATCTTTCGCATCGTGAGGCAAATCGCGGGGTATCAATCTGCGTATCTCTCTTCTGATAAAGAGACAACAATAGGAAGGGAGCTCATGGCATACACTCTCCCTGCAGAAATGAGTGTCAAGAAACTGGGAGAAGTGCAGTGGATGAGTGAGGAGATTAGACAGTGAGTGAACAAACCTTCTTTTATATAGTTTTTTATCGTTAGAGAGTGCTACAACGCGTACACATCATCCGAATGAGTAACACCCAGAACGAGCTAGAGAAAGAGAATCAGCGAGAGAGTGCGCGAAAGGAGAGAGTCAGGCAACGAAAGACCTTCCTGGCATGATGCCAACTCGATGCTATGGCGTACATAAATATGTGAATACTATCTAGATATTGAGAAATTCACAAGGGGATCTGAGTGATATGGTCAACCTCACGGAATGAGAAATTAAATGGAATTATTTTTTTCGAAGTTATAATTATTTGAAGCTTAATATAGTTATCCTTTTTTATGATTTTTATATTTAGAAAGACGTGAAATGTGTTTCAAGATTTTTTTTCAAATACAATTGTGGGTTGTTATTTTTACATTGTCATTTTCTGATATCATAATTTGAACATTTACCAAATTATATCAGACAAAAGTGTGATAAATCCTTTTCAAGGACTCTCACGGAATGGTCTCAACCCGAGAATCTCTTCGCTATTCAAACGGCAATTTCGGAAGATGTTGAGGGTGTGTTTTTTTTAAAATTTCATTTGAAATTAATATTTCTCTTATTTTCCTAACCACAATTTTGGGGGGGTGACAATTCCGCAGCGGCATTTCCGCAACCGACATTTCCGCAACCGACATTTCCGCAACCGACATTTCCGCAACGGGTCATAACTCGGTCAGGAGTGATTTTTATGTCATGGGACAGGTGTCATTGGTATCGGTTTCACTGATATGATATATCACTAAAGTTGATCTTTGATCTTTGCCCACTCGACGACATTTCCGCAACGGGGTATAGAACTGTTCAAATGCATCCTAGAGATACCGGGTTGGTTTTATTAGATAACTGACCACCTCCCCTTGCCATCCAAGAGTTGATCTTTGATCTTTGCCCACCCAACGACATTTCCGCAACGGGGTATAGAACTGTTCAAATGCATCCTAAAGATACCGGGTTGGTTTTATTAGATAACTGACCACCTCCCCTTGCCATCCAAGAGTTGATCTTTGATCTTTGCCCACCCAACGACATTTCCGCAACGGGGTATAGAACTGTTCAAATGCATCCTAAAGATACCGGGTTGGTTTTATTAGATAACTGACCACCTCCCCTTGCCATCCAAGAGTTGATCTTTGATCTTTGCCCACCCAACGACATTTCCGCAACGAGGTATAGAACTGTTCAAATGCATCCTAAAGATACCGGGTTGGTTTTATTAGATAACTGACCACCTCCCCTTGCCATCCAAGAGTTTATCTTTGATCTTTGCCCACTCGACGACATTTCCGCAACGGGGTATATAACTGCTCAATTGCACCCTAGAGATACCGGGATGGTTTTATTCGATTACTGACCACTTCCCCTTTCCATCAAGGAGTTGATCTTTGATCTTTGCCCACCCAACGACATTTCCGCAACGGGGTATAGAACTGTTCAAATGCATCCTAGAGATACCGGGTTGGTTTTATTAGATAACTGACCAACCATTTTACATAAAATTTTGTATTTTCCTGCTCGACGACATTTCCGCAACGGCTTATAACTTTGCTCGAACTCGAGAAATCTGTGTGAAATTTTTTCCCTGTTGGTTACTTGGTAACCTCCATCGATTCGGCTTGTTGCTGTGTTTTTCTGACAATTTTAAATTTTCGGCTAATTAACGAAATTTAATTAGCTAATTATTTAATTTGTGGGTTTGAAAGCCCTCGCGGTTCTGATCATGATGACACTTTGGTGGGGTTATGCAGATAGGTTTAGCGCAGTTATATACCCCGTTGCGGAAATGTCGTCGAGTGGGTAAAGACCAAAGATCAACTCTTTGATGGAAAGGGGAAGTGGTCAATATTCTAATGAAACCAACCCCATATCTCTAGGATGCGTTTGAACAGTTATATCCGCCGTTGCGGAAATGTCGTCAAGTGGGTAAAGACCAAAGATCAACTCTTTGATGGAAAGGGGAAGTGGTCAATATTCTAATGAAACCAACCCCATATCTCTAGGATGCATTTGAACAGTTCTATACCCCGTTGCGGAAATGTCGTTGGGTGGGCAAAGATCAAGGATCAACTCTTGAATGGCAAAGGGAGGTGGTCAGTAATCGAATAAAACCAACCCGGTATCTCTAGGATGCATTTGAACAGTTCTATACCCCGTTGCGGAAATGTCGTCGAGAGGGCAAAGATCAAAGATCAACTCCTTGATGGAAAGGGGAAGTGGTCAGTAATCGAATAAAACCATCCCGGTATCTCTAGGGTGCAATTGAGCAGTTATATACCCCGTTGCGGAAATGTCGTCGAGTGGGCAAAGATCAAAGATCAACTTTAGTGATATATCATATCAGTGAAACCGATACCAATGACACCTGTCCCATGACATAAAAATCACTCCTGACCGAGTTATGACCCGTTGCGGAAATGTCGGTTGCGGAAATGCCGTTGCGGAAATGTCGGTTGCGGAAATGTCGGTTGCGGAATTGTCACCCCCCCCCCCACAATTTTACCTGGTTTTTCATCTAGTCTGCGAAGCTGATTAAAAAAATTGGATGATGTCCATGCAAATTTGTACTTAGATTTGGCGATGAACACTGTGGGTACAGCCTCCAAATAAACAATTTTATTTAGGAATCACTCCCACTCTCGTCCACAGCGATATGTGGCCGGGGAATATGATCTTCGAAGAGAGAGAAGAGGTGATCGATCTACTCGCTATTCTGGACTGGCAGTGCTTCAAGATCGGTTAGTTTTCACACGAGTGTTATTTCGATTTAGAACCTAATGCGAAACTTTCAGTGAAGATGATAATTAGCTATATTATTATCAACTTCAGTAATCTGTTACCACAAATGTCGGTATGTCACAACGCCGATTTGCGTACATTTTGCACAACGATACTAACACAACTAAGAGTTCGATGCGCCTTATCGCCACTGCTTCTTTTTATTATGACTCAATATTTATGTACCTGATCTTGTTCCTCTTGAACAATAAAAGGTAAACGAAATTTTTGAGGAACATTATGATATTACAGGCAATCCTCTAACCGACGTTGCTTCTCTTCTCGGAGAGTGTTTGACGGCAGAAGACAGAAGAGAACACACTGAAGCCATTCTAAGGTACTGATTATAAAATATGAGATTCGGTCTCTTTCTCTCTCTCTCTTCCACAAATTTGTGAAGAAAGTGTGCGAAAATACGAGAGCCTGATAAAGCACATCGCTACCTGATCAACGAATATCAAGGAATAATGGGCGTGGCTATAAACATATTACTTCTTATCAATTTCGCAAACTCTCTTGCTCCCGACCCCTTTCTGGAGGTTAACAAAAGTTAAAATTGCAGGTATTATGTCGACGAGATGTCAAAGAGAAGTCATCGATTCAAGCGGCGATTCGAAATGACCTACGAGAAGGTGAGAGGAATTCAACATAATTTCTCTACGCCCGAGTGCAACAGGTTTGACAAACTAATAGGCGAATGAACAAGCAATATGGGAGATTCTTGCATTTTGAAAAAGATTACTTCACATCGACTGCCTTTGAGCAATATCTGTGCTCTCAGAGATAGAGCTCTTGCAAAAAAGTATTATTGATCAGGCTGCTGAACTGCTCTCTTCCGCTCTTCGTTGGCCTTGCGTCCAATTGATGTACGCCGTCGTTCTGGTGCCAACTGGTGAGATACCCTCTATTCGCATGAGATTTAATGTTTCGAGCCGCGTATTTGTGTTGCGTCAGCGTTTCCTGACGTCATGGAGATTCTCATTAACGCAGAACATTCCTGGATCGCGGCTTTGGTCCGTTCGAAGTTGTACAATGAGCTCTTATAGGGAAAAGTTTCTAGGATCAGGAGATCAAGTGAATATTTTCCCTTACCTGTAAGTGGAGGCATCTAAAAAAAGAAATTGCACTTACAGGTAAGTGAACGTGTTCACTTGCTATCCTCATCTTTGTGATTATTTTCTGAATTTGAAGCGGTGTCCGTGCCCATCATGCGTGTCATTTCAGACGACATCAAGGACGAAGGGCAGACAATTGGAAGACTCTCGATTCGACTGAATGAACTCCTTTCTGACGTGATGGAACGAAAATAATGATTGGTGGATACATTTGGTATCCAACCCACGAGTGAACTTTAAAGCAAGAACGAAATGACGTCTTGCAGAATACAAAAAAAAATCCAGCTGTTATGTTATCTAATTATATAAAACATTTATTGAATCGTGTGAAATATACCATCCTGAAATAACTTCTTCAAAATGGTCACATTTTACACTACGACTCATTTAGCCGCATTCAAACGCCTACTCTGTACTTCGAAACATGGAATATCCTCCTTCATTTCGATCTCTGCTTCGTTTTCCCTCTGACTCATCAATGGGATCAAACCTCTCTCTCTCTCTCTCTCTCTCTCTCTCTTCAATTCTCTCCTCTCTTGATTTTCTCCCCTCGTTACTATGACAATTTCTCGTTGTAGACACGACAGAAACATGCGAGATAGAGCGAGATAACGAGATAGAGAGGAGGAAGAGAGAGAGAGAGAGAGAGAGAGAGAGCAGAAAATAAGCACGGATAATGGCTGCGGGCGCAGTCCGCAAGTGACGGTGTCCTTCCAACACGGACAATTCCTTATAGCGCTCGTACAATAATTGCTCCGCTTATATCAGTTTTATCTGATATATTGGTTTTGCATGCGATCTTGCAATGCAACTCTTTAAATGTTTCAATTTTGCACTAGAATTCAATCGCAAGCTGCTCCTTTCAAATCCTTTTCTCCTCTTTCGATCAATCTGCGCCCGGGCGCGTTCCCCCTGACAACATTGAGAAGAGGGGAAAGAGATATCCTGGAGACAAAAAAGGAGAGAGGGTATTAGAGAAACATCATAAGCACGGTGAAACGAAGAGACGCAGAGATGGAGAAGTCGTTGTCTCGTGAGAGTCTCCACTCACATGATAGTATGTCTCTGCTCCCCCGATTTTGCCTTGTTTTCGAAATTTTTTTTATGTTATCTAGCCTCCGTCAAGTACAAAACACAAATGAGCTCGCGTTGTACGTGTCTTCCTTAATGCTAGCCATATTTTCCAAAGGCTTTGTTGTTCGATTACTCTACGTAGAACCATATTTGCCCCCCCCATGGGTAGAACGCTAAACTAAGAACGTTCACCATTTTTTTCCTTTCTAAGAAAACGATTGTCCAACCCTCTCCTTCTTCACACTCTCTAGAATCGGCAAGCAAACGAGAGAGCGCGTCGAAGGAGGAGTTTCGAGAACCGTTTCCTATAAAAGGATATCATGGAGAAGCGTCCCCTAGAGAATTAACGCTCTGTGTGCCTTGTTCGAATCCAGACTCATCCTCACTAGAGTGCGCAAAGTGAGACCACCGTCTCTTCATTTCGCACACTCTCTCACCTACCGACCGGTCGAGAGAGTGTGTGAAATGAAGAGATCGTGGTCTCACATTGCGCACTCTAATCCTCACCCAATAGATTCCAATAATTAACTTAAATTGAATTACTCTTCGATTCTATCAATTTCTCGTTGTCTTAGCGTCGCTTATCCATTTCCCTCCCATTCTCTCTCTCCTTCCACAAATCACGACGGGAATGGTGTCCGGTGGTCGCAAGACACAGTCAACATTTCCTTTTCTCACTCTCTCCACTTTGCACACTCTCTCGGTCACGTTCAGTAGTGGACAACGGGTGAGAGAGTGTGCGAAACGAGGAGAGTGCGGGTTATGACGCTAAACGAAGGAGAATTAATGGGAAGAGTGCAGGGGGAGGGCAGGTGGCATCCCCACAGGGAGCACTTTACACATACATTTCACGTTTCCAACAAATAGAGCCCGGTATTATATTTATCCTAGAGTTGTAAATTTGGGTAAAAATTGAATTAGTTCTCTTCAATTTGCACATTCTCATTCGCACACCGATCGGCCTGCGTAGAGAGCGTGTGAAGTGAAGAGATGCGATATAATCACTTTCCTCAATTTCAAACTCTATGTTGCCCACGTATTTTCGCTTATTCGATGCTGCAGAAATATATAAATTCTAGCGCACTACTCAATTAGAGATTTCTATTTCCATCCACTTCCTTTATTATAATTACTGTAGACTGGTCGTTCATCTCTAAAAGTGCGACCGCTCTATTGTAAAGCCGGGTTTAATAATGCCACGGAACAGATCTCTCTGTGTCATCTCTTCGATAATCTCTTTTACATTTGAGAGCTCACGCTAATTCTTATCTATAGATATGTTATTTTCATACTTCTTGACATCAATCTCATGTTTTCTCCTTTTGCAAACTTACTTCAAGTAGTTTCCGCGTATTCATGTTTTTTTTAATTTCAAAAATAAATATATTTCAATTTCAGTATTTTCAATGACAGAGAGTGGTGACGAGCACAAAACGGAGAAGCTCAAGAAGAATGGAAGTGTGAAGAAGAAGAAAAAGGTTGGAAACCCATTCTCCTTAAGGAATAATTTTCAATCCCATTTAATTGCTACGTGAGATCATCAAATGCACATTTCTAAGCACATACTTTCATTTTATGCGCACATTATCTTGAAAATGCGCTGTCAGAAGGGTATAATTAAAGGTAGTTATGTTTATTGTTATTTCATGAATCACGAATACGCTCATTGAAATACTCAACAACAATAAATGCAACAATTTCCTTATGATGCAATGAGTATAGGTGGTTGACGGCCCTCCTCCAAAAGCTTCTGACGTCCCAGGTTCAAAGAAGATTCGAGTGTTCAAGAATGGAGATCTGCACCATCACGGTGTCAAGGTTCATTTCTCCTTTTTTTCTTTAAAAAATGCTAATCGAGAAATTAAAGTTACTAGGAACAAAGGGAACAAAAGTGGGGGAAACAAGAACATGATTAGGATCAAAAGTTCTTGAGTTTAAATAAATTTCGAAATCAATAGACAAAAATAAGAGGGCAATCTATGTAGGCGAGGAGATTAATTCGTACTTTGTAGTTTGTCGTCAACACTCGAACAACTTCCAATATCCAGGCACTTCTTGACGCAATCAATCAGCGCATTGAACTTCCGGTAAAATCCAATTGTCTATCTCCGGAAAAGTTAAATTAATTTCAGTACGGAGCCAAGAAACTTTACTCGATTTCGGGAAAGACTATGAAGTTCATTGACGATTTGGAGAATGGAGGGGTGAGTGTGTGCAGACAAATTTGATTATCCAGTGGAGTTATGGTCTCTTAGTCTCAAAAAGCTGAGAGGACTAGGAGAATCACACACGTTATGAATCATTACCTTTTTTTCTGGGGGTTTCACATGCAGATCGAATGCCAATTGCATTTTGAATAACAGCCGGAAAAGAAGATGAAAATTAAGCATATTTAATTTTAAAAAAAACGATTTGAAATATTTTCAGGACTACATCGCGGCTTCGAATGTCTTCGTTCCTCTCAAATATGGACAGGAAGAGCCGGGAGTGATCAGATGGGGTGAGATTATTTAAATCTTCACAGAAAATAATAAAAGGAAAATGAAAGAAACAGATAGAAAACAAAATTTTTTCCATCAGGACCCACGATTTTTGATTGTTATTATCATTGTTGAGTTTATAGAGACTGCCGTGTCCAAGCAATTTGTTTTCATTTGAGCATTATAAAATGTTTTCATTATATTTTCAAATTAAAATACAATTCAGAAACTCCCGGTTCATCGTTCAAAGCGACTCCCACTCACTCGGCATCAACAATCACACGATCGAGAAGCACTGAACCAATGAAGAAAGGTGAGACATTTCGGAGAAGAAGGAAATTGGGCAAATTTTGAATTGCGATCTATAATCATACGTTCTCTAAGAGTGATAAAGCGAGAACGAGCATCAATGAAACCTATTTTATTCCAGACGAGAAGAAGAAATCGATCCGCGCAAAATCGCAGGCACCCAAACATCTGGTGAGAAATCAAAATATTTGCTAAGCTTGTGAACAAATTTTAATTTAAAGATATATTATTTATTTAACATTATTTGAATAAATTTAGGCTGCGCCTCTCAATGAAACGACGAAGAGTGACAGCGACATTCCAGTGGCAAAGAAGAAGAAAATCGCAAAGAAAAGGTCTTTTTTTTAAATTGTATTTTATCGATACGAGTGGGCGCAAAAACAATAAGTACTGACTTTCTGTAGATGAATATTGGGGGGTGCAATAGGAAAAAATGGTGAGTGGGTAGGTCAATCCTCGTTCTGCCATTCATTGCAACCTTGAAATTTTTTTTGATAAGTATATTATTTTTCAGCACATCTAAGCCTCCTCCTGTCACAAATGGAGCTGCTCATGAATCTCCGAAGAAAGTCGTCAAGAAGGAGCCTATGATGGAGAAGAAAGTTGAGAAGAAGGAGGTGGGGCAATCAGTTTTTTAAACTTTTTTTCAAAATTTAGGACACTTATATTGTGTAAAAGTTTCATGTAGGAGAAGCACGAGAAACTCAACGGCGCCGTGGAAGTGGAGAAGAAGAAAATTCTGAAGAAGAAAGGTATTGATTGTTGTAACTGATCCTTAGAATTATTATATTGTAAACGATTGTGCTTAACAAAAATTTCAGAAGTGGGGGGCGAGAGTGTCAAAAACATCTTTCACGTTACATTACCGAAATCGCTTTTGATATTTTTCGGTTGTGTTTCACAGATGATTCAAACGATTAGCGTTGTCCAATTGTATCAGTAGAGCTTCGTCCCCATGTAGACATAACACAACAAAAATATTTTTAAAAACACTTTTTAAAAAGTATTAATTTCATTAATAAAATACAGTGGTAAAGAAGAAGAGCGCCGAGGATAAATCCGACCCATCCCATTCCACAAGTCCCGAGGTCGCCGTTGCCGCTGCTGCAGCTGCTGCAGCTGCTGCAGCTGCAGGAGGTTAATTTTTTTTCAACGAAAACATAAATATTCTTGTATCACTGATTGCTCGTTTGTATAATAATTATTCTTCATGCAAATTGGTTCCTTTTTGGCCTTTAAATATTAGTTTGAGATATATTTATAAACTTTCTATAAATAGCGAAAACATTATTGCAGCAGCGACCGCTGCAGCGTTGCAGCAGAAGCGTCTAGTTAGTGCGCCTCGGAATGGAACCAGGAGCGGAACCCGAAACGGGAAGCATGTCGAGGTCAAGGAACGAAGGGAGTCGGAGGTATGCGGCGAAAAGCTAGCTGGAGAAATCAATGCATCTATGAAATGAGTTCTTTCAGGTTTCAAAGGGCAATCGAAAGAGTCAAAGTCCGGCGCGCAGCGAGAAATCCCATGTACTTTTTTTTATTCTTCTAAAAAAATTTCAAACATCCAGGTGAGGGAAGACTCTCATTTCCGGATGCCCTTTTTTCCACATATTATTTCGATAGGCAGATGACATTTTCTTTGGCAAAATGTCATTGGGAAACAACAATTACTCACACCTGAGATTTCGAGCATTTCGAGGATACAAATTCACAATGAGATCAAAAAATGCAGCGTTACAATTCATTATTCGTAACTTTCAGCACTCGGAGTCTTCTGATGCTCATGATGATGACGAATCGGATCGAGACAGTGACAGAAGCTACAACCAGAGTGGGAATATCGATTATGAAAATATAGAGAAAACTCAAACAATTAGGGGTTTCAATGTTCGGTTATGTTCCAAGACCGACTCAAAGGGTCGGCAGTGCTCTGTATAATCAATCCTGCCACCACTAGGAATATGTATTATAGAAAACCACGAAATTCTATCTGTTTCTGTCTCTTTTTGCATGGAGTCTTGTCCTTTCACTGCCACTATAAATTAATGTTGTTAGATCGAATTATTCAAATTGCGAATAAGAAATGATATTCGCGAAATAACATTTGTTATTCGCGAAAAGGAATATTCGATCTAACAACAATACTGCAGATACCTCTTCTTCCTCTTCTTCTTCCGATTCTTCTAGTTCTTCATCGGATCACTCGAGAAAGAGTCATCTCAAACATCACCATCATCATCAGCATGATAAGCATGGTGATCATCATCACAGCGATCACCAGGAGCATCATCACGAGCATTCGAAAGAGCACCATCACGCTAAGGATCATCACCATGAACATCAGGAGAAGAATCATCACCAGCACTATAAGCACATACACAATCACCATCATCATCATCACAAGAGATCCAGCTCCTCTAGCTCCGGTGGCTCAATCAAATCGCATATGTCCATCATGACTAGAGGTGATTTGCATGACTTATTTACTCTGATTGGGAACTCTCCAACTTCTGTTAATCTGGAGATGTTGTCTCCTGCTGAACTGACATGAAAATCGAGAGATCGTCTATCACTGTCTTTCCACTCCTCTCAATTTAGCCTTCTCAGCAGGAGTTAATGTCTCCAAATTAACGAAAGTTGAAGACTTTCCGTGTATAGTGGGTGTGTCGTTAGCATTTCTATAGTATTTGTTGCATGTCCTGTCACTCTCCTTTCCTCTCCTTAGGTCTGCCGACCGCTCACAGCAAACGCGGTTCGTACACTATAGAGAGAAAGAAGACTCCGAACGGAACAGTGCATGTTATCCACCACCACAGCTCGAGACACGGTAATGCATGTGAATGAAGTAGACTAGCATTCACTATCCACTTTCACAGTAGAGTAGTGCTCTTCTTTTTTTGGGGGTATCCGCTGAGTTCAGAGCATGATCAATATAGTGCAGTTGGCGAAAAAAACTTTGTCGCATGCATGAAATAACTAATTACTTCTGTGAAAACACGCCATACCGATCAAAGTAAGTGATTGCTTCAAGCACAGTTAACTTTTACCTGCGACAAAATAGTTTTTTCTCTGAGTGTTACGCTAGAATAAACTCCTTGTTGAGGTTCGCCCGATGCTTCTCGTCCGGCTACTCGAAGAGACGAGAAGAAGAAGGAGAGAAACGAATCTGTGGAGGCAGAAGAGAAGGAGAGCGATGCTGGATCTGGTAGAACATTTCATTGATGAACCAAAATTGTACCGATAATTTAAGGAAAACGAAAGTACTCATCTCTATTGCTGGAGAAAGATCTATTATAAATGGTACCAATTTCGTTTCAGAACAATCGTTTATGCTGAAACTTAGATCAATAGAGATAGATAAATCGAATGCTTGATCTAATTGTGACTATACGTATATAAACAACATTTTCAGTTCACTCTGGAGATTCCGATAACGAACAAAAGAAGAAGGAGAAATAAGCGATTACTTCGTACTCAAATATGATCTCCGCCATACTATGAGCTTACTTTCACTGTACATGCGCACTAATATTTTGGGATTGATATCTGCCTTAATCTACCGTGTTAATGAATAAATATGTAACTAATCGATAAAATATGCTTACACATTTCTCAGTTCAATTCGGTGACAAACTTACGGATAGAAATCATTAGATCTTATCGAGTAATTAGAATGTGTGTAGTACGATCGCAAACTTCGACGTATCCGCATTGTGTTTTCTAATTGGAGTACTGAAGGAGGCATCACGATGCGCAGGCATCACGCATTCCAAATGAGACTCATTACATAGGCATTGTTCGATTGTGTTTCACAATTCATTCAAAACGAACTTCGTTGTCAAACGGTCAGTAAAGCATCAGGGAAAACAATAATTTGGTGAAGAAGAAAACTGTCGATGACGAACTTCTCTTTAGTTCCTACTGAAGTAGCGCAATCTTTCTCATGATCACTATGCTCAAGAAGCACCACTTGTGGAATCCACACTGTTGGATTCCAAAATAATTCCAAAATTGAACTACCGTAGTCACACAATTGATAATTGGGATATCGTACTCCACGATCGAACGTCGACCTTTAACAAACTATTCAGCAGCAAACAAGGAATCTTCTTATTTACAATAGGAGAGAAAAAGAGAAAAAAATAAGAAGAAACGGACAAACCACAAAACCGTTTATCGCACTTTTACACTGATTGTATTCGTGTCGAGTCATGGATTAAAAAATATTTGGGAGTGGAATGAGAGAATGAAAAAAACAACTTGAAATTTCGTAAAATTAGAGCATCGAAATTCTGGAAGGAATTCTTGGTTATGTTTCACAGCACATTCAAATTATTGCCGTTATTCAATCGAATCGTTCACTCATCCTGATCCGGTTTTATAGAAACAAATAGAACAATAAAAGTGATAAAGAATACGAGAATCGTTGTCGATCTTTCCCTCTCTAGAATCGCCGATGGACGGTCTAGTAGCAAATGGTGGTCGGCTAGTGGCCGCCCACTAGCCGACCACCATTTGCTACCTGATCGACCACCATTTGCTACTAGTTCGGCCATCCGACCACTAGTCCGTCCACCAAAAATATGAAATTTTGGATTGGCTACTAGTCCGACCACCACTTGCTACTAGTCTGTCCACCAAATGCTACTAGACCGGTCACCAAATGCTACTAGTCCGACCATTCGTCTACTAGTCCGGCAATCGGTGATTCTAGAGCTCTTCTTAGTTCACACCGACGTAATCCAATCTTTCTCATAAGTATTGTCCATGGGCTTTTCTCAAGATTTCGACGCTTTTCTTCTTTCAGATACAACATTTGCTTCGTTAAATTGCAGTATTGATCTTTGCAGCCACGACAGGCGCAGCTCTGCAGCAACTGCAGCAGAAGCATCCATTGTCCACTTAGGGCCGGATCGGTTTTTACCTACCCCCCCCCAAAAGAGTGGGAACTCTCCTACTTTCATTACTCTTGAAGATCTTGGCTCCTGCCGAGAGACTATGTAGAAACGAGAGAGCGAGCGAAGATGGGATTTCTCACTTTCTCGATTCTACATGCTCTCTCAGCAGGAAACTATATATTCAGAGTGCTGAAAGTAGAAGATTTCACAAAGTGGAACTTTCGAAAAGTTATCGAACACGAATGGAACACTCTCCGTAATGACAATCCGAGTGGAAAAGAGAGCATCGAAAAATGAGAATCAAAAAGAGTGGCGATGCGCGCAAAAACGACGCAAAAAAAAAAAAAATTTTGTCTGCGCTCTCCCCATTTCGCCCGCTCTCTCGTCTTCTCTCGCCTTCAAGAGCTCTGATTTCCTCTCCACATAGAAGCGTCGCTCGGAGATTCTTGAAGTCGCCCAATTAGTCTCTTCCTCTCTTCGCTTTCCACTACTTCTTCCCACTTTTCACAGCCGCGACTCCGCCAAAAGTGCAATCTTTGTCTTGTTATTCTATTCTTTTTTTCCTAATTCTGCATCTGAAATTGGCACACTCCCTTTGTTTCACAGACCCCCGTGGTAAATGTTGAAGTTGAATTAGTATGCAGATATCTTTAGCTTTTTCAGACAAACTGTTTCGTTCATTTTGCGCCTGTGATTCGCCTCTTCATCTATACCTATTTATAAATTGAATAGGACTGATGCACAAACGACTTGAACAAGCGCCAATTTTCTCGGTATTCCCTCGCTTTCTCTCTCGTTTTCTATTTTCTCCCACGGTCTCTATCACTACATTGAATACGCGTGTGGACGAATGCTTAGAGAGAAGAAGCTGATCAATATCCCCCCATTTCGACCTGATTTCTTTCCTTCCCACCTCGTTTTTCCTCCTTCCACGCCGTTTCCAAGCGCGATTTCGCACCTTTTTGCTCCCTATTTTCGGGGCGCGGTTTTCGGTCGCTCAGAGTGACGAATTCATCAACAATGACCAGCCACGTTGCGCCCATAGTTAACCGGGAAAATGACTAATTCTCTTGCCATAATACATCTCTTCTATGATTGTTCTTGGATAGTTTCGAAAATATTTTCCGAAAAATACTGTTCACAGGCTTACAATGTATTCAATATTTTGCAACAAACTATACACCCTTCCTAATTCCTTCATTCACTCTCTCAATTTATCTCATTTCTCACTTCTCTCTCGATATTTCCTTCTCCCTTCTCTCGTCTCCTCCTTTTTGTCGAAACGAACCGGCCTGCCTCGGACATTGTAGCCCCTCGTCTCTCTGTATTTCTTATGCCGTCCCCTCCATTTCTCTCTCTCTCCCTTCTCGCCTCTTTTATTTCTCCTCTCCTCTCATTAGTATTGAGAGCTCGGGAGGTCTCCAGATCACTTCCACACTCAAACTATTATAGTACTTTTTAACTCTCATGATAGTATCAGATTCAGTATTCATCAATGTACTTAGATGTACTACTCTTTTCGGACAGTATATACAACGAATAGTACATTGTTGATCTTTGATGAACACTGATGGGGGTATTACTATTATTTTTTACTATAGTTTTTGTATGCTTATCTCCACCGTGTTGCATATTTTCGATAGGACACGCGATATTATCGAATTATCGCTGATGAAAGGGCCGCTTTTCCATTGCAACAGCTGAGTCCTCACTCATCATTCTCTGGACTCCTCATTCTGCCTGCTCTCTCATCGATCAGACAGCGCGAGAGAGCATGCAGAATTGAAAGGGTCAGACTCATTCTCTGTCTATTTGTCTTCATCGCTCCTCTCTTTTCTGTCCAAGTGAGCACAGTCCAATGCAATTAGAAGCAGTTATCCTCGCATTCAAAAGGAGGAGAGAGGAATTGTGCATTTGACAGCTACGAATGACCGACGGAGCAGTCGATCCATTTTCCTCCTGACAGAGATTGTTTTAATAAAACATACAGTAGGAGCCATTGAAAATGTCTGCAATATCTATCTCCTTTGTTAGTTTTTTTAAAAAACATTAGTACGACTAGATTTCACTGGGGATACGTAGATCTGCGCAGCAACTGGCCTTACCGGTGGGCCCCGGCAGAGTAGTCATCGGCGTAAAGTTCTCTTGATTCCGGTAGCAACTTTACCTTTTTTACCTTTTCTTTACTAGATTTCACAATGGTTTTCTTGCTTCTCTCAAAAATCTGAGCCGATTCTATCTCTTCTTTTACAAAAATATCTGGCATTGCTCAATTCGTGACGAGAAAGCGTGCGAAATTCAGAGAGGCCTCATTTTTCCGTGAAACAATCGTCTGCAAATGCTCACTAAATCGTCGACGATCACGAAAGGACATTGTTTTCGTCGTCTTTTTCTTCTTTTCCATTCCTAAGAGAGTAGGGGGGTCGACGACATTTCTTCTTCAGTTGCTCTCTTCTTTCCTTCACTCCTCTGCTATTTCAACCCCCCGCTTTCTCACTTTTCGCGCCTCTAAATTAGTCTTTTATTGCGCGGCTTAGGCGTTTTTCCTTCTTTTCCTTGTGCATCTTCGTACAACACAAATTGATCAGCCGTAATTCATGAAAACAACCCATCTTTTCAATAGTTTGTACAATTAGGCCTCGGATTAATCTGAAATCGCTTGATCTCGCTGGTTTAGCACAGTGAAATTTCGCTCCAGATTTCCTTTAAAATTCTTTCCATCTTTTGAACTCCCGCAGTGAGTTCTCAAAGTCGCGCTAAATTCATCCTCGTCGCTTGAATAGCAACGAATAATTGATCGCGCTCACTTAGAAGTGCAAAAAGTGCGCGGGGAAATTCAATTTCGGATGAGTTTCAACTTTTCTTTTAACTAATTTTCGGACAACAATTTTACTCGAGTTCTCCAGTATAATAATTTAACTGTCTCCGCAATCCGCCTACTCTCTAACTTCCTCCTTTTCTCTGCACTATCTCCATTTCGCCCTGTCTCTCGTCCGCTTGTCACCCCCATACATTTCCTCTCTCACTACTTGGATCACTAATGAGTCTCGTCTTTCCATCGGTTCGCTACTCTAACTGATTCAAGTAGTGAGACCTGCACTACTACTTAGAGCGAGCGCAACATTTTCATTTTCCCACATCATTCCATATCCCATTCAAACCAGACCAGAAGTGGCTCATGAACCAGAGAGTGCGCAAATTTGAGATCTCATAGTCCAGTACACTCAATCGCGCCGATTCTGGACATGTGGAATCATTCCTTTTGAGATTGTGAGAAGCGGTGGCCGAGTTTTGCCCAAGGGTTCATTTTGTTCCATTGTGATTATTTTTGTACTATTTTTTGCAAGTTTCAAGCAAAGTTTGAATAGCGGAGCGAATTCAATTACCTGTGTGCTTAGTATATCATACCACGCGATCCTTTATTAGCTTGAACAGCGGGTACTTGCAGAAAATACATTTGTTTAGTCCACTTTTATCAATACTCCAATGAAACGATCCATCAGACATCACTACTGCGCAATTATCATACAAGCGTTTCCACCTCTTGAGTTCGTGTTTATTGGCAATGTGTCATGTTCAGACTCTTTCCCCCCCTCTCTCTCTCTTCCCAAATCAAACTCACGAGGAGTCGAGAGACTCACGTCAGGAAACGGTCTCGCTCTGTTAATCATCTCATTCTTCTTCCTCCATCTTTCCGTTCTTCTTCTCGATTTCGTACGCTGCGCACCCCGAAAATACGCGAAATGCGCGCTATTTGAAGGCTCGAAATTGCGGAAAATGCCAGCCTCACTTTGTGACTGCGTCTTACACGTAACCCGAGACGGCCGGAGGGTGAAATCAGTTCCCTCCTTTTTACCTTCTCTCCTTCTCCCTCCTCCTCCTCCTCCTCCTCCTCTACCCCCCCCCCCTTCATTCCAGTCCTCTCATTCTCTCTATGATTCATTGCAATCTGCAGCTATTCAAGGCATTTCGACCTTTTTTTCGTTATTCATATGTGTTTCGTTGCAATTTCCTCGTTTGGACGCGTGACGAAGCGGGAAAATGAGCAATTGAGACGAACGTTTCGTAGTAGTTATGAAGTTTAAAATATGGGAAAGAGGTTTCAGAGATTTTAAGACGTGCGTTTCTCTTGTACGAATCATTTACAACATCACTTACAAAAATTATAGTCAATTTTTATAACGCCGATCGAGAAGTCTTCTCAACTACTCTTCCTTGTGATTCCTGCCCTATTCACCCCTTTCATATGATTTTGCACTTCCAGGAAGGGTTCCGGGAAATTTAGAAAACGAGACGCACTTGCCGTTCATTTTCTAGGTACATTTTTTATTGTGTAAAATGTTCTCGAGAGCAAACAGTCTCTTTCTGTAAGATTTTCCCACCTCCTCTTCCCCTCTTTCTTTCTTTTCCTCTTTCCATAATTGCGAGCAAGAATGCATTTCATCTCTCTCTCTCTTTATGAAGAAAACAATCGCGATAAAAAGAAGCTGCGCCCCAATTATGACGCTTTTTTTTGCTTTTCTATGCCGTCTCTCGAATATTCCATTTTGACGGATGTCACGTATTTCGAATTTGGTGTACTTGAAAGATCTCAAACACTATTTTTCTCTCTTTTTTGAGCAATTTCATTCGTTTAGACGATCTTTGTATCCCTTGAAGTATATTTCTGGATATTTGAATGCGCGAATGAAGGTACCCTCCAGCTGAAGGGGGTTTACCCTCCCCAGGTAGCCCTTAGAGCACCTGAGAGGAGATGACATGTTATATGATCGACGACCTTGTTGGCGCGCGTATTGGGATGTAATAAGACGCCCTGAAATATTCGGGGAGAGTTGGATCACGAGAGCTTCTTGTCCAGTGCGCTAGCAAATAAATCACAGATCGGTCAACCCAATAAAAGGGTTTAGAGTGAGAGAGCGTGTGAATCGACAGCGACTTTCGTAAACTCTCCCCCTGATTCTTTTCTGTTGGAATCTTCACGCCCGTTCAGTCTTTGCACTACTGCGTCAAAAATAGAATTAGTTTAACGCTTTGACCTATCAGTAAGTATTTTCACGCGTTTTATCGAATCTTGACCAATTCTTGGCGTCCTCTGCTCCCATGATGATTTCTTCCTTTCGTTAAAAAGAGGCAACAATTCCCTCGAGAGGGACTAAAAATGAGTGCGCCCCAGGTCAATTACTACGCTACCAATCTCATCATTTCTCACTATTTCTATCAGAGGAAATTCAGCGCTTCTCAATTTCACGCTGGAAAGAACATTCCATTCGAGTAGAAAATCATTGAACCTACACATAATTCTTTACTTGAGAATTTTTCTAGAGAGATTGGCGTTCTTAACATTTTCTCGCGCTTGACCCTTCTCTGTCGTTTTTTTTTGGAATGATTTTTCTTGTTTGCCCATTCTGAAAACATCTTCTGTAAGAGTAAAAGTGCGGGGGATTCGTTGTAACCGGGCCCCGCTCATTTAATCGGACCAATCTCTCTCTTTCTCTCTCTCTCTCTCTCTCTCTTCCCTCCTCCTTCTTCTCCTTTTCTGCTTCCTAACCTCTCAAATCTTCTCCCGTCGTTTCCTCAAATGAGAGAGTCGTCCAATTCGATGCTGTCTTCCCATTTAATTCGTCCATCTTAGTGGATTCACCCGTGCTTTAACTCGAAATCCACGATATTGCACTCTGATTGCAGATATTGATTATATTTCCGTGCAGCAACAATTTTTATTGCGTGCCAAACACCCGTTCCGTACTATTCATGACTGTTTGCATGAAGATATGTTATTTCTAAATACGTTCAGAATATGACTGTATTGCACATTAATTCGTCCATCTTAGTGGATTTCCTCGTGCCTTCACTGAAAGATCCCGCACTTTTATTGTAGATAGTGATTTTATTACATATAATGCTGTCCAAATAGAAATTGATCATTGAATCTCACATCTTTCGACAGTGCGGCCAATCCTGCAGAAAGGGATTGTGGGAGTGCATCTAATCCGGAGGGAATCTCTCACTTTTTTAAAACTCTCTCCCTCTGATCCCTTTCAGTATTTTTATATTCGTGTGACTGTTTATTCTGTACACGTTTTATCGACGTATTCTCCTTATTTTCGAAACTAAATTAACGGTGCTTGGCCGTGTTAGAGTCCGTGCATTAGAAGAACTGGCTCGGCCGCTATTTTCGTTCAGAGACTCGGGCCTGCTCAACTTGTAAACCGATCCATCTTTCATCTCCGGCTCTCTCTCTCTCTCCTCACTTCCCCTCAATGTTCTCGATATCCACCATTTAGTGAGTGCGTGGTAATGGGTGGTGGACACGGCATGTAAAGAGAGGAGGAAAGGGGATACGATATATCCACCCCCCCCCCCGACTCCTGGCACTACTTTGTAGCCACATCATCATGATCCTACTACAGTTTCATTCATTTTCCGTCGTATATGTAAAATCATTGGAAAATTACTTTTAATAGGTGTGAAAACACGCTATGGCGCTGGTCGACCCCTTATCGTGCGTTCACTATCGCCGGGTCCCATAAATTAGAGGAATACCGATTCCGAGGGTTCAGGGGGTCTGGAGATGCGGATAAAAGCGACTGTTCTTACCTTCCAAGAACGAGTCATTCTGTTCCCTCAGAATCGATATTCTCTCTTTCAATCCAGGGCTGAAGCGACAACGAACGCACACTAAGTTAGAAATCATTACGCCTGCACCACGGCGAGTTAGAGGTTCGGTGGATTGGCGATGTAGTTTGTAGTAGTTACACCAACCTGACCGGAGGGCGTGATTGACGCGCCGTGGGCACAGGCCTACTGTTTTTATATTCCTATTCCTGAATCTAGAAGGCAATCCGTATCTATCAATGAGTGACTGGGGGATCGGCAGATCTATTGTTAGTGAAACTCAACCAGATTGATGTCAGGTCGAATCATAATTACGCCTAGATCGAATGCACTTTTCTTGCTGCTTAGACGGTAGTTATGCTCACTTCCGACCATAAATCAGCATGCATACCTGGGAGGAAACCTAGTGGAAGTCAAGCTTAGAAGCACTCTCGCTTGCCTGAAATATCTCTTCTTTCTCCCTATGGACTCTCAGATAACATCTTTTTAGGCAACAGTTAATTTAGTAAACGCCGATCCTCTAATTTATCAATGTTCAGGGGTAGCTTCTACCCTACACCACATTATCTTTCAATACACCCTCGATATGTTTAGAAGAAACTGTTGGCCCTTATCGATTTCCTTCCTCATTCCTTACATATCATCCATATCTGATGTCCTTCTTAACTCATCATCAATCTCTCCTTCCTCTCCCCCTCATTCTCCCTCACATTCCTTCTCCTCCCTTCAAATGACTGATGCGCCATCCAATTGGATCCGGTAAAAAGAAGGAGAAGAAGAAGAATGATTCCCCCAAGATTGAAACCGCCAATTTTCATTCCTCGCTCGCGCTTTTTCTTCCATATTTTCACTAAGACTCCACATGATTCCTTGCTACCAGAAAGGGGTCAAGGCGAAAGAGTGCGCAATAGCAAGCTCGTTTTCACATTCTCTCTCTCAAAAACCCTTTCCGGAGTGTAGAGTGGAGTGGTGTGTAACATTTCTCGTCAAATCCATATTACACGTTCCGTCCATTGAGCGCATTGACCGGACTCTCGAATGATGTGTCTCTGGCTTTGATTTCTGAGTGGCAAAAAACAGAAGGAATATCTCGATCCACTTTCGAATCTCTCTCTCTCTTCTTTCCCATCGAATATGAAACTCTGTCACATCTGGATCACATATTGCGTCTTTCTTCAAGAGCTTTCTCGGCCATTTTCTTCCACGTCCTCACACAGAGAAAAATTTATAAATCCAGCCACTTTTTGAAAAATATGTTTAAAATGTATTACATGTTATACATTTTGATGTATGAAGGGGCTGGATTTATACATTTATCTCTGTGTGCGTCCTATCGCAGTTTCGATTTCCGATATGTTTCACCGCTTTGGTTTCACCGAATATTTCCTGTAAAACACATTCAGACGCCGCGAGCCGAATTTTAAAAAAAATCAAATTAATCAATCGATACAAAACAGTGAGATCACGCGACAGCCGGCGACCGTGTGCTAATCTGCGGATGAGCCGATGACCAGCCGGCGGCGGACGGGCGACGACTGGCTAAACGACGGATGCGGATCTGGCTCCCCTGCTTCTGGCTCTCGCTTATCGCAGCTGTGAGCGCCACCTACGGTCAGTGCGATGGTGCACTCAGTGGGAAACGTCGTCCTGTAGAAACTTTCACTGAAATCGATAACTGGTTGTGTGACAAGTGGGAAAGCTCGACATGCTTCTGGTGTGGTAGGTGGCATTCGTCGATTAGCAGTGAATAACAACAACATTTTGCAGTCACATTAGCGTGGGGAAATAAATGGTTAGATGTCCCGCAGAACTGAGCATTTGGCTTTGGAAAAAATAGAAGACGCCTTTACAAGCCCAGTCGCGAGAGACGGAGAGTGTGCGTGTGAAAGTGAGAGGGTCTCCTTGTCTAATCTCGCCCTGAACTTGTCTTCCATTTCACAGTGGTGGAGCCGAGAGAGTTAATGGACGATTTCCAACAAGATTTCAGTTAAAGGGCCGTACAAGCCGAATCGGTGCTTCTCGTGCATGAGTCCCTACTATGAACAGTTCTTCCAAGGCAGAGTATCGTCGTGAGTTTATTATGATCATTATCAGTATCGAAGTAAAAGATGCATGTATGTAACTATTTGTATGTATTGGTATCAGTAGAACGAGAAATGTGAGAACACGCTCTCCTCGTTTCACACACTCTTTTCACCTGTAGGAGAATTTAAGAAAAAACAGAAAAAAAGAGACCGTTGTTTCATATTTCGCACTCAATGCGCAGTGTATTTAACCTCAACACATCCGGGCTAGTTTTCAGTAATCAGTATTTTTTCATACATTTCTATAAGAGATTATTATCTGTGTATTATTATTCATGGTCATGAAATAGTGAAACATATTTCATTTTTATAGGATTTTCAACGAGCCGAAGAACTTCACGAGACATTGCGATGACCCGGCAGAACCCCATCAATTGGAGGCAGTCGCTTGCAGGTTAATATTTATTTCTTTTTTTAAATAGTGTCTTTCAAAGAATATTGAATCAACATGATTTTTTCAAATACTTTTTACGCATTTTTCGTATTTATTTGCCATTTTCAGAACGATTTGTCTCACAATCACGCACGATCTCGTTGTTTTCGGTGAGGTGTCTTCTATTTGTTTTTTTAAAAATGAATTTGTTTTAAATCCAAGAAATTACTCCTTGCAATCAAAATTTATAAATTATCTGAGCAGGTCAGCGAACAGGCCAGATTGTCACGATGCGAGGCTGCGCCATTTCCATTGCAAAGAAGGGCATCCACAACCACACTCTCGCCATGTTCGATCGATATGATATATGCAGGTCAGCATCACATTATCCTACAGCGAAACCTGCAGAGAGGGGTCAGGAGGGAGAGAGTGTGAAAAGTATCTTTTCTTCACGTTCTCCTCCCTTTCTTTCCCTGCAGCTTTTGTTTCAAACATTCCGTTTCACCGTGTCAGAATCAATAGTTTCTTATCATTGCATCATAGTGAACAACGGATTGATATATATATTATATAATAATCGAAATTGGCAATTGTGAAATTCGACGGGCCTTGATCGAATTTTGAATTTAAAAATAAACTAACTAACAGCTCATTCAACCCTTCAAATCGCGAACGAAAAAAAGCATTAGCCTGGAAAACAATCTCCCACTCTCAAATGCGCCTCTTATGACCGATCCTAGGAGAGACTATCTGACTTAGTCGAATTAATCTTGGAACAGCAGGAAAATGAGTTGATGAGATAAACATGCCACATTGTAGTATGACCGAGGTGGAGTTGAGTCATGATATGGGGAAAGTGCAAAAAGGTTTCTACGCCCCAGGGCATTACGTCACAGGAATTTCCTGAACATGCTTGATGGAACTCATATGAACAACCCTTCACATAGTTGAACCATCTGTGTTGTAGCATTGAATATCACAAATAAAATCTTCTCACTTGCACAGGCAAACAACAGAAATATAATTTAATAAATATATTTTTTGAAATCAATTTTTCAATTTTTCAGGCTTAGATCAAAACTTAGCGAAAACTTCATCGAGTCGAAAATGTCTTAGAATTTTATGAGGAATCGATTGGTACCACTCATTAAGCCATTCGATGAAGTTTTCAAAAACCGGAAATTCTTGTGACGTAATGCCCTGAGGCGTAGAAACGTTTTTGCACTTTCCCCATATCACGTCAATCACGAGAGGCCCGGTTTGAAATTGGCAGAGACCAAGATTTTCGTAATCAAGTTTTTGCTGGTTTCGGGTTCTATTGGGTCCAACTAAGATACCTGGGAGGTATTATGCCACAAAAGTCATTTCTCGCCGAGATGCTGCTACTGTTAGGTGCAGCCCGCGAACTTTGAGCGCCTTTTTCGCGTATTCAACGGAGTTTCTGTGAAAACTTTTTGCTTGGAGCTAAGCTTAATTTTCTATGATCTTTCAAACAATATATTTGGTTTGTTAGGTTTCATCACTAATTTGCATAATATCGTTTTTTGTTGATTTTCGAGAAAACTGTTCGGAAAGCAGATGTTCTGATTGCATGAGAGTCTGTCGGAGGCCACAAGGATTCGAATGATATGTCTATGCTCCCATAACTCGGGGGGTGAGGTAGTGCCGCATACAAAAATGTGGAAAATAGAGAGCCACCATTCAATTGTTTGTTGGCATCCTTTGTTCTTCACCGGTCCATTCGCTGCTCTCGCGACGAATGATTATGAATTTCGCCTCCTTTTGAAGCGTTTTCCTCTATTTTCCGTTTTTTTGTATGCGGCACTACAGTCGCGCCGGAAAGTATTCGTACACTTTGTTTTTCTTGTGTAACTTTCGCAGTAGTTGAGCAATTGACTTGAAAAATTTATTGGAGCTAGCCAATCCATTTCCTAATCGGACGCTTATATTGCGGTGTTTGGAGCCAGTCGTCTGGATTGCATAGTGCTGACGCAACTAAACATCACTTTTTTGAAAAAGTAACTCTCGGAGGAAAAAAATCTCCTACGTGCCAGTTTAACAGAAGTTGTAGATCTACCCATTGACTACCCAGAAAAAAAATTTCAAGATGCTGCGATGTTTCTCCTTTGCAGCAACCTTGCTGCAAAAATGAGGCTGCAAACTCATAACTCGGCTCCCAGACAAGCTAGGGACCCGTTCTTGGGCTCAAAATGTTCCGTATGGTGAGCCCAGACATCTCTGAAAGTTTGATACAGATTGGTCTATATTTGCCTTTAGGGCACTAAAAAGTCGCTCTTTTGCATACCCCAACTTTGGGGGTGCTCAACTCAAAGGGTGAATTTTCTAAAAATATGGTTCCTGTGTATGAACGACCCAAAACCATCCAAGAATCGATGCACAACTTTTTGTAGCATCAGAGTTTTTTTCCTTTATGGCGCGATCGCATCCCTGGCGCGCGCTGGTGTTCGGAAACGAGGCGGGGCGAGATTATGCAAAGGGAGAGACGATACATTTCGAAACCAGCGCGCGCCAGGGATGCGATCGCGCCATGCAGGAAAAAAATGCTGATGCTACAAAAAGTTGGGCATCGATTCTTAGATGGTTTTGGGTCGTTCGTACACAGGAACCATATTTTTTGAAAATTCAGTCTTCGAGTTGAGCACCCTCAAAGTTGGGGTATGAAAAAAGTGACTTTTTTGAGCCCTGAGGGCAAATGATGTGCAATCTTCACCAAACTTTGAGAGATGTCTGGGCTCACCCAATGGATCATTTTGAACACTAGAACGGGTCTCTAGCTTATCTGGGAGCCGAGTTATGAGTTTGCAGCCTCAATTTTGCAGCAAGGTTGCTGCAAAGGAGAAAAATCGCAGCATCTTGAAATTTTTTTTCTGGGTAGTCAATGGGTAGATCTACAACTTCTGTTAAACTGGCACGTAGGAGATTTTTTTCCTCCGAGAGTTACTTTTTTCAAAAAAGTGATGTTTAGTTGCGTCAGCACTATGCAATCCAGACGATTGGCTCCAAACACCGCAATATAAGCGTCCGATTAGGAAATGGATTTGCTAGCTCCACTAAATTTTTCATTGCTCAACTACTGCGAAAGTTACACAAGAAAAACAAAGTGTACGAATACTTTCCGGCGCGACTGTACCTCACCTCCCGAGTTATGGGAGCATAGACATATCATTCGAATCCATGTGACCCCCCCCCCCCACAGACTCTCATGCATTTTTTTCTTTTCGAACAGTTTTCTCGAAAATCAAGAAAATACTATATTATGCCAAGTAGTTATGAAATCTAGCAAGCAAACTACATACATCGAAAGGTCATTGGAAATTAGGCCTAGCTCCAAGCAAAAAGTTTTCACAGAAACTACGTTGAACACGCGAAAAAGGTGCTCAAAGTTCGCGGGCTGCACCTAACAGTAGCAGTATCTCGTCGAGGAATGACTTTTGTGGCATAATACCTCCCAGGTATCTTAGTTGGACCGAATAGAACCCGAAACCAGTAACAACTCGATTACGAAAATCTTGGTCTCTGCCGGAATTATGCCATTCTGTGTCGAGCCTCTCGTGAGAGGCGTGATATCACGACTCAACTCCACCTCGGCCATACTACAATGTGGCATGTTTATCTCATCAACTCATTTTTCCTGATGTGCCAAGCCGTTGAAGAAACATATCGATCCACTCAGATAGTCTCTCATATGACTAAGACATGAGATATGTTTCACTCACCTTGTAAGACGAATAGAAATGTATGAGGCTTTGATATGTACTGGAATTCTGGTCTACTTCAAAAATCGATATTACAATCTGTAACTTAATAAATTAAGTAAATAATTATGATTTTTTTGAATCTATATTGCAGAGAAATGAATGCTGCTGATCTCTTCCGGACGGAGTACGGAAGAGGAGAGAGTCAACGGATCAAAGTATGCAGTTGTCTCGGAGATCGGTTAGTATTCAAAATAAATATTAAATGAATACTAATACATTTATTATATAAATGACTGAATATATCGATAAATAGGCCATACATGACTTAGTATCACTATGTCACAATAGACGAGGCATAAAGTTTAGGGAAGGATCCGAAATGAGATATTTTTAACACTTTTCACATCTCAATGCAAAGTCAAATCTATGGAAAAAAAATGATGTGGGATAGTGCACAACTATGGGAGAACCTATAAATTCTTTCTTTCTTTATTACACGAATGCATTAAATTTGACCTGAATTTCAATTTCTAATAAAATTATAGAGCCTTTGCTCGTGCAAATGGTCGCAGATGACAAAAGATGAATCATGAAACTCTCAATGACGTAATATTTATTTTCAGTTTTTAAATTGATAATATTAATATTTTGCAGATGCAATATCGCGACCACCTCGTCCGTCGCTTCCTCTCTAACGATCCTTCTCTGCATCGTTACCGTACTTCTCTCAGGATCACTGCTCTGACCCGCCATCTGACCCAGTCCAACTACCGTATCCCGTCCCCTGCCACCATCTTCCCTCATATCACTACGGTTATCTCTCTCTTTCGCGCCGCAGATCAGCCCATTTCAGCTAGTTCCCCATTTATTCATGGATTCACCGGTGTGCAACACCAAGTTAGTAGTAATTTTTCCCCATGTTGATCAAGTATAGGAGCAACTTGGGTGACAAATCTATGCCAACTTGATTTTCACTAACAACGCGATGCCAACTTGGTGATGCACAGCGGTGTATTGAGAAAGATTTCCTATCGCTTTCATCGAGCTTTGCCACCACTTGTATCAGTTATCAATCGATAAATGTATTTTCTTAGTAATGCAATTTTCAAATGACACGTGCACTAAATTTACTACTGGCCTGAGTACTCGTTTCCATACCTCGGTGCACCTCTTGTTTTGACACGCACTATCGCCTCCCATAATGTATTTATGAGCGGATTGTTTCATAATTTCAGATGATTTGTTTGTGAATTTCTAATGATAACTTACGGTAGAAAGGGAGGGGTTACAGTAACGAGAATGGTAGAGAAATGGGGAGAAAGTGGTTATGGCGCGTGAAGGTGCGAATGGTTTGGGTCAGTGAGCCGGCGCTAATTCAATGTGCATTCCGGTTTCAGCCCCGACTCTAGAGGGAAAAGTTATGATGGATTTGAGAGAATTGATAGAAAAAAAACGGAAAAAAAGAAACGGGAAACGGTTTGCGGTGGAAAAGATTGTTGAAATGGTATCTCCTAAACCGGTATGGATTTTATCAAATTTTGTTTCTTTTTTACATTGTTTTAAAAAATTTCAGATAAATGTGTTAGTCCATACCGACTTTGCGATAAATTTGCTGAGTCTATGTATAACAAAAGTAGCAGGTAAATTAAGATGAAAAAAGTGACTGTTGTGTTTGTTTTTCGGAGTGAGAGAATATTTCTCAGTTTATGATCATTCTCGACTGATTCCCCGCGAGAAATGAATCCTCCTTCCAATCTCAATTCCCCCTCTTCTCCAATGATTGACGGTTTCTCCCCTCTCTACACGATAATAATTGATCTCCTATTGGTTTACAAGGTCTGCGACTCGAGAGAAAAGAGCAGAAATAGCGATGCAAAAAAGTTGGGACAAAACTTGCAAGGTCGAAATGGTGTCTCTCCCCCTCGGGTGCCCCCTCTTCCTCTTTCTCAAACCGTTAGCTATCTATTGCATGACTGCAAAAAGCGCGGAGGAACACTGGGAGAGAGAGAGAGCCGCCGAAGTTGGACATGCCAAGGACAGGCAAAGTTTGCGATGGATATGGGAATATGCCCCGATTCAAAGTAGGGAAGATCGGTTGATCATTCATAATTACACAATGGACACAATTAATTTTAAAACGTTCGGCAACTACAAAGAGCAAACAGCGAATTCAATAAATGCCATCTCGATTTGAACAAATCTTCAAGAATTTCAGAAAACAAAAATCAATCGAGAAATGACCCGAGAGTGCGCGAGAGCGGGGCTCTACCGTACCCTGTCTCTCTCGTGGCCGCACACTCTTTTCGCCGCACTTCGAGACGGTTCGGCTACGCTGACTCCGCCCCCTTTTGGCCCCGCCCCCTCTTCGATCGACCAAAAACGGACAGTTCTTACTTGCAGTTCTTCGAGTGATTTCTTGCCTGTGTCGTCTGATAAATCGAGGTCAGTTTTGTTTTGCGTTTCTTTCGTTCTGTTTGTTCTCTTTTGCAATGGCTCTCCTATTGTATTAAAGGCCAGAGCTGATTAGTATAGCACACATAAAGAATACGATCATCAGCATTGGCACGAAAATAGTTGAATTCCAAGAGTTTTCATTAAGCATTGACATTCCCCAAGACATCGTATCTAATGATGCGCTGAAACACAACTGATCACATTGTATCTCGTCTACCTCCTTCTCATCCAAATTTTTGATATTTGTGTAGATTACTACATCATGTCTCTTAATTCCGGCCCGGTGGATAGAGTGCGCGCTAACTGACAAATATGTTTGCGAATCTAGTCAATGCTATCAAGCGATTTTAATCTCCAACCGAAGCGATTAGACTGTCATCTCTCGATAGATTACATCTGGATTCGTGGATTTATTTCCTTGTACGTGGAATATCGAGATCCAATTATTCACCTGAATATTTTCCTCATTCAATCTTGTTTCTTCTCTCTCCTCAGTTTGAATCCTCGATATCCACGCACAAAAAGCGGTCGCCTCGATCATTTTCCATTGTCATCTCATCTCTTTCTTCTCTATTCATTTTCTTGCTTCAACCAGATCTCTCTCTCTCTGTTTCTCTCCTCTCTCTCTCCCTGTACACTTCTTGCGCGATACTGTAAGTAATATCGTGTTCGAAAGTAAATAGTATCCCGCAATAGGATTGGAATATTATGCGTTAGTGCATTTCTCGATAGTGAAAGAATCAAAGCCATGGAATGGTAAGGTCAATTTTATTCTGTCGTACGTGTTTCGGGTCAGTTAACCCATCATCACGGACAATTTGATCATCCTCAAACTTGGCTAATTGAACCACCGAATCCAAAACATGAAGATAACAAAGTAGTCCCTCTTCATTTCTCGATAAATGTATTATTCGGAATGCGCATGTTTCGGAACTTCAGTGGATGAATAAGGTTGCTGGATATTTATCTTTTAAAAAAACACTAAAATCAAATATATCGACTTCCCGATCAGTAAATTTCTTGAAGATGCACAACAATAATTTATTGATACAGTATTTTCGGGAGTTGATCTTCTCGAGAAACAGTGCTCACTCATGCATGAACATCTCTCACCCTTCGACCTCCAAGGCCACTCTACCGTATTACCCAGGCAGAGCAAAAAGCGCTGCGATTATGATGTTGACCTCCGATCTCCTACCGTACCCTACCCTATGTTCTACCGTATCTTCGTATCAACCATAGGAGCTCCCAGGATTCGTTCATTCGTTATTTATTCCGTCAGGAGGG
Source organism: Pristionchus fissidentatus (assembly GCA_036245785.1). Lineage (NCBI taxonomy): Eukaryota > Metazoa > Nematoda > Chromadorea > Rhabditida > Neodiplogasteridae > Pristionchus > Pristionchus fissidentatus. Next base: position 13,259,503 of record BTSY01000002.1, read on the forward strand.
ACAGGGATCATGAGGTGGGTGTAAAGGGACAATGACCACGATATGGTCGAATCGGGTGTATTTTTGCACGTCAGCTAGGGTATTGGGACAGGTAGATTCTTTGGAACTACACACTCTTTGAAATTCCACCTCCCATACACTCAGAGAAATGTCTGTCATATATGGCTCCTGAACTGCGCTTGTATGTTATATATAACATACTGTATGTTAAATATGACATACAAACGCAGTTCAGGAGCCAAATATGACATACATTTTTCTCTGTGTATTGAAAAGCGATTCTGAAGTTCGAGAACGCGTCACGATGTCTATGAATACCCGCGAGATTGCAGTTTCACCCATTCAGATAAATTCGTGTCGGAGTTCGTACTCTTCGACTTAACTGACTTGGCGAATTTCAGACTGCCTCAGCGCTTTTTTAGCACTGCAATTCGTGTGAAATAAGAAACGTGAGAGAATCGACCACCTTTCCACCTAAACCTCGACTTTTCTACCTTTGATGTAGTCGGAAAACGAACTCCATAATACGTTTTATTTTCAATCTAGCGATTTACTCTACTCTCTCATATTAGCACACTCTCTCGCTGCACATCATTCTTCAGGCCGGTAAACCTTACAGAAAGACGTTTAGAGTGTAAAATTGATGCGGACTCTTACTTTTGCACACCTTCTCGTTATAAACTCTTTCTGTTTGGAATCACGCGACTCCGGGTACATTTCTGAGTATCAGGAACTATTTCTATCGCTGATGTAGTGAATTGACTAACGCAGACGACTCAAAAAAATCGCTGCTCTCCCCTCAAACTAACCTGTTTTCGTCTAGATGTTCAAGTGTTTCTCTAATGAGAATCCAGGCCTACCTCTTTACTGTGTGACTAAATGTGTGAGGTCTCTATTCGAAGATTCTTTCTTCTTCTCCTTCACATGATTCCGAACATAAAGAAAGTGTGAGAGACAGTGCAAAAGTGAGAGAGTCCAAGTTCTTATACATATATTTTCGACAGGAAAGCAATTGCTTCGATAGGGCATGTACAAAATCAGTAGTCATTACATGTATACAGAAAGGGGTTAGATCGAGAGAGTGTGCAAAAGTGAGAGACCCTCCTCGTTTCACACGCTCTCTCACTCCCAACCCCTTTCCGGCCGCCATGTTGAATGAAGTGTTCTCACTCCACTGAACGCACCGCATCTAAAAGTTTATGCCCGCTACTTCTTCTTTTGCCTCTCCTGCATTCAATTAGAGAAGAGATCGGTCTTCTGAAATTCCCACTAATTTCGTGCATTCATTCCTCATTAGTCAGTCATCAAAAGTCATCGTTCAATACCTCTACGTCTGTCAATTTGTCAGTCATTTCGCGATAGTTCTCCCGATTACTGTAGTTAGTTCTATTGTAGTTTCAGAAGTGGAAATATTCCCCTCCTGAATCTACATGAGTGAAATATGAACAACTCTGTGGGGCCTCTGATGCTCTCTCATGGGTGGCGATTCTATATAGACGCAACGTGTGAGTCTGTGCCAGTCCAGACTCTCTCTCTCTCCCTCTCTCTCTCTCTTTCTCTCTCTCTCTCTCTCTTTTGTCGCAGAGTGAAAGCGAGAGATCAGTGATAGACAGGAGAGAGAGACTAGAAAATGATGAAAGCAGAGTCAATGTCTGTGAGAGATTCTCCATTAGGGAAATGAACCTGCCCGGAATCGGAAATCACCATTCCCCCTCAGGGAAAGCAATGAAATTCACACGGCGCATTGAGTAGTGATGATGCAATCTGTGCGATAGATGTAGAGATATCGATCATGTGACTGGGCCATACACCAAAATGGAGAGATCATCGCTATGCACTTACTATTTTCGCACACTCTTTTTGCGTTGTCTCGCCGGAATGCCGTATTTTGGAGTTGGTTCCGCCACAAATTCAATGTATTTACGCCGCGGAAATATCATGCAGAGATACCAATAAATAAGATCAACAAATATCGTGCATCTGCCTCCAGTTGAATTTTGGGCTTGTTTTTCTCCCAAATCACAACCAATAAAGTGGCTGTGCATTGAAAAGGCGGCTCCGGCTCTCGCTCCCTTTTCAATTGTAGTTCACTTCTATACGAATCCCCTGTCTCACCCTTATCTCTCTATCAGATGGAGACAGATTTCACACTTTCTTTCCAAATTACACGCCTTATCAGACATCACAGTGAGATTCAGTGCTAGACGGTGGGAATGGTGTCGCGACATGGCACCCAGTCTATTGAGGGGCTCCTAAATGGGGAGAGGGAGTACTATCACCCCCCCCCCGCATCACCTATTGTCGGGCGCCTAAACGCGGGTTCTATCACGGGCAACATCAATCCCCATCTGCCCTCCAGAAATGGGTAAGGTCAGAAAGAAGGTCCCTGGCCCTGATGACTGGAGGTTTGGAATGATCCGCACCAAAAATGAGGCATTCTCGTTGTTTGACCCTCTCATTTCGCGCTCTCTCTCACCTTTCTCAAGTTGTCATGCAGGTATCGCGCCCAGTTCATAGTGTCTCCTCCTTTTTGCTCTTTTTTCATTGTGTCTTCGTCGTGTCTCGCAGCCGACGCCTAGGAAAACTCCCACGACTACCGTAATCCCAAGCAGTTTTTTACACCACGAAATCTCTTATTCCCCACGAAGAAATGTTGATATTTCGGGCCATTTTTTCACATGCTTTTTTTGAGTTTCAGCCGTTTTTGCCCCTGGTTTCCAAGGATTCCCGCCAATCGTTCTCACGCTCCTCAAATATAGCTACACATATCCCTTAAACCTACCGTATCTTGATCCTGATGACGTCATTACCTACACCATTGCGCAATCCCTCTCCACTTCACAAGGCGCTATCCCTCTCTTCCCGTTTCTCTCTCTCTTTCTCTCTCCCTCTCTCTCTCTCTCTCTCTCCTCTAACTTTCAACTTTCCTGGCAACCGAGGCGGCTGCCTCCCATAAGTTCAGTCTCGTTTTCTTGCCTGCGCCGCGCGGTTTTTGGATTTATGGTTGACAGCGGCAAAATGGGTGATGGTGTCCAAAAAAGGAAGGAGGAGGAAGAAGAGAGAGAGAGAGGGAGAGAGAGAGAGAGAGAGAGAGAGAGAGGGAGAGAGAGAGAGAGAGATTTCGCGTGCGGCGTCCGTCGTTCCGTTGGCGATTTATGTTGCAGAATGGACGTCCAAATGGGTTCTTCCCCTCCCGGGGAGTTTCTCGGTCTAAGACCCCCTCGAGAGAGGGGAAGAGAGGGGTGGGGCTATACCCACCCCCTACCCCTTCCCTAAAAGGCGGTCCCCTCCCGGGATCGGGGGCGGAGTCTCCGGGAGTGAAGAAGGGGTGAAAGAAACCCCGAGGCGTCTTTGAAGTCGGCGCTTTTTCCAGCTGCAGCAGCTGCAGCAGTGATAAATGCTGCAGTTGCTGCAAATCACTGTACTGATCTACCCCCTCTAATACTGATTTGTCGCGCACTTAGATAATCGCGATGTGCGGCGCTTTTGTGCTCGTTTCTTTCGCAGAATTCGAGAGCTCGGGTCTCTGGTCACTATCTTTTGTCTTTCGGCTGTAAAATTCATGTTTTGCGCCGTGTTTCCCCATGACTTACATATTGTTTTATTATGTTCGCAATAATCGCTGCACAAAATCAGACCCTAGATCTGAATTCACATATCAAACTTCAATTTATCCAAACGGTCCCCATGAAGTAGCAAATTCCTCCTCCGCAACTAGTTGTTTATCTTTTTTTCTTCCTCTTTTTTGCGCCATGATCGCACAGTTTATCTTATACTGTTGCAATTTTCACAGAGAGCTTGCCCATTCATTCTTTCTTTCAATTCTCGATAAATCTCCGCGTCCACCGTACCCATTCCTATTCGTACCCGTGCACTTAGGAGGTCTCACTTCAATTGACTTGAAAAACTTGCAAGTTCGATGCAAAAAGTGATGATTTGGCTGTGCTTTTCGGGCGGCTTTTCATTTCCGTTCGTGGCAGAGAGAGAGGGAGAGAGAGAGAGAGAGAGAGAGAGAGAATCCTCCGATTGAGTGCAGGGCGCCCTACCCCTATGAGACCTCCTCTCATCATGAATCAGTGATGAGTCTGGCCGTCCATTGTTCGTTCATCTCTTCCTCTTTGTGTGTCATCACATGGCTACAGTAGGAAAGCTCGCCCACACGCATGCACCCACCTGCTCCACAACCTACCATAGTCTTTAGCGATGAAAAGTAGAAGAAGGATTAACGACCATAGCGACCATAAAGACAGTAGGAGCAAGCTTTTTGCTTTAGGCTTCGAATTACACTAGCAGCTATAAATCATTACCGAAACTGCTCCAAATCAGCCAGCTCGAGTTGTAGGATAGCAATCTTGTAGTAGAATCTGTGATATCATTCCCCGGGCAGCACTACAGAAGAGGGTTTGGAGCGAGAGAGCGTGTGAAATAGAGAGAGTGTGGAGGAGAGGAATCAAGTTCAGTTGATTATAACAAGAGAGGGACGACATTTTCCCTGTGCGTAGACAGCAATCAGAAAAAATATCGAGATTCTCTATGCCAATGGGCGCAGTAACTGGGGCGACGACCAATATGGGGGGGGCTCTAATGAAGATAAAAAAGTAGGAGAAGCAAATGCATTTACTACGGTGTCATGGTTATGCAGTCCACAAGTTTCATCGTGACATTGCACCAAACCTACAGAAATTCCGAACCTACCCAAAACCAAGAGAGTGTGCAAAGGTGAGAGAGTCCCTCTCGATTCTACAGTCTCTTTCACGGCAAATCTCCATTCTGGAGGATTGGCCGGCCTGTGGAGTGCTCTTCCTCATTCTCTTCTATCTCGTCTCTGTGGTCGGCCCTTCTTCTATTGCTTCGCGGATCTTTTTCGACTGTTTTCTCTCTTCTGAACCATTTTCTTTCTCCTCTCTGCATTGCTTAGCACTCTCTTCGTTTCGCTCTCTCTCTTTCTCCCTCTCTCTTTCTCTCTCTCGCCCCTCGTGTTTGCGGTCTTAGGCAACGGAAAGTAGTGACTAAAACATAACAAAAATATATAATCTTTAGAAGTTTTAACTTCTGCTATTTGTTGAGGACTTGCAATAGTATGTTTTAAAATAGTTTATTGTAAACCACTTCTATGACTAGTAAACGAAAACTCAATTTCTGCTGATAATCCCTCTGATCATCCTCTATGTCCGCATATCCACTAGTGTTGACCACTAGAAATAACCTTTTTTTTTTGAGAACAAAGGACGAAATTAGCAACGAAACGGAGAACTGTTCCGAAACGGAGTCGAAATGCTTTGTTCTTTATAGTTTCGACTTTTCGAGTGGTCAACACTAATATTCAATATCTAAAGCTGTAATATCTGGCAGGATGTTTCAAATATGCGGAATCTAGGGGGGAAACGGTTTTCGAATCCGATCAGGGTGCAAAAACACCAGATGTTGTTCGGAGTTTGGGACGGCACCACCCTTTTCTCCCTCTCTCTCCTAGCTAAAATGTTGCGGAAAGCCGAGGCCGTGGCTGTTCAGTTTTTGTAACAGCCCGAAAGGCGTCTCTCTCTCCCTCTCTGATCTCCCTTCTTTCTCTTTATCTCTCGCCCTTTGCATCCACACTTTTTCTAGGTTCACTCATTAATCAGAAGAGTTGAGTCAGGGAAAGTGAGGAGAGTATTGGCGTGTTTTAGCCGGAACGTATCATAACGATGGTGATCATACTCGTAATTCCACACGCCGGTGAACTTTGCAGAAAGTGATTTGGAGTGAGAGAGCGTGTGAAATCGAGGTACACTCTCTCACTTTTGAACGCTCTCTCACTTTTGCGCACCTTCTCGCCCTAAGGTATGTAGGATTGGAATCATGTTCAGCGGCAAAATAATCTTTGTTGCCTAAACGTTTAACATCTCTAAATAATAATTTTAAAACACATATTTGAAGTGATTCTCTGCTACGAATTAGTTCCATTCTTCATCCAAATCTATACAAGTCGCTGATGAAACATACTTGTCTCGGTGAAACAGGCAGAGAATAAAAAGCCCGATTTGTATCACATCCCCAGTGTATCAGAGATATCTGTGACTGGCACTTCCTAACACTAAATTACACCAAGATTTGTATTCACTTCCCCCTCCTTTTAGACCATGAATACATCGAAACAAACGAATCCTGCTCGAAAGATACGTTTAAAGTACTTGACTTACTAACTAACCTACGTAAGTACTAAGTTAAAGTAGTTAGTTAGTAAACCCTATGCCTAACTAAATTAGTAAACGCTAAGTTTGGCGTGTGAAAATTCAAATTTCTTCTCTCGACCAAATTCAAATTCTGTCGGTCAGTCGAAAAGTCGTCTCTCCTCTCCTTTCATTCACTGAATAGAAGTGGACACACGTTCAAAATTCCGGCACCACTTTCACACACTATCTCGCCGCTCCTCTCGTCGTCTCGCCGCCTCTCCATGACCCTTCCGATCTCTCGTCTGTCTCGTCGTCGTGCAACTCTCTCCGATTCGCACACTCTCTCGTCCTGTTTCGACTCTCGCAAAATCACTCTAACGACGCCCCTGAAGCAATTGAGTCACTTTCAAGAAAGTTTCGTACTTTTTTCCGTCTCTCTCTCGGTTTTCTGATTTTTTGGTCTGTCTGCACACTTCTTATCAAATTTTGATTTTATGAACCCGCATCATACCAAATCCAGCTCCAGAAAGGGGTTAGAGAGAAGAGAGTGTTTTAAAGTGACGCACCTCGCCCCTGACCCCTTTCTGGTTGTATTTCACAATATGCTACCGTACTTTCAAACTAAATCTGTGCGGTCTAAATCGGTTTTTGCCTCACCGCCGGAGAGGGGAAATGTCCATTGTGGGGGATTTACTATCACTGCACTTTGTGGGGCCCAGAAAGGGGAGAAAAAAGACGAGAGATAAGGGGAAAGTGAGAGAGCGCCTCGCCTCGGGGGAGTGATTTCGGCCGCCCCGAGACCCGCAGCAACTTTCATTTTGACTTCCTTTTATTTTCCGGTCCGTGCGTTTCGCCGATGCCTACCTGTCACTGCGCGCGCCGTAGTGCAAATTTGTCAGACTTCTGCGCGATTGGTAAACGTCGTAAAGTCTCAAAAACCTGCTTCTCGTAGTTGTTTAGTCGGACCACACCAAGAGTGCATTTTGACGACCGAACACGGACAGTTTCACTTTCTTCTACTCCTTCTTTTTTTCCGTTCCGCTTTTAGCGCGTCTACCCGTCTACGCGATATTCGGACTACAGAAAAAACCAGACCTGCAATAGCGATCCTGCAAATTCGCGCTCTTTCCTTGTTTTCACATTTTCACGAGTTAACGCTTTCCCTAACTTACTGTTGCCCGGAAGCTTTACTTTATCGATTTTTGAATCGATTTCCCCCCATTTTCACACCTACGGTGATCGCTACAGAGGAATGTCAGATGACCAGCACGGATCGTTTATCTTTCCTCTCCTCCTCTCCTTCTCTTCCCTCCTTCCTCCGGGGCAGTCATTTATTTAGACTTGACTCTCTCTTCTGACTCTCTGCACTCTCTCCAATCAGTGCACTCTCTCGTCGTTTCTCTGATTGCCTCTCATTCTCGCTGCCTTCTCTGCTCTCTAGTCGCAACAACTTTCACAGCCATTTTTCCCTCGACTGAAGATTCTTCTTGCGATTGTTCTTACTCAAGTCTTGATCTACCCCAAACTCATGCTATATTTCCTCTCGTTTCTTACCGGCTCTGGGAATAAATACCAGAGAAGGATTCATTTTCACATCCTACGTTTAGTGAGAATTGCGTGTTGTTGAAGTATTTTGATCAAACTAAAAAATGATCATCAGCACTTGGAGACCTCATCTGATAACAAAATAACTTACAGAAATATGATTTTTTTTTCAATTTCATCCTATGTTGACTTTGTTATTTCCCAAAACCATCTTATCTTTCTAAAAATTCTGATTGCTGCGCTGATGCTTTGGTTATTAGAAAAAACACCAGAATCACTTTTTTCAGTCTTCAGTTATGTTTCACCAGTTTTTCATAAAACTGGTTAGTTATTTACTGCAATAAGGCGTGATAAATCGAAGAACACTTGACACTAACATATTTATTTATCTCTTCTATCTTTTCTTACTGCCTTCACAATTTTACACGGCGTTCTGGCTAGTCTCTGATAATAGAGGAAGAGAGTAAGAAAGTGTAAAAATAGCACTAAATGGAGAATGGTCTCACCACGAATTCGCTTTTGGCTTTTTTCAAAGAACACCGTGTTTTCATATCCTTCCTTCCCATTTCCAAGTCCAAAAGATTGAAATATCTTCCTAATCTCTCTCCTCTTCTTTAATTTCGCTCACTTTTGCACCTGATTTCACTCCCGATCTTTCCCGATAACAGACGGGTCGTGTACCGTTTTTTTCGGGCAACCAATTTCGTGGCGAGAGAGCACGTGATAATGAGAGGGTGCAGAGAAAACGAGCGAGGAGACGAGAGAATTAGGCAACTGAGAAGACAAAGAAAGCGAGAGAACAGGCGGAATTGGGAGAGCGCAGACGCGAAATTTGTAGTGAGAGAACGTGCAAAAACGAGAGAGCGCCATCCAACCCCGAAATGTGTCTCTACTAGTAGCACTAACAACATCGATTTACCCGCTGCTAATATCGTCTCGATTCAGTTGTCTTAAGCGCGCTGGTCTTTGAAGTTTGTCGTTTGATCATTGTAGTTTGTAGTTTATCATTTGATCTTTGAACTTTGCAGGGTTTCCCCGCTCAGCGGTTGTCCTATCGTCCAACGATAGCCCAAGGCGCGCACGAGTCGGAGTTCTCAACTCCATCAATCAATCGATAATCAGTCTGCAAGACTACCGTAATCCATCGTCGCTGGAAGAAGTCCATCGTCGCTGCGGGACCCTCAAACGAACGAGGATACGGTAGCGGTCGGTGAGGTACGGTATTTGGCTAAAAAGGGATGCTAATTCTTGCCCGCTAGTGTCGAAAATGGGGGAAATGTGAATCAGAGTGGTCTCTTCTCTTTCTCTCTCTCCTCTATGTATCCCTCCTCCTTTCTCTAGATATCTCCTTCTTCTAGTCGGTTCAACCCCGTTCCACCCCCAGACCTGGCACTTTTTTGCCGCGTGCGCCGTCTCTCTCTCTCTCTCTCTTTTACTCTCTCTCTCTCCCTCTTTTTTAGTGGCACAGCCATTTTTTGCGCCAGTTACCCCCTTACTGATCCCCTTCGGCTCGCAACATTCTACCCCACTCCCCCTTCCTCCGGCAGACTTCCTGGATTTAGCAGAGGCGTTCGGACTTCCGCTGATTAGCAACGACGCTACTCGCTGCTGATGAGAGCATGCGCAGCGATGACGAAGAATGGAATGAGGTAGATCAAAGAAATAAAGCCAGTACTCGATCGTCCCGCGGTAGTGACGTCATTTTGTCACTATTTCGTCCACAAAAGTATCGTGTGTTTCTTGGTATTGGGTGTAGAAGGGACGGGCTGATATTTGACCTCTTCCTCCTCAAATTAGCGCGAGCCAAAGGGAGAGATCTGAATTTTCTCCATTTTTGATTGCGTAGTGATGATGAAACACCACAGGTGGCCGTCGAACACTGTGCTTGAGACACACGCACGCACATCTGGAGAGTCCATAGATGTCTCTATCTGATCTCTCTCTCTCTCTCTCTCTCTCTCTCTCTCTCTCTTCTTGTCCCAATCTCGATCACTTCTTCTCCTCTTCTTCATTTCTCATGTCTTCATCCTGTCCATTTTCATCGATTTTACCGCCCCTCGGAGCCCCAAATTTGAGTGTCTCAAATTTGAGAGAAATCAAGCAGGAGCAGTGGGAGGAAGCAGTGAGTTGCATTGGGATGATGTAATCACGGCATACTGGCGAGTCTATCCGAGTTGAGGTAGAAGTTTAGAGAGGTGAAAATAGAATAGGTCTCATCACGAAATAAATTTTTTTTGCACAGAGTTGCATAGGGATGACGCAATTTGGGATTCTCATTTTTGGATTATGTTTTTTTCTGTGAATAGTTATGTGGTAATTTTTATTCAAAACATATACATCAACTTATTGACAAACGCAATCGGGAAAAACTTACAAAACCCCGATGAAACTCACTTCATTTTCAATAATTTTGAAAGGATATTTTCGGCGGTGAATCGTTTCACAGTCTCGTCGTATCCTCAAAATTCACTAAAATGCTATCTAAATATCTCTCTTTCTCTGATCTCTAATAACCTTTTTCGTCTCTCAACATCCCTGTCCATCTGGATCCAATCCATTCAATTCTTATGGTCTATTAGCGCCCGCTCGCCGCGCACTTTTCATGCGCGCACAGTGCCAGATGAGTGCGAACTGCCGACTACGGTACTCACCGACATTACCGATGGGTCATGATATCAATCGACGGTATCTCGGAGTTACGGTACCGACCGTCGGTTGTTAGGGGTTACAATACCCACCATCCGGTGTCTGTTCCATCTATCTTTCTCGATCCCGTGACGACCCCGGCCGACTACGATACCGACCGGGGTTACGGTACCATGTTTCGACTACCGACTACGGTAGTCACGTATAGACGACGCGCGTACGCAAGAACTCTCTGTGTCTGCTCTCCAAATTCCGTGCGCCGAATCGGGGGCTGCTCACAATTTGTACTTCCATTCGCAGTAGTCGTCTCGCAGTCGAAAACAGCTACAAAACGGAATGTTTCAATAGAGGAGACGGCGAAATGTCTCTTCATTTTACACACACTCTCGTCCACCGAAAGGTGCAGAGAGTGTGCGAAAAGGAGACACCGTTTCTTTCTCTAAATAGAGGAGACTTTGAGACGAAAAGCGCAATCGATCTCATTCCTCGCCAATTCTCCGCGAATCCTGTCAACTTTTGGCCGTTTTTCACCGGAGAATTCGTCCTTATCTCGGGAAAGTGGAAAAAGAAGAGGTATTGTCCGCCACCATAGAGAGATGATGAGTGATAACCGGGTAGCTTTGATTCCCCCCTAATTGAATACTACCCTGCCACTCATGAGCTCCCCTATGGTGGCCTCCCCACTACGCGCCGTAGAGTTATGGATAAAAGCGCTCCAAAAGGTACCGTACTACCCAGCTAATTAGAATCAATCAATAATCCTCCACTCATTACAGTACTCCGAGAGCTTCTCCCTTCAAGGGACTATCGATCGGCCGGCGCAGTCGTCCAACGACAGTCGTCGATCGCCTCCTCACCTACCGTACTCCTTCGCCGAGCCTACCGTAATCCAACAGAGCGCCTACAGTAACCAGACGATGCACACGAGTCCGAAGCTCGGTGAGGTTACAGTAGTTACCCGACCGATTATCGATTTCCCCCCAGATCTCTCCAACAATTCGGACACTGGCTTCGCCGGCGACCACTCGCTCATGATGGCGGCCAATGGAGCCGTCGGCTTTCCCAATCCGACGATTCCCAATGGTGCGTGTGGTGTGTGGTGCATTGTGTGGTGAATCGTCGCCAGTCAAAAATTGCATTACGCTTTGTGAGATTGGTAATCGTCGCTCTGCAGGCACACACTCGCCCTCGACGGACTCGAGTTCGCGCGACAGCATGTCTGTGGATGGACCGCCCCCGCCACCGCCCAACCACACATCGCCCACGGTTGGTGATCTTTGATCTTTGAACCATGGTGTTTGTACTTTGTAGTCTGAAGGTATTCTGGGTGTAAAAAACTAGATAACACTAGTGGAGATAAGAAAGCTATCTCGTGCTTAAGAAATTGTCTCACAGAAAATTCACGTGAACTCATGTTTAAAAAAAAGGAATTCGCAGAGATCGCTAAAATACAGCAGCAATTCTCAACACTGATTCCTTATCGACCATATTATTTAACAATTGTGAAATTAAAATGCCTACATATAAGGGTGTCCGGAAAGTTTTCGCACTTTTATTTTTTTCGTGATTTGTGACGAACTACTAGGGCTATCCCTAAACATTGTACCTGACAGTTATCAGACTGATAAGTGCTCCAAAATATACTATTTATGTCATTACGTTATTTGATATGAATGATGCAATACAGTGTAGAAGGTGAACAAATCGAACTATTATATTCTCATATGCGACTCCTAAAATCAAGAAGAATGTGAAAGCAACAGAGGCCGAATTTTAGGGTTACCTTGCTACGATGTTTGACTACAATCCCACTCACAAAAATTTAGAATCCGTAAACTCACTAAACCGATATGATTTTTTAAATCAAAAACTCGTGAAGTCACAGATTTCGGATTTTCAACTTTTTAACGTATTTTCCGTTTTATTGAGACTCAAGCGATATAATCTGTTTTATTATTCATTAAATATTATTTGAATTTTTTCATGATCGATTGTGAGGTCATTTTCGAAAATTTTCTGAGATTTACGTTGAAAAACCAAAATTGCATAGGGATGACGAAATGTTCTGTTACTGTGCACACTTATGCAGATCCTTGACAGAAGTCATTTGCAGGGAAAATTGGAATTTTCTGGCCACAAAAACCTCAAATCTTTGATGCTGACGTAAAAGTGGTGCATGTTTACAGTAATAGCGTTTTCGCAGGGTGCGATCTACACTCCATGCCAATATTGGAAAATAACAAAGTGGTGTTACTCTCACGATTAAACTATAATGAAGCCTTATCGAGATTGGCTGCGAAGTGAAATACAAAAAATTCAAAAAAGTGCGAAAACTTTCCGGACACCCTTATACATTCCCCATATAATTCTTACCCACCCTTTTATGTAAATGTTGTCGCACTCTTATGGTGCACGATAAATAAAAATAAATAAATATTTTTTCTTGATCTTTGATCTCTTCCAGACTGGCCCTCCTCCCAATCAACCTCCGATGCATCTCGGAATGGCTCTCTCCCATGCCGGACTCGAACCTCATTTTCCCGGTTTCAACGGAAACGGTATTCGATATTTGATCTCTAATCTCTAACTGATTTTCATTACATACAATTGGCCGTTCATTGCTGACGAATGATTTGATTGCAAGGGGCCACCCAAAATTTGATCCGTGACGTTAAAAAAAATCAATTTAATGATCTTTGATCTCTTTCCAGACATCTTCTTCCAAAACAACGGTCTGCTACCGTATCCGATGCTGCCTTTCGCGGGTCGCGGCATGCACAATGTAAGATATTATTATTTTTATTATTTACTATTTTTGTTTCTATCAAAAATACATTAATCACGAAGAGCTTGACATCTAACCTCGCCAATCAATTATCATTTTCGTAAATATGCTTCATTCCGCATGCCGGCCGACCCTACTGAAAGGGGAGTTTTGGAGTGAAAGGTAGAAATTCTAGAGGGACTCCACTACACTCTCTCACGCCGACCCCTTTCTGTCGGTTTTGAATCAACTCAATGTAAACTTTACGTAAACATGAACTTTGGACTCTCCGAATTTCGCATCCTCAAATTCATCCGCTTAAAGTACTGTTTAATAGTTCTCCGTCTGCTCGATAACACCCGAGAGCGTTACTTTTTTGCCACTTTAATAGCTTCATTTTCATCCTTTTCACTCCTTATCAACGTGCTATCAGCCCTCTCCGTCCCCCGTTTTAATCGTTTTCAAACTTCGTAGTTTCACTGTCCCTCTCCCCTTCTCAAAAAGTCGTACGATCGCAACGTTAGCCAGGAAGTCGCCTCCTCGTCCTACCAGGTGAGAACTACGGTATCTCAGACTATCGCCAAGTGAGTCTTTTTTATTCTAAGTGAAATTTCCGTCTAAATGAATCACAAACACTAACCAACAGTACTAAGCCACAAAGAAAATCAGATTTTTTTCGGCAGTAATAGACAACATCTACTTCGGATTTGGTGAACAGGTAAAGTTTAATATTAATTGGACGTTTTGGATGGATTTATTCTTTTAATCCAGTAAATTTAAATCCTGTAGGCATGATTATGGATTTATTGGACAGATAGTGAGAGCGCAGTAACTTCCGCATAGTCACACTACACTCTAGTATCCCTCCTCTAAAGTTTACCCGCGTAAATATATACGTGGCGCACTCACCATGTGTTCTTACACACAAAGAACGACGGAAAATGTACCTGGAGAGAGAGAGGGAGAGAGAGAGAGAGAGAGAGAGAGAGAGAGTATTGTGGAATACGAACCCCCTCCTCCCCCGTCCCCTCAGGCAAGAGTTTCCACTAAGTTCCCCGCTCTCTCACTGCGAATTTTTATCTTTTCCGTCTCCACTGAGGGGTCGTTGGGTCAACATACATACGAAGAGAGAGAGAGAGAGAGAGAGAGAGAGAGAGAGAGAATGTTGCGTCGCCCTTCTCCCACCGTTCACCACAGTCTTTTTTTGACGACAAACTGTGTGGCGAGGCAGAACACTAACTGCAGAGCGTCTAGAGTAGACAGAGCAGATGAGAGATAGTGCGGAAGGCGGAGGGCGCAGAGAGGAGAGAGAGACGATGAGAGAGTGTGGGAACAGAGGAGATCAGATGGTTTTGAGAGAGAGAAGAGAGTGCAACACAGTGACTATCGACTGAAGGAGAGAAGATGTCGATATTCTGAGATGTTTCGAATTGGTTTCATCCCTTTAATTTCGATTCTTCCCTGAATGTTTCATGTTTCATTGCACCCTTATTTACTCTAGTGTAGAGCACTGAACACTGTGTCTGCGATCGTAGTTGAAAAAACGAAAATAATATATGAACATCTATGATAGACAATTCAAGTATCACATTCTAAATCGATAGATTTGTTCAACTTTTACCGAGTGCTTCTGAGGTGTCTGTTTTTACCATTTATCCCTCCATTTCGCACCATCTAAGCGATTCTCACCGTCCATTTCACCTTTCGATCTCAGGAAATTGAAACCCCGTATTTTCCACTCGAGACGGCAATCAGGTTACGGTAATTTCGATGGGCCATCGATCAACGATCTGGTACGCACCACCCGATCTCTCCCAACAGACGGTTTCTTTTTCTTTTGTAAAAAACGAGAGAACAAGCAACATTTCGACCCCTCATAGTCAGTTTGCTTTTCGGACGCCGGCGCTCTACGAACCTCTCTTTCGCACGTAAACCAATTAGTCATCAGCTAATTTCAGCCCTTTTGAAATCGAACTGTTAAAGTCTTAGCTGCCGAGCGACGACTTGAAAAAAGTCTAATCGCCTTAGTCAGAGACGGGGAAACAATTTTAGATTTTTTAAAGTCGTCGTTTGGTAGATAATTCTTTTGCAGTCGTAGACTTTTTCCCTCTGAGCAGTTTGATTGATTGAAAGCAGTGTCAAATATCATTTGTTCTCTGGTCTTTTTGGAATGAGTATGAGGAATCTTTTCTTCTTTCTCACTTTTGCACACTCTCTCGCCCTGGCCCCTTTCTGTGGGTTTGGATTCTCTCAACTCCCCCGAATCCCTCTCTGAAAACTGAGAGAAAAGTACACCTGACGCTCTTCGTTCGCTCTCGCATTTCACTCTCTCGTTTCACCTCTCGATGAGTGTTTATTACTGATATTGCGTCATCACTAGGCAATCTTATTCTCTCAATTAGCCTCGATCTCTCGCCCTCTCTAACCGACGAGAGAGCAGGCAGATCGAGGAGAGTCTCCCCCCTCCCCCAATTCAGATGCTTTTTGCGCAAAAGTGGCTGCGTTTTCACTTTCTCCGCTCTCTGTGCGCACTCTTGTTACTTGTTTCGTATTTCGATGTGATGTTCCTTACGCCTTAAGGATCATAAGACCTTAAGACCTAAGACCGTAATTCCCTAAGCTTAAGACCTTAAGCTTAAGCTCCCTTGGATCTCCGATGAGCGTCCTCGACGCTTCCCTTCTCGATCTCAGTAAATCGTTCGCTGCCGGTGCCTCATCCTCCTCATCTCACCATGTTTTCCCCGATGAATTACTCATGGCAAGCAGTTTGGTAAGGTACTCTCCAAGATCTTAAAATCTTAAGGTCCTCGGATCTTATGGTCTCCAGATATTACGATCCTAAGATCTTAAGATCCCCAGATCTCAAGACCCTCATATCCTTAGATCCCCCAATCTCCCATCCTTGCGTGGATTAACGTTCCTCCTGCACACTCTCACAGTCGTTTTTTGTGCGTGTCCCTGTTCCTTTCTTTCATCCATCGTTCCTTTCTTTATCTGGGATCTCCCTCTCTCTCTTCTCTCTTCTCTCTCTCTCTCCTTGGATCTCCTTGTCCAGCGCTTTTTTGCGCCCCTCACCCGAGCTCGTTCAATCACGACTCTGACACTCTGCGCACTCCGCTCGAACAGCGCTCTCTCGCCTCTGTCTGCGCTCTCTCGATTCCGCCCGCTCTCTTGCTGCTCTCGCCGTCTGTCCGCCCTCTCCCATTACTCACACTCTCACCAATTTCACAGTGTGTTTCATCCGGAAAATGGGAGACAAAGAATCGAAATGAACCCTGATTGATGGGGATACGGTAGTCTGGGGGCGCACTTCCGGGTACTGTAGGGAAGCAATACAACGTTCCGCTACTAAATACAGAAATGATGGGGAGAGAACGTCTCAAACCAAGAATGACGCCAAGGTAGTGAATTGTGTATGCAAACCGTTTTAAAGTTATTTTACGATAGGCCTTACGGTAGGAAACGGTAGTCTTTGTGTACGGTATCGATGTCTCTCCAAGAGTGGTTTCACATTGAGTTTGTACACAGACTCGCACCCATACCAATCAAGAGGAGAAAACTGTTCTTCTTCTTCTCCTTTTCTTCTTCTCGAACGCGTTTAGACCACGTCGGAGGCCGGCGAAAAAAAGCACTGTTCAAACGGAGAGAGAGAGAGAGGGAGAGAGAGAGAGAGAGGGAGAGAGGGAGAGAGAGAGAGAGAGAGAGGGAGAGAGAGAGAGAGACTCTCCCCTCTCCAATTTACCCCCTCTCCTCTCGAATTCGTCTACACACTTTGCCCAGTCTCTATGGAGTTCGGAGGTCGAGAGATTAAGTGAAATGGAGAGATTTCGAACTTTATCCTCAATTTCTTCTCTCTCTCTCTCTCTGACAATGAAAAATCGGCTGAAAAATAACAATAACACAATCTGCTCTAATAAAGCTGAGCAAACGTGCAAAGTCTGGAGAATCGAAAGCCATAAATCTCATAAAGGTGCGAAAGCAAAAAGTGGAGGAAGTGGAGAACAGATCCATCTCTTTATCTTTCCTTTGTTTCTCATTCTTCCTGGTCATCTTTTCTCTTCATATTTGTTATCACTCTATCACATGATTCTAAACCTAAAGGGTACGCAGACTAATGCCGCGCTAATTTCATGGGGTGCACATCAGTTTTATGCACCCTTTCATAACATTTTTCCTAGTGAAGCTACGACTACCAAACTTGATACAGGGATTGCAAGCCACGTTTGGAACATTTTCCTTTTAATTGAGCCCTGTATCAAGTTTGGAAGTTGTAGCTTCACTAGGAAAAAAGTTATGAAAGGGTGCATAAAATTGATGTGCACCTTGCACCCCATGAAATTAGCGCGGCATAACATTACTTCACCATGCATGCAATTCAGCATATAAATTACTTACATCTCCCCGTTTTTTTTTTAAATCTCTATTCCAAAAAGTAAGCGATTTATTTGATCGTGGTTTTTCGCTGAGTGGGGTCAGGGCGAGGGAGCGTACGAAAATGAGAGAGACATCTCGATTTCACACACCTTTGATTAGGTTGACAGGGAATGATGTGTGATAAGTTGCTCTTCTTTTTCAAATGATTCGCTTCCTGGTATCACCTCATATCTCCTATCACACTTATCATTCCTCTCTTAGCCTATATCATCTATTCATCACTTCCTTTTTGCGTAAATTTTCGACGATCCGGGATTTCTCCCCTCGTTTTTTGAATTATTTCTGCTCTCTCTCTCTCTCGTTTTCACTCTTACTTTCACTTCCCCGTTCCCTTTTTCGCCCCCGGCGCGCGTTGACCCACAAAAAACTGTTGCATTACCCCGGTTTGAAGGGAGAGAGCGAGAGACCCACGCGATTTCAAATCTCCAGAATGGGGAAGAAATCGGGATATTTTTTTCTTTTGACCCATATGCGAGCATTCTTTCGAGTCTGTGAAAATTAAGGAATTGCGAAATTTGTGTTCGCATTCTGCTCAGAACGTCGTCCATCATGGGGATGTGACCGATATTTTGCTTGCGACCCCCTTGCGTTCATTGCTAAATCCCCCCTTTTTGTCTCGACGGATCTCATCGGATATCGGGCAAAGAAACGCTGCTCCTCCCTTGTCTCTCTTTTCGTCCCCTGGGGGCAAATGAAGAGAAGAAGAGGAGGAAGAGGAAGGAAGAGAGAGAGAGAGAGAGATTTGAAGAAGGAAGAGAGTACGTGACAACTGAGAGGGAATATTACTGCTGCAAGAATAAATATGAGGAAGTGCTGTGGATAAAGGCAAAACTTCAATGGATTCTGGCAGGTTTCTGCTAAGATAGAATCCGTTTTTGTCTTCTTGAGATGGACCAAGACAAGAAATCTTCTGCAAAAATTAAAAGCGTATCTCTCGTTCTCCTTTTTTCTTGAGAATCGGAATATTAAGTCAACAGCAAAAAGTCGTGCAAATCGTGTTTATTGATACTGCAGACAGGCTAGACACTTCTCGCCCAGAACCAACAGAAATCGACCCCTCTCGTGCAGCGTTTGACACGATTCTAGTTTGATACCAAGTGTACCTCTCTCTCTCCTCTCTCTCACTCACACTCACACAGACAAAGAGACACATTAAATCAGTTCCCTCGATTTCGCGGGGTTCTGCAGTGCATTCGCGCCCCTGGCACCGGGTCACTCGTTTTTTATGCCGCCCCTGACCCCTCAGTCTGAAATCCATCCATTTTCCTCCCCATTACTCTCTAAAGAAAGAAAGAAAGAAACACTGGATCTTCTTTGGCCAATGGGGACATCTAACCCCTCTCACATCGTTCCAACCCCCACAAAAGGGTTAGAACGAGATACCGTGCAAAAAATGAGAGAGCCCTCTCTATTTTACACGCTCTCTCACTTCCAACCTCTTTCTGGAGGACGGCCTCCCTGTGGAATGATGTGAAACCCTCCCCTCATCCTGTGGAGAGGGGGGGAACAGCGCGCTATTCAACCTCCCCCTTCTCATCTCACTAGTGCAGGGGGAACATGTTTGGCCTAGAAAAAAAGAGCTGGGCTCTCTCTCTCTCTCTCTCCCTCTCTCTCTCTCTGCCCCGAGGGTTCCCCTCTCTCAGTGAAAAGGGAACGCGCAAACGACTATCCTCCCCCGAAAAAAGGGCACATGAGCGTGCAAAAAACGAGAGGAAAAACGGGATCGACGAGGGGACGAAGCATAGCAAAAAGTGAGTAGGGAGAGAGAGAGAGAGAGAGAGAGAGAGAGAGAGAGAGGAGAAGAGGAGCGAGCGACGAGGGACAGCCCCCCTCCCCCAGTTACCCCTACTCTCATTCCTCCTCTCCCTCGTCTCCCCATACCACGACGAGTCCTCAGCCCCTCAACGACTATGACGGCGAGACGCCGAGATGGCGCTATCAGGCGCCGCGTGGCGCCGCGCCACGACCATGAACGGTAAGACGACTACCGTACTCCTTGTCTGCCGCTCTCTCTCTCTTGTTTTGCGGCCTTTCTGGCGCATATTGTCTCTCTTGCGCTCAGTTCTCGATTGGTTTTCTGATCGTTTCCTTTTTCCTCTTGATTTTAGTCACATTTCTTCTCCATTTGGCTACTTTTACTCGACTTCGAGGGAAAAAAGGAGCGGAAAAAGAGAAAAAGTAAGCGAGAAATCGATGTAATCGCCTCATATCGACGTTGGTCGGGCGATTGTGGCAAAGGAGAACGCAAAACCCGTTCTTGCATGCCATCGATCGATTACTTTTCTCTTTGATTACAAAGAAGAGACAAATTCTGCAAACATCCTTCTCGAGGAAGAAACGTCTACCCTTCTTTCTCGACTCGTCGAATCGATTTTCTCTCTCTCTCTCTCTCTGGAGAGAGAGAGGCCAGAAGGCTAGAACGCGTTGAGAAACACTCAGTCGTTTTTTTTCTCGTCGCCTCTTCTCTTCTTTCCACTTTCTACACTTTCTCTGCCCAATCTCTACTTTTACTCGACTCTTAGTGATAGTCGACCAAGCAAAAGCGAATGAGCGACACCTCCAAGGCTGCCTAGTGAGTTGGAGCTTAAGACCTTTAGCCCTTAAGTCATAAGACTAAGAGACTCTAAGTCCTTACGTCCGAGGACCTTGAGGCTCCGAAGCTTAAGACCCCAAGTGCTTAAGTCCTACGACCTTAAGATCCTTAAGCTCTAAGGAATGAGCGAGGCGTCAATGAAGCGATCTCCGCCCTCACCGGCCCGATCCTCCACCCCTCCATCCATCAATGTCGTCGATGATAAGGAGGAGAAGGCGAAGGAAGAGGAGGTGAGATTAGAGAGAGAGATATACGAGGAGGAGGTACGTGATCCAGAAAGCAATTTGGATTAATTACCCAAGTTTGAGGGAATTTGGTTTAATAACCCAAGTTTGAGGGAATTTTGGCTTAGTTACCCAAGTTTGAGCGTAATCTAATTGTCACTGATGATGGGTTAACAAACGCGTATGACAAAATATACCAACGATTCATCCCTTCTTTCTCGTTGCCTGCTTGAGCACTCATACTGAGCTCCAGAAACGGATCGGAGGAGAGAGAGAGTGTGCGAAAGTGAGAGGGTTCCTCTCAGTTTTACACAGTCTCTTACCCGCGACCCCGTTTGGAGGTTCACTGTTGACTAAGCATGGTAATCTGACGGTTTAACTTTGTAGATGGATTCGTTTCATTACTCAGTGGACAGTCGTCGAAATTTCTAAAAAAAACAAAAAAAAGAAGAAAATAAATAGTTATGAACAGACTAGTGTGGGACCCCCGCTGAACCAGGAAAGGCGAGTGAAACTTGTGTCAATATTAGACCAATGCGGCGCGACTCGTACCTTTTATGGGCCACTTCGACTTCTTTCTCATGAGTCCGTGAGATATCGAGAGACCTCCAGATACTGAGACCCCCGGCGACTTTATACCTAGCAAGTGCCAATATATGATTCCAAACTTACAGAAAGGGGTGATTGCTTGCGCAAAAGTGAGAGAATCTCTCTCGATTTTACACGATCTATCAATCCGTTTTTTTTCTGTCCGTGGAATGATATACCAGTCTCTTGTAGTAAGTATGTAGTATATTTCTATCTTTTTCTCGAATACGTCTGCTTTTTTGCCTCTGTTGATTCTCTCTCCTTCTTGTTTTTGTGCGTGCAATTTCTCTCCCGGTCACATCACAACAACATAGAAATGCGCAGTGTTGACTGTTCCTGCGTCAGAAATGGTGGAGGAAAGAGGGGAGGTGGGAGGAGAGAGAGAGAGAGAGAGAGAGAGAGAGAGACAGGGAGGGGGAGGAAGAAACAACGAACCGGTCAGGTCCAGTCGTTTTTTGCCCTCTCTCCCTGTGTTCCATCTTTCTCTCTCTCTTTCTATGCGCGTTCCCATCTTTTTCAGTGAAATTGAAGCGAAAAGAGGGGAGAAATTCGCAAAGCAAAAGTTGCAGTAGTGAGACATTTATTATCGATGCCGTGTCACTTTGTGGGGCCAAAACCATCCTTGTTTTGCAAAATCTCTCGATCGGTCGATTCACGAGAGAGTATGTAAGTGAGGAGAGTTCTAGCACAAAATATCGGCAATGAATACACTGTAATAGTGCATTCAATCGATAATGAATCCTACCGTACCCCGCCGATTATCCGGTCGAGATCCCAGTCTGATTCAACATACCCGCCGCACATTGAATGGTGGTTGCTGATTCAGTTTTGTTTGACCTCAACTCTCGTTTTATATTTCCTATCTCTCTCTCTCACTGACTCTTTCTTCCATCCTCTTCTTCTCCTCTTCCCCTTTTTTCCACATGTAATCTATACTACCCCCTCCTCTCCTCCCTCCCCATCCCCGCCCGCCTTTCTAAATGCCAAACTAGTTACAGTACCCTACGCTAGAATGAAACTACAGCAATGAATAGCTCACCTCTCTCTCTCTCTCTCTCTCTCTCTCTCTCTCTTTCTCTCTCTCTCTCTCTCCTCTGACGCATTGGGTGTTTTGAAATTCGCACTCACATTTCCCTGAATAGTGTCTATCTTGAGTAGAGAGATGAGAAGATTATCAATGTTTGTATCACCAAACTTCCGTCGCAACAAAATTACACGCTTTTTGCTTGTTCGGTTCTTCTCTTTCTAAACTTTTCTCTCACTCAATTTTCTCTCTCGAGCGCTCTCAGAAAATTGCTGCCCAACCAACATCAAATCTCCATTAGAAACTGAGCATTTTACGAAACAACTCACACGTATACACATCGATACTTTTACTCAAGCCAATATGAAAACTTTTGAAGACGGTTCTGAGATACGTATCTCTCTGCTCAAGATAGTACACATCTACCGTAGTCCACAAGCGGCTACAGTAATCCCGGATTCCGCTCGGGACCACGCCATTGGGTATGCATGACAAACTTGAGGGCGCCACCACTTCCTCTCAGACGCTTTTTCGGGGTCATTTTTTGCTGTCTCGCGCTCTCCTCATTTCGCCTGATCTCTAGTTATCTCTGCCGTTCTGGACTCTCATAGAAGCCCGTGATCTCTCAGTCTATGCCACAATATTCGCAACATCTGGGGCCACGTTTTAGTGAGGGGGCAGTGGGAGGGAATTAACTGGCAGAATGTTTCATCTGCGGAGTAGAAGATCGTTCGGAGTCTAATAAGTTCGGTGTCGTCAGAGAAAGTTGCATTCTTTTTTTTCTTGCAGTCTAAATTTGCGCAATCGAGTAGGCAAACAAACGATTTGATTTCTTTCAAAAAAATGCAAAGGTTATTCAAACGATGGGAGACGAAATGTTTCATCTGAGGAGTAGAAGTCTAATAAGTTGTTAGAGAAAGTTGAAGTTGCCCCTTCTTTTTTTAAAGTCAGCCTTCAATCGGCGCAGATTAGTGTAGTAACTAACCCATTCGATAACATAACGATTCGGCGTTTTTTTCCAAAGACTCCGCGTATAAAAATGCAGGAATGAACTACACTCATTTGTGTCTTCTATTTAAGGCCAAGAGAGAAGCGAGAGGGGGAGAACGTCAACTTTATTTGTCTCGGGCAACAGCCCATCATCAGTCGGTTAACACCTCAAACTTGGGTAATTAAACCTCCACTCATTTTATCTAGTATTTCTCATTAGGCTCCATCTCAGTCCAAGTAACTCAGTGAGTGACGTATCGATTCTTATTTTTATTCAAAGACTTGAACCATAGACATTAAGAGTGCAAAGTTGTCATCTCTTCATTCTCAAACCCGTCCCAGTGTTCCTCTCATTTCTCCCTCACACACTCATTATTCCTCTTTCTTCTCTCTCTTTCTCTCTCTCTAATAATGAAGGGGTCTCTCCTCTAGCTTTTTCTTCTTCCTCCCATCATTCTCATCTTTAGACCTTCCTTCTCCCTATGCAAACTCCCCCACTTTTTGTCGTCGACCGCCCTACTTCAACCACTTTTTGCTAAGATTTTTTTGCATTTGCTCACAAAATGCAGTTGCTACTGAGTGGACCCCGTAGTCTGGCAACATCTTCCATAGCAAACGCGTTTCCATCTATTATTATTCTCCTTCCATTCGATACAAAGCAGCAAAAAGCGTTCCGCCAATGCAAACGTGCGCAGCTTTTTCCCGAATTCATCGCAACCTTCCTTCTTTTTGTCTTTCCTACAATTTCACGCCTACTTTCGGCCTATTTCCACGCATTTCGTAAGGCCACATGATTTCAAATCTCCAGAAAGGGATCAGGTTTAGAGAGCGTGCACCCTACTCTTTTTCATTCCTAGCCCCCTTCTGTAAGGTTGACTAGTGGAATGAGGTAGCTATTTCAGCGCATTTCGTAAGGCCTCTACGTGAGTAATACAGTAAGATATACAGTGAAAGTGTCCCGCCCCTTGCCCAATTTTCGTGTGCCCGAACCCGGGTTGTTGTATGTGGCACTGCTATGCATTTCTCCCCCTGTCAAGTCGCATCTTTTCTCCCTCTTTTCTCAAACCCAAGGTCGACTCCTTCTCCTCTTTCTCTTACTACACGACACACAGTGTTTCCCCTCCCTCATCTCATACCGTACACCAAACCTCCTCCTCTCTCTCTCCCTCTCTCTATATCGCAACATGGGCGCTCATTGGCGCGCGGGCGCGCCGAACCGCCCCCGTATCTCGCGCTTCGGGCGCGTGAAGATTTAAAAAAAATCTAATCGTGATAGCCTATAGCGAGAGTTTGAAACGCTAACTTTGACAGTCTAACATTCGTGCACGCTCTTGGTAATTAGAGCTTCAAATAGCTTCAATATACGCGGCATATGAAGTTTCGAAGTTTTAGAGCTGTTTTCTTTGTGAGACCAAGAGAGAGATCAATCGATAGTGGTCCAATAGATAAATCGGTCGATTTGAGCGCGCTGCGCGCTTAGCGCTTTCCTATCCTTGTTGTCTCACTGTGTGTTCGATTCGATCGGTTGAGAGGAGTTCGAAGTGAGGGAAGAGAGAGAGAGAGAGAGAGAGAGAGAGAGAGAGAGACTAGCCACTCTCACACACACGAGCAAAAAACGACTCGCTCTCTTCACTGGCTCAAATCGATTTGAGCGAGACGAACTCTCTAGCCCTAGCCACACTCTCTCCGATTCACACACTATCTCGTCCAAGCGGGATACTGTAGATCCGATTACGGTAGACCCCCTGAGGCGTGCGTCTCACCACGGCCAGTTCCGGTTACGGTACTGTATATGCCTTTATTGGCCGGGGAAAGATCATAGGCAGTGATCCACACTCTCCACTTTTTGCCCGTTCCCTCTCAGTGTTCTTTGTGAAAGGGAAACCACCTCTTCTCTCTCTCTCTCTCTCTCTCTCTCTCTCTCTCCTCCCCTCTCTCCTTCCTCTCTTTCCTCTCTCAACGTCTTTTGACTAGCCTAGCACCGTCTAGAGTACCGTGGGTTCACTTAGAGCATCAAGGGGGAGAGAGTTGCGATATCCCCTTCCCCCCTCTCTTCTTCTCTACCGTATCTCTTGAAGTAGGTCACCGTATTGCTCTTCCTCTTCTTCTCGACTCAAGCATCTAAGATACCATCTTTGCCTCTCAATACTGTATTTTTTGCAATATTCCTTCGCGCATTCACAGATTCCGACTCCTGATACTGTGCTAATGTGAGCGTTCGCGCAAACTAGGACAAGTACAGTACCCGCAAGATTAGGTCCCAGCGCGAAACAGTTTCTCATGACCCCTATTAACCCCTCGGGCGCGCTGTAGTGTAGTGGTAGAGCTCCAGCCGCATCGAGGGGCGCACGCGGCGGGTTCGATGCCGGGTGGTCGTTCCCACGCTTTTTGCCGACCGCCGAGAGTGCCTTTTTGCAGTAGTCACCGAGCAGAGTTACTGCGCAAAAAGCGGGGCCGTTGCGAATTGAGAGCGTTGCCTTTTTGCCATTTCTCCCTTCTCTTTTTCTCTAGACACTCTCTTATCTCTCACCACTAATGTTTACAACTTTTTATCGAGAAGCGAAGGGGACGAAGGGAAAAAAGATTGATGTGATCATCATACGTACAAAAGGCAGCGGGGCATCCACAGACACTTTTTGCTTGTATGTTCATATTAGCTCACAATTTGTCACGACTGCTGAACACGATTACGCTCGTCCAGAGGTGCCATTTTTGCGCTAATTTAGGGTTTGCGAATATTCGATTTTCGCCTGCCGAACTGCCAGCTTGTTTCGTGTTTCAACATAGGCAACATATGGTGTGTCGTTTCGGGCTACAGTAATACGGGGTTCAACCCCTCTGTTCTTATCGAAACTTTGCATCGCCTTACACGGCCTTCAGCAGCGAACGTAAAGCGAGAGAGAGAGAGAGAAAGAGAGAGAGAGAGAGAGAGAGAGAAAGAGAGAGAGAGAGAGAGAGAGAGAGAAATTGAGAGAAGAGCCGAACGCGAACCCTCATTTACTCTTTTACTCGTGCGCCTCTCTTTGACGTTGCTCGCCAAGCTTACTACTAACCTGCACATCAATCGATATACCGTAACTTAGTCGATCAATACGGTAGTCCAATCTACGAATAGTACGGTAGCTAATTGATCACGAACTGTGGTTCTTCCGGTCAGCATTAGCACTGATTGAGACTGCACGCTAATTTGCTCAGCCACAGTTCCGATTCAACATTAAACTATCGAAAGTTGCTTCTACTGAACAATGCCATTCCAGTTCATACGCATACCGTACCAGGTGCTGCTATCGCGGACTGATCTTTCCATATATTTCCTTAGATATTCATAGCAAAAATTCTTACTTAGATATTCTTATAGCAACTAATGCAGGCTTTAGTGTATGAACAAGGATCGCTCGAAGATAGGGAATAGTGTAAATTTGGACAAATTCGCCTTTGTTGATTGATCTAGGACATTTTACGCACACTGGACATTCGCATTGGACATTTTAATCTCCTCCTCTAAAATGAAAAGCGCGAAACGGGCAACATTGTTCGATTTTCCTCACTCTCTCACACCAACCCCCTTTCTGTAGAATTGATCAGACCGTGGAATGGTGTGCGTGCTATCATGGATATTTCTCGGCTAGACTTTCCCGTTTTCTCCCACTCTTTCCACTGCACTTCGCTGATTTCCTATTGCCCCCGCTTGTAAATCTCTGTCTTTCTCCAAATCACTCCCGGTAAAAAAGCAAAGTGATCGTTCGTTTTACGTACGTGGGGTGGTCTCCCATTAGGCTCCAGATAATCCCTGTCTATGACCTACCGGGGAAGAGGATTAGAGTCCATCGTTGGGGTCTCGGGAGGATCTCTCTCTCTCTCCCTCTCTCTTTCTGTCTCTCTCTCTCTATCTGTCTATCTATGACCTACCGGAGTTCGGGGATTACGTCAGTCTTGATGTGAGCCTTGACACACTTTTTCGCAGTTTCTGTGATTTTCTTTTTTATACAACGATTCGCAGTCTCTTTTCGGTCGAGTGAGCGCGCGCTTTTAGATTTACCTGATTGGAAGAGAGCGCGTTGAGTGGGGAGAGAGAGAGAGAGAGAGAGAGAGAGAGCAGAGCGCGCTACCGTATCTCGGGCTGCTCTATCGTGGACTGATCTTGCCGTACTCTTTTACCGTAAACTTAGGCATTCTTATCATAAAGAAATAATCGACAACTGATCGGCTGCATCTAGGATAATACTACTGTATTTTTACAGTAAGTTATCTGCCCTACCGAACCCCTACCGTATCTCTCCCTTCTCATCTCTCTCAGAGGCTATTATCGTGTCCTTGCCTGCCAGTCTTGTATCTCTTTCAGCATGCGCTCTCACTGAACACACATTTCGTGCGTCAATGAATAATGTGACACCCTCCTGCATCTCTCTCTCTCCTCCTTTGATCCAATCTCATTTCCTCCTGTATACTCCGTGGCTGTGCATTACGAACACTGCTCTCCTCCTGACACCCTAACCGCGTCAAGGTCCCACCTCCCCGGCGCACTTCGAGTGCAAGCAGCAGCAGAACTTCATCGTCGTCGAAGACGCCGCTAACCTCATCTTCGTCCTCCAAGAATCGCGTCAACGTCGGGAATGCTTGGCGCGCTCGCAGTGCAGACTCCGCCCACTTTTGTAAACAACTTCACAAACTACTTGACCGATAGCAGAAAACTGACACCAAAAGCACGTCTAATAGCATGGCATGACACCGTCGAAGGTCTCTACATGAAATGGCCTATTTTCGCAAAATGTCAGGGGGAAAGGCGCCAAAATTCAAATTTGGATTTTTTGCAGGGGTTCGATACGAAGCCGGATCTGCACGCCATCCAGAGCCAGATGCAGATGCGAGAGTCCAAACCGTACAAATGCACCCAGTGCATCAAGGTAATCAATATTTGCTCTCTCACTTTCACACACTCTCTCGCTCATACGCGCAGAAAAAAAATCAATAATTACAGTCGTTCGCAAACTCGTCGTACCTGAGTCAGCACATGCGAATCCATCTGGGAATCAAGCCATTCGGCCCCTGCCAGTACTGTGGCAAGAAGGTACGGTATCGATTTTCTTAATAACACCGATGTAGGGTGTAGTTTCTCATACCACCGAGCTCGCATATAGTTTCGCCTCTAGTCTTTCTTTCATTGTTCTTTTCGACGACGTGAAAGAAATGCTCAGGAAAACCAGCAAACACAAAAAAAGGAGAGAGAGAGAGAGAGAGAGAGAGAACAGTTTGCCCTCTCTAGGATCTCCACTGATTCCGCTGGCTTTTCTCTATTTGCTAAATGCGTTCCCTTCGCAACAGTGTGGAGAAAGAGAGAGAGAAACGAAAAGAGAGAGAGAGAGAAAGAGAGAGAGTAAGAGTCTCCCCCACTCAAAAAAACGCATTTCCACTCCATCGACAGCGAGAAATAGAGAGTGTGAATCTATAGAAATGGTGGGGGTGCATTTAGCACACTGTATTTCTCTCTCACTCTCTCTCTTCTCTCTCTCTCTCTCTCTCTCTCAGGGGGGGGGGGCAAACCAGTCTGATCTACTCTCAATATGAATACAACAGCATCCTCCTCCTCCTCCGCCGCACTTTTTGTAATCAGAGCCCATAATAGAACCGGAAAGAGCGAAGACACACGAAAGACACTTGGGTCCCACAGAGAAAAGCAGGGAGATTATCGATTTCTACAATCCGGATTATCGATTTTTCACTCAGTTCACTCAACTCTCTCATCTACAGCAGCACATTAGAACGCACACCGGAGAGAAACCGTATCGATGCAAGGTGATCATACTGTAGTTATTGATTTTTTTCATACCGATCGATCGATACAGTACCTGGAAGTTACAGTATGCACAAAACATTGCAAAAAAAACCGAATTTTAATTTGACACCTTCTTCCCTGAAGTTATATTTGTATTATTGATTTTTTAATCTTTGATCGATACAGAATCCGGAAGTTACCGTATACTTACAGTTCAACGGGTGCGAGAAAGCGTTCTCCCAGTTGTCCAATCTACAGTCGCACTCTCGCTGCCACCAGACCGACAAACCATTCAAGTGCAACAGGTAGACGGTAGTTATCGATTGATTACTGTAACGAGACTGCGGTATGAATCATCGATTTTCTTCCAGTTGCTACAAGTGCTATTCTGATGAGCAAAGTCTGCTGGAGCACATACCAAAGCACAAAGAGAGCAAGCATCTCAAGGTGATTATCGATTTTTTGATTTATTGATTATTGATTGATTGACTAACCTGTGTCTCTGAAATGCCTTGAAGGCATTTTTTTGTCGTAATGAGATAAAATACGAGGCGAGGGACGGAGCGGAAAAACATCTTGATTTATACATTTTCACAGTAAGGTATTAGATAATCATTCGTTTAAAGGATCAATGTGTATACAAGTAACGACCCTAAACCATATCCGTTTTGAAATCTACGTGAAACTTAATTTACTCCGTCACTCGCTTGCATCTCTTCTAACTAGGAATGCAGGTTCGGTGAAATGTGAACAGAATCTTATCTGGCACACAAAAACACTGCCAATGGGTATCACCGAATCTGCCTCCCTTCTTCTCGGGTATTTCTCCCGTGGTATTCCAGTTTCCATCTCACTGGGATTCCGACGGCTTCCCCCCCCCCTTCACTGGTATCCCAGAGACATATCAGGGGGAACAGTGGGGGAGGAAACCGTCGGAACCTGGAGATCTGGGATTCCACGGGGGAGAACCTAATCCTCACCCCTCAGTTTGGTGTCCCTTCGTCTAATCTCTATCTCTCAGTCCACTAAGGTGCACATCTGCCCTTTCTGTGGGAAGAGTTACACGCAAGCGACGTATCTGAGCAAGCACATGACGAAGCACGCCGATAGAACCAGAAACATGCCGTGGGTTTTAATTATTTATAATATTTTTTTAAAAAATAATTATGTTTTCTAATTGCCTATAGAGCTGTTAGAATAGTGATCAGGGAGCATTTTATTAGTGTCATGCAAATACTTTGCTTGAAAGTCGTTTATCAAGGGGTTTTCTGTTTCACTGAGGAATTAAACCAGAAATCTGACGACACGTTATAATTAGTTATCGCTACTGTGATTAAAACATTTTTAAAATGTAAGTTTTTTTCAAATTGTTCTCCTGTCATCTCTTCCTCGTATCATTCTTCTCCCCTCTCAGATACCCCGTGGACACTTCTGTCTCAGTCGCTGGTTCCTCTGTGAATCCACTAGATCAACTCCACTGGAACACTGCCGGTCTACCCGCGATGCCCGACGACGCCGCCCAGGCACACCAACTGGCACAATTCAGTGAGTGACTGGTTCCTGGCACCGTACCAAACATTCTTGGCACGGTACAATTCACTTCTGATACGGTGCCAAGATATCCTGGTGCGGTACCAAGCGCTCCTGGCATGGCACTGAACACTCATTCCACTGTACCAAGCGCTCCTGGTAGTGTACCCAGAACTCCTTGATGGATTTCTGGGTACACTAAAGAACGATAGTGTACCCAGAAATCCATCAACACGTAAAAGACGATACCAATCACCCCTGGCCCGGTAAAAAGGACTCCCTGGTCGGTTCCGAGTACCAACTCCCTCCCATTTCAGGTCAATTCGCCAACGCCAACATGATGCAGGCGGCCTCTCAGTCGTACCCGCAGATCAACAATTCTGCTTTTACTCAACTGATGAATCTGCAGAGGAATGCTGCACGAGGACCGCCCTACCTCGACTACAACACATTCGCCAAGCCGGCTGATAGACCTGCTGGGTACGGTGGACCGGCTCATCCAATCGAGAACTCTTTTATTTCAAAAGAATATCTCGATTAGTAACAATACGTGCCGAGTAATGATCAGACTCTCCCAATTCTCATCGATCAGAAAGAGAGCAGGCAGAATTGAGAGAGCCTGATCATTACTCTAAGTGCCCCTTTGACTTAGCCGTGGGATACTGTATGAAGTAGCATTTATCGAGTACTGACTTGATATCTTTGCAGATTCAACATGATCACTCCTCTCGAGAACATCCAGCGGTACACGCAACAGGCGGTCGCCGGTCAGCCTCCGAATGCCGTGCAGCAAGTGCAGCAGGTGCAGCAAGGAGGGGCTGCTGCAGGAACGCCCACCAGCAATGGTCACGTCGTGCAGCCATTCATTCCCACTTCATCTATTGGTAAGCGGTATTTTAATCCATAGATAAAATTTAAAAAATTTATAAATAATAAAGAAAAAAGCTGGTTAGCTCGGATTTTGCTACAATCTCGTTCTTCGGGTGAAAATAGGTTTCAGTGAAGAATAGATCAGTTACGTTTCACGATCTGTTTTTCAGACTAGCTCTGCGCCACTGCCTTACTATTGTAACGACATGGTTTGAAAAAAAAACAATTTTTAACAAAAATATTTTGATTTTTGACGCAATTTCCTTACAGACTCGAATCCTCTGATGAAATACTAAGAAGATTCGCTCCCCTCTTCATTCAATTTTCTCTTGTCGTTGTGCAGATTCACAAGACTCAAGGCGACTTTTACAATATCTCCCACCGATCGATCATCGATTCGACCCACCGTACCCTCCACCTACCATAATCCCTCTCGTTCAGGGTGTAGCCCTCATTTGACTCGTGCCCCGCATGCTTTATGTTTCTTATAGTTCCTTTTTCCCTTTTTCGATTCAGTTTCAATCCAGCCCAAGACGGCTTTTGTGTGTGTACTGTAGAGTCGTGCAACGGCTCATAATTTCTATCTTTAGCACCTACAGTAACCCCTCCTTCCAGTACAGTACCCCAGCGCGCAACGAGGTCCACCGTATCTCAATCAATCTCTCTCTTCTGTTACCGTACGCTCTCCGCAGTAATTACCATTCACAATCTTCTCTCTACACCAGCTACTCTTTCATCACCCCTAACCAATACTTGTTTAGGCGCTCCATCTCACCGTACCCCCTTTTTTCCTTCTATGTACCGATTGGCTCCAAGCCAATTTCTCGTTAATCAATCGATAATTGTTGTAGAGATCGTGCGTTCATCGACTAGTTGTTGTCACTATTCCGATTAGTCTCGATTATGTTCCCATTTTGTTCATTGTTCATCTCTCTCTTCCCCCTATGGATCAATTATCTCTCGTTCAATTCGTCGAGTGTCGATCCCTTTAAGCGATCGCATCTGAGTGGTATCTGTGGAGTCTTGTTATCGTACACCTTATAGACTACCGTAGCCCCCAGTGGCTACTCTAAGCCCTCAGTAGTATCGATTAGATTGCCCCTCCCCGCCCGCCCCGCCCCCAAAGTCCCTCCAGAACCCGAGCCCGGCGCTAACCCCACATCTCTTTGTATCCACCGTAGTTGTCCCCTCATCTATTCGGCTTTGAGCCTCGATAGTGTACCACACTGGCTAAATAGTAATTAATTTCCTTCCTAATTAAGTGAATAACGTGCAGTGCAGATACTTGTCAGTCCGTCTCTCACTTAGTCCGTATTTCTCACCCAACATTACGTCTAGCCCCGCGTCCGCCGCCCTCATACGACGTTTCCCAGTGGGCACACCGTGCGCGCTACAGTAATCCGGTACCACACCACCCACACCCACCGTATCCACCCCAACCACACCACGATTCTGATCCCTTTTCCCCACACTTACAGACTCCATTCACCGTATCCTGTCAATGATTCTGGCGCCTTTCATCTAGAAATTTATGTTATGTCAATCGATTGATTTCACTCTGGTGACTACCGTAATCCTCCTGTTTTCGTGCTAAGACCCAGTTTTGCATTCGATTCCAATGCCCCCGTGTGAGGTGTCAATACCGTTTTCCAGTGCACAAATCTTCTCCGATCTAATTCTTCTCTCTTCCGAATCTTTTTCAATTGATCTATTTTCCCAGTTTGAAGACTAATAAATAATTATCGAGATGGAAACTGAAAATAAATAAAAGCAAAAAAACAACTGTAAAAAACTCAACCGTGTTACAAAAGCACCTGAAAAAATGAAGTTGTGATTGAAAAGATTTACCCTATTTTCAAAATGTATTCAGAAAATAAGAGCACCTTGCTGTTAACTCTTGAAAAAGAAAAGCCCTATCACGAGTGTAACCATCACTGTTTTGAAACCTTTTCGGTCATCTAGTCTGGGAAGCAGTTTCTACCTTTCTTCTACAGTAACTACAGTACAGTGACTCTTTTTTCTTGAAAATACAGTATGATATTAAGCTTGAGTAAAAGCATTAAATTAATCAATATTCATCTTTACGTCTTTTCGTGGTTTGCGGCAATTCAAATGTCAGTAGAAAGTTGGAAATTTACCAACTAATCGTGAAGTGAATATATTTTAGGAATATAAATATTGAAATGAACCAATATTCTATTCATCCATTAGGATATATGAATAATCAGGCATTTCTCGTTGCTGTCTTTCAATTTTGAGCTGACTCTAGAAACAGTCGTTCTTGATGAAGAGTATCATGATATATGATTCTCCCCAATCGATGGAGGAGGCCATCAGTTGAAAGGGCTACTATATACTTCGGTCACGAACAGCTTGCACACGTTGAAGAGGTCGAACTCCTCAGTCTAAGCCATAATTTTTTGCATAATATTTGTATCCATTTCACTCGGAGATATCTCACGTCTTCTTTTCCTCTTTTCCTTTTCTCCTTTTCCCATTTCAGGAATGGGAGAATGAAGAATGCGTTCGTGGGCGGGAGTCGACCTCAGAGAAGGAGAAATTGTAGAGACCCCAGGGAAAGAAAATTGTCTAGACTTGAGAATATTCAGAACATGAAGCAGTCCTTTATCGTATGTGCATAAAATACATTTTTCATTATACTTATCATCGCATAGTTAGACATATTCAGGAGACGTTATGAGTGAAGGTGTACAATTATGGAATCAAGGATGCACGGGCAGATCCTCACTCTACTTAGCTTTGCATACTTAGACAGTTTAGAGTGACGTTATGATAGAAAATAAATTGTGCATGTAATTATTGGTAGTACTGAGGCGGAGGGACGGATAAAGCCTGTTTCCCTGCATCAACTGTCTGATTGGGTGGAGGACACCACTGCATAGGAGCCGACGGTCTGGGAAAGAGCAAACATAAAACTAAGACTCGGACTCGGAGATACTCGGATACCGTCCAAATGTGGACAATTTTTTGTTGCTGATGGCTTGTTTGTTTACTGATAAAATATTGGCCTTTTTCCATTTCAATTTTTGAGAGAAAACATGGGAACATTTACAATTAAACCGTAATTAATGAAATGGATGTGTTCAGCTCACACTACGGGTTGCTGCTGCACCATGGGAACAGCGGGCGCCATTGAGGCGCCTCGGTTGTTGATGAATGAGTATAGGTTGACGTAGATCTCAAATTAAGGATTTTCAAAGTTTCCAAATTCGGTTAAAATATAACTGGATTTACCTTGATTCCGTAGAGAAAGACAAGTGCGAAGATGAAAAGAACAAATGCAGCTTGTACCGAAAGATCATCTTCCTTCTTTGGCCCGCTCTTCTCTATTGATAACTGAAAAATATATAATAATTAAAGTACCGAGAAGCGTATGAAAAAGACATGCAATGGAGAAGCAGAACATGATTCGCCAAAGAGCGCGAACGCTCAACATGTGCCTCTCTAGTGAAGTTCACTCTCTACTTCATTTTTCTCCCCTAGACAGGCACATGCTAGAGAATTCGTGATCTGTGTACTCACGGGGAAATAAGTCTACGACTTCATAAGTCTAAGCTGGATAGCGACGACTTCAAAGTCTAATAGGCACAGGGGAGCGGGGTGGTTAGACTTTGAAAGTCGTCGCTGTCCAGCCCATAAGTCTAGAGTCGTAGACTTATTTCCCTCTGAGTACAATGATAAATGTACCAGTTGGAGAATTGCACGAAGACAATCGAGGACTGCGAACACCTGAGAATATTCACGATCGCCCACAGTATTTTTTTATGGTTACGGTCAGTATTTTTACATGGGGCAATTGTAGTTTTTACCCTACTAAATGAATACAAAATTGTGAAGAAAATAGCCGAAAACTATCGTGAACAGACGCTGGATCGGTTGGGGAACTTTTAATAGATCATTTTGTTTGCATGTCTATACCTACCATGAGGATGATGGAGGCAACAATGGAACCTCCTCGTTCATTAAAAGCCGCGTCGATGTTGACTGCGATTGTGAGAGCAGTGTAGATGCCATAAAAGGGCAAGTTCTTGTCCTAAGATAAGATAGGATGTTTAGACAAGGTTGGACACATATGAATGATAGATCTAGTTCTAAATCCACGTGTTCTCATTTTCTTTTTCAGAGTTGACGATTGAGCTCACTTGAGATTTAATATCTAATAAATTATATGGAAATAGACAAACCCCAGTTGTCAGTACGCTATACATGAAAATTGCGTCGAAGAAGATATTGAAAACCGCATAGCGACGAGCGACATTCTGTAAGTGATGTAAGTGAGGCGCCCCAGGCAGAATCTCCGGAATAGGGACAGGAGTCAGGCATCTTATAAAATCGAGAGAGTTTCATCACAAGATATCCCGCTCGTGACCCCATTACGGAGAGCTACGGTAAGAGAGATTACGGTAAGAGAGATTACCGTAACATGGGCTCCGCAGCAAAGGAGATGACGATATTTCACATCGTCGAATGGAGTTGACATCAAGAAGTAATACAATTGAATAAAACAGTTCTAACACAGTATTCAGATGCGACTATCAAAATGTAGCAGATAGTTAGCGCGTGTGAAATAAAATGTAAATGGGCGAAGGACCACGAATTCAATTATACAACTTTGCCAAGATCTCAAAACATAAATAAAAATTTAAAATTTCCAGAAATTCTAAGCGCTGAATATAATCGAACAAAGTAAAACAGAGAGATGGGGAAGTGTTCCCCGCTCGTCTGAGGACTGCGGGCTCTAAGGGAATCAATGGAAAGAAGGGTTGAGAAAAGAGGAGAAACGTTGGGAAAAGGAGAAAAAAGGGCTGGTCCGAAGGGAGATAAAGGGAGAACGAAGGATTCGAAGGATGGGGAAAGAGAAGAGAGAAATAGTGAGTCATTCGGGGGCCGATATTGGAACTAAATCAACTGATGCTGCCACAATTTAGTAGAGAAAGTTACGAAAAAATGCAGTCAATTGAATGAGATTATAAATGCTTTACTAAAAATTGAGTAGTATGAAATTACTATTAGAGTAAATAACAGACACGAAAAGAACATGAAAATTTCATTGTGCATTGCCCGTTGCAAGCAGAGACTATGGACCCCGGAGGGCACGCGACGCGCGTGTATTCTCAAGCCTTTTGTTAATTCAAACAGGCCTGACGTGGTTCCTTAACGGGCGCTTTTGGTGGCGAAAATGCGCCGGAGCTTATATCATGGCACCCGAGACCGCGCTTTACGCGAGCAGGGTTTGAGAAATAGCACGCAAAAATGAGAGAGCATTGCAATCGCGACTGTTTTCCTTTTAACGATGATAACTTTCGAATACAAATGCAATTAATCGACCCTTATAAACCGTCAGAAGTTCGCGAATTTTTCACGCATCTTTTCTTGCTCGTTTTAGGCTATTTTCTTTATAATTTGCGTTAGATCATTAGAGACGCATAAGAAACTACTAATGCCGAAGAATTTAACTTAAAATATAAACTAGGGAATTAGCCGCACCTCTTAGAAGGTCGCGGAATTCTGCGAGCTGTTTTCACGCAGCTAGACAGTGACGAGAGAGCACGCGGAACGAGGAGAGGGAAAAATAAGCAATGTTGTTGTTGTATTTCTGCGCTCTCTCTCTCTGTTTACGTGCTCTCTCGTCACTGTCTAGCTGCTTGAAAACAGCTCGCAGAATTCCGCGACCTTCTAAGAGGTGCGGCTAATTCCCTAGTTTATATTTTTGGTTAATTTCTACGGCATTAGTAGTTTCTTATGCGTCTCTAATGACCTAACATATATTATAAGGAAAATAGCCTAAAACGAGCAAGAAAAGATGCGTGAAAAGTTCGTGAACTTCTAACGGATTATAAGGTTCAAATACTTGTTAAACTCAAAAAATCGATATTTTATCCTATAACTTCTATGCTCCGTATTGTTCTTTATCTATTTCATTAAGAAAATTGACGGCAAACAAAAGTTATCATCCTTCGACAAGTGTTGGGAACTAATTAGCAAAGTGGGCGGGGCCAAGAACGGGCTACGCGTGCTTTCTAGGAGTGCTGACAACGAGCCGTGTGGGGCATTATATGTCCAATTATCTAAGGAACACGGTTTTTGGTGCCATAAATGTTGTTTATGAAAATACCGACTGAAGATGAGATTTACGAGTTTTTAGGAAGCAGAATTCACAAGAGCACAAGAGCAAACTATCTATGAAGCCAATCATATTATTATTCGAACCTTATTATACCTTATGACCTTATAAGGTTATATGTTCAAAACTAGCGGAATTGTATTGAGGTTAAATGCACTACGCTCTATGCGTACACTACGCTCTATGCATAGTTCTGGGTTCGGGCTAGGACCAGGGGGAGCTCGGTAGATGGCTCCAGGTTCGGTTCAGGGGGAGCTCGGTAGCCGACTTGAATTTCAGTTCAGGGGGAATTCAGGAGCTAGCTTGAGGTTCGGTCCAGAGGGAGCTCGGGCCCGGCTCCAGGTTCGGTCCAGGGGAGCTTAGGATGCACGGGAATGTTAATCGCTAGAAAGAGTACTGGCTTATTCCATTGCAAAAGGCTCGTGCGGCTGAGAGCGATCGAAAAAAAAGTTGCCACTACGCCACTTCGTGGCTCCGTGGCAACTTTTTTCGATCGCTTTCATTAAGCTTTTTCTAAAATTCTGATTTTTTAAAACTTCCTTGTTTGTTTTCTCGTGTATTTCTCTATTAGCTTTGTCGTTTGGGCGTTTCAAACCGGAAGACAAAGGGAAAAGAGCAGACTGAGGATCACGCATTTCACTCGTAGGCAGAGAGAGAGAGAGAGAGAGAGAGAGAGAGAGAGAGAGCAGACTGCGAATCACGCATTTCACTCGTAGGCAGAGAGAGAGAGAGAGAGAGCAGACTGAGGATTACGCATTTCACTCGTAGGCAAAGCTGAGCAAACTACCCGAAACCGATCGAGTCTGGTATAAAAACAGTGTGGCCTGAGCGATGATCATCCCACTCTCTCATCTCCACTCATTCAGTAAGTCATTCCTCAATTTCTATTCTTCACAGTAATTCCACATCCAGTCTAATAAAAATAAACTAAAATCGCTTGTTGAGTCCTCCGTTAACAGGCCTCTTGAACGATGCAATTACTCCATACACCGGGTTCTCCAGGTACCCGATGGAGCAATTGAAACCTTCCAGAAAGAGGTCGAGAGTGGGAGAGCTTGTGCAATCGAGAGAGACGCTCTCACGTTCACACACTCTCTCGCTCCCGACCCCTTTCTGGAGGTCAATCTCTTGCTTTCAGTGTCACTTTCCTCCTCCGCTGTCCATGGTTGCTACGTGACCAATTGGGCCGTCTACAGACAGGAACCATACAAGGTTATTTTCGTTTTAAAATCAGTTGCGGATCGTCTACAGTAACCCTTACAGTACTCTCCCGACAAGATTCCGGTCGGGCTCTGCACCCACATCTTCTATGCCTTCGCAGCCATCAATGTGGCCACGTTCGAAGCGAGGTTTGGAAGGGTTTATACTCCTGGGTTACCATTTTAGTTCGAAGAATAGTTTGAAGAATAGATTGTTGTCGTTGCAATGTCTTCGT
Organism: Pristionchus fissidentatus; assembly: GCA_036245785.1. Classification (NCBI taxonomy): domain Eukaryota; kingdom Metazoa; phylum Nematoda; class Chromadorea; order Rhabditida; family Neodiplogasteridae; genus Pristionchus; species Pristionchus fissidentatus. The sequence goes on from BTSY01000002.1 coordinate 13,298,216, forward strand.
TTTCACAAGTTCTCTTTGCATGACTGAATCCCTGGGGCTAGAATACTGTCGAGACCAAAATACTGGTTGCCATTTTGCCTAAATTATTTAGTTTTGCTCATCTCTTGAGTAGGAAATATTAACTTTCGCATACAGTTACACCTAATTTTTGTCCTAAATCAATCAATATTTCGCAGAATGAGGGACGAATGGTCGGATATCGGATTGGGCAATTTCGCCAAGACACAAGCACTCAAGAAGACCAATCCCGGAATGAAAACGCTTCTCTCGTTTGGAGGATGGACAGAATCTCTCTCCGGAATTTACAATGTATCGATTAGCTTTCTTGCCTACAGTAATCTTGTTCCCTACCGTAATTTTGCTGCCTACAGTAATGTCCACTTCAGATCATGGCTGCCGATCCTTCCAAACGCAGTAGATTCATCGCATCGGCTTGGAAGCTGGCCAACGAGTAAGGGACCTACCGTGCTCTGTCGATCAATCATCGGCTCATTACAGTAACGGTTTCGACGGAATCGATATGGACTGGGAGTATCCGGGCGCTGCGGATAGGGCGACTTTCGTCGCGCTCATCAAGGTATACTGTAGATTGGTTACATTGATTGGTCACGACGATTGATCTACCCAATCACTCATTGATTGCTCCTACCTTACCCCCGTCCAATACTACTTTATAGAGAATCATAATTTTGCTTTTCTCCGCCTCACGATTTATACATCATCTGGTTGCGCCCTCGGGAGTTGATATAATATATTTATTTTCAGGAACTGAAAGCCTCGGCCAATGGCAAACTGGTCACTGCTGCCGTATCAGCTGGAATAGAGAAGATCGACGCCGGTTATGATGTGCCCGCATTTGAACAGTGAGAAAACCTTTCTCTCTGTGAAAGAAGCCTACGAATTCATTAGTCTAGGGGACCAGGAACGACTTCAAAATCAAATAGGCGTTTAGACTGTGAAAGTCGTCTCCAGCCCCTTATTGTTGGAGTTGTGGACATATTTCCCCTCTGAATTCAGAACGGCACTATGAATTGTCACAAAGGGAACGAAGCAGTCAATGTTATTCAATTCCTCTCTCCTGTAGTACGAATAGATACAGCTATAGATATTGTAAACTATTTCAACTGGTCACTGCGTAATGAGTTTAGGGAGTTATTCACATACCTGTCGTTGTTTAATCAATCTGATAACTCGCAGATACATCGACCTTCTGACTGTCATGACCTACGACTTCCACGGATCTTGGGAGAACGTCGTTGGCCATCAGGCTTCGTATTCTGAGACGGTGAGTGAATCAAACACGATTCCTTCCGCACAGAAATGAGTCAGAGATACAGTGTGTACAATGTAGAGAGTCCATCTCTACATATTTCACACATTCTCTAACCTCCAACTCATTTCTGACGGGTCGACCGGAGTGTGTAATGATGCGACCATTCCTGCTCACGAAGAAATAACTCTAGAAATTAAAAACTCCATCCATATCCTGGAGTGAGAGCCACAAACTCTAATTTGTGAGAGAGCACACGATACTACGAGATCAGCTCTCCTATTTTGTGCACGATTTCTAACATTTGAGTTCTAAACTCTCGATTTGGACATATCAGGAGTAGAGTTTGTTTCCTTTGTGAGTGCATCACTACATTCACTCATTGTAGATCGCGGCCATGGCTCACTGGCACTCGATTGGAATGCCGAAATCGAAACTTCTAATGGGAATCGGAGCGTACGGAAGAGGATGGATCGCCAGCCCCTGCCAGTTTGTTACCATTTAATAAAATTCGTTTATCAAATTCATTTTATGTAATGCAATTTAATTAGCATCTCTTTGTGCGCAAACATCGCACACTGCAACACGCTTTATAAACTTTGTTGCATGGGAAAGAAGATTAGTAGATTGCTGCGTAAGTGAGCTAATCTGGTAGGTCTCACTCCTTCATCAATTTGATAACTCAGGACTGGAACCGTGTCAACTGGGATTGCTCCTGCACAGAGAATAACCCAGGAGGCCGGAATCGCAGCTCGTTTCGAGGTACTGTAGTAATACAATTTAAATTTACGCGAAATCGACTACTGTTGTGTGAGTGTTCGCTTTCGGTACTTCAAAGCCTCTCTTGTTTTTAGAAACTCTTTCATGCATTGCTTTTTACAAAAAAAACTTTGTATTTGTTCGGATGAGTATTCGTAAATTCGTAATAGATGCAAATAGGGTTGCTCGTTCGGCGTCGGTTTCGGTAATACGGACCCCTTGGCGTCTCTTTTTCTCTCGTTCTCTGCCCTTTATCAGCCGTATTGCCGCTGAGAGGGTCGTAATACGAAAAGCGAACTTGCATCCCCAGATGCAAACCAATCAACCATCCACTCTCAGCTAATGGGAATGAATGGAGTGACGATCGAATCTCCCGATGGTCCCTATCTCCAAGTGACTCTCAATGGACAAAACGTGTGCTACGGACACGACGATAGAAATGCCGTTCTCAGAAAGGTTCGACACCACTCTTCAAGCCGGTCAACGCTCCAGAAAGGGGTGTCGAGTAATTGAGCATTCAAAATAAAAATTTCTTACTTTCGTCTACTCTCTCCCTGACCCTTTTTAGCGTGTTTGGCATCATTGAGGTTCTGCAGTCCAAATTCAAATGATATTTTCAGATGGAGTTCATTAAGAAGAACGGATTCGGTGGAGCCTTCTCATGGTACGCCAAAAATATAAATATAATTAAAATTATTATGTAATTGTTCAATAATTTACATTGCCGTTCAGGACCATTGACTTTGACGACGCTTCCTACACTGTCCACAAGGCGATCAGGTTTGATCGATATCGATACCGTAACCTACCATATCTCTCCCAGGGACGGGCTCGCCGGTGCATCTCCTGCCACTCCTTCTCCCACTGTCGCAACCCCACCCACAAAGGCTCCTTCCACCTCTCGTCCCGCCAAAACAACAACGGTAATTCATAAAATTGTTTTTTTCATAAAAATATTATATTTCACATTTCAGAAGTCTTCTCCCACTATTCGACCTTCGGTGTCATCGATTGCTCCTCCTACCGTACCCTCCGTGACTCTTCCATCCACCGGTCCCTGCACGACAGGTATTGATTACTTTCCATCGTAGTCTCATCCAAGGAAAGCTAAGATAATATATGATATTTGTAAATGTTTGGAGATGTTTTATTTGGTATAGAAAAGGATTGCATTTGATTGAAAGATATTTGTTCTCAATTTTAATTATAATTAAAATATGTATTGTTTCAGGTGATCTCCGTGCCAATTCGAACGTGAAGAAGTACGAGCAGTGTCTGTTCGGATCATGGCTGGTTCGTGATTGTCCCCCTGGCACGATATTCGACGCCCTCACGAAGTCATTTATTATCGCACCCTGAAGATATCATCTATGCTATTACCTTGTACATTGTTCAATCTATACAGTTATCGAGATAAAAATTCAATTCAATTCCAATTTCCTTTTGTCGCAATATGATGTGGAGGAGATGCTGCGGTTGCATAACCCACTGAAAATTGCCTCCTTCTTTTGCAATAGACTATTTCTGGCGAAACTGAGACCTAACAACGCCGACATGATTTTTCTTCATTTGTATTTTTACCATATTCACAATTTACGGATTACTATTGCTACATGTCGGGGTGCGAGAGGTGAAACGTAACCAAATAGAGGAAAATATTCAATCAAGAGGAAAATCATTCGAGAAAAAATGCAAGATGCACGAAAATAGTGTTGAACGGAGAACGACGACGTAATCGCCGCCTGGCACCTGAGAATCGAAGCACCGCTGAGCGAACCCCTCATCTGAGGCTAGCTTGCAACAATACATTCCAAGCTCATAGGGCTTAAATATGGCCGCCTCCGCGAAAACAAATAGTTAATCGAGAACACAGAAACAAGTAGTCATTAGCAGAGGACAGGGTTCGACGATTTTTGATTAAAATGCAGCAACAAATATTTAAATGTTCATTGCAGTATGCGGTTATATTAAATAATTATTTATTGGCCATGATATTGAATATAATACCGCATTAAATCAATAAATTAAGGAAAATGGTTTACATTACGAACAACTTGTTAAAAAATCTAACTGGAAAAACCGAACTATAAATTCTCCAAGATAGGATGACCATCATGGTTTGGACCCCGAGAAGAAAGATCAGGGAGAGTAATGTGGTGGAGGCTCTACACAGCGAATATTTAGATCCGAATACTGCAAATGATATAGTATACGATCAATCATTGAGATTCGTGTTTAACAGACATTTACTGCGCTGGTTTCTGATCTACAGTGACAATAGGCACATTGACGAATTCACCAGATCGTTTTGTGTAGTTGTAGAAGTTGATGAAGATCTACAATATTTCAACCTCCTTTTCATTTAAAAAATGTTTGTTTGTAATGTCTTCATTGTGTAAAATTAAGATACTTCGCAAGTTTCATAGGTGGTAAGTTAACATTTACATTCCCACAATTGGGAATATCGGAATTTGAATTTTGCACTTGTCAAATTTGAGCAGCATTACTTCATAATACTACCCGTCGAGGATATTCCTTCTCTATGATGTTGGCCTAACTAACCAGGCGAAATATCGGAAGGAACGTTGTCCGCTTTCGCCAACAAAGTGTAGGCTGTACCTTGATTGCGTAGCTCCATACTCCGGCAGCAACGAATAAGACGATTGCTGTGGAGACAGGAGACAAAGCGTCCGTCAGCATTCTGTCCTTGTTCAACAGCTGAAATTAGATGTTTTCTCCCTAGAAAAGTTAATGTTTACGATTTTGTTAATCTCTCGACTTTTAACGTTTTCTCTCTCATGAATCCTTTCACTTTTTTTATGCGGAACACAGTTTTTTTAAATATATATTTAAGTATTTCAAAAATAATATTACCAAGTAGAATCCCCTGGCGATCTTGATGACCACGTCGATTATCTGAAAACCGTAATTCAATTGTAAAATTTTCTACACTTTTTCCCCAATATATTTGTTGTAATGAAAAGATGTATAACCTACCAAAATAATGATAACAACGATTGTCGTGCTGGATCGTTCGTTTCCTACGGCGTCGATTTCAATGGAAATCAAAACTACCATTATGACCAGAACAATCGCGGCCCTTCGCAACTGAAAATACACAGAATTGTAATTACCGTTTCACATCCAAAAGCAGGATACTACTCCAGAAAGGCCGCAAACGAGAGATACCATTTCACTTTCACACAAATCTTCGACAGCTTGTTGGCACTAACTGTTAGACGAAAATACATTTTCTCTTATGTAATCTTGAAATTAAAAAAAATATTATGATAAACATACATCCGTCGTTAGGGACGACCACAATACGAAAATAGAGAGAACAATGTTGAGACTGACGAATCCCCAAGCTGCAGTCTGAAAAGTATTATATATTTTATCGACGCACTAGGGCTCAACAGGTTAATTTATACCTTCTCAGGTGAAACAGTAAATCATGATTTTCTATAGACGAGTATTTTATGGAGAAATGATAGAATACGAATCCGTAATTTTATTTTTATTCCGTCCATTATTTATTTCCGTCCAGATGTAAACACAATTACCTTGACATGAGCACCGCAGCAAAAGGAATGCCGAAATGATGAATCGTCAGAATCATACGACGAAGACATCTCAAAAATGGATAGATTCGCTCATTCACAGGAAACTCGCAAATTCATTTCTAGGTATGTTTCACTGGCTCTATTGTAAAAATTAATTTCAGATTTGTAGTTGATTATACCAATGAGGATAGGGAAGATAATTGTTTGAACAACAAATAGAAAACAACAACATGAGTCGCGCAAGAAGGTTTGAGAAATAGGAGACGAAATTGTTCATAAAAAAAGTTGATAACAGGAGCCATGAGTTCAGCTTAGCAGGAAAGTATTTTAAAATTCATTTAGTATTTGTAAACGTGGGCAGTGAAACATAACATCAATATATCGGAAAAGGGAGATAGGAGAAAGCCTTTGATGTCGTGGAGAGAAGTAGAGAAAGATAGAAAGAGAGGAGAGGGGCTCGTGCTAGCCTGGTTACGTCAAAGCCCACGTCTAGTTCTTTTTTCAAAGTGGCATCAATAAACAAATTTAATGGGAAAATCCATCAAATTTACACAATCGAAACATACATGGCTTTGGATAGACAATTTCAGCTCAACAGTAAGGAGGTGTTTCGAAAAATAGTTACTAGAGGAGAAGGGGAAGACGGCAGACCTGAATTTCAATTGAGGAGAGAGGGAGGGAACAACTCCGACAGAGAAAAAGAGAGAAATGGACAGAGTATGAGTCAGACTCGTGCGTAGAGGGAGCGAAAAGCGAAAGAAGAAGAGACGTCACAAGGACTGGTTTAGAATTTTCGTGTGCAGAAGATCCCTTTCCTAGATGATGGATACGACCTAAGGCCTTCTCGTAGACTCCATTATGTGTGGTTCACGCAAAATCGAAAATCGGGTGTTCCGGAATATAGGGAAACAATAGTTTTGTCACAGTATGCTGAGATTAAGACGTGTTATTCGAAAAGTAAACGTGACGTGGAGAGAGTTAATACTGGCAGCTTCGTTCCATCAAATCTGTCTCCAATGGCAACGTAAGTCAAAAGTTCGAGCAATTCACTGAAAATTCTCTTTGCTACGTGTTTATGTACTCATGTTTCCACTCATTTCTGGCTGTCGCATTAGGACTAAATACGTTTATCATATTGAAACGGCAGTTGACAATTTTGAGATCAGATATTTAATACTCGAGTAGTAACCAATATGTTACTGAACGGAAATATCGAATGGGGAAGAATGAGTGACAAATATGTGATGAAGTATTCAAAAAAAAGAGAACGAGCAATTAACATAATCGAAGCCACAATTATTACAGTGGTATACTATTTCATGAACAACAATAAAAGTACTGTAACGACGACAAATTATCGATTGGTTTTATGGGGAGTACTGTGGCGGAGGTTCGACGGCAGCCTCGACGAACATGGGTGCAGTCGGTTTCTCCATTGGAGGAGCTGAGGGAGAGCGAGGAGCGGGTCTGACATTGTTCAATTTACATACAACCAACATTATGGTGAAAAAGATATATCAAAATATGAAAAATCGCGTAGATCATTCATCGTACGAATTAAATTGCCATTGTCGTAATGCGCACCTGACGATGGGATACTTCTGGGTTGTTTGGACGACTCTGACTACAGGAGCAGCGACGATCCTCTCTGGTCTTCTGTTGACGTAGGCGTAGAGGTTCACGAAGATCTGCAATAAAATTCGTTTTTTTAAATATCGAAGTCAATCACGTCCCCAAGATGTAAAACAACTCCCTGGCCAAATAATTCGTATAAAATCAGAACAGATTCGTGCGATTATTGTTCAAATCTAAGGGGTCTTTCGTATCTGCGCACCTTGACCCCTTTCTGGAGGTTGAATACCGTGTAAATATGGTACCGTGATCGCGTAGATCCAGATGCTTGCTGAAAGGAAGTATCCGAATATAATCATTGCGGGCGAGTGCTGGCTGGTTGAGGCGGACGAGAACATTAGCTGTGAAAATATATATATATTATTGTATAGTAAGTGCAAATATTTATAAGATGGGAATAAATAAAATGCAATAGTTTCAAAAAAATAAAAATAAAATACCACATATAATCCGGTGTAGATGCGTTGAATTACCTCCACCGCCTGCAATTTATTTATATTTATTCTAATGCGAAGTATTTAAACAGCAATGTACAACAAGCGAAGAGTATTGTTCTTCGGTTAGTGTTCGTTTATGAAATATATTTTCTCTTAAATTTGCTTGTAAATAGCCGTGCAATAATATCGAATAATCTTATTTGCGAAGAGAAACACCATTGGGGAATAGTAAGGAAAGGCGTTTACCATAACCACAATGGCCAGTACGATGGAGCAAGAGCGTTCGTTTCCCACTGCGTCCACGAAGATTGCAATGACGAGGCCCATTATGAAGAGGAAGAAGATGGCGATTGCTCCCTCAACATCAATTTTAAACATAAATAAATTGTTCATACACCCTAGTCCACACCTAATCGTTCTACCCTTTTCAAACCCTACGATTCGAGACGCAGCACAGAATGTGAGAGTTTTTCTCACTTTCCCACACTTTTTCTCTATTATTTCGCGACTGGGTGTTTAACAGATGTGCAATTTAATGAGAAGGCGAAATCTCTATTATCGAACATCTCCTACGATTGTTTAGGCGAGAGATTCAGGATTCAAAAAAAAAATTATATACTTAATTGAGAACTAAAATTATAGGGTTGAAATGTTGCCGTGCTCAGTCGGGATATTTATTTCAGCTTTCGCTACTCCCACTCTCCAAAACTTCGAAACGGGGATTTTCTGCAAATCTTTTTGGACAAAAACAAATTTAAAAACCTGATAAACTGACCACGGAGAGTATAGTCAACCAGAAGAAAGCGACGGTCGCGATGATTTGGAAGATGACGAAGCCCCAGGCAGCAGTCTGATATAAGTGAATTATGATTATTCACATTCTCATCAAATCGCATCGCTCTCATAACCACATAATAGCCGATCGTAATCTACAAAAATCATTGTTTTGCCTCTGATTCTACCAATACATTTCGGTGCTCACCTTCACATGCGCCCCGCAGCACAGAGAGTGGCGATACGTGTAGTCCTCGAGTGGAATCGACATCTGCAAAGGTAATGGTAAAGTTGGAGTGAAGAGGACTTTACGTCGACAGGCGACTACTCTGCCAGTGACGGAGTAGGAACGTATATTTAGGGGCCACAACGTGCTCAGCGGAATTGACTAGGTGGGGTGAAATTTAGTGTCAACATGTCCCTACATGTCTGATTAAGATGAATCTTTTCGATTTAGCTCGATATCTTATCTCTGAACCGAGTTACACTTCCAAAACCACGCGCGCGTCGACTGTTGTGAGACGGGGGAAAGCCGCGATGGGGAGAGGGAGAGGCGGAGCCTATTCGCCCTTCTTTCTAGGGGAATAGCGCGCTTAATTGGAGATATTTTGATGTTGTGTCAAAAGGTAAGTAGTTTGTGAAGGTATGGAGAGTACATTGGCGTCTCAATTTGGAGGATTGAACATGTCAAAGCGGGGCGGGAGTGGAGGAACATAGCGCGCAATTGCAGAGGATGTGTAACTGCGTGCATGGCGCAGTGGGTTGAGCGTTTGCCTAGTGATCGCACACCAGCATGTTTAATTCCCCTTTTGCGAAAACCGTTGCTATTTACAGTAAAACGGAATGTCGATACTCTCGTACTCGTATTCTCGCACTATTTTTGCAATCGAGAGCATAATTCAGGATCGCCGATTTTGATTTCTTTTTCTCTTGTAATATTCCTTGAAAAATCAAGAGAATAAAATGCGGGTCTATCAGGAGTTGTGAGTTCAGTGATAAGCCCAATTTCGACGATTTCGAAATTAAATTTCACTTTTTCGACACATCAACGTTCTCTGATCAACCCAAATATAGGCGCAATCGATTGCACTCATCAAGACCTCTAAAACAAGCTATAATATGACTCATATCGTTTCGAATTACGCTTGTGCTCTCAAATTCTCATTTTTTGTCGAATCCGGGTGGGCGATAAGTGGGCGGACGTTGTGGACCCTACGTATATTGCAGACGTAAATCGACAACATGCAATGGCGAATAAATTTGAATGCGAACGAGAACATGAGAGTCAAGAAAATGATGATGACAAAAAGAGAAAGATGAAAGATGAAGTGTCAGAATGCTCTGAGGCAATTCGAAATTGCTCTCATTTCAGGAGCGGCCTTGCGGAAATGAATGGGTAGACGATAGAGTGTGCGATGTGAGTCCACAGTCTCTTCATTACACACACTCTCTCATTCTCCGACCGGTGAATAGAGTGTGCAAAATGAGGAGAGCGTGGTCTCACATCTCGCACTCTAGTAGACGAGAAATGGGGAAACAGAAGAGAGAAGAGTAAGGGAGTGTGATAAAATGTGCGACGCAAAAACACAGAATCGAGGATAAGCGTATGCATTTACTCTCCTTTCACTCAAATTTTACTGAAATCCTTCCTCGCCCAGAACGAATACATCTAATATTGAGTCTGAGGCCAAGTCTCTCGTTTTCCCCCACTCTCTCCATGTACAGGATTTCCCTTCAGTGAGAGAACTCTTGTTGGTGTGGTGTGAAAGTACAGTAGGAATTACGGTAGGATAAGAGAACTGAGCTCAGATCCGAGTTTATTTCACTACTAATACACAAGGAAAACGATGGAAGAATGAGGGGTAGATGAAGTGGTGGTTCAGTGGTATGGCGCAATGGTATCCAGGCAGAGTACGGTATGCTAAGATCCGAAGATCACGGGGTAACGAAAGATCCGGAGATCACGGGGTAACGAAAGATCCGAGGATCACTAAGGCTTAGAGCGGAGCTCGGCCACTGGAGGAATGGGTTCTGGACGAGGGAGCGCACTCACAACGTCGATACTGGCATGTCACACATCGAGAGAAGGTCTCGGCGACTTATATACGGGGAAAGTGGGCCAATTAGCATGAGATTAGACCCGTAGCCAGAGATGCTGCAGACAGTCAAACTCAATTGCCATGGTAATTGATATGATAATTGATATGCAGATGGGTAATCATGGATTACCGCACGTGCGAATAGAATGGGATTAGCAAATAGACTGGAGTTTGGCCGAGTCGCATTGGTATTACATAGAAATGACGTAATTGGATTGATTAGATTGGATTAGTACCGGTAATCCGGTACACTCCTGCCTGGGGATTGAGAGAAGTGGGTGTCGATGACGGTAGTAGTAGAAGAAGACGATAGAAGTAGCAAGTGGGGAGACACATAAGAAATTGGTAGGTCACAAAAGCGAAGCTACTGTACAATAAAACACCAATCAAACGCAAAGTTGGCTTGTTTGGAGTGTTGGATTTATAGAAAATGGAATAGGAATATGATAATAATGGGATCGCTTAGTTGCGAAAGTGGGTTTATTTAGAGCAATTATTAAAATTACTCATACGGAGTATGATCCTCCCGCCTTGGGGGATGAAATGGGGATTCTCATGGCGGATATTCATGGAATGGCATTTCGTCTTCCGAATCGGAATAGTTGGAGTCAAATATCTGGCCCATTGCGGAAAACGGGGCATTCTCGATGGCAAGGTGCTGTAGGAATAGCTCATCGAGTGGGTCAATGGGATCATCTTCGATGGCGTTGTTGATGAGATCGGTGAGATCGTCATCGTTGGGATCTGGTTTGGACGATGGGGTACCGATGACCATTGGTCCGAGGGGACACTGCACGAGTTGGAGTCCACTAGGCAATTGGATTGTCTTGGATTGTTTCGTGAGTGCATGAGTGGTATCCAGTCCGAGGAGGATTTCGGGAGTAATGGTGTGCATTGGAATCATTGTTTTGGGGATTCGAATGGACTTCTCCTCGAGCAATTCGATATCGGATTGAGGGAGTGAATCGACCACCATTGAAGGGATAATGGGGCCGTCGGTTACCATGGCTTCCACGGAGTGAACGCCAGTATTCGTCATGAGATCGAATTTGACAATGTCTCGTGTCTGGGGTCCATTAGAGCATCCTCCAATTCCAACGACAGTAGTGGTTTTCTGATGGATTGCAGTGAGATTCAGCCGATTGGCGAGATCTCGACTGATCATAGAGATTTGGGATCCCCCATCTAGGAATACGGTAGAATCACTTGCAGTACCGGTATCTGGATTGCGGATGACTGCGAGGGATGTGAATAGGCGTGTGTGAGCGTGAACTGGAGTATTCACTGTCATTGCAGCCTGGAGTGTGGTATTGAATGGGATGGAAGGGTTACTCGATCGACAGAGCGATTCGTGGTGTTTTTCCTTGCATTTCGCACACTTGGATGGACAATCGGCATAGTTATGGCCTGATGTCAGGCATTTCCTGCAGATTCGGAGTGTCCCGATTTTGGCATTGCGTTCCTCAAGTGATGAGTACTTTTTGCACTTTGTGGAATGATGAGGAAGGCCGCAGAAGGCACACTTGGGTTGATCCATGGGTTTCTCCTTGGAAGCCTTATCGGTTTCATGGTTTCCTTGTTTCGGAATGGGCTGGATGGAAGGCAATGGGAGGCAAGAGAAGGCATTTTCGACTGCACGCAGTTCGAGTTCTTCTCTCAGTTCACGTTCCATGAACAGGAGAGCTTCCAGTATGGTTTCGGGCTTCAATTTCCAGATTTGGCGTACGAAACCGGAATGCACATGGCTTGCGATCTGTTCGATCAGAGGGAGACAATCCAAGTTTTTGGCATCGTTGATATGGTATACCAGATTGATCATGTCACGCACACAATTCATCTGATCCTCGACTCGAGGTGACTTGGGTTTGATACCCATGAGATTCTGGAAGAGGAGTGCAGTGGAATGGTCGGAACGATCATAGGCAGATTTCAACCGATCGATGGTCTGAGAGTAGAGATCCTCTCGGATTGGAATGGATTGAACGAGTTTCAACGCATCCCCCTTCAGAGAAGAGCGGAGATAGTTGAGTTTCTCGAGATTGGATAGATCGGGTCGGGATCCGATTATGGTATTGAACTGAGACTGGAATGAGGGCCACAATGTGATGTTGGCACCATCGAATTGTTCAATTCTGAGAGGAGGAAGGGGAGGGAGGGGACGGTTCAAATTTGAGAGATTGCGTGGAATGGAGTGGGAGACTGGGTTCTCTCCATCGGAGCACTCGTGGCATGTGAAAGTGGGTTGTCCTCCTTCTCACACTTGACTGGATTGACTGGGATGGGAGAATGCGGCTGCATTGATCGTCTTCTCATTCTTACTGCACTCATCGCACGATCGGCGCGACTCGTCTGCTTCTTGGCGAATTTGCATAGAGTGGCCTCGTCGAATGGAAGGAGGCTGGCCTCGTCGTGGATACTCATCAGATTATGGAAAAAAGTGGTTTCCGAACTCTTCAGAGTAGGGTCATCGAAGGATTCAATCGATTCTCTCAATACCGTAATCTGGTCACGGTAGTCATCGAGGACAGATTCGAGATCGACCTTGCTTCGGATGAGATGGGATGAGGGAGTGGAGTACTCTTCGATCGAGTTGGCATTGAAAAGCTCATTGGTGTAAGTTTCAATGGAATTGATGTACTGCTTGATATCCGATAGGAAACCTGATAGGTTACCGTATTGGTCTGCAAGTCGGGATGTCATGGCTTATCAGTGGTTTGACGGCCGCGACGGGTTTGCTGCCACGCGGGACTTGGACGGACTAGGCTCTTGAATTGGCCTAATGCACCATGTACAGGCTTCAGTGAGAGAACTCTTGTTGGTGTGGTGTGAAAGTACAGTAGGAATTACGGTAGGATAAGAGAACTGAGCTCAGATCCGAGTTTATTTCACTACTAATACACAAGGAAAACGATGGAAGAATGAGGGGTAGATGAAGTGGTGGTTCAGTGGTATGGCGCAATGGTATCCAGGCAGAGTACGGTATGCTAAGATCCGAAGATCACGGGGTAACGAAAGATCCGGAGATCACGGGGTAACGAAAGATCCGAGGATCACTAAGGCTTAGAGCGGAGCTCGGCCACTGGAGGAATGGGTTCTGGACGAGGGAGCGCACTCACAACGTCGATACTGGCATGTCACACATCGAGAGAAGGTCTCGGCGACTTATATACGGGGAAAGTGGGCCAATTAGCATGAGATTAGACCCGTAGCCAGAGATGCTGCAGACAGTCAAACTCAATTGCCATGGTAATTGATATGATAATTGATATGCAGATGGGTAATCATGGATTACCGCACGTGCGAATAGAATGGGATTAGCAAATAGACTGGAGTTTGGCCGAGTCGCATTGGTATTACATAGGAATGACGTAATTGGATTGATTAGATTGGATTAGTACCGGTAATCCGGTACACTCCACTCTAGAATAAACGGAATATTGTTTCATAAAGTGGGAGTCCTACACAGAGCGCGAAGTCTCTAACTTGTCGACATCTAGAGAATTCAACTCTCTTAGAGAATTGGCGAAATAGTGCGTGTATTCAAGAGCGTATAGAGTAAACTATCTTGAATACAAGAGACATGGAGTATCTAGATGTCGACAAGTTAGAGAGTTCACGCTCTGTGTATCTCACTCTCCACGCAGAAACAAACAGACTTGTGAAAACACCGTAAATACTCTGCTTGCATAGTAAGAAAATAGCTCGTGTTGCTACTGGAATCAATGGAGGAGAGGGGCAAGAGCACGAAAACACAAGAGGAAATGTATGGACAAGACAGAAAGGAGAGGGAAGAGTGACAGAGAAAGAGAGAACGAGAGAAGAGAACTAGCCCGTGGGTGTCATGGCACCGCCGTTTTTTCGTCTCGGATTTCCCTCGAGGTTTTCAGTGACAGAACTAAAAACGGAAAGAACTTTTTGGTGTCTCCATAGAAACGTGGAAACACAACGGAATAAAAAATGTACATTTTCCAAGTATCGGCGTATTGTTGAGCGATTCCATAGAGAAAAAAAATTATGAAAAAAATATTATTTGCACATCGATGTTCCGTATTACTATGAGTAAAGTGGATGGAATACCTGTCACTAATTGAGTAGCAATGAAAAATATATATATTGTGGAAATGAGCAGCGGTAACATGCCATAACATGGAGTAAGAAGAGAGGAATCCAGTACAATCCACAACTGACCCCAGCTAGTCGTGGAATCCCTTTCAGACTAAAGCAATCGGTCAGGCAGTGTGGACAAAGTGAATTGGTTCGGAAAAGAGGAAGAAGCGGAGAAACACTCAGTTGACGCAGAGAAACGGGGAAAGTTTGTTAGAGCGAGAGAGTGGAAGGTCGTGTCTGGCGGAAGAGACTGAGAAAAAAGCGAAAGGGGAATTAGTAGAAAACAAGAATGAGTCATCCCGCTGCCCTAAGGCTATTTACTGTTCTTCTTCAATTATACGTATTCTGTTATGGTAGACAACGGCCAATAAAATATGTGAAAACCAGTCGCGACAAAGACCTTAACTGACCATGCCGCTAGGTCCTCATGAGACATGGAAGTGACTGAATGTTTTTCCTCTGCACCTTAGCCCCGCCTCTCTCAAGTTTAGTCACTGGATATTTCGAAATGCTCATCCCGGTTTCCCTCAGGACGTAAACTCGTTTTTCCTCTTGTTACGTCACAGCATACTCTCAGACTCTTCTCTCCCTTTCCTCGTCTATTCTTAGCTTCATGTCAATGTGCGTCACGAACTCAGCCATAACTCAATTTGATGGCGAAACAAGAGCGAGACGTTGTAAAGATGCAGTCCAGACAACTGTTACGATGTTTAGTAATAACCTTCTCTGTATAATGAACTAATTCATTGAAAACATCACAACGTGTGCCAACCTCTCAAGCGTGATTATACGAAGGTCTGGTGCATTGTCAATCAAAAGGATGGGAGGAAAGAGATGAATCCCATTTATCTTCGCACAATGACAACAGTAAGATTATGGTAAATAATTAAGACTATTTGTGAGCAGCTTCTGGTTGATAGTTAACGATATGGTAGTTTTCATGAGTCGCGCAGAGATATTGGTGGCAATCTATTTTTGCATATGATTATAGCTGGAATATTGCCGGAGATCTGTCGGTTGATCTAAATGAATGCGCTGAAACATATTTGTAGAATCAACAACGGAAATAAATAAGTATTTTTTCGACTAGTCGATGGATTATTTCTGCGATATTTGAACGTCTCTCAGTAGAGGTTCGGTGGCGCCTTCCTCGGGACATCTTCTGACGTGTCGGTAGAGGTTGATGAATACCTGCAACAAATAATACTTTGGGCATATAATATTCAGTACAAACGCACAATTACAATTGTAAAAATATATAAATAATACACAAATAATATTCAGAATAATAAAAATAATTTCCAAAGTAAATAAAGATTAGACCCCGATGGCGCCGATGTCGATGATCGCATATAGAAAATGCCCAAATGAAGTCAGGCTTGATGAGTACCGGTCCAATTCTGCCGAATTCGAGTAAACAATCTGGGAATGTGGGAGTTATAATACTTTTTAGTACCGGTTTTTTTACTACGTAGTAAAGGTAAAGTTACTACCGGAATCAAGAGAACTTTACGTCGGCCAGCGACCACTCTGCTGGGGCTCACCGGTAAGACCGGTTTGCTAACTATGTCTACGTATCCCCTGCTGACCGGGCTTCTGGGTCACGCTACCTTCCGCAATCAAAGTTGCTACCAATTATACCGCCACCGAGGGGGATTGAAGGCTTGGTGATAATTATCACGTGGTATAACACCCAAATTATACTCGCATGGAAAAATATTATGCAACTCTTTTGATGGCATTTATTAGCACATGCTCGCTTAACTTAACTTAACATGCTGATCTTAACATACGTGATAATTATTCACCGTCAAAGAAGCATTGTACATATTGTATGTGGCATCCGTAGCCTGGAAATTACAAGTTTCATTGTACGATCACGGGTAAATTTCGATCGAGACTATTTCATCGACAACTGTTGATAAATCAAGGCACAATCAAAGTTCATTTTTAGAAATAAATGAGAAAAGCTGCACAGAGCTCTTCGAAAACGTTTGCCACTCTCCTCACACCGCACGCTCTCTCCGTACATGAGAGAGTGTGTGGAGTGAGGAGAGTGGCAAACGGCT
Source organism: Pristionchus fissidentatus (assembly GCA_036245785.1). NCBI lineage: Eukaryota > Metazoa > Nematoda > Chromadorea > Rhabditida > Neodiplogasteridae > Pristionchus > Pristionchus fissidentatus. The sequence goes on from BTSY01000002.1 coordinate 13,314,926, forward strand.
TCGAAGAAACGAAACCTTGGCAAAGCTTTTTCCTAGCAAATGTGTAATTAAACAATATTTGTACCCAGATGATGATAGATATGCCAATCGAACATGATCGCTCGTTTAGCACAGCGTCAACGAAGATCGCATTCAATACTGCCAGGATAGATAGTGAGAAGATTGTAGTGTCTGATCCCTCCATTATAAATATGATTAATACACTAATTAATTATATGTCTCCTCACATGTCGACATTCTTGGAAAAAAAACTATAAAAACTGATGTGAGTAATAATCAGAGAAACCATCACTGAGAGTAGCCTGGATCGGAAGACCATTTTGGCTCCCTACTCTCACCATTTCGATGATAGTTGGCCAACATATAACGACTGAAACGAAATTTGAGATGAAGTTGAATACGACATACGCCCACGCAGCAATCTGATAAATATTTAATTGAATTATATAAAAAATACTATATATTACATGCGTACAAACATAAATACATACATTTGGAATGATCCTATGCTCACCTTTAAATTCTTTCCAGGCGGGAGTGAGTGGAAACAATTATAATCCGGACTCAGTTCCAACATCTAAAAAATTGAGGGAATGAAATAGGAGACACATCATTCCACAGGCCGGTCTATCTTACAGAAAGGCCTTTGGAGTGAGAGAACTGGTGAAATCGAGAGGGACTCTCTCACTTTAGCATACTCTCTCGCTTCAATCCGGATCTCTAGGTTTAGAATCATGTGATATATGAGATCTTGCGCAATCAAGAAAGATATTTTAGAAGAACAAACAAATTGCACATTTCATTGGAATTCGTGTGCTGGAATTGCATCAATTGGAAACAACGAAAAGAAAAGGAAATAATTGGCTGGAGCAAAATAGTGGGATAAGTATGACTAAACTAAACTTTTCCGAGAGAGGGAGAGAGAGAGAGAGAACCACACATTCTAATGTCCTCAAAGACAACATTTTCTCCCTAAGGACGCATTTTCGTTTAAACATCCCAGTTCTTCGGATGTCTCATCTAACACACATGCAAAACTCAATTTGATGCTGCAACAAAGTATGTTCAGCTGACCGAAATGGGCGACATAAAATATTAATCACAAACGAACGAGCATTTAAGGAGCTTGTGGCCGCATGTTTATCAAAGTGAAGTTCAAGGGGAATATTGAGGCGGTTGTTCGACTACTAGCATCGATTCAGCAGGATTTTCCACTTGTGGAGTGGAGAGTTTGACACGTGCGGGCTCGGCGGGAGAGGCAGAGGATCTGCGAGACATTGAACTTGCACAATTTTAACCACATTTTATTCTACCAATACGGTCAATTCTCGTTTAAAACGCCAATTGTAGAAGAAAAATAAGATTACGATATAAACATTGTGCTCGCTGACCCGGTGGCTGTGTGCTGACGCTGATTTTATGTCTGATCAACGTGCACGATCGGCGCCATGGAATCAGGACGATTGTTGACGTAATCGTAGAGATTTATAAACACTTGAAATTTTTCGAACATGCTTTAGAATATAGTAAAACAAGCAAAAAGATGCCGAAATTGCGTAGATCCACAGTCCCGCAGTCATCAGAGAAATTAAACCTTCTTCAGTTATCTCCGGCGCTCCATGAATCTCGTCTACGAACAACAGCTGAAAATTGTATTTTGGAAACATCGATTTGGGTTTGCTCATCGAAATAAAACAGGAAAAAACATCACCATAAACAATCCTCTCCCAGCCATGATCAATGTATTCAGTACCTGAAAATTACAAATTAGTGTTGTGATGATGAAAATAATTAAAAAAAATTATTCAAATAATTATTTTTCGAAATAACCATTAGTATGATGGCGATGATAATGGAGCAGGATCGTTCGTTTCCCACTGCATCGGCGAAGACTGCGGCTATTATTGCAACTACGACAAGCACGAAAACGACTTGTTTTGCCTGAATATCACATTTTTGTTTAAGAATGAGCTCCTATTTCGTCATTCTTCGATCAAAGTCCAAGAAGTCGAGACATTCGTAGTCATTTTTCTGCTAAATACCACGTCGAAACGTGCAAAATTACACACCCTCATTACACACATACAAATGCATTCTCTAGTCAAACAAAGTTTTTAGTAAGACCAAATATTCTGTATCGCACGTACTAGAGAAAAAAAGTGCAGTAAACCAGAATCAAGAGAACTTTAAGTTTACATGCAACTATTTTCCCTGGGTTCACCGGCCTTTATTAAAGAGTCTAACTGTGCAATCGCAGGAAAAGACGTGAAAATATTGAGAAAGAGTAATAATAAACAACTGCATTTTGCCGTTCGTCCTTAAAAAAAGTAACCGCTGCTGTTAGAAACATCCGGAAAATGGCCACTGTTGAGATTATGTTGATGATTGCTATGACCCATGCAGCTACCTACAACGATTCTCACTTGCTTTCGACAATTCACAATGTGAAATAATTATTCTGGATAGGAAAAAGAATTGACGTTCAGTGAATCTGTTACATCAACGACAAAAAGTGAAATAATATCGCTTACTTTTACATGTGCTCCGCAACACAAAGTGTGTGTAGTCCATTGGCCATTCCTCTTCAAAAGGTCTAGATGAAATAAAGCGAAAAGCTATTATTTAAACCGTGGTAGCTGGGGGACTTATTCCTATTCGACTGCTGCTGCGAAATTGCAATGAGCGGGAATAATTACAATTCGAGAAAGCGTCCAAGATCTCACCCGGAAATTAAGAGCGTTTGAAATGAAAAGAAGAGGAGAGAAAGGAATGAAAACAGAGGGCAAACGGCGAAGACAGAGGGCAAAGAGTTGTTTCATTCAAAAGGCTCAATCATTTTGCAACTCGAAACTGCATTGAACTGATGGGTGGAAACTTAAATAAAGTGTGTGAACGTTGAATGGGAACACGTGGAGTTTTCGACTGAACAAGTGAAAGACGAACGGATGTTTAGAAACAAATTAGAACCTTCTGGAACAGTGCGAGGAATAATGACTACTCTGAAGACAGAGGAGTACAGTGATAAATTGGCATGGCAAATGCCATTTAGCTGCGAATGAAAACACAGAGCCACACCCGCATAACTTCTTTCAAACTTGTCGCCTGCGCATCTCTGGTATTTCAGCCCCATTGGGGAACCACTGAAAAAAATTTATTGAATAGGCCGTAGGCATGTCTCAACACTATGAAAGTTAGGGGAGCAAGAAAAATTCCATTTAAGAATAATGCCCATTCAAAAAAGTATACGCAATAACTGAAAGATTTCGCAATACCCAAATAGTGACATCATAATCTCCAATGGATTTCACATATGACCCCACCATTATCAGATCCATTACCCCACCATCGTGTTGAAAAGTTATTAGAAAAAGAAAAAGTTTCCAGAAACTTCCGTCGCCGTCGGCCGTTGGTTTTTTTCAACCCCGTCTCGCGTAGAGCACGCTTTGTCTACTTCAGTTTCTCTTTCAATATCCGTTTCACGTCTCCCCGAAAGTTGATATCGCCCCGCTGAAGATTTTCATATTCGCGCCATCGCTAACGGGCGTAAGACGGTAGCTGAGTTTTTTGAATTTCACAATGCATCGCCTGGGAAGGATGTCCATATTCCGCTTTTCCTGTCTTCAGTCCCATTTTGCCCATTCCCCATTCCCATTCTTAGTACGCTCGTTTTTCACATCTGAAAGAGCAGGGGATAATGTATTTCGTCGAGAGTGAGGGGAAAAGAGCTGAGAGAGAAAGTGGATGACTCACTAAAAGATGGATCCCATTATGGAGAAGAGAAAGGGATGAGAATGATGGGGCGAATAATGGGATAGTAACGAGGACGGCTACAGTAAGACGGGGAGAGGCCAGTCTAAAGAACACACAAATCGAATGTTGAAATTTTAAAAACGTTCAAAAATCAAAGTTGAACGGCAATGGGAATACTCTTTTTTTAAATATGTATATTTGTTCTTTCAACACAAAATGTGCTAGTTTTAGAGATTGGTCATTATGTATACATCGGGAGCAGAAAAGAATCCGATAGGGGAATGTTTTCGACAGCCGCAGTCTATTTTTTTATCATTCGTTTCGGATTTGTATCCTGTCGATGTGCTTTTCTTGCGAGGATTGTTTGGGAGAGATTGCTAAGCTCTTTATCTTTTATGATACAAATATGGATATTTTTTTGTTTTCGTACTCGATACGAGCACTAAGGGAGATAACTACATTTGGGAATACAATAGCTGGGGAATGGAAAATCGAGACAAGCGAGGATGAAACGCCAGTATACATAACACGAACACACTACTGCTTTGCCAAATGAATTATGTTTTATGTTATGTGCCGTTTGGTTTCTTTCAAATGTTCATTCAGAAACATCAAACATCGAAATTATTGTTCATGAAAATAGATCGCTGTTGAGTTCAAGCCATAGGAGAAAGAGAGACAAGAATGTGACGTAATCAGGGACAGGAGGGGATCGATATCCAGTAGACGGCTACCGTAATATCTAGAATGGATCGGAGCACGTGCTGTCACAGTCGTCATCATTTGCTCCAGGCTGTCTGCAATGAGGAGAAGTTTTAAAAACTAAATTATTTTGACCAATTAAAAACGTGGCTAAAACGTGGCTAAGTATCTCCTTTTGCACTAATAAGGCAATCTCTAAAAAATGAAATAAAGAGTGAACTTTTGGCCTACCTTTCAACAGTCTCCGCATCGGCCACGACGTTTCTCCACACGAATCGGCCTCTTTTGTACTGGAGCAGGTTCAGGAAGATCTGAACACGGAGATATTACTAATTGAACTCAACTAATTAAATATTATTAATTAATCACTACTAATTAAAATTATTTACCGAAACACCGTAGACCATGACGACGATGGAAATGAAGAGAAGGATGCAGTAGAAGACGGCGAAGAGAGTCTCTCAAATTAATACAATACAATATGTATCAGTACATACAGGTTTGGGGGCACTGATCAAGATTTTTTATCCTTTTTATATTTCTTGAATCATGGCATAGTGGCACCCAGTTGGTTCAATTGGGTTCCATTGGGCTCAGGAAATTCGAGAATACTCACCAACGTCATGTTTGCTGTAGTAGAAGATGTAGGCCTTCTCTTTGGATAGGCTTTCCTTTGTGTACAGGAACTGGAAATTTAATTTTTTTACAATATTTTGTTTTAAAAATGTAATTCACCAACCAATGCGCAGAAACTCATCGCTTGCAGGGCGATCTCAATTATCTGAAAAGATTTAATGCAGTCTTAGAAATTTCGGTAAACTATTTTATCTGATAAACAGAAAAAATAGATGATATCTTGATGTTTGATGTCTCTGTATGATTTATGAAGTGTCCGAATATTTACACGTATTTCGAAGTCAATTATTTCTGTACTTTTGTATTTGGTTGTTTTGACAGATGTCACAGTCCCATTTATTAATAGAATATTAAAATTAATAGAATATTTTTAAATTCTACTCTTTCATGGCCAAAGTTGTGAGACTGTGCGCTGGAATTGTCCAGTTATCTTCCCAAACTAAACCCCCAATATGGCCTCACCCCAGTCATAATGGCGAGAACGATTGTCCATGCTCGCTGATTGACGGCGGCATCGTAGTAGACGACGCAGACGAGAAGAAGAGGAGGAATGACTGCCGGAGCGACCAGGCCTTGCTGCGAACAAATGCATTTTACAATCAATATTTTCGATATTTTTTTGTTTTGTTTATCCAAATTGACTAATTATACCATCCCACGCATTCACGCTGCAATTGGTTTCGGAACATGTGGTTGATCATACATCTGAGAGCGGTAAATACAGTAAGAAAGGGGAGTTACCGTACCCCGTAGAGAACGGCGTAGAAGGAGCAAATGAAGGAGTGGATGAAGATGAAGACGACGAAGACACGAGCAGAGGTCTGAGGAGAGAGGTTGATCTACCCATTATCGATCGGATATTGATGATGAATTTCATGTACAAATATTGAGTGTTACGCATGCGCAATGTGGTGGTGACATTAAAAAAATAGCCCAAATAGTTGCTGTAGACAACACCCTGATATTTTCTACAATTTCAACACTTTCGGAATTCCCGTTGTTTGTCTGCAATATTCAACCTGGATGCGGATGCTGTAAGTGCTGCGCTATGTGTTTAAAAAACAAAAGGAAGAAATAATAAACTTACAGTGACGTGAGCTCCGCCACAGCAGGTGTGGTAGTAAGTGTAGTCCTTGTATAGCATCGTCATCGTTGAGTTGAGACACTATCGAATAGCAATCAAAATAGAAAGAAAATTGGGCAATGTCTAAAGCGGCCTAATTTCCATGCACTGAAGTATGAGAATACGTAGGTGTAGTCAGATATAGGGTTCCAGAATTCTAGGAATGAATAGGAAACTCAATTGGAGTAGACATAACGCGATAGATAAAGTTATCTTTTTTTCGGACGGATTTCGAATATATCTTGCGTCTTACGTCTTGCGAATTTGACCGTTATACTAATTGGAGTCGGATAAATTGACAATCCTAAAAAATGTCCTCCAGAATGGGTAAGGAGTAGTGTTGTTATTTGGAATAATTCTATTCGCGAATAGCAAAGGTTATTCGCGAATAACTCTTTGTTATTCGCGAATAGGATTATTCCAAATAACAACACTAGTAAGGAGTGAGAGAGCGTGTAACACCTAGAGGAATTATTTCACAGTCACAAATTCTCTCTATGCTGCTCCCTTTCTGGAGGATGGAGGTTTCTGGTGGACGTGGTTGGAATCATGTGAATCGTTGGGGCAAGAATGGATGGAAAATGGGGAGGAGCCTCTGACTTCGTGGCGCATATCGACAAGCGAACGCATGGAAACGGAAAGAAAAAATGGGGCGACGGAGAGGAGAAGAGAGGAGAAAGGAGAAAGGAGATGTGAAGGGAGGAGGAAGGAGGATGGATGGCTGGAGTCTTCTTCTCTAGAAGGAAAAGGAGAAGGGAGAGGACGAAAAGGATAGGTTGTGAAATGCGATTCGAGGTGAGACGAAAATTGGTATGAAATGAAGACACGCGAATTGTGTCTTCTAACGTGTTATTTGAATGTATTCGAGGAAACGAGAAGACAAATTCTAGTTAGAAACAAGGGAATCATTCGTTATGTTAATGTGGCTTGCTGAGATGGATTAGTCGCTGTTCCGCTAAGGTCTCTGCTTTTTCCCCATTGGGCTCCCAATGGGAGAAAGATCAAAGGCGCCGCTGAAATACCACTGGGGCAAAAAATCCCAGAGCTGTTCTCCATTGTTTCACTGGAAAAATGAATGGATGAACGCATAAGACGTGAAATATTGAAATTGTTATTTTTCGTAAAAATCTCGACTGCATGAATGATGAAATCAACATTCTGAATTGGTTGATTCACAAGTCCAACGTGGCTCTGTGGCAGAAAGTTTCGCATTCCGCATTCTTGACAGGGATTTGGGAAAATAGGCATCGTCCCGGTCAGAAATGAACTTGTGATAAGAATAAACTACCTGTAAATGTGATTGCCATTCGCAATTGATAATCGAAAAGGAGTCCTTACCCTGATAAAACACACAAACATTAATGAAATGATAGAAATGAAAGCAACAGCTGCCGGTATTTCTGAAATGTAAGAAAATGTAAGAAGTAGATAGTGTTTTAATAAACAAATTCGGCATAAACTCTCACCGAAATTTTTCTCCACTCGTAAAGAAAGCCATCTTAGCTCTTCAATGACGAATCTTGGAAACTGCAATGGGCCAGAATGAGATGTCATCAGATGACGCACTTACTTCTCCCAATGAAGCGGCCAAGAACCACAACAATTCAACGCTCTGGAATTGTCTTTTTGTTGATAAAGGTAAACGGAAAGTTACTACCGGAATCAATAGGAATTTACTTTGACAAGGGACTTCTCTCCCATCGATAAGGCCGGTTGCGGCTGTTACTTTGTTGATAAATGTAACTTAATTACCATGGCCGATATCCAAATCCTACACGCGGCTTTGTTCTCGCCGCAATCCGCCATCACAATGATCATAATTAGTGAGAGTTGGAAGATGATAAAGAAGGAAAAAGAGTTAAGTGAAGACCATTGATTGTGATGATAACATCCATCGATGGTGAGAAAGACAGTGAGAAGACTGAACACTATGGAAACAGCTCGTTGCAGCACCTCAATTGTGCTTTCACTGAGAAAACATGATTCCAAATCAATAGAAAAGAGTCAGTTCGAAAGAACATGAAAGTGACCATTCGATAGGATTGGCAGGGCTGTGGAATGGTGTGAAAATGGGATTTAAAAAAAAACTTACGGTTATGTGAATCCTGCAGAAACTTGTGTATTTCTCAGCAGTCTCATCGAATTGGTCAGCCATGCTTCGAGTTTGGTCAGGGGAGAAATGAATATGAGTAGCACTTGAGATGAAATGAAGAGGGAGAAAAGAACGTGTGTGTGTTTGCCGTGAGATTCGATTAGAGAAGGACGGCAATATGGGGGAGAGAGGAGAAACACTTCCCGGAATTACTTGAACCAATGTTGCAAGAAGAGTTCCTGACGAGGGCAGAAATCAACCACGAACTGACATTCCATCGAAATGTCCTCCCCATTTTAAATTTCACGAGAGTGTGCTTTTCTCGAATAAGCGTATCATTGAGGTTGGCAAAAATGATGTTTATTTTCGAATCTCAAATTGCTGCTCCAAACAAATGTTACTTGAGAAGAAGTATTTAGTCTCCATACAGAATTCCCATTTACAAATGCTTGAAACGAAAAAAAACCAATAAATAGAAAAGTCAAATATCACAAGCAACATGACAGAATATAAATTAGACTCGCATTCGCTTCCTGAACAATACGTGGAACCCGTTTCTGAGAATAATTTCAATCTAATTGTAGGTGAATCAAGGCCAACTGTTTTCCAAACTGTCGCCATCCTAGTGAAGCACTGGGCACTTGAACAGTGCATCCACATTCGCAGGATTGGTCTGCTCGAGTTTGTGAAGGCGGACCTACAATTATACATTTATTCTGAAGACTGAAGACGACGGATATCTGCCGACTCCACTATCGACAATCTACAAAGACCTCACACGAAACCCCTTACACTGGCGGAATAAATGTAATTATTCGAATCCGCGATAAATTTAAATCTTCACTATTTAATTATGCTTTTTCGTACGTGTTTTAAACCACGCCCAGGGAAAGATTACTAAATACGTAACATGTATGAAATAGCTAATTCATTTGCGGAAACGCACTAGAACACCAATTAAAGTAATTGAGTAAGATGTGACTGCATTATAGGAGCTTAATTTCGTTACCCATAACAAATTTACATTTTTAAATGATAAATACAAACCAAAGGTAGGTTCTCGTAGACAGGGATGTTCAATGGGTGGTCGTCCTGTCCAAGCCAAGTTCTGTTGTAGAGAAGCTCGCCGATGCACGAAATAGCAGCGTAGTCGAAGTCAGACATGAGCTGAATGAGTTACAGATAGCAATGGAAAATATACAATAGAAGAACCTCTTCCATACAACAAAGTCAGGTTAGACATGGCATAAAAACTAATTGGACTTACTTTATTCGCCATGGTGTAGTCGACTCCTGACAGATACGGCAAGTCTTCGACTCCAAACACGCAGAGACCGTGCCTGCATTAAGCACAGCTTAAACATAGTTTGAACCGGAAAAACGTTGTCCTTATGTCATGTTGTATATATTAAATTTATCCAATAATACAATCATACAAATGTCAAAATATTACTTCATCTGTTTACCGAAGGTGAGAGATGCAAAAGTGAGAGGGTCGACAACGTTTCTCTTATCAACTTGAGAATATGATTTAAATTTCAAACCTCCAGTATCCACTTCCACAAGCATCGTCATGTCCGCCCCAATGGGTCAATCTGAGGAGTAATCAGTGATTAGGAGAGTTATTATTTCAATTATATAAAGCCAATATGTTTACATATTTGATGGAAAGAAAACAATACTAGGAAAGTATTGATGTAATACCTCGTCATGAATATGTGCTTATTGACGGACACAGGATGTTCATCGAGACATCTGAAATATTAGAAAATGTTTAAACTTCCGTTATACAATTCTCAGCACTTATTCAAGATAATTTTTAAGGAAGCAGTTCCAAAATTGTCCAACCTGTAAGGATAGCTGCCGGGAATGCCCAATTCCTTCGTAACAATCAGAGTTTGCAGAAATACTTCATCGATACCGTAACCCTGCAGTACCGTAATTCATCCTAATTGCTCCAAGAAATTCTCACATTTTTGTTCAATTCGTCCTGCAGCGGCTGATAATCGACATTGTCAGTGAGGAAATCAGCGGTTCTCCGTGAAAGCGTGACCTAAATATTCAAAATATCGATTTTGCAACCTCACCATTCCATACCTGTACCGATCCCTTTCCCCAGGTTACGTTCTTCTTTCCACACGTATTTCTGTCACCTGAGAAACGCAAAATGTGTGAAATTAGAACACTAGAATTAATTGATCCACCAACTTGCGTTCAAGGTAGTCGGACAGAGATCCAGTTTGCCCAAGTTCGTTTCCAAATTATCACAACGACCATCTTTAGAACATCTGAGAAGAAGGAAATTGTTGAATGAATACCGTTTTTTTAAAATGTGATGGAGATCGGAATGAGAAAACAAAAATACAAATTTTAATCGAATTTTTTTTCTTCAAATTGAACAATAACAGAAATTACACGATGCAAATGGAATGGATGTCTTGTCATCAGAAAAAAATCGTAGGCACTTATGTATGCAAAGAGAGGAACGTACTGCATCAATTCTATGTCGTTCGCTCCATTCATTGTCTGCATTATTCTGATAATCTCGCGATTCGACTTGATCATAATGTCGTTGTTCTTAAATTTTAAAGACAATTGATTTTAACATAAAAAAGGAGAAATCGGAATCGGGTTTTACCCGGGAAAAGTAGAATGAAAGAAAGAAATCAGGTTTTACCCGGGAAAAGTAGAATGAATTCGTATTTACATGTGAACATATTAAGAAAAAAATTTTAACATACAAAATCAAGATTTCACAACTTCTGTAGACGTCATATGTTTCACGTTTGATTCAGAAACTAGATAATTTGAAAAACATTGAATCCGAAAAGGCTTTTCTTTCAAAATTTTGGGAAAATATACCTGTAAAAATATGATGTAATTCCAGTCTTTGCTCTGCAGATGACGCAAGCAGTCGAAAAAAGCGTGTGTGTGGTAGTGGCCTGAACACAATATTACTTTCAAACATGATTACTTGATCACAGCAATTGTTCTGCAATTAGCTAAGTTTTTTATAAGAGAATTTGAAATACTCAATTCGATTAAAATACGGAAAACACTTCATATTGCATACTCGAACAACATTAAAAAAATATTACACAATTTGTTTAGCTCACCAGCCGAGTCAGTTTTGTACTCTTTTCCGGCTAGAACGACGTTTGGGAGACAGAATGCGAGTTGGGTGAAACGACTGTGAAATTCGGGAGTTGCCTGGAATCGAATAAATCAAGAATGTATGTTATTCCTATACTTGTTCATTTACTTATTCCCTTACTAGATACTTAAAGGGACCTGGCACTGCAAATGCAGTGAATTTCAGATTAAAGAGGATTTTATTCCGATTCGAACGCAAAAAATCGCATATTTTTACAATTTTTTTTTAAATTAGTTATGAAATTTTATGCGATTTTTTGCGTTCGAATCGGAATAAAATGATCTTTAATCTGAAATTCACTTCATTTGCAGTGCCAGGTCCCTTTAATAGAAAGTGAACTGTGATTGAGGCAAAAAAGCGGGTGCCCATGTGTATTATAAGATGAGGGAATACCTTGACATCGGGAGCGAAGCAGTACCAGTTCTCTTCTGAATACGTCACGGCCAATTGCTCCTCGAGAAATTCGTAATTCTAAATTATATTTGTTTTCTTTTTCTCAACAAACTTTACTTGTAAGTACTTTTAAAAACAGCAAGTGGAAATGTGAATTACGTATCATTCAGGTGGGAACTCAGTTGATATGAATGATATCAAATCGAGTCAGGCATGAATAGGCGAAAAGTGTACCCTGGGACGAAAAATTGTAGTAGAGAATGACTCACTTCGTGCACAACTTTTGCATACGCCATTGGATACCCAGAAGAGGGATTTCGTGCAGGCAGAATTCTATAACGGAGGACTTTCTTTATTTAATAAAAACCAATTTAAAAAAACAACAAATTTGAAGAAATATCCCCTTTACTTTTTTTTCTTTTTCCCCGTTCTGACCTTTGCCGAATCGCATTGCATCCCATGTCCAAATTGTTTGCCGGCACGATTTTTCGACGTTTTTCTCCCGCCAAACTTTTTGTGTAACTGTAATAATATTCTGTTTAGCTCTCGTGAGACAGTTAGAGATGATCTCTCGATTTCTCTTAGCTGGAGACAATGTCTCCAGAGAAAGGGAAGTTGGAGACTTCCCGCACAGTGTGGAAAGAAAAGAGAGAAATCGAAGCAAAACGGAAGAAGAGGAAATTCAAATTGATGATGGAGGATTTATTTCCAGAATAGACCTCACCTTACATCTCCATCGAATATCCGCTTACAGTTGACATCAGCCACTTCTGGTCGTTTCCTCAGCTGTGGAACGGTAACTGCGCTATAATCGGCCTTCTTTTTGGCACCTCCAACGAGCGATTTGAGTCGTCTTCAAGGAGAAATGTTGATTTTTTCATCAGTAAGAAAATACTTCATAAACATACAAAATCTCACATTATTTCTCGTTCCATTTCGGTCATATTCGCGTTGGAATAAAGCGCTCGATCTGAAATTCGTAAAGATGATTGTGAAAGGAAAGGTGTGATCGGCAGGTATGATTTTCCGCCTTATTGCGAAATTTCAGTGAAAATCCTTTTCTAACTTTATATTTATCGATCACCTGTGTAGATAACGTAGGCGCAAGCGGCTAGCACGATCAGAATTAAGATGTAGAGCACATTTCGTAGTCGATCTGTGCGATCTCCATAGAATTGGCCTGGACGATCTAGTCGGTGGTACAGCACATCGTCGTCTTTCATCTTAATAATAGATGTATTTAGGCGTGTTCAAAGGAAACGCGGTTACAGATAGAGAAAAGAATATTGCATAACGAAGTGAGCTCATCAAAGGTCGGAGTCCATGTGGAGGCCGCTCATACAGAGAAACTGGTTTGATTACCGGGTTTTGAGAGAAAACCTAATATTTTATCCACACCCCAGGATTTGAAAATTGATAAGAAGTATGGGGAAGATATTGGGGAGGGTGTATCCCCGAAATTAAAAAAAATGGCGGTCATCTCTGACACTGAGACTAAAGAGAAGACAGTCGGATGAATGGGCAGTACGGTTAAAGCAAACATACAGCTATGCAATGAGTATGTCGAATGAAAGTGGCGTAAGCAATCGTGCACTCTTTGCTAACAAAGACAAGGTGAATGAGTCTGTGGCAGAAACATGATTGCACGTTTAGCATTCCGAATACTTCTTCTGCCTGTGTGTTGAATCCCTCTAAGGAACGGATGCGTCGTTCAACAGTTTTATTATTGTGAGAGCATTGCGACAGAGAAGAATTACGGGGTTGATTTAGATCGGACAGTCAAGCGGTTGAAGTTGGAGACAATTCCTATAGCGACACGTTTCTTCTGATAAGAGGAGTCAGAGATGACAGCGAGAGCAAACACACATCTCTCTCACTATAGCCTTATCTTTCGATGACGGCCAGAGACAGAGAAGCGGGCGTGAGAAAGAAATCGGGTTTTACCCGGGAAAAGTAGAACGAATTCGTGTTTACATGTGAACATATTAAGTTGGAGAAGGCATATAAAGACTGATTTAGCTTCAGGCATCCAACTGAAAGGAATGGATCGTGGACGAGTTTCCCTGTCTAGCCGTCAGTAGGGATTAGGGCATCCACGGAGATGAAGGGAAACACCGGAATGTCGTTCGTCTAGGCGATGAAGGAGAGGATGAATCAGATGCGAGACAATGCGATGCAGTTATTCTGAACATATGCGGTAGCATTTTGCTCGAATTTTAATTATAGACAAATTAATTTAAATTTAATACCAACGAATCAGTCAAGAGTGAATAACCCGCGAAACAACATTCACCAGGGCCGCGTATCTGCCATCGAAATTGTTTCAGGCGCACGTAGAGAGATTGCGCATGAAGTGTGGTGAAACATGCGATTTTCCATAGCTATCCACTCGTTGGCAGGGAGACTTGTAGTTATCACGAAAAGTCACTGAAATGTCTCTGGTTCGGCACACCACAAATCCCATTTATTTATGTCATCCGCCGATCGTGGACATACATTTCGCACACTCTTGTTGTATTGCATTTTACTGCCTGAGCAAATCAATTTGTATGTTTCTTTCTTCCTTTTCTCTGCTGTCAGATGTTCCATTGACCACGACATCGAATATAAGATGACTGGAAACACTTATCACCAACACGAAAATATGGAAGCCCTCGCTTAACGAAAGTTCACACATTGTATCGTGCAGTTCATGGAGTGAAGTTCATATAGAGAGCATGTATTCTGTCCCGCAAAAACGTTTTGTTTACATCTTCCCTCGATTTTCGGGGGGGGGGGGGGTGACAATTCCGCAACCGACATTTCCGTAACGGCTTATAACTTTTCTCAAACTCGAGGAATCCGTATGAACTTTTCCCCCCTGTTAGTTATTTGCTCACCTCCATCGATTCGGCTTGTTGCTGTATTTTTCTGACCATTTTGAATTTTCTGCTAATTAGCCAAATTTTAATTAGCTAATTAGTTAATTTGTGGGTTTGAAAGCCCTCGTGATTCTGATCATAATAACACTTTGGTGGAGATATGCAGATAGGTTTAGAGCAGTTAAAAACCTCGTTGCGGAAATGTCGCGTTGCGGAATTGTCACCCCCTCGATTTTCATGAATGTACGATCATTAGTAACGACACCACAATTCCCCATGGGGAAAAATCCTCAGTCGAAAAAGGTGCGATGGTTTTTTTTAAAAGATCCGCTTCAGAGATGTTTTCAAAAAAATAGAAATCGAAGATCAGCGACCAGCTCCTTGCCATCTGGCCACTACCACTCAGAGAGTACTCAAGCGACTCTACAGTACATTCGGGAAATGCATCAGAGATTGGTACTGCAATCAAGAATTTAGAGGAATTTAACTTTTTGAAATGTCCATAACAGAAGCAATGAGCTGGGAAGAGTGGATGACAACGAGACTGTACTGTACAGTCTGTACAGAAAAAAAGGTAAAAACTCCTTTACGGAAGTTTTACAGTAAGGTGGATCGGATCGATAGTCTTCCGCAGCACACATCGAACGATTATGAAGTAAATAGTAGGGGAATAAGATAAAAGATTTCGTGAAAAATCGATGGCGTAGGAAGAGTGAAATTGCAGTAGATCGTTGCTAGTAGAAGATGTGACCTGCAATATGAACACTCATAATCGGCGACCGAGAAACAGCACAACAACGATGCATCACCTAAATACGGTATCAACCAAATTTTTCTAATTAGGATGAGGTTGAAGTTAGCAGCGTTTAGTTTACGCCGTTTATTGAATTTAATTAACTAATGCTTCTGACTTTGCTGGATCATTGCATTGTTTTGGAACATTTTGCGTTTTAAAGCACAAAATTTAAGCTATTTGTAATTTATTTTGAATTCGTGTGGAAGATACACCTGATCCGAAAGTACGGCAAATTAAGATAATATCTGTGTCCCGCCTTTTTTGTTTATTTTTCGGTAATTGAAAGAAATTTTATTAAATCAGTATAATAATTTTTACTTTGATTACGATGAACTCAAAAATAAACGCAGTTTATGATGAAATGGCAAATGAGAACATACACAACAGCACCGCATGTATCGCAAACTGACTGGTGCAGATTTTGAATATTGCATTTACTCTCACGCCGAATCGGTGACTTACGATCTCTTTTTTGATCATTTCTACGCATTTGAGCGTCTATTTTTTCATGTTCTCTATTTTGCGAGTATCACTTACCCTTTGGACGCTTAGTGAACGCTCTCAGCTCCTCCCTGGCTGTTAGTTTTCCTCGTTTAATGCGCATCTGCGATTCGTCCCTTGTCAAAGGACAGGCGCTGACCTTTCGTTCTGCGCTGGTTGTCGTTATCTTTTTGGTTGCCTATTATGCCTGTGACGTCACTGTTGCCTGCCCGCGTGCCCTACTCACTGCAATCTTCCCACTTTCGCCCGCTCTCTGCTCTCTTCTCGGTCGTTTTCTCGCTCTGTTTCTCTGCTCATTCACTCTCTTTTACAGTGCCAACCATGGCTGCGCTGCCCGACTTGGACGACTTGTTAGACCAGATCGAGGGCAGCGTCACGGCCGGCGCCCAGCCCATGGCCGCGGTCAGTTGTCATCCCGGATTTCGCCACTTTACGTCGTCAAATTGGACTAATTTTGCCCTATTTTCTCCGTACTTTTGTTCACCTATCGATTCGCAGGGTCGCCGCGGCTTTTTCGATCCGGTTCCGTGCTTCTCGACATCGACCGGTGGAGGAGCGAGACTCACTGCAGCACAAGCAGGTTCGTCAACACGTGTGAATCATCCAGCGATAGAATAGGGCGCCGGTACTAGGGGTCAACAAGGCAGTCTACTGACAAACACGGAGTGTTTATCAGTGCACACACGGTCTCCGCCCGTCTTGATATGAAATGTGTCCTGGAAATTCGTCGCATTTCATGTACAGTTTGATGCGTGCAACGGCGAACAGTGTTCGGTCGCTGTTTCCAACTGAAAATACCAGAATACACCGTTAAGACTGTTATGAATCATGTTGTTATTACTATTCCCGATGACTATCACTATTACAAGATCATATTCGTCCGATCAATCGAGAAAACCGAGTGTTTTCGAGTGGGGAATACCTGATCAGCTTGGTATCTCGCCGGTCACGATGCGTTTTCAACGAAATTACTCGAGTCACTGGGTGATAAAACGCGATTAACTAGTAACGTCGATCACAGCGTTATTCAGTGCTGCGTAAATGATCTTTGCCTTTCCAGGATCCGCGGCTCCCAGCAGTAGCAGAAATGGACGAGAGACGGAGGTTTGTGAGACCTAATAATTAAATAAATTATTTACGCCAGAGGTTCAATAGGATTTGAAATAAGGGATGGGAGCGGACTCTCTGAATTTTACATGTGATGACGGAGCAGATCTCACATTGAAATTCTCATTATTTGTAGTGGTTACGATATATACCGATCAATAATACTTATTTTTAAAATTAGCAGAATTATGAGAACTTTCAAAATAGCCTATAGATATGTCGTTATCATTACATCATAATGTTATCTCTGTTCACTCTGACGGTGAATGCGTTGTTTTTATTGTCACGAGTCATTGAGTTCTATATTCATATCTTTCTTTCTCAGGAGAAGCTGTCGTTTCTCGAGTTCCTCAAAGTGACTGCGAAAGAGGCAGAGGAGCTGCAGGTTGGCATTTCATAATCTATGAAATTATTGTAATGTTAAATGCTATTTGATGTTATTTTCACTTTATATTAATTTTGTTATGGAACAATTGTATTGCGCTGTTTCGGTCCCTTTTTATTTGGCCGTGAAACGCCAATTCACCATTTTGCTAAAAAAACTTTCTGTTAATTCCTTTTCCTTGCAGAACCTGCAGCGACTGCACGACGATCAGCAAGTGCGCACCAATTCGAAAAGGGTTGTCGTCAGTGAGAAGAGAGAGGCCGCAGCGACGCCTGCAGCAGGCGGAGCTGTCGCAGCTGCTGCAGGTAAATGGAATGATTACTTAATTCGTTACCCGAAAACTAAAAAAAAGGTAAATATATAATCGGTTATCGTGTTAGCGATTTTATGCAACGCCATGTGGATCTATGTTTTATGTTTCTATTAAAAATTATCTTGATGTGTAGCTATTTAGTCTGTGAGTGGGCATTTTTCATGAAGATACAGAGCACGCAACAAACATCGTTCCATCCATTAAAAATATTACAGTCCCGCAGCCCACTCCCGTTGCTGCGCCCGCCAAATGGAAGCCCGAGTTCGGTAAGTTGCACATTTTTCGTGCGATATAGCGAAGTTACGCGGAAATTTACAAACCCGGATGTTTGCTGTTTCGGATTCAATTCGTATTTGTGAATTACTCAGCTGTAGTGATCGTTAGATTGCTGCCATTACAATATATCTATTTTGACAAACTGTAACGAGCGCTGCAATACTGTTGAAAAAAAATTGTCATTATTTTGCTATATTTTTGACAAACTCGGATGTTTGCTGTTTCGTTATCAACTCATATTTACGAAACATTTGTTTCAAGTGATATTGAGAAGACTGGTGCTGTTATTGTAATATTTTAACATACGATGCACATATGTGCGACAACTTCTAATCAGTGTGTTTTTTTCGTACATAACATTTTTATATTTCAGAGATGCCGGGGCTTCCGGATGTGGAGGATCTGCCGCCACTGGAGACTCGAGAGGAAGAAGAGAGCAAGAGGAACAGAGTGAGAGAGCGAGAGGTGAGAGCAATTAAACTACAAACTAAAAAAATAAATTTAATTATCTTATTTTGTTCGATGTCGATGTACCATTAGACACCCATAGTTAATTTTAACTTGTAGCGCACGTGAAACTGCGTAGTTCCTGGTGTTTTTTTTTGAAATCTTGGAATATGTTTTTCAGTAATATGCTTATGTCGTCCAGGTCGCATCTGAGGCCACGATGGAGTCCGCAGCAGCTGCGACATCTGCAGCTGTGCAGCTGCGAGTTCACACGCCCTCGCCCGTCGCACTCGTCGAGCTGGCTGTAGAGGTGCAGGAGGTTGGCAAATTGAGATTTTGTATTCTTTCCAGTTGGCCCATAATAAGAGTATAGTGGCTTTTATCCTTTGCGTTCAAAGAGCTATGAACAAGCGTATGACTCATTTAGTGGTTGCCACCTGACTTCTTATTTATTGATTTCTGACCATTTATTGTTTTCTCCTTGTAATAAATAGTTTTAATATTTGCAGCAATCTCTCCACTCGCTTGTCCACCCTCCTACGCCATCTCCCGAGCCGTGTGAGGTTGCCATCGACTACCACCCGCAGCAGCAGCCTCACTCTGAGGTCGTGCAGCACGAGGGGGCGGAGTCTGAAGCAACCGAGACGCCGACTGTTGCAGCAGCTGCAGCAGATGAGAAAGGACAAGAGGCGGATGAGGAGATGGACGAAATGCTCGCGTATCTGGCCAAGTGAGATTTTATTATGGTATTTCAACCGGACATCAAATTGCCATTGCGTTTCACTGTCACATGCTTATTTGTTGCAGATACGATGCTGCGGCTGCTGCACCAACTGATGTCGTGCAGCCGGCTGCGACACCTGCAGCTGAGCCTGCTGCAGTTCCCGTCGTGGTCGGACCTGCTGCAGCTGCTGCAGAAGATGATGATGAAGAAGAAGAGCCAGCTCCGCCCAGTCCGATCGCTGTCACGCCGCCTACGTGTAGTACGTTTGCAAAATAATATTATTTTTAACCTTTGAAAGTATGACGTTCATCCATGAAACATAGTGTATGCCGCTATTACAAATTCGGCAATAGTCCATGTTGCATACCCATACATTTACTGTTAAATTGGAGAGAGAGACTGTGGCTCCATCGGGCATTATTATTATAAAACCAAAATATTTGCAGACACAGCAGCCTCATTCGATGTCGTTTCCTTCCAAGTTCTGCCTTCGGATGCGATGAATGAGAGTGAGATGGAGAGGGAACTCGAGCAGTGTGAGCATATCTTAATTTAATACACCGGCATCAATTCGTTTTGTAACCTCCCTTCTTGTAGTCAAACGGTTCTTTGAGAAATATTTTCGTATACCATTACATATTAGCCTACATTCTCGAAATGTGTGAGTCGTGAAACTCGGCTTCGCCATGGTCGAGTATTTATTTCGTTATTTCAGTGGCCGAAGACTTTCCCGATTCTGACCAGCCCGAACTGGTGAGAAATGAGGAGGAACCGAATGTGACAGGTTAGAAGAGAAGAAAAGTGAAGAAACGAAGATACCGCATATCCCTATCGATAAATTACCTTATTGATATTGCTATTTTAAAATACTGACCGCACATAGCATGCTCGTGAAGCAAAAATTTCACCGGCGTATTTATTTCATAATTGTGTTTCCACAAGTGAACACGTAAATATGGAAAATTCATTAGAAATCTCGCCGTTTTTTCGTAATAGTGATTTTAATAAAACATACTATTTACCGTATGATTCATCGGCTTCAAAAAAGCTACTACATCGGAGGTGTACGGTGCAAAAATCGATAAACATAATAAATTTGAGGCGATGAGACGTTCTACTCTGCCGTCGAGACTCTGAGTTTGGATCGAACCAAGGATGGAGAGGAAATTGAAGGGGATGAAGAGAAGGATGAAGAAGAGGAAGAAAATGATAATGAGAAAGAAGAGAAGGAGGATGATGGAGATGGAGATAAAGAAGAGGAAGAGAAGAAAGAGGAGAATGAAGAAGAGGACACGAGAACATTGGCTGAGGAGAGGCAGGAGGTGAGAATTCGTTTTTGGTTGAATTTTTATTGTTTTGGGTTTCCTTTCATTTACGAGGAAGGAAGACTGCGGTTTCATGGACTGCACTTCTTTGATTTGTATGCGTGGTATATAATAATCGAGTAAGGACAGATGCAACTGCAAATAGTGGATTATAATATTGAAGAAAGGAATATTATCGTTAATAACTATTGTTATAAATATTATTTCAGCTTGATCTCGTCTTCGTCAATCAATACGAGGGAGTTGAAGAGCGAGTGGCCGAAGTGGAGGCGGCCAATGAGGAGAATGCGGAGGTGAGGGGAATGGAGTATCAAATTGTTATTTGTTGTTTAATTGTTCATTTCAATAGTATTAAAAGTAGTTTAGATATTCTGTAGACTTGTGACTTGTTTCCTTTGGTTCGAAATTTCCCAATAGTGAATATCGTAGCGTGACTGTGCGTCTCACAGACATGTGATTAAATTTGTCGTACAAATGGGTTTATGTCTTTAGCGTATGGGTACGAATGAATCATTCCAGATATCGATCATCGTTGATTCTCCATCGGAGAAGGAGAAGAAAGAAGAAGAAGATGAAAAGGGAGATCAGCCTGAATTGATGTTGATGGAAGATAGAACTGAAGATGAAAAGGAAGGAAGTCTGAGAGTGAAGGAGAACAGTGAGGGTGAGTGGAGTGAAATTTCAAGTTCACGTATCATTATCAGTTTTGCTCATTACGAGAAGTTGAATAGGACGTGGGGCATGAAAGTCCCGGGTGCTGAACCGTCCACTTTGGACTAATAGTGGAAAGTGATTTCGAAGTGTAAGATCCGTTCACTTTATTAATGTGTGCTTTCAGTATTATATTTCCGAATGATACTTTTGAAGCTCCAGCTCCTCTCGCTTCTCCCTCGATCTCTGGCGATTCCACTGCATCTGCATCCATCGAAGTGTTGGACAGAGCGGATGTTGAGGCGATGGAGGAGGAAATGAGAGAGGAAGAGGGGAAGAAGGTACGGTACAGATACGGTAACCATTTTCACCTACTCATAAAGAAAAAAACTCTAATCTTGATATGCCCCGAGCGAGTGTTTGAAACTCTAACGTTAGAGAAGGTGTGAAAATGAAAGAGTGCGCAAAAATTGGAGTTTTTTTCTTTGTGAATAGGGGGATTACGGTAGCCCATGTGTATCGAGGTATGATAGTAAGAACATCAATCCAGGATGACGAGACGTTGATGGTGGTCGAGGAAGTGGCTGAACGAGGTGTGGATACGGTATCCGAATCTGAGGATCTGCCGGATACTGTAGCCGAACGGGATATCGACGCGATTCCAGAGGCGAACGAAGAATTGTTGCTGGAACCTGTGCCCGAGTTTGCAGCCGTCGAGGTTTGCATCTTTATCATACTTCCTTAGTATCCCGGTGGTTTCTAATTTTTAATGTAATACTTAATCGAAGTAGACGTGTTATTGCAATTTGTCCTTGAAGAGTACCAATAAAATTAATTTATAATTATGGTTGTCATTAAATAGTTATCGAGCGTGGATAAATTTTTATTATTATTATTGTTATTAATTCAGGAAGCAAGCGACTCGATCGCAGAGGAGGAATCGGGTGAGATGCAGCTGCAGCAATGCTTTGAGATCGGAGTTGAAGATCAACCGGTGAGAAGTTGTTAAATAATGATCCATTCCCTAATCTTTCTTTCCTCTATTGTTTGTAAATTTGGTGATACCGCGATTCGCCAGTTGTTATCAAGTTTCGAATTAACATGCGTTGGTGTTACCCCCCCCCCCCTCCCAACAAACTGTTCATTGTTGCAGCAAGATCCGTCCTCAGCTGCAGCCTCGTCTCCGGTCGGTCGTGCAGCCCGATTCCGCGATCGCGTGATCTCAGACGTGCACGAAATCGATGGAGACGAGGAACTTGCGACGCCGTCGAGACTGACCGAATGCGAACTGCAATTGGGAAAGGTGAGGATTGTCTGAACTTTGCTTGACGGAGAGGTCATACTTGGGCAGCACTTATCCGAGGCCTTTTGCACACAGCCCCCGATTTACAACTGCGTTTGCACATAGCCCCCGATCTATCGTAAACCGCGAATTAAAAAAAAATCTACCGTAACCCGCAAAATGATTTTTTCCTGCGTATAAAAATCGATTATATTTCTTAGAAAAAATAGCAGGCAATATTCACGCTATAGAATCAATATTCATCGCGTGCCAAGTCACTCCACAAATTTTTAAAAAGGCGAAATAATCAGCTAAAATCAAACACCCGCCTCCTCTTTAAAAAGAGATAGCTAGACCCGTAAAAGAGGTACGGCCGGCCACCAACAGCCCGACTTGGGCTAGAGACACATCGTGCATCCATTGGAATCGAAGGGGACGAGCACAATAACCCGCGCATGGAGAGCGATGTCGAGAATTTCTCGAGAATTTCTCCCCTGTGCTCGATGACCCCACATAACTGACATAACGTCGTCTCTTCAATTGATCAAATATTTGTCGAATTAACTTGTTGCAAATAATAATTTGTAAAGTTTAAACAACCAAAATTTTTTTTAAAAGAAAAAAAACAAGAAAGAATAATACCTTATCATTTTGTAAATTAAAAGTTGACCCAAGATGCGCTCCAACTCTAAAAGTGACTGTTAATCGATAAAACAGAGCCCCCATTAGTCATTGTCGATCTTTAGGCATTCGACTAGTCCTCCACCAGCTATGCGCTTAAGCGCACATTCTAATTGTTCCTATTTTTTGAAATAAATGCCCCCGACTGAAATAAGCCTTTTCGGTGTTAAAACAGTCGGGGGCTGATTTCTTCTCCAATACGAAATATTTGTGCCTGATTTTTTAGGGGAATTACTCCTCCCAAAAGGCCATCTACTAAGCAGATTGGCGAACGATTTTTGTAGCGTGATTGAAAAAGTATATAAATTGAATATTTCATAACAGGGAAGAAACATTAATGCCCGCTCGAACGAACTACCGTAGTTAAGTTAAGGCGGACAGCTGTCGTCTTACCTTCTCCCCTGCTCGTTTTTTTTCTTCAATTTTCACTTTTGCACACAGCCCCCGAAAAATCACAGCACAAATTTGCACATAGCCCCTGCCCCCTGCTGCCCATGTATGGGAGAGGTATTTATATTGATCTCAAAATGACTAATATATAATCTTGTCTACTCATTTTTCATATACTCCCGTTGGATTATTGTTGCAAGAAGTCTATATCATGTAATCATTCGACGATTTCGATAATCTATTTGATTAGTTTATTGATCATGGATCGATAATTCAGACGCCTCCCGTGTGGATTCCTGACGCTGACTGTCCCGCGTGCATGCTGTGCTCGGCCAAATTCACTTTCCTGCTGAGGAGACACCATTGCAGGTGAGGGCAGATTACTACCATTGGTCCGTATTGAGAATAATTTTGTGAAATGGTATTACAAATGCACAAAGACTCGTCCAATATAATAAAACATGCCGCTACGAAGTACAAAAATGACAGGGGAGACAATTGAAAGTATCATTGTTTAATAGTAGCAATATAATTATAGAATATCGTGGTAATCTCAATTTCAAAATTTCATTGAACTTTAGTTGAAAGTAATGTGCTTCTTTCAGAGCGTGCGGTCGCGTGTTGTGTGCTGCGTGCTGCAATGAGCGAACGGTGCTCGGTAAGTGGTGAACTTATCCATTTGCCACGAGTTCTCTGATTACCCAGAGATTCTGTGTTACACAGAACTATATTAGCCTCTAGTGTCATCTCATTTCCGATAGGAACGACCTGATCGTGTTTTGTCGAAATTAATTCTCAATTAATCCGTCAGGTTACTGCGGCTGTAGTATTTTTGTCGATTACCGTATACCCATTATCAATATTGATTTTCAGCGTACCAGGAGGACAACCGTAAGTCGCGTGTGTGTTCGCCGTGTGCAGCCACTTTGACGAGAGTCGAGGAGTGGGAGAGAGAGCGGAGGGAGGAAGGGTGAGTACTCAGGGCCCGTGGGGTATAGCTACTTTATATAGAAAGCAAAAATGAGCTATCAAGTAGCTAGAAATCAGCTCTACTTCAGCTTTATACGGCTGAATGTGGATCAAACATTTTTGCAATTTAGTTTTTATATTCTTTTTTGATTATCGTCACACTCGGCTTATCGTGCCCGTGTAAACAGCATCGATTATACTTCAGTCTGGAAACTGTAATCATGCAGGTTGTCCGAACCCGCAGCCAATTCCACGAACGATTCGGGAGATGGAGGGATGGATGCTGCAGGAGTCGTCCCGGCTGCAGAGGGACAGCAGATGCAGCAACCAACTCAGCAGCTACAGGTTGGTCGGGGGAATTTGCAGCAAATTATGCGATGTAATGTGATAGAGCACTGGTTTACTTTACCGGACCAGGCATCCCGTTTAAATACAGTGACCGCTAGATTCCCAGAGTAGTTGTGATGAATGAAAGATTGTCTCGGGTAGACTACCGGGGTAGTTTGCTACAAATTATGCCTAAGTTATGTCGCAGTTGTTCGCGTTGTGAATCCATCATGTTCAGGGTTATCCATAGTAATGAAGGATGATTTCGCCAGTTTGTCCGGGCAGATGAGTGTTGTGTATCCATCCCATCATTAATGGCTGAAATTACTTAGCAAAACACATTTGATATTTAAAAACAAAAAGAATACTCGATATTGCAGGTCGGTCTCGACTATGGAATGATGAGGAAGAAGAGCATTCTCAAGGTTTGGTTGAAACATATTTTCCTCTAGAGAATAATGAAGGAATCTAATCACTTCGCTATAACGCATCGTTATATGAAAGTAGGTTGGAGCGTCGATCCGCCGCGTCGGGCTGAGAAAGAAGAATGTTGAAAATTTTTGGAATATTTCAAGTCAACATATTGCTGCAGGTGCGCGCTGCCTCGGTGACGTCAGAGGACACATCTGGAATGGGTTCCATCACTCCCTCCCTCTCCATTCCCTCCTCTCATCTGAGAAATGGAGGAGAAGAGGGCGGAGTCACAGTGGGATCGATGGGAGTGGGAAGTGCACCCAGAGGAGTCGTATTCAGGTTCGTCGATTGAAATATGAGTAGTTTGCATTGAACGAAACGTATTTCTGTATCAATGTAATACTATTTTTACCTATTTTTTATCTTGGTCGAGTGAAAATGATTACTATGTATACAATATTTATGCGAGTAAGGCGGTAGAATAAGATACATTATAAGAAAGGCCCGAAAGTTGGTCTAACTCGACGAAGACAACGCTGTACAAATAAGTTTGAGAATGGAATAACATTATTATTAGATTTTATTTTTTAGTCAAGTGAACATCGATCGAATATAATAAAAAAATTCGAATTTCTTAAGTGGAATGGTAGATCCTGGTAGAACCAAAACATCAGTAGTTGCGGGAATTGTGTTGTATAAATGTAATATTATGTTTTACCTTTTTGATATGATTTTTTTTCGGCACCAACTGATGGAGAATCGATCATAAGTTTCGAATTTATTAAGTAAGTCGTGTAGCTCAGTTGCGCCTGGTAGAACAAAAATTAGTTGTCAGCGAACGAAAAATTGTGCTGCATAAATGTAATATTATGTATATCCGTTTAAAGATTTAAGTGGGAGAGAGTCGAATATGTTCTAACTTTCGAATTTGTTAAGTTTATCATGTAGCTTGATTGCGCTTGGTAGATTTGGGAGCAAATTGGCTAATTCTTCACATTTTGTTTTCACATTCAACTAATTTTCAATTGCAGAGACGGCATCAAACCGGGTGAGCACACGGAAGATGAGAAGGCGAGAGAAGAAGAGGAGAGGCAGAATGGAGCGAGAGCTCAGCCAATGCTGAAGAAGGTACGGCATCTATCTTAGTCAGTCTACGATAGTTGCCAACTAGTTGACTAAAGTTTTGAAAAGTGAGGTGGATGTGTCAGGGGAGTGATCGTTTCACGATGTTGACTAAACTTCTAGTCCAAGAAAGATGAACGATACTCCTTCGGGTTGTAGCAACGAAAAAACCATTAGATCCTGATATAATAGGAAACTACAGTACTCTCCCAGCTTTCTCCTACCGTATCCTGCTACTGAATCCTACCGTACTCCTTCTCCCTTCTCAGAAATCTCGCAAGCGTGCTGCGGTGTCTCGTCGTGTGGCAGCGCTCAAAGTTGAGGAGCAGCTTGCCTCGGCCCTTCCCACGCACGCGCGACCAGAATTGTTGCTGGTCGATGGAGGAGTGAGGTACGGTAGTAGGTATCGAGTAAAAAATCAATCTTTTTTTTGTTTTTATTAGGCCGAGGGTTTGTACTATTCTGATATTCGTTGGTTATGCATTAAAAAGTATCAGGCAATTTTGAGTTTATATAATAAATTTCTCACTGTGAACTTTCATTATCTGTTCCTAATCAGTAACTGATGTAACCAGAATTCTCCTAGATCCTCCACTTCCAGTTATCTTTCTCTTTTCCACATCTTCACCCATTCCCTCTCTTTCCATTTCAGAGTATGGTCTTCTCTCCGATCGGCCGAGCTTTCCCTCGCTGTCGGCGACTGTGTAAGAGTGGCTGTTAATCGACTCCTCACTTGCGCCGTCAAGATTTGTGAGGGTGAGGAGTGATTATTATCTATTGGGGAGGATGAAAAGAGCGAACTATTGTGTGGAAAGAATCTCAGAATGACGAATACGTAATTATATGTGCTGTAACTTGTTGGGTAGCGTTATAGCGCTAGTCGGATTTGTGTTTCTGGCTTTCTATAAGCATGTGTTATGGGTTCTTCATCAATGATTCATTGTTCTCGGTAAAATTGTTAAAATTCCTCTCTTTGCAGCTCCGCACGGCGAGGGTCGCGTAATGTGCGTGGTCTCGCAAGGATTTCATGCACTCGGACTGGACGAGGTACGGTACATTTTATTATAAGTGATGTGGAAGAAATTATATATATTCCGGGCAATGCTAGTCTTTTCTTATGCTTATTTATTTGCTGCCTATGCCTCAACTCACTCATTATGTAGCTGTACCCTGCATATTTATCATTTCTATGAATCGGTGATGCTGCCCCTGGTTGTGAAACGTGCAATTTTCAGTTTTTTTTTATTTCAGGTAATTTTTTGCTGGCGTTTCGATGAGTCGACGTTGAGAGAAGACGAGGAAGAATTCGTAGAGGAGATGGAAGAGGGGAAGAGTAGGAAGAGACGAGTCGACCTTCCCCTTACAGTAATCAGAAGAGTCGAGGAGGTACGATTATCAAGTGAATTCGATATTTATATGGAGCAGTTGAAAATGAGCAGTTATTTTGTTTTTTTTTCTGTGAATAATTTGAGTGTAAATTTTGAAGAGCTTGAAGCTGAAGATTTTTTTAAAAATGTAGTTGCATTTTGCAGATTCTCCAATCGTGTTTCACTTCGTCCGATCTGGCAGATGTGAGAAGAACTGCAACGAGGTATGAATATTTATACTCCCCTGCCTTCCTAATTAGTTTAATTATTCACTTTTAGTTGTTTCTTTTTGAGTTATTGCTTGTTCTGCTTTCCCAGAGTGATTATAGTTTAATGAACGCAGATCGTTTAGCGATGTGTATGAAGCGAGGAAAAAGCGAGTTTTGAAAAAAATTGTGATTAAAGCGATTATCTATTCCTAGAATCGTACAGTATCCCAATACTACTCTCCCCCTCACTCTCTGTCTATTTATCTCTCCTCCTTCCAGAATGCCTCGTCTGCACACGTCAATTGCCTCTGAGAGTGACGACGAGCCGCCAATGACGAGACACACGATGCTCGTACCGCCATCTTTCCAGGTGAGTGCAATTATTATTATTATTGTTATCTATTTATCGTACACCACAAGGGTGCGACAGCATGTACACAATGTGCTAATGAAAGAAATTAATGCGATTTTTTTGTTTCTTTTCTTCTCGTCTCAAGCAAATTAACATGCAAACCTCCTATTGCAACCTCCTATTCCGCTCCTTTGAAACACTACTGAAACTAAAATCAAACGGGTTGAAAAAGTGATCTTGTCAACTATGCTGACCACAGAATTTATTATATTTTATCGACGCCCGAATGCGTCATTGTGGAAAAATCTAAAAAAAAACTAGTACCATTATTAGTCAACTTCCTTCGGGTTTAGAATTCCCACAGTGCTCTCTACCGTAATTCACTATCATCTCTGTTATTTCCAGTCCCTCCGTCACCTTCCCCTCTCTCCCTCTCTTCCCTACGTCTTCGCTGTGCCCATCAAACCATCCGAACTGCCGTGGTCACTCGCCGCCCCCAATAGAGTGTTGATGAGACTCGGACTCGCCAGTGGATGTGAGTGTGTTTAGTAGTTTTATCACCTTCATATTTTTTTTATTAAAAAAATCCTATGTGGCTCAGGAATTGGAAATTATGTAAGTGTCTAGAGATAACTGACGGGTGAAACGGTGATCTGCTAGCTATCTGAATTGTAAAAAAAAACGCCCGATTTTTGACTTTTTGCGTTTCTAGTTGTAAACGCTATTAAGCGATAATGCTGTGTTGAACTTTTTTAGCTATCAAATTTGTAATGAAACATGTAGAATTGCATATTTTGCAGGTTACCCGACTCCTCTCATCATCGATCCCTCTAGGGAAGCAGTGTACTCGGAGGAGACGGACTCTAGTGTACTTAAGGTGAGTGATCATACCTGGGCGAAGATTCAGAGGACTGTCATAATTGGACCGGGGGACCCGTAGATTTTTGTTTTTAAAAATCCTCAGAAAATGTGGTTACCCGTACCTTTTCACCTCGAATTTTCCCTGTAACTCCTCTTAAATCGCGTGGACACTTTGAAAAATATTCATTAAAAACGGGGACCCGTATATTTTGGAGTGAATTTTTGTCAGCTATGTGAGTGATCTTTGAAATTTGATCATTGTTATCGTAGCGATTTTAAAAAAGGAAACCTATACAAAAGCTTGGTAGTTCTGCGTCACACGATCTTGTTATAATTCCGTGCCTGAACATGCAGTAATTTTCTCCACAGATTAAGCTGTAATTGCTATATACTCTACATACGTCAAAAAGTTGGTAGAAATCGACAAAACGTGCCCGCCGAAGGCGTGCGCGAAAAATAAATGCCTAATCAATTAGACCCCTAAAAACGAAACCTGCCCGACAGAGTCTCCGAAAACATCCCAAAGTTTAGAAACCTGCCCGGTAGACCATCAAAAAATCAAAAACCTGCCCGACGAGTTTTCCATGCTACTTTACTTTTTGACCTCTGATACTCTACTAAATGGCCGCGCTCATTTAATTTCGGTCTTGTTCAGATGTTCAACGACATCGGCACATGGTCCTACCGTATGCAGCACGTTGCGGGCGGAACGGTGACACTTTCGAACGAGGATACGGTAGTGAGGATACCGAGATACGCAAGACACCAGGTGAACAATTTGATCATTTTGAACATATTTAATCCGCTTTTTTCCTGAAGCGTTTGTAATTCGCAAAGCCTTGTACAAAAGAAACCGTTGGATTTATATATTTTTATATCACTATTCTTTGTAGTTCTGTTACAATTATCGATTGATTTCAGATGCGAAAGATTGTCGAGATCAATCGAAACATGATTGCTTGGTTGTGCGATTTGAACACAGAGGTGGGAAATTCTTTTTATATTTAATATTTTTCACATTCGTGACATATCGGGACCGAGCAATGGACAATTCGAGAATACATACATGGTGAAACGTGAATGTGCCAATTTCCTTAAGTGTTATGAAATACCATAATTACAGGCAGATTCTCATCTGATTTGCATCGAAACTGAGCAGGGACAGGGTCCATACGAGTCCAATATCTTCCAGAAAGGAGGAGAGAGGAAAAGTGAGCGGATGATTTTATAATTTAAAAAAATAACGTCTGCATTTTTTTCCTTATAAAGTCGACAAGCCTCCTTCACTACTATCAATTCATGAAGGTAAAGTTACAACTGATTTCTGCAGGAACGGGTGCCACTTTCGTGATCATCGATGGTGCGCTGAAGACGCCGGGTGCGCGCGTGCAGGTACGGTATTCTGCGTTTTACCATTTTCACAACTCCTGTTTCTGAATGCATCGTGCACGCACGCACCACACTCGTGCAGTGCAGGTCCATAGCACGTTCAATGAACAGTCTCTCTTACATTTCTTCCCTCTCTGCTGAGTATCAGCGCGACGAGAGAGGGAAGAACTGTAAGAGAGACTTGTACACAACGTGCATTCGAAAACAGGAGAAAGTATGATTCCTACTAGACCTCGCTTTCTTTTATTTCCCACTCCGCTACATAACGATTGCTTGTCAGGTCTCGGTGTGCGAGGACGGAGTCGCCGTACGTCTGCCATCGGAGGGACTTGTCGAGCTGATCAATGCACTGCTAGACGGCAAGGTACGGTAGGCGAGGAACTATGAGCGGTGATCGAGTAGTGACTTATTTTTGGGGCTACAGTAATCAATAAGATCGTTGCAGGATCACATAATCGAGACGGGTGCTCATCGACTGAGAGTCGAGTGGGCTGAATTGGATGAGCCTGGAACCGGCACCCAATTGATCTCGCCAATCGATGGACTGTATCTCGGGGTACGGTAATTTGATGGTTACAGTAGAATCATAATAATAATTGCACATGCGCAAGTAGAAAGCCGTGGGCAAGTGGAATTTGCATGGTTTTATTATCGATTTACCCGTTCAGAACAAAATGCAATACGGACTAACGCTGGAGCGCGTGATCTCTTCTACTGTGGCGGTATGTTATTGTTTTATTTTAAATTTTGATTCTCTGTCACATGAATAGTAGAAAGACATCAAGTTAAATCGGAATGCAATCTGCGTCACGCTCATAGGTCAAATGGGCTCGCAAGTTCGCAATTAGCATACGGCAGGGCATAGAGGCCTTCATGTGTCTGCCCTGCACTCTCTCGCTTTGTTAATCGGGTTTACATGCAAAGTGCAGAAGTGCCTTTCTTCGCACGCGAAGACCTATTTGACGTATGGTCACGCTCCTTAGGAAAATATATCTTTACGCACTATTGTTGGAATACGTAATCTGGGTAACTGTAGCTGTAGATATACATGCCCTTTTACTATAATGCACCGATCGTTAGAACTGAAATGGATTGTGTAATTGTAGATGTAATAGTATTATTTTTAAATTATTATTATTATTATTATTATTATTTGCAGTCTCCTTCCCTCTCCGACACCGCTACTCGTCTCTCGCACGTATTCAACATGAGAGAGAACACTTTCCCTCCAGAGGACGAAGCGAAAGTATTCAGGTGAGGAGTTGCAGTGTAAAAACAATTTAGCAATTGATAGTAATTAGTTGACGTGCGTGATCATTGTAATTATGAAAAACGGGATTTTCCAATTAAGGTCATTTTTGCATCGGTATTAGCTGTATTTTTTAGAACCTCGCTGATTATATGTCACAGTATTGGTAGAAAATTTCGGCGTTAGGTAGGAATGTGATACTTGTCGGCTTATATCTCTTACGCACCCTCACTTTAATTATTCGAATTTTTATGATGCTTTGATGGAGGGCGGTCGAAAGTGTGAGCGAAAATGCTATTATTATTATTATTATTATTATTATTATTATTATTACTATTGTAATTTCAGTGTGGCGGAATTGGTGGCCAACGAGGCAGCGGGAATGGTGGACGAGTATCTTCCCCTCCTCACGACGATCGGAGTCGAGTGAGTCCATTCACTGTATCGTAGTTTATGGTGGAAGAGAAACCGGGAACAATCTGGAAACTAGATTATAGTGTATCAATTATCAATTTGCGTTGTGAGATTGTGTGTAGTCGGGTGGGTGAATATTGGTGACATAAATTGATGTGTGTGATGGCTGTGAAATCAGGAACAACCTGGTGGTAACTATAGATATCAATTTGTATTTTTTAAAGTTTTAAATTAATTAAATATTGTTGATTTGCAGCACACTGGCGCTTCGTCTCACAGTGGAAAGGGATCGAATCGAGTATGATGTGGCTGAATGGGCGGGATTGGAGGGAGAGCAAGCACGATTCAGAATGAGTCTTGATAAGGTGAGAGGGAGAAGGGGGATTTATGAGGAATGATGAAAGTGAGATGAGGATTGACTAGATGAGTTTGTGTTTCATGGATAATGTGAAAAGGTTATGCTCGCAGAGTATTCACTCACTTGATCTTGGTCCGATGCATTAGACACGAAATGCAGTAGTCAGAAACGATGTGCCTCTTCTGGATCGAGTTTAGACAATGAACGGTATTTTTGTGAAGCTGCTTATAAAAATTTGAGAGATGAACAAATAGATGAGTTTATGTTTCAACGACAATTGAAAAATCTTACACTCGCAGAGTGTTCAATGAGACTTGGTAATTCATTAGTTAGAAACTATATTCGTCATCTGAATCAGAAATTATTTTCTCCCAGATTAGATAATGAGCTGTACTTAGATGACGCTGTTAATCAACATTATATATTTATTTCATCTCACCGTTCTACTTTCAGCTCGTTCCCGTGTTTGTCAATGTTCTCGGTTACATTCCACATGGTTTCTCAATCGAACTCTGGATTTCCATCGTCAATACCACTCCACTTCCGGTAGAAATTCAGTAAGGAAATATCCTAATCAAAAAAGAACTTTCAATCCATCTCTGTTAGATGCAAGCTCTTTCCCGCTTTTCCCTCGATTACTACGCTAAAATTGACCCCGATTACTTTTGTTGATTGGTATTGTCTAGTCTTACTTACGGTCCTTGCTGAGCTCCCCTTTCTTTTAATTACGATAACCAGTAAAATACAAACAATCGGCTTTCCTGGAGGGTTTACCCTATTATCAATCTTTTTTATTGCTTTCCACTGTTTTCCTGTACAGTAGAGTCACACATTACAGATTGTTCCCGAAGAGTATTTGACATTTGTTGTAAATTTCGAGATGATGTACAGTTGCTATTGCCTGAATTGTGATCGATCCTAGGGGGTGTGCTAACCGCAAGTGAAAAGTACTGTTGCAAATGAGATAGATTACGGCTCGTTCCCCCAACTTATTCTTAATATTTTTATAATTGCTAACTAACTACTTGCTTTTCTGTAATTAATGCTGGTAGACGTGCTATTGTGCTACTTTTTTCTGATTATTGATAAAATTCTTTGTCACAATGTGTCTAAGTTCAAAGCATACACATACCACTGCCGAAGGAAAATTTTCTTACGAAAACCACAAATCAGGTTTTATGGCTATCGATATTTAGTATACAAACGTTTTTATTCGGTATATTTACGCCTTTTTTCGCCACGGAACCTGTAAAACACATGACCTAAAGTTCAAAAATTTTCAAAGGAAAACTGTTTATACGATAAGATTGTGAGTACGGTATCTGGCAAGAGTACCTAGTGATATGATGAGGTGAAACAGTTTTCAGCCGGATCCGCAGTAGTTCGAGTTAGCAGTGATGTTCAAACCAGTGTTAATAGGCAATCCTGAAAGAAAAAAATTCATTATAGAAAGGATTTGCAAATCTGATTAGGATATTTATTAGGGCATAAGAAACCGTAAATACTTATTTTAATGTACTATATACGTAGTACCTCCATGTTGCTGAAGTCCAGTCGCGAATCCCTCGTTGCCAATGAGCTACCAGTGTCATTCTCGGGTCTTCCGGCATTGTCCGACTTGGCTCCGACTGCTACCACATACTCCGATTTGGTTCCGACCTCTCCAGTACCGGGAGCTACCACATACTCCGATTTGGTTCCGACCCCTCCGGCACCGGGAGGTAGCGCAAATTCCGATTGGGCTCCGGGTCCTCCGTTTCCAGGTGCTACCACTTTCTTTGACATGGTTCCGACGCCTCCGGAACCAGCCACTTGATCGGTCTTGGCTCCATCCCCTCCAGTTCTCGGGGCACCCGCGCCGTTGGATTTCTTCGCCATTGGTGAAGAGGCAATGCAGGTCTGAGAAAGAAGTTGTCTAAGATTTTTGAAAGAAAATTGCCAGGACTCAGAATACTGTAGGAGAAATATGTATTCCCAGCGTTTTTTAATAAGGTATAAATCTATAAACTGTTTGAATGTAATATTTCACAGAGCAAAGCATCAAAGAAAATGTCATTTTTGCATCATTCATCAATTTTCAAACAACATCTCACTTTCTCAGCCACGCTATTCGACGTTATGTTGGTCAGGGATGTCGAGTAGCATTCCCGATGCATGCGATTATAGTGCCGTTGAATTCTCTAAAAAGTTCAAGCTGGAATGCTACGGTACATAGAAGTTATCGAACGATGATACGGCGCCTTTTCAATGCTGCAGAATTCGCATTCGATTCCCCAGTGAACACGAATAGTCTATTACAAAACGACTATCGAGCTAAAAACTTAAACAAATTGGAGTACGGTAGGTATCATGTACCTCACGTTCAGAGTCCGACGGCTCTGCACGCACATCGGCCTTGATATCCTCCTAAATTTAGATATTACTTTAACATAAATATGTAAGAGCTCGTCAGTCTCACCGTCGTTTCATCTACGACGTTTCTACATCCCATGCGGTGAATTCTGAAATGGGGGGGGGGGGGTTTCAGTCCACATCTCCTGTTGTTCATTTTAGTACGGTAGCGGATTACCTGAACTTGACGGGGTCGTAATCCTTGGAAAACGTCCTCGAATCCTGGTCCCGAAAAGAAAAAAAAGAAAAAAAAGCAGCTCGAGTTCTGAATTTTTTCGTGGGGTATAAACTGTTTTACACTGCAGTAATAAAATAATTGTCTAACTCTAATGGGAGCAGAGATACCGAATTGCGGGAATTCAAATTTGAACTTTCCACCAGGACGTTTAATTAGCGCAGCAAAGTCTGCTAAACTCCTTCTTTGTTCATCGATCTGTCTTTCGTATGCCATTTCTCCCTCGATTTGCAAAGTTATCTTCCACTCACCGGGGGTCCTTTTTCACCTAGATTAGGCGAGAATTTCGCGCCATTTCGCATCCCTTTCTCTGACGCTCGATCCCCCCTTTATTTTACGATCCTTTTATCCGCCTCATTAACCACGCCTTTCATGCATGGAACATATGTGGAATCTGAAGCCCGAGTTCGTTGTGTCACTGCGTCCCATCACCAAATAATCCGACTGGCGAAAGTGATATCTCTAATTGTCCGTGACCTTCTTGATCCTCCTCCTTCAAGGTTTCCCATTGTCCACCGGCCATCTGGCTTCTCTCTCTCTCTCTCTCTCTCTCCCTCTCTCTCTCTCTCCCTCTCTCTCTCCTCATCACGTAGAAAGAAGTGGGCGGAGTCGGGGCCCCGAGGCCTGCATCGATCCATTCTCTCTTCTCTTTAGAAGGAGTCCGAGCCCGGAGGGGGCGCCCCTCTCTTTTCTACTGTCCTAATTGGACCTGGAGAAGAGGAGGAAAACGAGAGCCAACAAAAGGGTGAGTGCTTTTTGGCCCCGTTGAGTGGTCACTCGGTCAGTTTTTCTCCCAGTTTTCGGCTGTTATGAAGCAGTTTTCCGGCGCTCTTCTGTCTTTTGCTCAGTAAATATTATTGATTTAGGAGAGGTCAGTGGCTGGATTCGAGAACGGTTCCAAGGAGAGATAGAAGCGAGTCACTGACACCTTGTCTCGGAGGCGCGAACCACCGGTGAGAGTTGTGTTTCACTGTAGGCTCTTGTGGTCCTTTATTCTTCCCAATGTGATACCAATAGCACATTGTTTTTCAACTAAAAGTATAAATATAAATCTTGAATACTGCAGTGCTTAGTCTAGACTGAGACTAACTAAGCTTGCTTTGCGGGGTAATCAATGCGGGTTTCCGAGGCAACCCGAGCCTCTTTTCCCTAAATGAGAAAATGCGCGTTTCTCTGTAGTCACCTAGACAATCTCACATCCGGAAAATACATTTGGAACATGTGGAGAAGGGATATTTCAATCCTAAAAATGTAGCTAATAAAGGTATTTCGCAATACTGCATTACCCATCGTCGAAAACGTCGGACTACTCCTCAGAATGGGGTTTGGAGTGAGAGAGCGTGTAGAATCGAGAGGGTATCTCTCACTTTTCCATACTCTCTCGCACTGATCCCTTTATCAAGGTGTGGAATCGTGGGCAAAATTTCACCACCACTGGCTAGTATCTAATGGGGTGACAAAAAAAACAAAGGTTAGCCCCTCCTCCTCTCCTCCCATTTGGTGTCTCTTTATGGCATCTCTGGCCGCCTCTCTCTCTCTCTCTCTCTCTCTCTCTCTCTCTCTTTCCTCACCTCTCCGTGATCTATCGCCCCTCTAGCATCACTATTTGCATTTGAATCATTGCCCCATCACTCTCTATCTTGCGCGTGCCCTTCCTTCTCCTCTTTCACCTTCTGCGATAGCACAGTCTATTTTTTCGCTCGCAACTCTCTTTCCCTAAAATTCGCCTATCGAGCCATATTCCTTAGACAAAATTATTAGAAATTTCCGCACATTTTCGTAGTCTTATTTTTCAGCTCTAGATACCTTATGATGAGCAATACATCATTGGTCCTGTCCCTTCCGTGCAATAGGATATCGTGGGTGCCCATCGGGCGCGCGTGTATTTACCATGGCAGGTGGTCACAAGCGTCGATCACTGCACACAGCAGCTGCTTGATGGTTAGAGTGGGAACAGACAGATAGAGGGAACATGCACTTGGCGCCATGCCAAGAATGGATCCCCAAATCGTCCCAGGGCCTAAACAGATATCCAGAATGGGGTTAGGGACAAAATCGTTGACGAATGGCAGATGGGTTCTCCCATTTTCCCGCTTTCTCCCGCCCCCAAAATCCTTTTCTGGAATTTCGGAATAACGGCCATCGTCGATAATGCTATGCGTTGTGATGCAGATATATAATTAATGGCACAACGTAGATATAATAAGAGAGATACGGCATTTAATGACCGATTGCATAACGGGGTCGTGCGATTATGCCAATACCCATCGACAAATAATGGTCTATCTGCCAATTTTTTATCGATATTCTATCTTAAGATTGACTCAAAAAGTGGTACATTTGCGCTTCTTGGGCCTCTGTTTTTACCCCCATTGGTTGGCTTCCACCCATCTGCGCTCATCCATGAAAATCAACTATTTTAGCAATACATTAAAAAAAAAATTCTAAAGTATTTCTCCCCTCAGATGCGTCTCGTTCCCCTGTTGCTCCCCTCACTCGGACTCCTTCTCACCGCTGTGATTGGAGTAGAAGAAGAAGGAAGAGAAGGAGAGAGTCGAATTGAGATCTACGATGGACGACAGGAGAATAGGCACGGTTTGAGGTAAGGAGCTATATATTTAAATTATTTTCCATCTAACTGATAGAAAATTTATTGGCTAGTTGCTTTTTAACCATTATTACTACTTTGGTATAGTCATACAATTAGCAATAGATCTCAGCAAGCTAATTAAAGAAGGAGTGTCAGCAAAACATCCCACCACGATTACCCTGCTTGGTGAAGATAGAATACTGTAAGAACAATCGTCTGACGTCCGGGATAGAGCACGCTGCCTAGGCAAATGCGCGCATGCAGATGGGCAGAGATTAGCGAGAGTGCAACTCCTCTCCCCCTTCCCTCTTCCCCCCAGAGGGGGAGAAAGCGCACGCAAATTCGACACGAGAGAGAAAGTTGACCAATAGATTTACCTAATCGCGCACGCCAAAACACGCGTGCGCGGCACTTGAACCTGATTTCCCTGAGCCCTGTAGCTTCTTTGCAAGCGATTATTTAAGTTTGGAGAAAAGATAGGCCTTCCAAATTTCGGATTTATATTATCCTTCACAGGCGTAAGCGATTAATATAATAAGTTCCATATCCTATTTTTGCTGACACTCCTTCTTTAAATATCTCCTTTTCCCGTTGACTAACTTTACATTCTCAGGAACGCTATTTCTCCGCTCAGTTCGCTGTCTCCGCCGAAGGAAAAGATGAGCAAGGAAGTAAGTGAAACATTTATTTACATTTTAATTAATTAAAAATCAATTATACATTTAAAATAAAATTTTTAGGACCGACAGACGCGCAAATTATTGCGAAAGAAGAAGAAGCGGCTGAGAGAATTGAGAGAGGAAATACGGAAATTGGGAGGAATCAGAGCAGGTTTGCACGATTTGTCACTAATTTGAACACAAATCATTGATTGATATTACTGTCGAAAAAATAGTAACATTGACCCGATATCACAATGTCACACTGATGTCACAATGTTGGCCTCCTAATGGGAGAGATTTTGCAATAGTCGTGAAACATATCTCATTTTCACGAAAGGCAGTTTCAAATTCAATGAAAATTGAGAATATAGTATATTTTTCAGTGAAATTTTCTCATTCTCGCGATGAGAAATGGCGAAGGCGAATGTTGGCGAGAATGGATACGATAGCGAAGAGACTCGATCGATTGGAGACAATCATCGTGGTACGGTATTTAGTTATTGTTCATTGTCAGTGTCCTATCATTTTGAGGGGTCAAACCTCTCTCAATTTCATACAAGTCACCGGTCAATACTCATTCCGTAGATCAAACTAATAGTACGCCCGGCAACTGAACCTAGGCCATTCTTTGAAAACGCAATGCGCATCCTACAATAACATAGTTCAACCTCAACGCACACTGCTGGTTTACTCTATTATTGACTGTATTTCCATGAGAATACGGTATGCCGAGACTTATTGATTACTTCCAGGGAACCTCATCACCATCGTCCGCGACTGTAACCACCAGCAAGAAAGGCAAAATGGTCGGTGGACTTACGCATTTTACCAGAAAACAATCGATTGCCTTCCATGCTACCGTATTCAATATTTTCGTTGCAGGACCGTCACTTCGCCTCCATCTCTCGATCTCTCAATGGAGAGGCGGGCATGACGTGTGCAACTCATCGAGACTGCCGACCAGGTTCATATTTTAAAATATTTAAATTAATATTAAGCCAATTTAAATTCTCTAAAAACGTTGCCTTGCTTCTTCTACGACTTGTTTATCACAACAGAAGCGTTCCATAACACCCATAACACAATCCACTTCAAGGTCGTTGCTGCCACGTTTCCACCTCTGCAGCAGCTGCAGCAGCTGCAGTCTGCGTGCGACACGACCTGTCGGAGACTGCCGGCTGCATCGATTCGTGCCAGTGCACGCTGCAGCTCCAGTGCTTCCGTCCCAAGGACAACGGGACGGTACGGTAGGAGGGGGAATCGATAACTGACTGATTTATCATGATGCTATCATGGCGGTCTCATTATAGTAATGAATGACAATCAATGTACCCACCATAAACAATGTACTATTATCATTTTGTGTGTGGAGAACAACTCATTTAATTTGTGTGTGCAGAAAAAACTCGGATACGGTAGCGTATCGATGATTGACTTTCTTCCAGGCCTCGATCTGCAAGAAAGCTTCCTCGACTGACATCGTAACCGGCATTTATCTCAACGATCCTTCAGGAAGATTCTGAAAATCTACCATCATTTTCGAAAATCTCTCTTCTTCTCCAATCACAGCACGGCAACCGTAGTTTCTTTCCTATCTTTACCCGTATTTTCTCAGCTTTGGAGCTAGCTTTACACCCCTGTTATTTATTCGTTCTCTTCTCTAGTCATGCGAGCCCTCCGGTAGACTACACAACTCCTGATGAAAACCAACCGACTTTGCTCTTTATCGCTGGATTTTTTCTCTCAATGGACCGTGCCCGTAACCCAATTCTTGCTGATGATCTGAACCCCCTTTATGACCTAGGATCTCGTACTTTTTCATGTTCACAGTCACAGAGGGAAAATGTTTCCACCACGTCCGGCTGTATTTTTTGTTATTTTTTTTATTTTCTAAAATCTCAATCAATTCGGACGTAGGTGAAATACTTTCTCTCCGTGCCATACAATATTCGTTACCACTCCATAAGAGATCTCACGTTCTCTATTTTTTGTTTTGGCGTTTCTAGTTTTAATTGTCTGACCGTTTCAAGCAGCATTCCAAAAAGACACACAAGAGATGAAATAAGGTGAGTTTCGCACACTAAGTTCTCTCCGTCCTTTCTATTTCTGGAACAATTTACAATTATTTATACACTATTCAAATTATTATCAATTGTCACAATGGCACCGTAATCCTTTCTTTTTTCCCTCTCTTCATCTCGCACGCTCTCTCGCCTTCTTCTCGGACGGCGAGAGAGCGTGTGATTTGGAGAGAGCAACTAAATTCAATGATTGTTTTCCTGTAAGATTTCATGACTTGTCACTTCTCGATCCATTCCAGTATGGAGGCTTAATGATCTCATCTTTGTACATAGTCAATTTGTGGTTGTGAGTGTTTGTGTGTAGCTAGTTCCAGTCGATGATTTACTCAAGGAGGGTTCGGTTCCTGGGCCCGGTTCCACCCGGTTCCGGGTTCCATCGGTCCCGTTCCCCTCTCTCGGGTAGGTCATCGCCATGTGTCCCTCCAATCTCGATGTTGTACCGGAATTTGTTGTGTAATATCAATATTTTATTTGTCTTTTTGTATGACACACTCGATTTGGTTGTGAATTTGTGCATTCGTGCGCAAAGAACTCGTATTTCATTTATTTGCATTTTTGTAATTGAATTCAGAAAGCGATAAAGAGCAAAGTCGGCAGATCGTTACAGAATATTTTAACAGACTTGTGTCAAAAGAGAAAAAAAACACACAATTTGGTCAACCCTACATCAATGTGGGTTTGGAGTGAGAGAGCGTGTACAATCGAGAGGCACTCGCTCACTTTCGCACAATGTCTCGCCCTAACTCCGCTCTGTAGGTTCATTTGAATGATGAGAACAGTGAGGGAAAGGTATGTGGATAGTTAGTTCCATCGTTTGAATAGGTTCCTGGTTCCTCTCCTCTTCCTCTCCTCGGAAAGTTGCTATTCAGTCATCGATAACCATTGGGTACAAAAAAGCGCATAATGGAATTGTCTTGTTGTTTTGCTTGTGGTTTTGTTCATTGTTTGATTGTCAGTCGCTCATTTACATCGACTTTCAAATAATGAAAGAAGGAAGAAATGAAATTTCTCTTTCATTTCGCAGCGATGTTTCCATTGGAGGTGGCCGACGTGGTCTGTTTCTTTCCAATTTCCCCAATCGATTTCCTCTCGATCCAAATACCGTATCCCTCTCATATCGTATCCAATCGATAATCTTTTCAGGATTCGCCGTCGTGCCGTACGCCGAGTACCAAAACCCCCGGCGCCCGAACGCCCACAGTCGAGACCGGGCCGTGAGTGCTATCAATGTCTTGATTGCGTCATTCATATGCAATAACGATTTTCAGAGCCGCCCCATCTCCCAACACTCCGAAGATTGTGGGAACTCCCGTCCCCCTCTCTGCCGAAACTCCGGAGAGCCTTCGCTATCAGTTCGTAGTGTCAATCGTAGGAAAATACAACATATTCATTAAAAAGAGAATAGAGACAATTGCTTACAGCATTATGGCGTTGCCATCCGAATACGATTTTATAAACGTATACTTGGCAATGTGTTAACTTGTCACTTGGCATAATTCCAAATTTTTCTAGACTTTCAAGATAGTCTAATTGTAACAAAACACTACAAAAAATATTTTGACACTCTGCCGAATGATTAAATACAGGAGTAGTCAGGTTTCTTGTCAATTTGAAGTATTCAGGGACGAACATGGTAATCCCGTCAGAGAACAAGAGAGAGTCAGCTACCAGAACATGCTCGTTCGATACGGTATTCGGTCTTTAGTGTCTTTATTCAGGTTACGGTAGCTCATTTTTCAATCGTTTTCAGGTGACTGGTCGAGAATTCGCGGCCAGGTTATGGTGTACACTGCACTTCTTGCTATTGGACTCGTCTACGAGAGGCACAGGCGAGATAAATTTAATTCGAATTTAATATATTCAATCGCTTTATTTATAGCAGCGCGGTCGAATTTCTTCAAGGACTCGAAACGGTGAAAGGTCGTCACATTCAATGTTGTTGTGATGTCCCGAAGAGACTCAAGGACATCGAAAATATCGGCGAAGCGGTGAGAAACTGTATATGAAGTACTGTAGAGGGAGTACTGTAGAAGGAATACTGTAGAAGGAGTAGTGCAGTTAGGGTGCTGTAGATGGGGCTGATGCAGAGGGTTTATTATAGAGGGAATAGTGTAGCAAGAGTGTTGTGAAGTGGCTACTGTAGAGGGAGTGGTGGACTGCTGTAGCGGAACTGTAGCTAGAGAATTGTAGGAAGAGTACTGTAGAGATGATACCTGAGGAGTACTGTAGAGGGAGTACTGTAGAGATGATACCTTCGAAGCAGCACTGTAGAGTAGAAATTATATGTACCTGAGGAGTACTGCAGATGGTACTGTAGAGATGGTGGCGTACTGTAGAGATGATACCTTCGAAGCAGTACTGTAGAGGGAGCACTGTAGAAATGATACCTGAGGAGTACTGTAGATGGGGTACTGTAGGGATGATACCTGAGGAGCACTGTAGATGGGGTACTGTAGAGATGATAACTTAGAAGGAGTGCTGTAGATGGACTACTGTAGAGATGATACTATATTAGGAATACTGAAGAGGGGTACTGTAGAGATGATGCCTTAGAAGGAATACTGTAGAGCGAGTACTGTAGATGGGGTACTGTAGAGATAATACCTGAGGAGTACTGTAGTAGGTAGATGACTGGAGAAGGAGTACAGTAGAGGGGGTACTGTAGATGGAGTACTGTGAAATGATGAAGGAGTATTGTATATGGCGTGCTGTAGAATGAGAACTGTGGAGAGAGTACTGTATAGAGAGCACCATAGGGGATCATAGTAGAGGGAGTTCTGTAGAAGGAGAATTTGAGAACGAATTCTGTATTGGGAGTACTGCAGAGAGTTATAAAGTCATAATCAATAATTTTTGTTAATTGCAGTTTGAGGCCGGCGGTTCCTACCCAATTATTGACTTCATACTACTATTGATATTTGGACTGACTTGTATGCTCTGGGAGAGGTCTTTTGTCATATCCGTCTCTATAAAGTAATCTTTGATCTCTTTCAGATTCGTTGGTCGTCGAAAAATGCTGAAAATAATAATGATCTTGGGAATGTTAGCGTCAGGTCATTCATTCAATTACTGTAACTTTGAATCAA
The DNA here is from genome assembly GCA_036245785.1 of Pristionchus fissidentatus. Taxonomy (NCBI): domain Eukaryota; kingdom Metazoa; phylum Nematoda; class Chromadorea; order Rhabditida; family Neodiplogasteridae; genus Pristionchus; species Pristionchus fissidentatus. Next base: position 13,358,591 of record BTSY01000002.1, read on the forward strand.
AAGCGTTATTTGTAATTTGCTCATTCCTTTAAAGTGCCGTCGCTTTTTGGCACTATAAAGTAGTGTAGACGCAGTGCTTTAATGCAAAATAAATTTTGTTTTTCATAAAATAAACTGTACTTCCCAATTGCAGTAATTCTGATGTTTCCTCATCACGTAGTGCATCATGTCGGACACATTCTGCTCAAGTTTTGCATGATTGTTAGTATTTTTAGAATTTACAATCTAAATCGTGAAATTGCAGGCCACGAAACTCATTTCAATCGTGAACTTCATTGAAATGCTACCTTATGAGACTCGATACCTTTCTTTTTCAATGTTAAATTTTGTTTCGGGTTTCTGCGGCGCTTTCGCGGTCAGTATTTATTCTTAAATTATTTAGGGTTTCTTTAAATAAATTAAAATCTCTCCTAATGAATTTCCCAGACTCTACACGTATACATTGGATTCTCTATCTTCTATCTTGGTCTTTTCTCTGCCATTTCTTATGCGATCGAATTCATTCTCGTCCTATAGTATGCACATCTTCATCGATGTTTTTTTTTCACCTTAACTTTCCCATTTAAGTTTCGCTCGAGATTCAATCGTCCATCTGAACATTCGAAACGATGTTGACGTTGTTGAAAATGTTTGATCTTTGATCTTTGATCATTGGACCTTATTTATTTCAGATTATTCGTGACGAAGAGCAGGTGTTGTACGATGAGAATCCGGGTGAAGGAAGACATTATCATGAAGCTGTTTCGAGGAAAATATTCGAGGATCTGGTTTATCTGTACGTTTATTACAGTCGCGCCGGAAAGTATTCGTACACTTTGTTTTTCTTGTGTAACTTTCGCAATAGTTGAGCAATTGACCTGAAAATTTTATTGGAGCTAGCCAATCCATTAACTAATCGGATGCCACTATTGCGGTGTTTGGAGCCAATCGTCTGGATTGCATAGTGATGACGCAGCTAAACATCACTTTTTCGAAAAAGTATATCTCGGAGGAAAACAATTCTCCCACATATCAGTGCGTTCGCGTAAGGATTTCGCCCCCTCCGTACAGCAAAAAGTGACTCCTCAAGTTTTTCACATATTCTGATAGCCCTTGGTATGTTCTATTGATTTATGTTAGTCTCATGACCTGATCTCTCGAATTTGCATAATTACACGATGTCAAAGTTTACCTATATTTACAGTTTTCGAACTGTAGTTCGTCAACGAGAAGAGCTACTGATTTGGTCGTAACAGCAACTTTAACCGCCTTGACGAGTTACATCTAGCTGTGTAATTTGTTTATTCAAATTTTTAATTCTAAAAATTTCGCGAAATTCAATTTTTTGATATGTTGTAGCTCTTGTCAAGATCTACAGGATAGACTTGATTAAATACTGTTTCAAGGGAGAGTATGTACTCAAATCATGGAAAAACCGAAGGGTCTTACTTGAGAGAAACCCCTGATTTCACCCTCATTCCACCCATTCGACGCGGACTGCGCGGTCTAAAATGACAATTTAATGCCGATTCTTTCCCAATTCCTCTCATTTCAATCCAATTAGACCACGCAGTACGCGTCGAATGGGTGGAATGAGGGTGAAATCAGGGGTTTCTCTCGAGTAAGACCCTTCTGTTTTTCCATGATTTGAGTACATACTCTCCCTTGAAACAGTATTTAATCGAGCCTATCCTGTAGATATTGACAAGAGCTACAACATATCAAACAATTGAGACCATATTTTGCCTTGTTTTCGAGATAATCGTCTTTGAAATTTCTCGAAATTTTTAGAATTGAATATTTGAATAAACAAATTACACAGCTAGATGTAACTCGTCAATGCGGTTAAAGTTGCTGTTACGACCAAATCTGTAGCTCTTTTCGTTGACGAACTACAGTTCGAAAACTGTAAATATAGGCCAAGTTTGACATCGTGTAATTATGCAAATACGAGAGATCAGGTCATGAGACTAACATAAAGCGATAGACCATACCAAGGGCTATCAGAATATGTGAAAAACTTGAGGAGTCACTTTTTGCAGTACGGAGTTTTTGTAATTTCTGCGCTCCTTACGCGAACGCACTGATATCAGTTTCACAGAAGTTGTAGATCTACCCATAGACTACCCAGAAAAATTTTTCAAGATGCTGCGATTTTTCTCCTTTGCAGCAACCTTGCTGCAAAATTGAGGCTGCAAACTCATAACTCGGCTCCCAGATAAGTTAGAGACCCGTTCTAGTGTTCACAATGATCCATTTGGTGAGCCCAGACATCTCTGAAAGTTTGGTGAAGATTGCACATCATTTGCCCTCAGGGCTCAAAAAAGTCACTTTTTTGCATACCCCAACTTTGAGGGTGCTCAACTCGAAGGCTGAATTTTCTAAAAATATGGTTCCTGTGTACGAACGACCCAAAACCATCTACGAATCGATGCCCAACTTTTTGTAGCATCAGCATTTTTTTCCTGCATGGCGCGATCGCATCCCTGGCGCGCGCTGGTTTCGAAATGTATCGTCTCTCCCTTTGCATAATCTCGCCCCGCCTCGTTTCCGAACACCAGCGGATGCGATCGCGCCATGCAGGAAAAAAATGCTGATGCTACAAAAAATTGGGCATCGATTCTTAGATGGTTTTGGGTCGTTCGTACACAGCCGCCGTACCAAGCTCGAAATTTCACCCATACTTGAAAATGTGTAGACGATCGATAGTGTAATCAATACTTTATCGTTCTCTGTGCCCCCTCACGCGCGCATAGGGAACACAGGGAAGTGGAGAGTAACGAGAGTGTGAGAGAGTGTCTGTTTGAGTGTGTGAAAGAGAGAGAGTGTAGAGAGACAGAGGAAGGGGGGTTGGGGGAAGGAGGCAGCGGTTACGGTAATTTGCCACTGGGAAAGTGACTCGTTACCGTAACTTGTAGATGGAGTCGTCCTTGAAGAACCTGTGAAATGCAGAGAAAAGGGGGAGGGATTGGGTGCTATTAAAATCCGTGAATCAAGAGAGAAGAAGAGAGCAAGAGAGGAAATAAAAGTAATATGAAAAACGAATCTTTAAATGGAGCAACACTCAGCACAACCAGAAACATGGTAAATCAATAACAACAATAATGGCGTAGTAACGATACCAAGCGAAAAAAATGATAGTATGAAATCAAGAAAAAGCGTGAGATGAGGAGGAATTAGATAGAAAGACCAATATTTGTCTGTTGAAGCTGTAGATCATCCGAGTAGTCGCGTAGATTGTGTTGGAATCGAATGTGAGGAAAGACAAAGGAAGACATAACATTAAGCAATATCTATAATATCTATAATATTCTTCTAAAAGCGATGAGAATCTTGGATGATCGTGGTTTGCTTCTCTCGCTCTCTTCTCTTCAACATCGATACCTCCAAACTGCAAATTATTGGAATATACATGAAAACAGTGAAAATCAATCATAATCAATCCATCAATTGTACCCGATCTTTGTATCTTTACTCACCTTCATCCTCTTCATTTCTCTTCATGTCCAATCTCTTCCCGCTTTCCTCACATTCGCGATCCTCTTTGCAACCATATCTTGGGTTACCTGCAACTGAGTAGTATGTAGACAAAGCAAAAATCAACCATGCTATGACAACTTTCAACTATGAATGGCCTCGTGTGCGAGGGCAATTCAGTGGAACTAGTGGATCTCCCAAAAAAACAAAATAATATCCATATCCATATTTTGCGGTGCGAAAATGTAACACGGGGCAGAAATGAGTGAGAAAAAGTTACTCCTTCATTTTCTAAATTCTCGAGATATTTCGAGTTCTATTTAAATCCTCTATCATTTTGAGGGATAACATCACCCATTAAACAATTTGCTAAAGACATTTCTCTATCAACCTGTCTCAACAACTAAGTTCCAGAAAATGTAAATCTCGCTTGTTTCTGTTGGGCTGTTTTATTCACAAATGGGTGGCAGTTAAGAATGGAATGACACCAACTGGAATAACTCGAGATGACGGGAAAATAGTAGTCAGAGAGATTGCTATAATCAACTCTCTCACCTTATTTGCAGTGAATGGGTCAATTTATCGGTGAAGTGTATCATTCAAAATGATAGAGGATTAATCGAAAATGAAGTAAGCAACAAATATCGGTTATTTTTCTTCTAACAAACCAACCCTTCCATATCTATTGTAGTGTTTGTGTTTATACATTCACTCACGTTCACTCTTCTTCTCTCCTCTCCATCTCTTTCTCTTTCCATTCTGAATTTTCCTCCTCTCATTGCGCTCAGTTCACTCATCGTGTTCTCAGGAATTCTGTAAATGATAACACCATGGATTAAACAATCAGAATATATTTGTGTCCGCTCTACCCATTAACTCTATGAAATAGATGGATGGATTTCTATGGACATTTTCCAAGTTAACTCACTTAAATTGACTTCATATATTTCTTCTTTCTCCATTCTTCTTTCCTCTCTTCTCTTCCCTCTCTTCCGTCAATCGATCTCGTATGTTCTGCAAGCAAATAACTTGAACGGAAAAGTATTGAGGCATAATAATTAAATCACTCTATCTATTGGAATTGCACACTTCAATCTAAATTATATTCAATTTCTCACCCCCACTCTCCTCTCTCGATTCTTCTCTCTCATCTCTTTGAATCTCCAGTTGGTTGTCCAGTCCTTCCATTGTCGATGTTTGCGATCTGGCAACTTTATGACGGTTTAGAAAGAGGTAACCCATTTCGGGTGGATATTACCATTACAACAAACAACAATGCTTTATACAAGACAATCGTATCGAATAAACAACGAATCTCCTCATTGGATCCATCTCTCTTCTCATAGATGCGAATGCAATCTTCACTCACTTCATCACGCGGATTTGGAGGAAGTGATATTCGTCACCATCCTGTGAAGTTGTGCAATAGGAGAAAGTCGAAATAAGTCTCATTATGAACGATCTAGTTGAAAAGAAGTTATTGTTCCGCTTTGTGTAATTGCTCGATTAAATGCACATTTTGTAATTCGACTGAACTATGACAATTCACTTACTTCTCTCCATCTCGTTCCTCTCCCTCTCAAATCTTCCCTCTCTCCTCTCCCTTCACAAATTCGTCGACATTTTCGATGATTCTGAAAAATAATGAAAAAATGATGGATACAAAATGGTTGCAAAACTATCATAATGATAATCTTCACTCAGTCGACACTAACTTTGCGTAGGTTTAAATTAGCGTATGAGCACAAATGAAGATGCAAATAGTGAGATACAACATCCGTCGATTTTAAGTAAATATTGATTCAAGTCCTCAATTTACAACTAGAAGGAATGGATGTGGTGAACTACCCATAAATATAACTTTTCACTCACATTTCCTCATTCATTTCTTCTCTTCAATTTCTTCATTCTCCATTCCACTCTCACCTCTCTCCCTCCTTTCAATCAACCGATATTCCTGCAAAAAAAATAAAATGAATTTGAAACCATTGAGACCCTATGGTTATCTCAGTCAATCCATTGATGTAGTTTATTTAAATTAACAACTATTCAGTTTCCCACCTCCACTCTCTTCTCTCGATGTTTCTCATCTCAATCCATCTCGCATTGGGTTGTCTCTCTTGAAGTGTCCATGCATTCAATCTGAGTAGGGATGACGGTTTAGAGAGATATCCCGGTACGGGTGGATAGAACCATTAACGAACACAAATAAAAAACTTTATTCAATACATTATTGTGAATACGACTTTTCTGATTGATTCATCACTCCTCTATTCTATGCAAATTTAATCTTCCATTTTTTTCCTTTTTCCCGACTAATTAGACTTTCAAGTAAGTTACATTCTTCAGTATCCTGTTAATTCCTCTGGTCACCCTCAGGAGCCCTATGATTTATAATAACTCAAACCAACAATTTGTCTACTTCTCCAAATTACATTTCAAAAAAAGCTCTAGTATTTCAATGGCAATATAGTTGTTTACTTACTTATTTATTTCTTCTCTATATTTCCACATTTTCTCTTTTCAATTACATCGTCTTCTTCGATCGATGCATGACGAAATGAAGTGAGGAAGTGATAGAAAGGAAGAGGGAGGGAATGAGGGAGGGGAAAAGGACAGGACCGGACATAAGACAGTGTGCGACAAATGACAGGACAAAAACATTTATATGAAACATATACAAATAGAAGCCGTTATCTATACCTATTTTTAATTTATTAGTACATTTAAATGTGATAACAATGCAAAAGAATGTCGTGCACATTACAGACTTTTTGAATTACACCGATAAAAAACCTTCTCACCTGGATCTCCTTTTAGTCGAATAATGTAATGTTGTAGATTATTTAATTAAATAACAGTCCATTCCTTCACACACTCAAAACAAGTAGCCTGCAAGACAACATTCTTCTTAAAATCCAGATTTATATAAGAATTGTAGACAGTTAGATTAAGAATTACAGATTGTTCTGTTAACAGATGCACTCAAGGAATTAAATTGATGAGATTTAGATCTCACCTCACTTCATCTTCATCATCATCTCTTCATCTCTTCTCTTCGATCTCTTCATCATCTTTCCTTCATTGCCATCTTGATACACCCCAATTCGACTTCTTCTTTTATTCACCATCCTTCATCTTCGTTTCGTCGTTCACTGAATAGCGGTAGCATAACTAATTGACATTACAAACCAAGACATTTGAATGAGTACGAGTGGTCAAACAAGTCGAGCGAGAAGGGAATGGAGTGATTATCGACTGTCTCTAGAATGGGAGAGGGAAGTGATCTACTCTCTCTCTCTATCTCTTGCACAATATCGATCGTTATCACACATGGGGAATGACTATCTCAAATTAGGTCAAAATGCTCAATTCTCATTTCTCTCAGACAATAGAGATATCAATACCGTTAACTAACGGATAATCAGTGACAACAAGAGAAATGTTGGACTATGAAATCATTTATTCAGTACGACATGGAACTCCCTTTACACGAACTACACACTAATGAAACAACAGCTTTGATCTACCTAACCCACAGTGATGATAATTGAATTTATTATTAATTTTTTATTGTTTTTGTTGTATAAATTGATGTTCAAATGATCACGCTCATTACATACAGAATGCTCGCTATTCAACGACGCAGACGGCAGCCCAATCAGTCGTATAGACGCATCCACCCCATTCTAATGACGAATGCGAACATTTTCCGAGGGAAAATGCGCTTTGACAAGAATGCGGTGGATGAACTTGTACAGATTTGTGAGCCCTACTTGGCACAACGTAATCCAAATGGACTCACAATCAGCAAGAGTGACTAAGTGAGGAAAAGCATTACGTGACAATAGGTAAATATCATACTAGGTGCAAATCTTTCTCTCCGCTATGGGAACCAACTCGTTTCAATCGATAATCTGCGACAGATTCGGTTGTTCTCAACAAACTATCTCCAACACGGTGGATAGAGTATTGCATGCGTTGACGGACCCGGCAGTTGTCGATTATTTCATCCGCTTTCCCATTGAAGATGCATCCTGGAGAAGGTAATAGATTATAATCTTATTCACTGGACACTGTAGAATACAGTATACACCGTACTATGCCCTACCTTTTACGCTTACAGAAGAACTGCATCAGACTTCTCGAGATTGGCCGGACTGAGGAATGTTGTGGGAGCAGTTGATGGGACTCTGATCCCCATTCAGACCCCTCCCCATTCCATGAACACCTTCCGGTGTAGGAAAGGGTACCCAGCACTCAATGCGTGCTTTATTGTGGATTCCTGGGGTCGTATTCTATATTGTAATTCCCGATTCCCTGGCGCCACTCATGATTCGTTTGTTCTCGAACATTCGACCGCTAGAGATAAGATCAATGCTCTAACATGTCCCGAGGGATATGCTCTTATCGGTGACTCGGGTTACCGTAACGACGGACGGCTGATGACTCCCTACCCCCGTTCCACTACCCCACAGCAGACTAGGTTCAATAAAAAGCACAGTCGCACGAGAGTCATTGTGGAGCAGGTTTATGGTATGCTCAAGCGCCGATTTCCCGCTCTCAGTGGGAAACTTCGTTTTGAAGCAGCCAAATGTGCCCGCATGATTCTCGCATCTGCCGTCTTATGGAATTTTGGCTTAGATAAAGGCCACGGAGCACAGAGAGGAAGAGGGCCAATCGATCGACGTCTCCCCATGCCCCCCTCGTCTAGAAATGTCCGAAATGTGGTTATTGCTTCACTCTAGCTCTATACGTTTACTGATAATATCTCTCTATAAATACGTTATTTGTTACTTTCCGAGACCAACCTATCTAAATAAATGCTATTTTATAGACAAACACATACTACGATAACACAAACATGAGCAAGGGAACATTGATTAACTATTCCAATTTAATAGGATCCGAGAGGGAACCTGAATCTTGTAAATCCTTTAGCACAATCAAACTTCCTTCAGCCTTTCCAGATAGATCTCCCACAATACGTTTGCGAATTTGCGAACATTTCTCATCCTGAATTTTATTAACTTGATTTTTAGAGTAAGGAGTGACAAAAGCTAGTTTAACTCACATAAATCTTGATTATCTCTTCAACATCTTTAGCAGAGATCGAATTACTCGTATTTACCTGAAAAAAAAATCATTTCATTCATTCCACAAACTGAATTTCCACCTTCTCTCTCAACATCTCGAGTGCCGATTGCGCTTCATCTCCTTTTCTCAATTCATGAAGTAACTGAAAAGATTATAATTATTAAGGCATTAAACTTACACAAACGTGATCATTTACTCTACTCTGAGAATCAGCCCATTTCTTCATCGACTGAAATGAGATTTCTAGCGACTGAAAATACATTCATTGACGCAATCTTAAGATTGTATTACTTTGCTAGTCTCAATGTGAGTGTTGATTAGTGAGGTCACTCCTCTATCCAATTTTTGTTTTTTTTCACATGAAAGATCCTGCAAAATAAAAGATCTCATAAGCAGGTGCACTTGTCAGCTTGCTACCAGAGATTAGTTATGACCAAAAATTCACCGATTTTGGTTGGTAACCAAATTCTTGGGCTCGATCACTCATTCCGCTTCCCCTCGTTCTAAGAAATTCCATGAGACTTCTATTCTGAAACGACAGCCATTCCATATTTTCCAGTTAAACGAACCTTCGCTTTCTCAAATCCATTCTTGGTAATAGTTGGCATCGCTGACTTTCGCTTAGATGTGCTTGGCTAAAATACGAATCAACAATCACAACCTTCATTTATTTGCTCACCTTACTTGTCTCGTTACATTCCTCGATTTCTTCACAATCAGATTCGAATGGATCAACTACTGAGTCAGCACTCTGCGGCAGTCCCTTCAATCACCCATCTCAATCTACTACATTATCGGCAACAAACGTGGCCCGACTCCAAAGTGATAGGTCCGACCCCTAAGGCTCCCTCAGTGCTTGTCAGCATTTCAATCAGTAGTGAATCTACTTCCGAAGGATTATTCAGTTTCTCAATTTTCTTCTCCTTTAACCTATCGATTCCTCCTCCAGTCCCTCGTTTATAACTGAAAATACCATCGACGGTGTAATACTTAGTAATCTTACCTCTTCTCGAGGACCAGTAGATCCCTCAACTTTCCCTTGCGAGTATCGAAGTGATTTTTCAGTTGTTCACTCGTTTTTGGATTATCACGGCAAAACTTTCTGTAATTACTTAATCACACAATGCAAGTAATTGCAAACTCACGAATTATAATCGGCCTCTATCGTCTTCCAATCAGTAACTCGAGCGCTCTTTCCATCTACCTTCTTTTTAGAATTAAAGAATATCGTATTCTCGCGTGTCCCATAGATTCTTCTCACTAACCAATCGCTCTTCTCGCCAGTTATATACTCCTGCATTCAATTAAATCTACTCTTCCAACGCAGCCAACAACTCACTCCTCTCTTGGAGTGTCCTTCAAGCAATTCGTCTGCCATTCTTTATGATCAATCGACGATGATATTTTTGAATCGATTCTGATATTCACACATTTAGCATGCCATTTTAACTCAGTAAGGGGTTTGGCGCGCCAGACAACAAAATAAAGTAAGATTCGTACTTCAATTTTACATACCCTCTTTCTTCATGTTTCATGAAATTGAAGTCTATGAAATGATTGGTTTCTCAATCTCTACATCACTACACATCATTCCACATGTAGTTCAACACTCCAGAAAGGGGCGATGAGTTTGAAGAAAGCTCGCAATAAAGATATCTAATCCACTCATGTATTCAGATTTCAAGCTCCTAAGAGAGTGAGAACAACGAAAAAAAAGACAAGATTTCACCTCTGAGTTGATGCTAAATGTACTTCAACTTCTTCTATCCTCGATTCAATTCACACAAACATCTTCTTTGGAGTATTCGGCTCTTAAATTCTGAAATGAATCATGTCAACAGTGTATCTTCAAACACTGAGTACTTAAATTATAAACGGCTCATTAAATAATTAATTACTCAGAGTGGAAGCAGACAAGAAGCGACATCAAACTCAATAAAAATGATCTCTATAAGAGATTGATGACAATATTGAAGAGCACACAGAAACTGCCGTGACAGAACATTATATATCATTAAACATCTTCCAACAAAGGCTACATGTGTGGCTCACATTCCAGGGAATCCATATGAACAATTTAATCAATTAAACAAATGAAATAACTACTATACACATGAGAAATTCAAATTAAAAACGGGACACAAAATGTGACAGAAGGACGCGTGTCCTAACGCCCCCATTGGCTTACGGTACCGGAAGTCAACCGCTAACTGAGTTTTCTAGATTTCGCCCACTTGAAATTCCCCAATTCCTATCTTTTTTCACCCCAAAACGATGGAGAGGGAGAGTATATCAGAGACGCAGAGAAAAAGAGGGGCTGAAATATTTCGAGTTGCTCCCCGAGCGACTCGAAAATTTGGGGGTCTCTCGTCGTCTCGACTCTCTCGCCGCCCCTTCCCTAAAGTGCTATCTCTCGCCTCGGATTTGGGGAAACCCCAAAAAGAGAGGACTTTCGAGGGAAAATTTCAGGTGATCTACCTCCTCTCCTCCCCGAAAACAAGGGAGGGAATCGCCCAAATTTTTCGAGCTTAGTACGGCGGCAGGAACCATATTTTTAGAAAATTCAGCCTTCGAGTTGAGCACCCTCAAAGTTGGGGTATGCAAAAAAGTGACTTTTTTGAGCCCTGAGGGCAAATGATGTGCAATCTTCACCAAACTTTCAGAGATGTCTGGGCTCACCAAATGGATCATTTTGAACTCTAGAACGGGTCTCTAGCTTATCTGGGAGCCGAGTTATGAGTTTGCAGCCTCAATATTGCAGCAAGCAAGGGGGGGTTGCTGCAAAGGAGAAAACTCGCAGCATCTTGAAATTTTTTTTCTGGGTAGTCTATGGGTAGATCTACAACTTCTGTGAAACTGATATGTGGGAGAATTGTTTTCCTCCGAGATATACTTTTTCGAAAAAGTGATTTTTAGTTGCGTCATCACTATGTAATCCAGACGATTGGCTCCAAACACCGCAATAGTGGCATCCGATTAGTTAATGGATTGGCTAGCTCCAATAAAATTTTCAGGTCAATTGCTCAACTATTGCGAAAGTAACACAAGAAAAACAAAGTGTACGAATACTTTCCGGCGCGACTGTATATCGTGATGGCTGTACAGACTAGGGTTGAATAGCTGTTTCTTTGTTGAACCTGAATCAGGACATAGGAGGTTGCCGGTTCCTTCCGGAAATCCTCGAGCTAGGCACGCGCAAATTTCTATCACATTTTCATTATCGTTTTTCGGTACTTAGGGGTAGCAATTATCGGAAATTGTATTCTAAATGTAAGATCTCCTGGCGGGTCTACTTACATAGTTACTTACTTACTTAGTAGATTCATCTACAGCGGGCAGGGCCGCGTGGATCGAAGTTCTTCCAGAATTCGCGGTCTCGGGCTCTTTTCATCCAGAGGCGGCAGAGCTGTCTGATTTACCAAGACCTTGTAGATCGTCCGGTGTTGTATAGCATCCAGGTGTATTCCTCGATCGAATCTCCCCATCGTGAGGGCGGTCTACCCGCTGGTCGTTCGGCATCTGGCGGGGTGATTCGTGTAGACAATCTGTCGTCGCCCCGACGTAGTACGTGACCGGCCCATCGATGCTTCGCCCGCTTGATTAGTGTGTGAGGCCGGTAAGGAGTGATTGGCGGCGTACTTCGCAACTTCTCACATTCCTCTCTCTTATACCGTGCAGATTGTTCCTAACAAATCCTCTTTCGATTGCGTGGTGGAGATGAAGGAAGTCACTGTCTTCGAGTGGGGCCAGGTCAGCGGCGTAGCAGAGAGCGGAGAGAGAGTTCGCATCGAAGAGTGACGCACGCAGCTTCAGATCATTGAGATGTGACGTGACCTCTCGAATATTGCTGAATGCTGATTGACTGCTCGCTTCCTTCGGATCAGTTCCGAACGGATGGCACCGTCTCCGTGTTGCTCCCATCCGAGATGTGTGTGCCCTTCTCCCTCCTCAAGTGCATCTCCGTGAAGTGAGATGGATGGCTTTATGCACCATTTGTTCCTCTTGCGTCTTCTTCCGATTGATGGATAGGACGATCGTTTCCCCTTCGTCCGCCAGTTCCTGAAGTATCTTCTGGAGTGTGATCGTATCCTCGGCGACCAGTACGATGTCGTCGGCGAATCTCAGATGGGAGATTCTATTCCCGTTGATGAGGATTCCGTAATCGTCCCAGTCGAGGTCTTTCATGCGGGTTTGTAGAGCTGCGGCGAACAACTTGGGTGATATGATATCTCCATGGCGGATTCCTTTTCCGAGCGCAACGCCAACTGGTTTGTCGAATGGCTTCATCTCCTTCAAAGGGGGTTGAGTACTGCAGGCACCTCCACCGAGTCAAATGCCTTGGTCGACGACTACGAGACCCAGTGAAAGATGGTACTCTCTGTGATGCTCGATGAGGAGAGAGCGTATGGATGTGGTCGATGCAGCCGAATCTTCGACGGAATCCTGGTTGTTCCACGGGCTGGCTGTCAATCAGAGAGAGAGTCTTTTCCATTCGTGTGACAATCACGTGAAGAGAATGTAGGCGATACAGAGGGTCTATACAATGGGTCTTCAGTTGTTGAGATCCGCCCTCTCGCCCTTCTTATGGAGGATGATGGAATTGGAGGCTATCCATAGTTGGGGAAGCACTGCTCGTCGAGATATTGACTGAATCTTCCTGCGAGAAGGGAATGGAGAAATCGTCCGCCGTATCTTAGTACCTCCCCGCTGATCTTATCTGGTCCCATTGCTCCGTCTTTCCGTTTCGTAGAGATGTCAGAGCATATCTCTGAGAGAGGTATGGATGGTATGGGCTCGATGGGGGGGGGGGGGAGGGGGACATCTCGGTACCGTAATCTCTGATCGGTAGAGGATCTCGCTGTTCGATTCAGCTCGGTCGAGGACAGCTTCCATGGGCGCTCGTCCCTGCTGCGTGGCCTTCTTGAGCGATCTCTTCTCTTTGGCGGCTCGTAGGAGGAAACGGATACGGTGCTCCTTGATATCTCTCTTCATCATCTCCCTGCAAGTCCGACTAGCCATAATCTTCCCCAATTGTAGTGCGAGTGGGTCTCTCATCCACCCCGCTCGGAGATCCAGAATGTAGCGCGCTCCGTAATTCGTCGGGGGACTTCTGCAGCAGGTGCAGCCTGCTTCGCGCATTCCTTGGGTCCGTTGCTGAGATGATCGTAGTCAGTGGAGGGGTCAGGATCGGATCTCTTTGGATATGTGGCTATGGTATCATGGAAGAGAGTGGGATCGATGGATGGGCGGAGTAGAGGGCGCTTCGATTATCTACAGCACGTCTCTATCTCTTCGTCGATTCGAAACCGGGCACGGACGAGGCAGTAGTCAGAGGGGAATGTGAATTCCTTCACATTCGACACATCTCTGATCATCCAGCGTCGATTGACAATGATGTGGTCGATCTCGTGTCTGACCCGTCTCTCCATTGCTGGTCCTTCCCATGTCCATCGCGTCCTTGCGTTTTTTTCTTCGAAGAATGAATTCCCATGGAAGGATCGTGCGAGAGAGAGAGAGAGGAAGTATCTGACATAGGTCAAATAGGTCTTCGCGTGCGAAGGTCTGCACTTTGCATGTAAACCGGATTAACGTAGCGAGAGAGTGCAGGACAGACACATGAAGGTCTCTGTTTACGTCCCCCGCCCTATGCTAATTGCGAACTTGCGAAAAACCCATTTGACCTATGGTCTCTGATGAGATCATCAGGGTCACCATCGGGGCAAGAGTGGAATGCGTCCGTGCGAAAGTGGTCCTGTCTCCGGGGACCGACGTTGGCGTTGAAGTCGCCGGCAATGATACAGTATAAATTCCTCCGCTCTCCGATATAGAGTTTGGTCCAGCACGTGGAAGTGGCCCTGCCTCTCCTCGAGAGAAGCGGTGGATGTGGGGCATAGGAGGATATGAGGGAGAGGGTGGATCGACCAAGGCGAATGCGAATCACTGCAAGACGGGGGAGATGATAGAGTGGGACATAAAGAGGACGAGGCGAGGATGAACAACAAGTCAACTCCACCAATGTTCTTTCCTTTCACAGTCTCTCCAAGGAATCATTGAGCACTCTATGTCTTTTCTTTGAGTGAGTACTCAAAGGCCGCTTTACTCGCATCACTACCTTTCGTACAACCGTTGGGGGAACATACGCGGAGGTCCCTGTCGCGACGGAGGGTTCAAGGGTATCCCGGTTGTGATGTCCTGGTGGCTCTGACACTCGATTGCCCTGCCCCCGTGCACACACCGACATCGCAGACTGTCAGAGGGGGCGGAGGACTTGGACTCTTGGTACGAACTGTCGTAGCCGATGGGGTGCTCTAGTTAACCTCATGCTCCAAGCCAGGGGTGCGGGAGGGCCGACTATACATGGGGCGTATAGTATCTACTGCGTGAACGGGTTGCCAGTTAGCACGGTTCCTCGTTGCAACAAAGGGTTGAGTGACTCCTTTACACCACGTAGAGGCAACGTAAAAGAGTGGTCTACATCCGCCTATATTAACGAATTTCATCGGGACCGCAAACTACTTTGCGGTTGTCGTGAATCGATCTTCCGGCCAATTGTAGAGACCAAGACGAGCTCAAACTTTCCGACTTCTTCAAGAAACTGTGGAAGAATTGGACAATGATCGAAATTGTTGTTGGCTTCTTCCAAGCGTTCGTTTTAATCTTTTTGAAATTTGATTTTTTTCTTGTTTTTTTAGGATCTCGTCCGGTTTCTTAGAATTTGCGTTCACGCGATACATCATTGAGCGATTCGCAGATCCCTTCTATCTGTCGATCAACGAGGTAGTACTGTACTATTATATTTTTTTAAATGATACGAGGATAATAAAAAGCTAAAAAAACGGACTTCCGTAGTTTACAAACAGGCTCGTTGTCGACCCTATTACTTTTGTGCGGTATTTCGCATTCGATCGCATGTTTCTGGATGGTATAATTTTTGAAATGTATTATCTCCGAACTGACAATACTCATTATACATAAATTGAACTTCAGCTACTCGGTTACATATTGGCCGCAGCGCTGCTGCATATGCTGAGAAAGTGAGACTCTGGTTTTCCAATATTAATGCATCCCAAAAAAAACTTTAAAGTGACTAAAATGTTGAGGGCTCATCGTGTGAGAGTAATCGGATGGCTTCTCGCCGCGCAACTGCTCACATTGACTCTGCGAAATTTATTCGTAAATTTTAAGATTGAATATAAAAACAAAATTTTGGAACTTTAGGCAGTTCACGATGAAAGAAATCAGTGCGCCGATGTTCACCTCATTAGAGGTTACGGTTATTAAATATTTGTTATATTCCAAATAATACGATTCTAGATGATATGAGATGGGTGACACTCATAATCAGCATTGCTTCAATTGCTCTTGGAGCAGCGCAACAACATACTGTGAGGTTTTACCCATTTAATAATATTGATATTTGTATGTATGGTGCCGTTTATGCTAGCATCAGCAAGGATAAGTGGTACTATACACTTAAACTCTGTTTTGTATTTTTCGCGTGCTCGAAACTGTAACTGTTTCAACCTCGAATTCATAAAAAAATACACTACACTTTTGTAGATTGTTATTCATTTTCTCGAAACAACTCCGTCCATTCTACGCTGCTCGGTTATCGTACTTCTCTACATCCCATTGGTATTCCGTAATTCTGACTTATTCAATAATTATTCTTGTAAATTCAACTGAATAATTTCAGAAAGTTTCTCTCCTGTCCGGCCACAGAATCTTCGATAAACATATGCACTTGGCGAGTAACGAATAAGAAAACAAGTCCTTAAAATAAATATTGCAGAATGTAATTTCGCAGACTGCACTCTACGGATATCACCTCATTATTATTCTCATAACACTCGCTCGATCAAAGTCAAAACTTCCATTCTCATTGTATCTCTTCGATCTGATGCCTACGTAAGTCGAATTTGGCGCTCCTAATGCCGTAAAGTCAACAACGTCTTGACAAGATTTTCGTTTTGTCCCTTTTACGCCGGGCGTGCCGAGCGAAAATAATGGCATTTTGAAGTGCTGAAATTTACATTACCAATATATTTATTTTATATTTTCAGTGCAGAGAAATCGGGAGACGGCAAGCTTATCAAGGTGCGAATACCGTAAGGCAAACTAGGCTAACTAAAATGTCTAAATTCAGAATGGCCTCTCCTTCGAGGAGACTGCCTTGCCGCCCACTACAAAATTAGTGAGCAATGAAACGATTGTTGACGAAGGAAAGGACAAGAAAATGGCCTAATCCTTCCCTCTCTTTGTCTGACAGTCAGACAAATGTCAACAAAATCATAACAATCGAATAAACCTAATTCTATACAAACATTTACGTATGAGCCATAAATACATCTCTCTTGTAAACTGTACCGCGGTGTAATTCTATCCGTACTTCACTTAAAAATATGCTGAATTGATTGAACAATGGAAAACATGTGTAGATTCTTACATGAACGCACTAATGTTCTATGCGTTTCGTTCTCAGTTTCATTTATTATCGCTACTGTATCTTTCCTGCAGGAACGTGATGTGGATGGGTAGAATACTTTGCGATCCTTGCACTGAACTTTGTATTTTTATCTCCTGCCCTCCTCATACTTCCTCATTATCAGTCTCTGATACGTGCTTATCAGTGATCTGATGCACATATTTTGCTCTTGTGGCTAGGGAACGAATCTACATATAAAACCACTAGTCCACGAATGGAATTTGGGTGCGATGTCTCGACTGACAATAGTTTTTGCTTCCATCATTGTCTATGTTCAGGCAGGCGATCCAGAGGAGTCGATGACTTCGGTATGATGCATTTCGAATTCAACAAGCGCTTTCTGAGGATATATGACCCCAAAACCTCTCACCAGAAAGCTCATATATGACTGCCTACTTCGATAAATTGTGCTTTAGGGTTTGAAAACAATGTTCATTTGTTTCTTTATTTGCACTATTTCTCTATTTCTCGTTTTTCTAGATAGAGATGGCCGCATACTGGGGCTATCCAATTGAGTCTCACGATGTGATCACTGATGACGGATACATTCTGAATCTTCTTCGAATCCCACACGGAAGGACGAATAAAAGTAAGTTATTTTACTCTCGAAACAACAGTGTGCGGAAAAGTGTGACAGGTAGTGAGCGGTAAAATGAGTGACCTTGAACTTATATGGTAACTGCTTACAGACTGAAAAAAAATTAGAAAAAGATGATAGACTTTGAATAACATATTTAAAATAAATGATAATTCAGCTTCCTCCACGTGCCATCGCACTCCGATTCTTCTCGTACACGGAAATGGAGGAAATGCGGGTGAATGGCTGCTCAATCCACCAGAATCTTCTCCCGGTAAGACAGTATTCCATCGTCCAGAGACAAATCCCACATGATTCACAGTCTAGTGATAGGAGCAAGAGCAAGAAAGTGGGAAAAGTGAAAGAATCCTCTCCATTAACACACTCTCGTCCTCGAAAACCCCATTGAGTAGGTTTGACCGGCCTGGTGTTCCATTTGATTGAGTCATATTTTAAAAGTCTGATGGATTCCTTTTCTGTTATAATTCCTCTGGTGGACACGTTTAGAAAGGTATACATTTGATCCCAGGTATGATTCTGGCGGACGCGGGTTTCGATGTGTTTCTTATCGGAGTACGCGGGACGATGGACAGTAAACAACATTTGAATATGACGAGCAACGATCGAGAATTTTGGAAATTTACGTGCGTTTATTGATTCAATGAGCTGTACTCATTACATTTTTTTTCTTCAAAACACTTTAAACTTTTGCGTGTATTGTGCCTGTCACGTCCATAAACGTGTCCAGAGGTCCTCGGGCACAACATCAGACATTTTTTCTAACCTTTTTCTAAATAAAAGACATTATCTAACCTCTTTCAGTCTCGATGAGATGGCGATGTACGATTCGACTGCTGCAGTGGACAAAACACTCGCACTAAGTGGAGCCCCATCGCTCTATTGGCTGGGACATTCACAAGTAATATATTTAACTACGAATACTTTTTTATTCGGTATTTTCTATAAAGGAAGATATGTTCTTATTTTTTAGTTACTCCGAGATTCTTTTCTCGGAAGATTATGACATTTTAGGGAACCACACTCGGTTTTATGATGCTGGCAGGACGTCCCGAGTACAATTCAAAGGTGTGTGATAATAAATGCAAAACTGTGGAAAAGCATCCATTCTCCTCGAAGTTGCTAACTGTCACATAATCTTTTGCCCGTTCTGTGGGCTGTCTTCTCTAACATGCGGTAACGATCTTGCACTATTCTATAGCTGTTTTCTGATATTGAATCATTCCGGGGGCTGTATAATCTGTCAGAAATGTGCGAGAAAAATATGGCAAAAAACATCGTCCAAAATATGGGAGATATTTCTCTAATTCTATAGCATGCTATTTCTTCACTCTAACCAAATTCCAATCAGAAATGTGCGATAAAACGTGGCGAAGTTCTAAACGGAACTTGGCCAAGTTTGGTTAGAGAAAGAGAAATATCACGCAAATCGAGAGAGGGAAAATTATGCATGTATGTGAGCCATTTTTAGGAGGAATTCGAGGCGCAATGAAGTGAACGCTAAAATTCCAATTTTGGCATTGTTAGGTGCTGATGGTCAGTTGCATCGTTGTTTTCATAATGAAATTCCAGCAAATTCAAATCAACGTAACAAATTGGGTTGAAAGTAGAGTTTAAAAATCGATGTGTGTCCATGTCTGAATTACCGGAACGTTTTATTCGAATTTCGCATTTTTTTCTTTATTTTTCAATTTTGCATGGTTTGTTTAGTTCTTTCGCTCCTTTTGTTCGTACAACTACATCCGGTATGCTCTTATCGTCTTGTGAAGCCTGTTTTCTTATATAACACAGCATTATAACTCTTCCTATGAAATGAATCGTTTTCTTTGTAGAGACTTTGATTTTATGCTTGGAAGTGAATGAATGGATGAAATGGAATCATCCTGCCAGTTAATCAATAGTAACTGCATTAGAAATCGCTAAAAATATTAAAACAAAATCCAATATACAATATTCCAATATACATTGTAAAGATTACTTAGAATTCCTATTAAATTATTTTTCATTTTAATCAATTCAGGTGGCCAGGGACTTCATGTTCTGGTCAACTGGTCCGCCATCGAAAACATTCAATATGGTGAGTGTCTAGCGAGTACGAGAAAGGAAAAAGTAATGCTTCTGCTTTTGATCCTATCCAAAAATTAATTGAAGCTCTCACTCAACACTATCACCCCCCCAAGTTTTGACTAGATGATGTACTGAGTTGTGTAATTCCGCTTTTCCTAATTTTGACAAACTCAGAGTCGCCTTCCTGTCTACGCTAGCCATCCAACGAGCATGACAACGTGGATTCTAGAACATTTCGCACAAGTACGCCGTTTTTAGTGAAGCCCTTAATTAGATTTTTTTCTGTATTTAACTTTATTACAAAACTCAACAATCAATTTTGTAGATGATCATTCGCGCGTCCGTTGATCACTTTGATTTCTCACCTTCCGAAAATATGAGGAGATATGAGCAGGTACAAATTAAATCATAACCAGCATTAAAAACACCTAAATCGCCCCGTCATGTGTTGAGCCCACGCCGCCTAACTACGACTATTCCCTAATCGATAGCGATGTGTACCTCTTCTGGAGCAGAAACGATTGGTTGACAACGGGAGATGACATGGAAAAAGTGCTAACGAGAATGCTGCGACCGGGAATTGTCAAGGTATGTAAATTTATATTTAAAGGAACAATACACCCATAAACACCGGGTCATGTGATCCAATTTCCGTGACCTACGTAGAGATGATATATTCAATCAATAGAGGCAAAATTCTTAACTTGACTTTGTAGATTCGACACCCACCCTATTCGTGTATTTTGCTTTCTTTATTCACAAAGCAAATCGTGGCGAAACTTTTGAAATTTGCACAAATTCAACGGACTTTTCTGTTACTTTAAAAAAAATTAAATAAAAATCAATTCTTCAGCAAACATTCGAGACGCCGTACAACCACATCGAGTACGCGGTGGCAACTGACAATGCTGTGCAAGTCTATGATAAGATCATTGATGTTGTGAGAGGAAGGGAAGAAGATCATTGTATGCAATAAATGGAGCTCACAATTTATGGATTTAGCTGCTGATAAAGCGGATTTCGAATACGCAGTGAGAGAGAGAGAGTGTTCTAATAACAAATACAAAAAAACACGCAGATAAGCAAGAATAAAAAAGATGCATTTGAGGCACTCGTAAGTGTTTAATTACCAGATAATGCTCATGGAAGGAACAGAAACGTAAAAAATCAAACATGGTTGAAACGAAAATGATTCCAATCGAGTACGCCTATCGTTCTTCTACAGCCTAAAAATCCTTAAAAAACCTTAAAAAGCCAAAAAAAAAAGCTAAAAAAAACAGCCTAAAAATGAAGACGACTAAAAAGGCGCCTGCACATCTCTAAAAAGATCTATTATTCTCTAGGTTCCGTTTCAAATAATTTTACTAATTTCCTTTTTTTATCTTATCGTTATTCAATGATGCATTCCCATCAATTAATTGTTGTTCTCCTAATTTGGTTCTCTCATTTCCTCTATCATTTCCCACAATATCAACGCTCGCATCAGGTCGGTGTCTCTCCCATCTCTCTCGTTTCTATTCATTCATGCACCGTAAATCTCACACCAACTACCGTATCCTCTCATTCAGAATGCGCGTCTGCTTGGCACTCGTCCTACTCGTCCTCCAACACTGCTCAGCTGACTATTACTGTGAGTTATCTGTTGTTCTTATCGCAAAGCGACTCAATTTGAGTGTACTGTAAGAGAAGAAATTGAGTGTTGGTGAGAGATTATCGATTTATATTCCATTTTCAGACCGCAGGCATTCCAACACCTATTCCTACTCGGACGACGATACCGGCTTTGGTGAGCGGAAAGAAAGCATTGAATATTGCTTGGTTGCGAGATCCAGAAGTCTACTACTAATGTGCTTGGGACCAGCAAAGGAAAGAGTGAGTAGAGGCTGGTCCCAATCCCAAACACATCATATAATTTGTTACATTACACATAATAAATATATAATATGTTTCCATTTAGATGCGGTCGTCATCATAGTGGTCATACTCATCATCTTAGGCCTTTGTTCCATTCCTTTCTGCATTATTGCATGTGAGTGGTTACGGTAGACCAATGCTCTTCGGGGTACGGTAGCCATTCCACGATACTCGTTGGGGACAATAGATTCGTTCATTTACTATCTTTATCTTTTCAGGCATTTACTGCGCACGACAAGGTAGAACGGATCAGGTGTACGCTAACAACTACGATGTCTCTCCCTACGCTCCTGCCTATGCCCCCTACCCTCCAGCCTACCCTGCCTACCCTCCTCCACCCCCTCCTCCTCCCGTAGCCGTCGCTCCAGCGCCCGCGTCGAAGAGTGGCGCCAAATAGGCGCCGCGACGGCGCCATAAGCATTAAACCATGACTAACGCATGTCGAGAACGATGATGATAAAGCGATTATCTCTTTTTGAATGGAAAAGGAGCAGAATACTTCTCTATACAATCATTAAGCAATTGTTAATCGTCAAAAATATCGTAAAATATCCACAGAAGTTAACTAGCGGGGTTGTATTGAGGTTAAATGCACTACGCTCTATGCATAGTTCTGGGTGCGGGTGCGGTCCAGGGGGACTCGGTGGTCGGTTCCAGGTTCGGTCCAGGGGGAGCTCAGTAACTGGCCCCAGGTTCGGTCCAGGGGGAGCTCGGTAACTGGCCCAGGTTCGGTCCAGGGGACCGAACCTGGAGCCTTCTTTTTTATTGCAAAATATTATTTCCTGTGACCCCCGAGACGCCCCGATTTGTTTGGCAAACATTCGAACATTTAGATTTTTCAAGTTAAACTCGAACATGTTCAGACACGTTTCCGACATCGTAAATCACTTTTCCTGTGATCCCCTACGCTCTCTGATTCATTTTGGAACTTTTTGAAATTTTCGATTTTCACGTTAAAACGCGTTAGAACACGTTCGGACACGTTTCCGACATCGCAAAGCACTTTTGTAGTGATCCCCTACGCTTTCTGAATCATTTTAGAACTTTTCAAAATTTTCGATTTTTCACGTTAAAACTCGGCAAAACAGGTGAAAACGTGTTTCACGGTACTCAAAAACGTGTTAGAACAGTTTCTGGCACTTGCGAAAAATGCGGCAAAAGGTTTGCCCTCGGCGGGGGTCGAACCTGGGGGTCTCGGATTTACAGTCTGGCGCGCTACCGACTTGTCCATGAATTTAGCGCATTTTTCTTTTTAAATTTTGAAAGGTTTTCTGGTCAGTTATCATATGCAAAAGGTTCTGAGAAGATTGCGTGATTTTGAAGTGAAATATAAGGAAAATGAGAAAAAAATCTGGACGGACATCTGGACAAAAAAACAAACGAACAGACAGACAGACAGACAGACGTTAGCATTTTCTAATATATAGTAACATAAAGCAAAAGTTTGTTCGTGTGGATTGTGTGGGAATTTCTACGCGAAATAACAAGTCACATTTGAGAGGGAATTTTTTTTCCAAAGACATTCATTCTGGAATCCTCTTCTCTATCCTCTTCCCACAAGCACTTTCTCACACACTCTAGGGCATCGATCAAGACGAGTCCTCGCCTCATTCTCTCGTCCTCTCTCATCTCATTTTAGTGTTTCCCTCGTTCCTTATTTTCTCTGTCTCTGTTCTCAGCAATTCTCTAACGAGAGAAACATGAGTTCCTTAATATTTCCATGCAACTATTTTCCGTTTTTTTCTGTTATTGTACTTTCAAATGAATTATTATGGATCCTTTTCTAATTCTTCTTTATAGATGGCACTGGTGGCATTCGATCCTTTTGATGCTGAGCACCCCGGTTATTACCACACAATCTGCTGCGGGCAGCACACAACTGTATCATTTTATTTTTTTATTTATAAATTCAATACTTAAAATTGTTATTTATAATTTTAATAAATAAATTTTTTTATGTTTGTTGTATTTACAGAGGTCCGCTCGAGTAGTCTGCATAATCAACGTTGTGACCTCTCTTCTCATGTTGCTACCACTACTTACTAGAGATGACGTTTGATTCATTATCTTTACTCGCGAGAAATTATGTCTACTAAATCATGAGTATCTAATAGGCGCGCGCGGGGAGCGAGGCGTTTAGACGTTGAAAGTCGTCGCTCTCCAGCGTAGACTTATGATTTTGTAGGCTAATTTCCTTGAGTGTTTTGCAAATTCAATACTCATCACAGGCGTTCCCCATCTGGTTAGTAATCATGGAGTGCCTTTTCACTGTTATTCTTTGTTTTGCTGTTTGGAGAGAGAACAAATATCTGCTACTCGCAAGTGGTGGTTATGTGGTTAGCTCAGTCTTTTACACACTTTTACATACTATTTAATCTAATTAATAAATCATAGCTCTTTACTCGATGTACTCTGTAATGAACTAGGTGACTGGGACATTTGTAGTCTCACATTTTCGTCAAGCTAACGCACCCCTACGGTGTAGCGCAAATTAAAC
Source organism: Pristionchus fissidentatus (assembly GCA_036245785.1). Classification (NCBI taxonomy): domain Eukaryota; kingdom Metazoa; phylum Nematoda; class Chromadorea; order Rhabditida; family Neodiplogasteridae; genus Pristionchus; species Pristionchus fissidentatus. The sequence goes on from BTSY01000002.1 coordinate 13,382,702, forward strand.
TAAATTGCAGGCAATTCGTCTCGCCTTTGTTTGGATTTCGGTTATAGCATTAGTAAGTGATTAGAAGAGGATGCTTTGAAATATAAGAATATCTCAGATTGGCATATTCCTCAGTGAATTTCTGAAAAGCGGAACAGTCAAGTGTACGTAGAAAACAAATTTTTTTCGCGAAAAAGTGAACTATTTGCAGCTTCACTGATTCCAGTTGCAACATTCATGCTACCCTATGGACTTTATCAATTTTTCGTTGCCAAAGTTCGTTCCCAGAATCGATTTATTTCATGTTCAGTGATGCTCATCTTGTCCGGGAAAAATACAAAAATCATTTCAAAATTATATATTTTTAGATCCTCTACAATCTGCTCCATTTCATCGTTCGGAAGACCGAAGCAGGATTGCCTGTCGCTTATCGTGCTGTCAAGCAATGAGATAAAAGATCGGCGTCGATGAATCATTCCTTGTTCCCAATATTTTCACAATTATGATGAATTCGAAATGATGGAACATGCATGCATGTTAAATCGGGTTTTTAGTGAACCTTTTCACCATCAATAGATTTTGTTTTTAATCCATTGGCTCATTTCCCTCACCATAATGCTCTTTTCTGACCGCAACTTTCCTTCTCTTTCTTACTACGCATTAGGAGTAACACATTTAATGGCTCTGTACCAGTTGAGGGGGTTTTTAAAAGTTGAGGGGTCTAAAATATTTGAGGGGGTCTAAAATATTTGAGGGGGCTTAAAATAATTAAGGGGGCCTAAAATATTTGAGGGGGCTTAAAATATTTGAGGGGGCCATAGATTTTTTTACATCCAAATGTGATCTCCCAAAAAGCTGAGGGGGCCTAAAATATTTGAGGGGGCTTAAAACATTTGAGGGGGCACAAAATATTTGAGGGGGCTTACAAACCTTTAGGCGGAATTTGATGCTGACCATCTTATTTTCCATATTTTCATTTATTCGCTGTGTCTTTATTCAAATTATATATTTATTTTTCCTGTAAGTAAACTCAAATGAATCACGAGGGGATTGCTGAGGTACAGATATTCAAAGATGAAAACAATATGGCGGCTGAGACAAAATAAAAGAATGAGATGTCCAGATATTGCAAATAATAGCAGAGTGTCATGGAAGAGATATTTAGAATCAGCTATTTGTTGTAGAAAGAAATGGACATTGGGGAAATTTTTCTTACAGCGAGTATCAGGGATTAATCAATTTGAAGCGGCGGCATTTGCTCCCTTCCGCACACTACCTCGTCCACTGCTGCGAGTTCTGGGAGGACTTGCTGCAGGTGCTGGTGCAACAGGGCGAGCTGTGGTTGCAGGACGACTCTTTGCAGCAGGACGAGTTGTCGCAGCAGTGCGAGCGGTCCAGGACGTCTTTTTGCGGCTGAATAAATGAAAATATGGAAAATAAGATGGTCAGCATCAAAATCCGCCTAAAGGTTTGTAATCCCCCTCAAATATTTTGTGCCCCCTCAAATGTTTTAAGCCCCCTCAAATATTTTAGGCCCCCTCAGCTTTTTGGGAGATCACATTTGGATGTAAAAAAATCTTTGGCCCCCTCAAATATTTTAAGCCCCCTCAAATATTTTAGGCCCCCTCAATTATTTTAAGCCCCCTCAAATATTTTAGACCCCCTCAAATATTTTAGACCCCCTCAACTTTTAAAAACCCCCTCAACTGGTACAGAGCCCATTTAATTCCCACCTCACGGCTCATCAACGCGCGGTTAAGGGCGGAATGGGTCCCACTCTCACAAATACAAATAAATTGTGATTCCAAAGGATCCCAACTTGGACGAGAAAGATCCGAATGGATCCCAACTATTCGTGCTGATATCTCCATTCTTTGAAGGAATCGAGAATTTCGAAAGGAACACATCCGCTCAAAATCGACAAGGGGACATATTCATTTTCAAATGAAATATAGTCAATGTTCATTATTTTTAAAAAAAAATTTTAAAAAATTTCCGTTAAATTTCGAGTTGATCTGTACCTTTACGGTTTCTCAAGCACATGTTTAAAGGGAGATATTTGCCATTGAAAGTGGAATCCCTTTGGATCGAAACAAGAATGGCTCAGATTAAGTCAGATCTGAGATCCGACCTTTCGGAATGAAATGGATTTGAGATCCGCATTGGGAATCAAATTGTCAACCCTACCACGTATATTACCCCTTTACATCCTTTTCCCACTTTGACGCTCTCATTTTACGGTTGGTACACATGATTCCAAACCTACAGAACAGGGTTAGAGCGAGAGAGTGTGCAAAAGTGAGAGAGTCCCTCTCGATTTCACACGCTCTCTTACTCAAAAGGCCTTTCTGGAAGGTTGACCGGTCGGTGGAATGATGTGGGTATTTACACGTACGTACTTTTGGCGTGCGATAAAACATAAGTTGAGAGTGACTATTGAACCGAAAAATGACTAGAACACATGACCCGATGACTCATTGCCGGGCACAAATTCCATGTGTTCTCCTACTCTTTCTCATGCTCTCTAGAGACTACAGACGTTTCCGTTTCCGTTTCTTCTCTTTATTCTCTATTTCATCGGCCGATTCTTAGCTCGTTCTGCCCTCCTTTTTCTGTCCTTCTGTCAATTCCCTTGTGATTTATTGAACGAGCCGTTCCTTCTCGAAAACGAGAATAGATTTCACGAAAGTTTCTCGCTCTCTATCAAGTTTTCTTCACACCTTTTGTTTGCTCTTTCAGTGCGTCTAGAAGGTTGACAAATTAAGGTTTCCACGATGACCGAATTCAATGGAAACGACTCAAAGTATCAGAGCTGCTGCGGCAAAATTCATGTCTCGGTTGGTTTCAGTTCCTCAATCGTGCGAAATATTTTGTTGCTATGATTTGATGCAGATTTGCCGGATATTTCAAGAATATTTTCATTAAGATCCTCGCAAAAGTGCTTACAATCATCAATATCGTACAGTGTATTCCAGCAATCAAAGCAGCATATAATCAGGTACTTGAGATTATTCGCTTTTTTTATTTCCAAATTCAGGAGGACATAATATCACTCGGACTATATCTTGTATTTTTACTTTACCTGCTATATGCTGTCTTCCGAATGAGCAGCGGATTACTCATTCCTGTCTTTGTTCTACTGGTATGAGGTTTGCTTTCTCATTTACACTGAAAACGCCCGTGTCTTTTTTATCCACCCAATGACTAATTTACAAAGTCGATATTTTATATTTTCAGGGTATCGAAATCGCAAGACGTCTCGTTGAATTTCTTTCAACCGCGAATTATATTGCCAGTCCAGATACGAAAAGTAAGTGGAAATATCCGCATTCGAATTATATCTAAACAATTCACATTTTATTATAGAAAGTACAAAGGTTCTTGGCGCTTTTACCGGCCAGGCGCTTATGCTTGGATTCTATTGCTACTTCATCAAGGTTTATTTTATACCCTTTTTAAGGTTTATTTTATCCCCGTAGATATGGTTATAAAATGTCTGCAATTAAAAAATATAACAATATTCAATTTCCGGTTCTCTATGACTACTTCCGATTCGTGCGAAATTTCGAAGAATCGCAGAGAAGAAATCGAAATGAAATGAGATCTCAAGCTCCGTTATTTACCTTGTAAATTCGACTGTTTCATGTCATAAAGCTGATCTAACTAAATTCGAATGAATTTATAAATTTCTTCACTCTCTTCAATAATAATTATAATTATTTCCACAATATTCAGTTTTGTCGAATCATGTCTCTTTTTTTGTGCTGGGTGGGACCCCACTGGGAATCCATTTCTCCCTCTCCTCCTCCCTCTTTCTCTCTGGGACGGCGGTAGAAACGTTCATTCTCTCGTCTCTCCCATTATTCATTGGCAGCCCTCTCCCTTCTCCATTCCACTCCTTTTTTGCACTGCCCTCGGTTTTCGTCCCCTTCCTCTTTTCTCTTCCCTTCTGCTCGTTTCTATTTCGATTTTTCGTTACTTCCTTCCCGTTTCTCAGTTATCTCTGCGACGAAATGGAATAAACAATCTTTTTTCAGTAGTAACTTTATTCTTTCATTAGTAAAGTGTTAGAGATTCTATGGTGGCAATAGTATGCCCACCCATTACGACGAATATCGTTGCTAACATTAGTAGCAGATCTTTAAAATTATTAGAGTTCGATCGTATCACATCCCGCCTTTGCTACTCAGTAATATTTGTCGTTCATATCCGTGTTTGCAATATAACTTCCGTGAAACACCTCTGAAATCAAAATAATATTTTTAAAATTCCATCTAAAATCAATCTAAGATGTCTCCATACGCCCCCAACGATCCCTCCTACCAACATTGTGGATGCTGTTGCCGCATGCATGTCACGGTAAGTTGTTTTCTTTGAAAAAGAATATGCTCGAGCAGTGGTCGCATCGCAACAGACCATTCATGCCAAATGACGCCGTCCCGAGCGGGCTTTTCGCTAGCATTTATCATTTTGACACGAGTTATCTTATCTACTCCCTTTCTGAAAGTGACAATTCATGTGGCTATTACTATTCATTCCAGACCGCTGCCAAATCCTTCACAGTTTTCAATGTCATCTTCATGGGTGTAAACTGCTTATCCGATGTGAGATTTTATCCATTCAATATATTTGATATTCTAAACATATATATTTGACTATTTGTGCAATGGGCTTTTTCTCTCTCTTATGCTTGATGACTCCACTTTCTAATAATGTATTACTCTTTATGTTTTTCCTAGCTAGATTCCTGCCTGATTCAAGGCTGGAAACTTTGCCAGAATCCAGCCTGGAAATAAGTACTAGAGAATTTGTAGATCAAAGTCGGTCATCCATTCGTTGTCACATTCCGTCTTGCTGCTATGGCTCTCACGATTTACGCCGTTTTCTGGGAGAAACGCAAGCCTCTCATCGTCTTTATCGTTTACTACGTACGTGTTCACAAATATTGTTTAGAAATACTCTTCATTAGCGAATGTCGATCTTTCGTATTACCGTATCCTGAAAAGTACCTTACAATTAGTATATAATTGCGATGGACGTCGTTTAGTGAAGTAATACACATTGCAGGCAATTGTGGCAGGTGTCTCGATATTCGCGTGTGTTTTTCTCGCCTTCTCTTTCCTGATTGCTGGCGGAAACGTCCAAAGGATAAATAAGGGCTTAAAAGACAAAGACATGGGCGAGAACTATCTTTTCATCTGTAGCCACAATGTTAATGTTGCACAAATATGAGCTCCTCACAAGCCCGTTCATATTACGCAAATTAAAAAAAACGCAAAATAGAATCATTCCAGACGCGGAAAAGGTGATTGGTCTCGTTTTTCAAGTCATCGTCTACAGCATTGTGATCTGCTATTATACCAAGGTATAGCTGATCAGCTTTCGAACGAATCATTTCGTGGTAGAATAATAATGATACAGTCCGAATAGGTGATGCACGACATCATCAGATTTTGCAAGGTTTCGAGAGATTCACTCAATCTTCAGATTCTCCTTAACTTCCGTCGTTATCTCGAGGAGCGTGATCAAGTTGATCAACCGCCCGTTGTATTCGAAGCGAGAACTGAAGAAAAGGAGACAGATGCTCCCCCGCCTTACGATGGAATCTCAAAAGCTTGAGAACTGTAGAAGAATGCTTTAGGCGTGTGAGCCTTTCAATATGACAGGTATCACGAGAGATTGCATGAAAATAGACCCCCTGAGGAACAACTTTCAAAAACATATTTTTGATTTCGATCAAACTTTTATGTGGAAGTATACTTGGGATGAGAATTCCATCAATCCGGGTCCCAGGTCGCAGAACCGGCTTTTAGGGATTTTCCGGCTCTAAAACCGGAATTTACGTAACTTCCTTCAAAATGTAGCTAGGAAGTCGTTCATTTGGAGAATGTGTAAATAGGCCAGATCGCTCATTCTGATATGGATTATTCAATTTCGAAGATACTTTTCAATTTCAATCTTCACACAAACACATCACACAGTTCTCGAAATAATTTATATATTTTTCCTAATTTTTACCATTGTTCTTCGTTTTGATGGACCACCTTAAATCAAACAACTCTTTCAATAATAACTACGTATTTTGTGAATGATAGCTTGCAAAAATTTGAGTCATAAAAATTTTGAAAAATTTTTTTTTCAAAAAAATTCGATTTTTTGGAAAGTTTCGCATATGGGTAAATATCTCGATGAAATAAGCCAGACTGTCATGTATTGTCGTTTTATTTAATATAGAGGCGAATTGAATGTGTTTAAAGCCGAAAATGACTTCAGACGATAGTTTTGTATCGAAAAATCAGTTTTCCTTGTTTCAATGCGATTTTTCGGATATTCGTACGCTCCTTTTTTGCCATTTTTATTTTTTTATATAACCAATGTTGACCTGCTCTTTCATATTCCACTCTTAAATTTTGTGCTATTTTTGATATGAAAATTATAATTTTTTTTGTTTGATTTATTTTTAGGTTTTTTCAGCAGAACTTTTTTTGTCCCCCATTACGACTTTTGTGTGCAACAGATAAATTGTAGAGAATATTTTTCCGAATTTTTTGAGCACCAGAACGACTTTCTAGCTACATTTTGAAGGAAGTTACGTAAATTCCGGTTTTGGAGCCGGAAAATCCATAAAAGCCGGTTCTGCGACCTGGGACCCGGATTGATGGAATTCTCATCCCTAGTATACTTCCACATAAAAGTTTGATCGAAATCAAAAATATGTTTTTGAAAGTTGTTCCCGGCTTCATGCAATCTCTGATGATACCTGTCATATACAGTAGCGGACAAAAGTCTTCGGGCACTTTTTATATTTGATACAACTTTTTAGCCCAAGGGGGCTTTGATATGATATGGTAGGACCATATACCAAATCTATTGGAGATTACGATGCAACTATTGGGGGATTGCGAAATCGTTCAGTTATTGCGTCGTGATGACGCAATCGATGCATACTTTTTTGAAGGGGCTTTATTCTTACATGGATTTTTTCCTGCTTACCAAACTATCAGGGTGTTGAGCCAAGCCCTAGGCCTACCTGTAAATTTTTTTTCAAGTTGCTGCGGGGCTGCTCCTTGGCTGCAGCCATCCTGAAAAATCGGGATCGGAAAATCAGATCTCGCCTTTTAGACATACTACAGACCCAGTAATAAAATAAAATGATCGCCATCATGACTGCCGATGATCCTGAGAATATGGTCTCGGTAGGCCACCATTTGCCCTCAGGGCACGAAAAAGTCCCTTTTTCGTATTATTGGGGTCTGACGGAGGGGCAGTCTATAGGACGTACTCGAGAGTTCTGGTTTCAGTGTGGATTCGGTCAAGAATATATGGGTGAACTATTGCTAGCTCAAATAAGCGTTTCGATTAGATTCCTGCCCGCGGCGATCGATTTCCGGAAGGACACTGGTTTGGCCACGCCCATTTTCTGCCCGTTGACAAGGTTCTGACTTTTGAGTGTATCTCGGTACTGAGTTAACGGAGAAGGCTGGCAGACCCATCAATGGAATCAGCGTGGCTGGCTATATAATCTCATTCACAAAATTTCATCATCACTATGCAATCCTTATGCATCCTTATGCAATATTCCTATTTTTTGCGTTTTCTTAGCGGTTAGTCAAGGAAAAATGGTGGAATAAATTCCTTGGGCTAAAAATTCCTTGGGCTAAAAAGTTGTATCAAATATAAAAAGTGCCCGAAGACTTTTGTCCGCTACTGTATGTATGCATTTCTCTATCCGCATAGCGTGTTTTAAAGCAGATAAAGGAGAGCATTGAATGAATACCAACCACTGCACTCTGCCCTGACTACTCTTATTGACTCTCGCAAGCCTTCTTTTCGAAATCATGGAGCTTTCATATTTGTGAGATCTAGATTTTTGTAGTGTAATAGATCATTTGTTTTTAAAATTCCAGTACTTAAAAATAAATTCTCTGATCAATGCATTACTGAAATAAGAACTTGTTCGTGAATATTTTTTTATTTCACAATCCATTTCTCCCTCCCTTTTCGCCGTCTTTTCTCCTCTCCATTCGGTGGTTGGCACGTGCATTTCTCGTTTCTCCCATTATTCAATACCCTCTCTCCACCCGTTTTTTGCCCTCATCTATACTTCCCCCTCTCCCTCTCCCTCTCCTCTTATCTCTTCACTTCTCTTTACCTCTGCTTCGATCAGTTTCGTGTCTCTTCATTCGTTGTGCACTCAGTTCCAAGAGATCAGCGTTCTCTTCTATATTGTTTTCCATTTGAATATCAAGATCAGTGCAGATGTGTTGTGTTAAGATGTGTTAAGATCATGTGTTCGCTAGAATCACTTTCCGATTTATGATCGCCCTATGCCGAATTTCACCTCCTCTCGGTGGTTCATTTTGAATGGTATAGTGCATCTTGCCTGTAGAGTACTCATGGTGACAGCCTCTCACTCAATAATCTAGTCACACGTCCAGAGAGCGGCTAGTTAGATGTTATGACCAAAAGAATTACGTATAGCTACGACTACGCATGTCAAATCAGTTAGGTTTCACAATTTTTTAGAATTTGAGCCTTTCATACTCGTTATCGCCAGATTAAAGTCATAAAAATCTCTTTAAAAAGATTTGAAAAAAGATCTGGCATTATTCCGCTTTCCTCCGTGACTCGCATAAATAATATATTAATAATGTTTATTATTTAATTATCATTTCCTTCCAGATGTCGGCTGTCTATGCAGCCAACGACCCACGCTTCCAGCACTGCTGCAGCTGCTGTCGCATGCATGTCACGGTAATAGTTTCACAATTAAGTTTATCGCGTCGCGGCTGCGTCGCGGTCATAATCATTTCGTTCCAGACAGCGGCCCAGGCTTCGACTATCTTCAACGTCATCGTGAACGTCGCACTCATTGCCTATGGGGTGGGATCACCCTACTAAAAAAATCTTATAATACTTATGCAAAGACATTTTTCTTTCATGAACAATGGCTTGATTGTGAAAATAATACAAGGAAATTGGTGAAGTCGTCTCACACGTGTAGAGCGTTTCGTGATTATTGACATGTTTAAAAAAGACCTTTTTGATAATTTATGTATTGCAGCTCAAGGGAGGCAATCTCTTCACACTAATTTTCTCTCTTTCTGTCATGGCTCTCAGTATTTACGCCGTGTTCTGGGAGAAACGCAAGCCTCTCATCGTCTTTATCGTCTACTATGCGAGTTTACTGATTATTTTCGCATATTATCATTAATAATAATAAATTAAATAAATTTCTACTCAAAACTATATCCGAGGAATGATGATGCGTAATCACAGCGGAATGAACGAAGTTGCACATAAATTCCCGGAAAGTATTCACAGAATATCTAAGCATTTGGGTGGGTTTTTGGCTGGAGCTTTATCTGAAATGAATTGAAAATAGGAAAAAGAAACAATGCATTTAAACAACTTACCCGAACAATTGTTCATCTCGTTTTTTTTTGTATTTCCTAATTAGTTTATTTTTCTTCCAGTCTCTCGGGGTCGCCTTCTGTGTCATTGTCAGCATCGCTATTCTTCTGGCCGCTCTCGTCTTCGGATCTGCAGGTGCACGCGGTAGAGACGACGACGCCGGAGCCTTCTCCATAATCTGTGGGTAAATAGAAATTACACGTTAATTACCTAATTAGCTCTATTAGTGGTTCGAATTTATTTTCAAGCATGCAATCGAATCAATTTTTTCGTGGAATGTGCTGTACCGGTTTGAGTGAATGACAAATTGATTCCCAAACAAACAGCTACTAATCTTTTACATCACTTCAGCGAATGGTTTCACAATATTTTTCGCTATTTTCTGCCTTCCCATCACCATGTCGGTCTGTTACACTCTCAAGGTGGGAATGAACAAGAATTTTATTTTTTTTCTAGCTTATTTTAAGAGTCAGCGATTTATTTTTAAAACTTGAATTATGCTTTGACGATGTCAGTGCCTCTGTGACACTTAAATTGAGGTGAAACTTTTTTTTATTTTCAGGTCCTTATCAATTTCCATCGTTATCTCGGGGAACGTGATCAAGCTCATCAGCCGCCCGTTGTATTTGAAGCGAGAACTGAAGAAAAAGAAACACTTACTACCCTTCCATAGAAAGAAGTGCTTGAGATACTTTTAGAGAACATGCACTCATTTAAATTTCATTTCAAATGTTGCCATCTCTTTCGCAGTAACTTCCCTTTCTCTATCTCTAAGCACGGACGTCTAATCGATGCTTCTCACGACTGAAAAAACAAACTACTGAAAATCAGATTGTCAGTTCGCGGTAGTTTTCCAACCCTCTATTTGCTCTCGTTCTGTCTTCTTTTTCCGATTATAATTTCGCTTTTTTTGCAGCTGCACCTTTACTTTTTTCTTATCGAGTTCTCTTACTTAGTGCACATCAAATGTATCGATATTCGAGTAACTTCAATTGTATCACATGTATCGATTCACTGGTTGGACATTTTAGGAGGACGGTTTTGTTTTAATTACGAGAAGAAAAGGGAACTTTATCAATTCAATGTTAATTCTTCGGGAAATCAAAAAAATAATAGAGTAACTCAATACAAGAATATGTAGAACATATTACAATATAAAATTATATTAGAATATATAGTTAAAAGCGGCGCACGCAAATAGCGACGAAATGCAATGAACAAAGGAGAATGTGATGATTCATACACAATTAGGTCTTCGTTAAACAATTAAGTTATTCGAATATAATCATGCATATAAATTGATGGAATTGATTTCCAGTGCCAACAGCACATGGTTGCAGATTGACGACTGAATAAGAAGTAATTCTAATCGACTCTAAGGCAAAGGCACTTAGTGGGCCGAGGACAATTTACTGTTTTAAAGGTATATCATCTGAAAAGACACGAGTACTAAAAAACAAAGTTAAACGGGAGGGGGCGGTCTCTCCAGTATTTGGTCCATGCCCAAATGAACTGCGGTAAGTTTTAGTTTCAAGATGGATGTGCGGTCGAGATGCACACTCGTAATCATTCAGTGTATCAAAGCACATGAGACAGTTCACGTTGTGAATTTTCATACGGTCTGAAAAATCGAGGAGAGAGGATAGGATAAAAAAATTTGTTTTTTTTAAAATCATTACAAATTGATGACCTATACCTTCGTAGTGTTTGAGTTTGGGAAGGTATCGATTGTCGTAAAGATATTTGAAGAGTTGAGGATTGTGATTTACAACAGTATCCTGGAATATTAAGAAAATGATTAGAAAACTTGGGACAGTGAGAACTGAGTTGACCAAAAGGTCGTGAGACACCACCTTTAAGTGTGAGAAATTAAGAGGAATGGATATCGGTTTTGCCATTTTATATGCTAGTTTGCTTCTAACGCATATCAAGAGGTTTAAAACGATGTGATATTAGAAATTCACTATTCCACGATTTTCGTTTATTATCCGTGCTAAACAACAGAAATGGCTGCGAAAGAGCATGGCAAAGCTGTGGTTTCACGCTGAGGTAGAGAAATAAAGTACACACCAGGCCCATTTCATGTACGTGGTCCATTTTATGAACGTATCTTTTCAACATTGTAATAACAAAAGAGTGTGTCTCACTATCTGATCTGGAGTCCAATTTGAAATTCCAGTCCAGATGAAGTACCATCGAACGCACAATGGTACAAGAGGATTGTGACGAATTAGAGTGTCCTTCAAAATAATTAGGAAAGCTTGTGAGTTAACAGTAGCCATATCAACCTATTTCACAGCCCTCCAAAAAGGGGTCAGCTATTTACTTCATTTTTTAGCACTACTGAACGCATTTTCGCTACTGTTGGATTTCAATTAGATATGTGATTATAAAAATGATTCTCACCAGCTTATCTGGAGTCCAGTTTGGAATATTTCTACAGCTGTAGTAAAATCGCACGCACAATGCCAGAATTGTCAGTACAAAAGCTACAATTATGATAATACAATAACTTGCTGCTACCGATAGTTTAAAAATTTGAAATTATAGTACACAGCAATGAGGTATCCATAACAAACCAAGACAATATTAATATTGATTTTATTTTGTATTTTTTATTAAGCTGACCTAAAATAAAGAGTTGTATGAAATAAGATGAAATGTCCTCATCTTGCTCGATTGAAGAATCGTTGAAATTCTGGTAAAGAAGTCATCATTAGACTTTGAAAAGCAACTGTTCAACTAGTTCCATAATAGGGAATTCGACCGATTTCGCGAGAAAGAGTGTGAGAAATGAGAAAAAAAGTAACTATTTGCATCGCTACTTTTAAAGTCTAGTCACCATACATCAATCGTGAAATTTGCTATTGATTGTTTGACAAAGTTGTCATTTAAAAGTAAATCATTTCAGTATTTTATTGATTATTTTTTTTGCATTTTTTCTTCGGTTAGATTATTGATAAACCGATTTGCTGCAACAGAAATCAAACGAAATCAGCAAATTCCCATATTTTCCTGGAAACACTTAAAGAGTTTGGATATCACGGAGAGGGTAAATGAATCCTTGACCAGTGCGGTGTTGTCTTGTACTTCCATCCCTTCAATGTCGTTGACCGCAAGAAAAGGGAAATCAGAAGGATCACCGCACAGTGAACAAAGAGCACTGCATTCGAAACAGAGTTAGTGAAAGAGAGACATGGCAAGAGAGCGCGCAAAACGAGAGAGTCAGACGACGAGAGACAATCTTGGCATGGTGCCAACTTAATGCTGTGAAGAGCATAATTCCCATCACAATGAGAGCTGGCCACTTTTATATGATTGTCTTGAAATTAGTGTGAGATTTTCCCCAATATCGTCCCCTTACTCATTTTGTTTCCACGAAATTGCCAATACTTCGCATGACAATTAGACAAGGGGCTGAACTTTTACTCACGATGTTTCTCACGGTTATCACTACTTTGGAGAGTACTTGTACTTATGTAATTTAAGTACCCGGAGTACCCGGGATCCAATTTATTTCACTTCTTCCTTTTTTATTCTTTGTCATAGTAAGAAAAAACATGTGAAAACAACTTCATGATATCGAGAATAGGGAATTTGTGTATTTGAGGAAATTTGGAGGAAATCGACCAAAAGGTGTGGTAGGAAATCGCGAAAAACAATATATCACATGATTCTAGTCTGAGGCAACCGGTTAACTGCATGCAAAATGAAGTATTCCAGCACCCTCGAAAACATTAGTCCGGAACCCTGTACATCATTGTTCGATTTTTATATTGTATTTAGGCAACAGGCCTCATATTAAATTTCTCAATTGTTTCCTCTCTTCTTTCACACTTTACTCATCCCTTTCGAACATATTTCATCAAAAATAATTAGAAACCCTTTATCCTTCGTTGTTCGTTCCTCCACTACTAGGAAATTGAAATGTCTGTCTGTTGGTATGTTTTTTTTCCTTCCGCGTGACGGACCTTTTTTCTGAATAACTTTCTTCAAAGTTGAGCAATCTTCTCAGATCCTTTTGCATATGATAGCCCTTCACGAAACACATCGATTTTTATATTTGAATAATCGATAATTTCATGGCCAAGTCGGTAGCGAGCTCGAATTCAAATCCGAGGGTCGCAGGTTCGATCCCCGCCGGTGCATAGTCTTTTGCTGCATTTTTTCCAAGTGTCAAATGTGGCCCAAACCCATTTTTGAGTAACGAGATTCACATTTGAGCATCTTTTGCCGATTTTTGAAGTGAAATATCGATTGATTTCAAATATCGATTGACGCCGGAATCATGCATCCGGAAGCTTCCTAATAAATCGCTTCAAAATCGATCTAATCTTCTCGGATCCTTTTGCATACGACAACAGACCAAAATCCCTTTAAAATTTTGCAATATTTAATTGACCAAATCCATAGCCAAGTGGGTTACGCGTTTGACTTACAATCCGAGACCCACAGGTTCGAACCCCGCCGCGGGCAAAACGTTTGCCGCATTTTTCGCAAGTGTCAAATGCCCTTCTAGCACGTTCTTCAGTAAGGTGAAACACGTTTTCACCTGTTTTGCTGAGTTTTAACATGGAAAATCGAAAATTTCGAAAAGTTCCCAATTGGATCACAGAGCGTGGGGGATCACAGGAAACGTGTTTTGCGATGTCGGAAACGTGTCTAACACGTTTTAACGTGAAAAATTGAAAATTTCGTAAAGTTTCCAAATGATCCGGCGAGCGTAGGGAATCATTGGAAAAGTGTTTTTCGATGCCACAAACGATTTCGAGTACGCCCGGGAAATCAACACACGGTATCCTGCGTTTCCGTTGAGAAAGGCTCGTGAGGCTGAGAGCGATCGAAAAAAAAGTTGCCACGGAGCCACGAAGTGGCGTAGTGGCAACTTTTTTTCGATCGCACTCAGCCTCACGAGCCTTTTGCAACGGAATAAGCCAGTACTCTTACTAGAGATGAACACATTCCCCCCAACATAGTAAGCTCGCCCTGGACCGATCTTGGAGCCGGCTACTGAGTTCTACTCCCTGGAACGAGACTACAGCAAGCTACCGAACTCCCCCTGGACCGAGCCTGAAGAAGGCTACCAACTTCCCCCTGGACCGTACCTGGAGAAGGCTACCGAGGTCCCCCTGGACCGTACCTGAAAAAGGCTACCGAGGTCCCCCTGGACCGTACCTGAAAAAGGCTACCGAGGTCCCCCTGGACCGTACCTGAAAAAGGCTACCGAGGTCCCCCTGGACCGTACCTGAAAAAGGCTACCGAGGTCCCCCTGGACCGTACCTGAAGAAGGCTACCGAGGTCCCCCTGAACCGTACCTGAAGAAGGCTACCGTGGTCCCCCTGAACCGTACCTGAAGAAGGCTACCGAGGTCCCCCTGGACCGTACCTGAAAAAGGCTACCGAGGTCCCCCTGGACCGTACCTGAAAAAGGCTACCGAGGTCCCCCTGGACCGTACCTGAAGAAGGCTACCGGGGTCCCCCTGAACCGTACCTGAAGAAGGCTACCGAGGTCCCCCTGAACCGTACCTGAAGAAGGCTACCGAGGTCCCCCTGGACCGTACCTGAAAAAGGCTACCGAGGTCCCCCTGGACCGTACCTGAAAAAGGCTACCGAGGTCCCCCTGGACCGTACCTGAAGAAGGCTACCGAGGTCCCCCTGAACCTTACCTGAAGAAGGCTACCGAGGTCCCCCTGAACCGTACCTGAAGAAGGCTACCGAGGTCCCCCTGGACCGTACCTGAAAAAGGCTACCGAGCTCCCCCTGAACCGTACCTGAAAAAGGCTACCGAGGTCCCCTGGACCGAACCTTCTCCCAGAACTGTGCATAGAGCGTAGTGTACGCATAAAGCGTAGTGTACGCATAGAGCGTAGTGTACGCATAGAGCGTAGTGTATTTAACCTCAACACATCCCGGCTCATATTAAATTTCTCAATTGTTTCCTCTCTTCTTTCACACTTTACTCATCCCTTTCGAACATATTTCATCAAACATAATTAGAATCTTCCTTCGTTGTTCGTTCTATCTTAAAAGACAAATGCATCGTGTCAGTAGGCGGGGGGATGTTCGATTTCGATAATAACAGTATGTGGCACGTTGATCATGCAGGGGCGGCCGGTCACCACTCCCAGGAAGTCTCGCTCATTCAAAACGTGGCTTTCCGCCGCTCTTATGAAAAATAAGAATCCCGGACCATGTATGGATCTCTCCGCCACCAGTAATATTGTCAAATGATCAGTGGCTGTACTTCTTCTCGAGGTCGCGGTAATCCTCCGTAAGTGGAATTCCAATCGTGTTGTGCCACGAAGGGAAAGTCTCGATTGGAGTGAGAATTTCATCGTTGTAGTGGGCAAAAATCAGCGGAAGCACCTTAAATCAACTTTTTTCTTCCCCTCCTGGGGTATGGCTGTCTGGCGCTAAGGGTAGTTTGCCATCTTGCATGTCATTAGTTTCGCTTAACAGAAAATGTCTAAAAGTTATTATCACGACGTTAAAAAATACCGATTAAAAGCATCTTCGAGACTGGACTGATATTGTAATTGTTTGAAAAATCCGAGTTCTCCTGGAAACTTTTCCTTTCTGTTCGAATGATGCATGAGAGAGACCTGATCTTGTGTGAGCAATGATCAGACTCTCCTCATTCTAGATGCTCTCTCATCGATCAGGCGGCACGAGAGAGCGTGTAGAATTGAGAGGGTCAGACCATTACTCTGTGTGTATCCATTGGGCAGAGAGTAAGGATGGGTTGGGGGAAATGAGGGAATAGTAATGGACAAGAAAGCCATCAATGGAGTATGGCAAGATTGCATGGTTTGGTCCATTACTCCTCTTTTGTTACTCGAATACTGTGTAAAACCTCATCAGCTGAACAAAACTTGACAAATCTTGATTGCACTTTGTAGTTAGAGAAAGAGAGAATCACCGAGAGAGTGCGCGAAACCAGAGAATCAAACAACGAAAGATGTTCTTGGCATGGTGCCAGCTCGATGCTGTGTCGCAACACTTCCAAGTGTGATTCATCTTGAAGTTGAGAAGAGGTTGGCAATCTGCCAAGATTAGACGGCGCCACGGCACAAAAACATGCAACAGTCCATTGAAAAGTGAATTGGACGACAGTGGCAGTTTTCGCTTTCAAAGTCTGTGTGTATCATTGAATGATTGAAAAGTGAGGGGAGGAGAGAGAAAATAAGAGAAAACAAGCGCCTCTTGAGAAAACACTCACACTTCTCGTTTTATCGCCCGCTTATTCTCGAGCTTTTCTCATATTTATTCAGGACTTGTTTAAATTTTTAAATTCGGGAAATCAATTGGATTAGATCTCTTAATTTCTCACACTTTCTATTATAACAGACGAGAGAGTGTGGGAAATAAAGAGAGGTCCAATTTCTGACCCTCATTTCAAAAGGGGAAATATGCGTGCAACTCCAGAAATCTAAGCTGGCCAATGGCGACTTAGAAGTCTAATAGGTGCAGGGTACTTTTATACCTTGAAAGTCGCCTCTCTCCAGCATAAACTCATCGTTTCGTTGACTTCTTTCCCTGCGAGTCTATTCGGTAATAAGATTATCAAAGTAGATAACCTTTCTCTTCCATTTAGCCGTTCACTGGCCCGGAAGAGAGAAGCTTTGCATAGCACTGCCGGAATACTCGGGACGGTCCGGGACAGATTAGGGATTGACCCAAATCCGATACTGAACCCGAACGGTCGTCCTTTTGAGAGGGCCGGACACACTTCATTGTTCAGTACTCCGATCCGACCTCGGCGAACCTGCTTCTCGATTCATTCCATTTGATGCGCATTTTAGAGGCCAGGGGAAAACCTCCAGAGAGGGGTTAGGACCGATAGACTGAGTTACAATTGATGCTGCGCAAATTTCCATGGTTGGAAAGTTCAAATTGGAATTCCCGCAATTAGGCATCTTAGGTTCTAGGACAGCTAGCGATGTGAAATCTTATTCACGAGGTGTAAACCCCATGAACAACACATTCAGATTTTGAACTTTCCGCCCGTTAAATTATTAGCCCATTAGAGGCTAATAATTTAGCGTAATTTAAATAATGTAACTAATAATAACGCCATTAGAGGGATTCCCTCACTGTTGACCCCTTCATGGAGAATTGGAACCTTGAAGTAGCGTTGAGTAATATTGAGATATTCAGATCATTATCATGGTAATGGTTAGATGACTCTAGATTATTAATTTTGGCCAACATCAATTACTTGTGCGTATACTTTATCACCTCACATTTGCTGTCAGCGACTAAGGAACTTATACAAAATACCTTATACAGTATAAGGATAGGTTTGTCAGATCGCTCGGGCAAACATTTTCAGTGTTTTTTTTGTGAATCAAGTGAGTCAATGCTTGAGACACAAACCATTGTTTGCTTGTTGCATTTTAATGCCGTTGCAGCTTCTTTTAGTGCTGTTTTGATTGCAATCACAGATAGCACACAGTTACTCTTTGCCTTCTAACACTTTCACCGTCGAGAAGAGAGAGAGAGAGAGAGAGAGAGAGAGAGAGCGCGGGCAGTTTCTGCCTCGGGAGACTTTCGCTTATTATTGGTGGCACATTATTGCATTACATTCGATTGCCCGATCGCTACTTCTGCTTTCTCTCTCTCTCTCTCTCTCTCTCTCTCTCTCTCTTTCTCTCTCTCGTACCGGTCTTCCTTCTACCCAACAGACACTCACACTCATACCCGGCTCGATCTCCGCCGTAGCCATTGGCATTGATGCCAACAAATATGAGACGAACACCAGGTACCTCATGCAGGTCGACCCTCCAGAAAGGGGTATGGAGCAAAAGAGCGTGTACAATCGAGAGGGACTCTCTCACTTGTCCACACTCTCTCACCATGACCCCTTTCGGTGGGCTTCGAATAATGTTAGGTTCCCCAAAGAACTTCACCATTTATGGTCGGCTATCCGTACTCTTCCCGATTGTTTTCGCTAGCGATTTGAGCATTGGATGTGCGCAAACATATATGTTTCTTTGCTTTCTCTCTCTCACATGTTTCACCCGCGAGTCCCGTGTTTCCGAGTCTAGATATAGTTGGGATAGCTGCTTCGATATGAGGATCCCGACCAACGATCTCTTCTCTCACACGGGTGTTTGTTCGATAGATTGTGGTTCAATGTTGTTTCGCATCGCTAACGCTCATGTCTTCAATGATGCTGATAAGTGTCACGGATCGCTTTTCCGACCAGAGGTCATATTTCTTAGTTTTCAAATTGGTCACTGATTTGATCGTCTATCATTAAATTCTAGATTCAGGCGAGGCAAAAATGTTCCAGTACCAAAATTCAGACGTATATTCTCGAAGTGAAACAGGATAGCACCGGGTAAGTTGTGAACGGAGTTCCGTGTTGAATAAAGAGAGGGGTTCCACCTGTCTACTCAATTTCTCTCTCTCTCTCTCTCTCTCTCTCTCTCTCTCTTCCAAGGTCCGATTCCTCCCAAATCCGAGTGACAATCGTCCTTTTGGCTACTTTCCATCCCCTTTCGCCTCTCTTTTCCTCCTCCCCTTTCACTTTTGTCCCTTTCTGCCATCCCCCATGAAAGGGATCCGGGTACTCGCAACTCGCGGCAAAAAAAGAGGAGAGAGAGAGAGAGAGAAAGGTAAGGGAAGAGGAACGGCTAGGTTGGGGAGACTCAGGGCTTGATCTACTTGCTTGCTCCACTATCTCATCGATTTGAGACAACGAGAGAGCACGGGGAATGGAGAGAGCGCAGAGAAAAAAAGGCGATGTTTCTCTCCTTTCTCCAGTTGATCTACTGTTTCATGTTCCCAGTCGCCCCCAGTGATCCCATTGATCCAAAAAATTGCGCAAACTTCTCGCTTTCACGTGTTTTTTTCATCTCTGATTTCTCTGCTCTCTCAATTCGCCCACTCTCTCTCTCGCCGCTCTATTTCTCTAGCACTCTCTCGATTTCGCGTGCTCCCTCGTCTTCCCCCTTTCCAAAATTGCCGTTCAGAGTCCTTCCGAGTAGATGGAAAGCAGCGTCGGGCGACTGAATCAAGGAGGCACGAATCGACGGTTTTGAAACGTGAGCTTTATCGATTTATTTTAATCAAATATCGATTAGAAAGGACGAGAGAGAGCATGGGGATTGGAGAGAGTGCAGAGACATTGTGTGTTGTCTTGTTGTTGTTTCTTCTCTTTCCCTGTTAGGCCGAATTAGTGGTTAGCTTTCCAGCAACAAAGGATCTATATTATTAATTGAAAATACTAAGTTCCTCCGAGAGAAGTACCTGTGATGCTTCTTCTATCCGATTCTCTCACGTTCGCGTGCTCTCTCGCCCTCGCTTACGATATTTATCAGCGGAGCGTTTTAACAATTGGGTACCGATAATGTATGCATTGTTATGTTATTATCGATATTCTTTCTCGTACAATTGGCACTGGGATTTGGTCGCATTTGCGCAATTCCTTCGCTATTTGAAGCCCAAAAACGGGAAGCGCGGTGTATTCAAACTGAAAGCTTTCCACCAGAGATAATCTGCCATAGTCCTCTCTGGCGGTATCATGCTGCCATGCACCATAATCCCCTTTTTGTCGCCTGCCTAGATCCAATCCTCCACAGATGATTCCAAGCCCCAGAAAGGGATAGGGAAAATGTACAATGGAGAGGGTCTCTCTTACTTTTGCACACTCTCTCGTCCTGCACCTTTCTGTAGGCTTGGAATCATGCGCGACCTTCCAGAAAAGGATGAGAGAAGAAGTGGGAAAGTGAGAGGGTACCGGTTCGGTATCTGCCATACCCTCTGGCAGACTCTTTTTCTCTTACTCTCTTCGCCTTCTCAGCCGTAATACCCATCTCTCGTCCTAAAGGCAATCCCAAGTATCTAGCGGTGGAAAGCACCGTTTCCACCCCGTGTTCTACGGTTTCAACGGAATGATTTATCACACACCTTATCGTATCCTATTATGAGTGTTGTTGTGTCTGTCCGGTTCAATCGCCCATTGTTTTGCCCACAGCCACGCACTTTCCCATTAACGTTTGCGCGCGCTTTTTAAAGGAGACACAATTTCGATTTCGTTTCCAACCTTGATCTTTGATCTCTTTTGGTCTCACTTATTGGCCCATAATTTTTATCAAATCTTTTATCAAACTTGGTCATTAGGTGGTCAATACCTCGTCAGCAAACCAGTCGCTTGTACTCTTGATTCCGGTTCAGCTTTACCTTTATCAAATCCTTTGTCTAGAGACTTCCCATTGGCTTAGATTAATTGCGGAAGTGCTCCTCACACCGCATCGTTCTTTCTTCTTAGTCAGTTCCGCCTATTACGTCATCACTAGCCAATCCTTACGCGATCGGTTATTATGCCTAGTATAGTGTGGTAATAGCGACCTTTCACACTACCACAGCTCTTCTCCCTCTTGTGTTCTCCCCCTTCTTTCTCTCTCTCTTTCCTCCAAGGCATGAAAAGCAGTTGAAATACTCTCGAACAAGGAACTCTCTACTCTCGATGCGCTTTTGTCCCGTTTCACCATTTATTCGCGCAGTTTTTTTTCGGTGGCTCGTCATTTTTCTTTACTTGATTGAATACGATTTTAATATGATTCCTTCATGAAATGGACATTTATTAGCAAATTTGCAAGTTTTATTATTTAGAGACGAGTAATACGTGTTTGTGATTCTGTAATAGGTACTCTGCACCTTTTGGCTCCACACTCCAGAAAGACGTCACGCGCTATTCATTGTACATCAGGAAAGAGTGTGTCAGAGTTAGAGGGATTTTTTTCTCGATTTTACATCTCTTCTCTGACCCCTTTCTGGAGAATCGAAGAAAAAAACGTGCACTACCAGTAGCAGCAAAGTGTAGTCCCTAGCACATCCAACAGACACTCACACTCATGGGGGGGGAACTAAAGGACAGGGGTTGTAATACTAGTACAGATCCAATGCACTACTAGTCATTCCAATTGGAATTTGTAAAGCCATCAAATACACTACTTCTTCTCTCCTCTCCCCTTCCCCTCATTGTCTTGAATCGCTTCATAACTTCAATGGAGAGAGAGACGAGACCCATAAATTGCCCCCGAAGGCAGAGATTATTGGTCCAGAGGGGGAGACACCGCACCCTGACCACAATACAAGTCTGTCCTCAGTCTACTTTTGGCTTTTTGCCAAAGATCATCCGGCTCTCTCAATTTCCCACACTATCTCGCTTCCGGCTCAACCGTTTCTTCCAAAAAAAATCAGTACTCTCCCTGGGGCCTCGTGTTTATTCAGATGGCGATCCATCACTGGGGGAACAGTAGTCATAACTGTCTAGTGGTAAAAAAGGTCACGGCGGTCCCGCTCTTAGAGTAGGTCATGCCCTCTGGTTTACAATGGGGGGAGACTACAAAATAGCGCCGCCGGCGCGAACAGTGGTCAGTTACTGATAGTGTGTCCATCGTATAGTTTTTTTTACCACATATTCTTACAGAAAACTGCATTGCCTTGAACATACAGTGTTTTTTGAAATTTCTGTAGCCATACTACAAGAAATGGTGGTAAGGAACTGTTTAGAGTTTGTTCTCTGATCTTTGATGGAATCAAAAATCGACATTATCTTAGGATGGATCATCTTTTAACTATATTATCAGCCATTGTACAATTTCTGTGACGAGTGCCAATCTTCTTTTTAGATTTCTCTCAGGTCATGGTTATCTGATTATTTGATAGGTAGTGGTTTACGACTGTCCCCTTAGTCTCAGATTTCCCGAGTCTCCATCTGATCTTTCGCTCCAAAGCCATCAAATGTTTCGCGTTTGATGGCCAATTTCCGCTCCCACGCAATTTGCGCTTTGTTTTTCCTTGCTTTGGCATGTGTTCAAGTCGCCGAAGCGTCGCCAAAATAGATTGTTTCACTCGGGGCGTTTCGCATTTTTACCTCGCTTTTTGTCTCAAAAGCGGGCTATAAATTGGCGGAATGACGCTTGTCTGCTCGTTAGTTGACGCATGTGCTCTTTCTCTGACAGCATCGAGTTGGCACCATGCCGATAACTTCTGTCGTTGTCTGCCTCTCTCGTTTTGCGCACTCTCTCGGTGATTCTCTCCTTATTTAACTTGATCTCGCAGATGCTTTTTCTCCCTGACTCTGAAACACATGATTCAGATGCTAATTCCTCTCAAATGAATCATTTTGTTGATCTGCTTTTCCGGAATTTTGCAGCGAAAAGATCAAGCAGTAGGATATTATAAACGCCTTCTTTTCCCAATGTTCCAATCCCGGGGAAAGTCGTCATCGACCTCTCCCGATTGCATACTCTCCCTTACTACTAGCCCCATTCTGAGGGGTTTAACCGGGTCGGAGGAATGATGCGCATCCTCCTGTCTCTCCTTGTCATTTGCTCCCAATATCCGCCAAACCCTATTTTCGCTCGGCAAATTATTTCATTATTTATTTTAGATAATTATCTTAATTAGTTAACTTTAGAAGTACTCAATGCGCTTTCTCACCCGTCCTCTCCTCTCCTCTCTTCTCATTGTTCTGCTGTGGAGGATAGAAGGAGCAGAGGCGTGGACTGACCGATTCACCGTTAGTTTTCACTCATTTTATACTTTAAAAGTGTGCATTTTGATGTATTGCATTCGGTGCCACATCATTCCATATCCGAGCCAAACCCCCAGAAAGAGGTCAAGGAGAGAGTGTGTGTAAACGTAAGAGAGTCCCTCGCATCTGTACACACTCTTGCTGTTACCCCTTTCTGGAGGTTTCACGGGCGTGTGGTACTCAATTATATAATAAAATTCTACTGATTGGTTAATTATCTACTAATGATTAAGTGGATTGTTTCTCGGATTCGCATTTTATGCCATTTTTTTCTCTCAAAAGGGGGCTCTATGGCGGAATGACGGTTGTCACGAATCAGATTACCTATTAATGACGTAATCTCGGTATTGCAGACATTCTGGAACGTTCCATCGCAGAAGTGCCACGGAACATTCGACGTCGCAATGCCATTGAGAGACTACAACATCATTCACAACTCGGGATTTGAATTCAGGGGAGATCAGGTATTTTTTTTAGTTCTTTCATACTTCAAATTCGATAGTAAAAAGTAGAAAAAAGCTAAAATGTGTCGATTTGCACTAAGCCTCCCCTATTAAATTCATAATAGAGCTAGTGCTTTCGTATGAACATGGAAGCGTGCAAACAGCACAATGAGCATAGGAAATCCGATATTTTCCTTACGTACACGGGTTGATCTTCTGAGGTCTGCTAGACGCAATGCCTTATCTATTACACATCAAACTCTATGGACTACAGCAAAAATTAGTATTTTAATCGAATAGTTATGCATTTAATTTTGACGCCCAAAGACGCAACGGAGTAATGTGTGATTACAAGAAATTATTGTTTGGTAGAAGAGGTTGCAATAGGGGTAAATCAGTGTGTATATCAATCGTCCTGCTCCCATCTGCCATCGTGTGGTCATTGTTCCAAAAAATTGGCAAAACTAAAAATATTATACTATTACCATAAGATGTATAACTACCTAGAAAGGTATGAATCTATACGAAAACGGTGAAACATATCTAACAACAGGTTTTTTTACATCAATCAAATTGCTTGTGGGCGGTCGTCGCTGCATAGAAATTCTTGGGTTACTCGATAATGATGAGGGGTAACCGATAACCTCTCATTTCGTGTTTAATTACCTATTGCTGATGCAATCTGTGCAGGTAGTGCTCTTCTACGAGTACAAAAGCGGTCTCTTCCCGTACTTTGAGGACTCCAATACGAGTCGACCGGTCAACGGAGGACTCCCACAGGTATTTTTTTAAAATAAATTAAATATTCATTGAATAAATATTGCAAGTATACCGTACACTTTTAATTGGTATTGTATTGTGTAGATATATCAATACGTAAATATGGTGAGAGAAAAAAACCCGTAATGCGGTTGGCCCTTACTCGGTATTTTCTTTTTTTTTAAATTTAAATTTGTATATTTTTTTGTAAAATTATTATTTCTCTTTTTTTCAGAACGTTGACATCTCCTCTCATCTGTCGCAGCTCGAAGAGGACATTATTACCCATATCCCTGATGAGAATTTCTCAGGCCCAGCTGTAATCGATGTTGAGGTACGATAGGGGAGTACTGTAGGGAGCACGGTATGTTGAACATGAAAAACAGTCACTGCTCACAAAGAAAAAACTCTAGGAATTAGTTTGAAACTCCAAATGCCCATAGCGAGGGTTTGAAACTCTAATTTTCGAGAGAGTGCACGAAATCGAGAGACGCGCTCTCTCATTTTCGCACACTCTCTAACATTTGAGTTTCAAACCCCCGCTCTGGGCATATCAAGATTAGAGTTGTTTTCTTTGTGAGTAGAATCAGGACACAAAGTGAGCATAAATCGAGAACTCAGCAAATTTCGCTGTGCATACGGTTCAAAGATTTCCGTCTATGAATGATGTAATAATTAAAAAAGGAAATTAATTTTAATTTACTTTTTAAAAAAAATGTTTAGGAGTGGCGACCGATGTACCATCTCAATTGGGGCACCAAATCCATCTACAGAGAAGAGTCCGTGCGACTCGTCAGAGAGAAGTTAGTAATAATTGATTTTACATTTAGGACCGAAAAATAGTTGAACGTCTTTGATAGCCAGGCAAATCTTGACTTATTACTTTAACACAAGAATATTTGCTATTGTTGTGTTTTTTGATTTATGTTTTACATTTTAAGTATCCAAACCGGTGTGCAGATGACTTTATTCTTTTAAATCGAGAAATATTGAGGTACCCATCGATGTCACTCAAGAGTGCCCGAGTCATCGCCGAGGAGGAGTTCAATAGCGCCGCAAAGTAATATTTTTAATAAATTATTATCGCACAATTTCGATTTTGTTGGGACAAAAGTCATTCCAGAGCCCATTGTTCAAGTAGGTTTCAGGAGTCTTGCATTATTTGTTGCCTGAGCAAACGATAATTTGGATGTCATTGACGAATATTTAAAAATTAAGTTAATAATAAAGATAATCTTAAATATTCAGGAAAGTGCTCACTCTGTCGCTTCAACTCGCGCGACGACTGCGACCAAAGGCGAAGTTTGTCTTTTTTTCGGAAAAAATTGACAACGAATCCAAATGTATTGACTATCTGGTGAAAACGTATCCAAAATGTCTCACATGATATCAACCCTCCAGAAATGGGATAAAAGCCGTCTAAATGTTACATTCCCTTTCACTTGTGACCCCTTCCTGGAAGTGGATCGTGATGTTGGCGCGGTTTCGCAAGATCAACTGCAAACCTAGAGCTTTCGATCAGTAAACTTCGTATTCTGTGAATCCATTATTGGTAGGATGAGAAATAGCTATTCAAAATAACTAAACGTACCGGAACCGTTTAAAACCAAATTCAAATTATTTTAGATGGTCAATGTACGGTTTTCCCTACTGCAACTACAGTGCTGGCAAGCAGGGCGAACTGCGATGCTCGGAGAACTTTCGCACCCACAATGACAAGTATGATACTATTGCGTCATTCTTAGGCAGTCAATCGATAATACGCTTATATTGAGCAAGAGACCATTTAGCCGATTTAACCTGTCGGGTATTTCGAATAAGTGTTTTATTGAGTGAGAACTCAATTTCACAAAGTTTAATATTGCATCATACATGTGCAATATTCTCCTTGCAGGCTTCGATGGTTGTACAAGGAGTTCTCGGTGCTTTCTCCCTCCATTTACCTCGACCTGAAGAACAACAATTCCGCAGTCAACTACAGATACATCTATGCACTGCTGGCGGAAACGAAGCGAATTGCCGATGAGGTACTACTCATTTTAGATTTGATCTGGTATCCCAATTCCAAGGGAAAGATCCTGTAGGAAAATGGTCCAGTTGGTATAGATAGTAACGCACTTTTTAGAAGAGAGTCGTAATTTTGTCCTTGAAAGGACTACGTTTAGATTGAGGTAGGCGATAGTATTATAGGGGTGACGATGCCTTCCCTCGTAGTCGTAAATAGATAAGGGGATACCCGACAGATCTGCGTCCAAGAGAGAATGTTACTCTAAATATTTGGAATATCCAATATCAACTCGTGTTCCTGACCGTGCCACTGGTCTTGCCATCGACCCTCGAATCGAAGATGGTCAGATCATGGCATGGTAAGGAGCAGTGAGTAAAGGATCGATAGGAGAGGCGGTGGGATCGGGTTCGGGCCCAATCGAACTGGTTTCGGGTAGCCCTGACATACAAATTATACGGGTAGCTCTCAAGTTCGCTATGCCCGTGAACAATTTGCATGTGAGGGCGGGTGCCGAAGTGTTCGGAGGCTGGGGAATTGGGAGGGAGAGATATCCCCCAGCCCGATCATACAAAACTCCCGGTGAGCTATCAACGAAATCGCTCGGACCGGAAGATTTGCATGGTGGGGCTATAAGGAACACTGTTAGTTTCCCTGGTAACCGTGGGTCAGGGATTGGGAACGGGAATCTTGGTCCGGGGTTTGGGACCAGGCAGGGACGGAAGGCGAACCCGGTGCCCGATCATACAAAACTCCCGGTGAGCAGTCACATGTCGCTCAGACCGGCACTTTTGCATGATGGGGCAGGGCCGGGTCGCACCGGAACCACTCACATCCCAGGTTCCTGACCACGCCACTGGTCTTGCCATCGTACTTCGTTGTGCAGATGGATAGAGCATGGCGCAGTGAGTAACCGTGGGATGGGCTGGTTAGGTATGGGTCGGGGTCGGGATAAGTGGTTCCCGGACCCAATCATCCATAACCCCCGGTGAACGCTCATGGATCAGTTCACGCCGGAAATTATGGATGGTAGGGTGGGAGGAGCCAAGGGAAAGGAAGGGGCAGGGCCTACCACCGACCCAGATCTCCATGAACCAAGCTTTAGCTCTTCCCAAGAGCAAGCTGAAAGCGAGGACATGAAGATGTGGGCTTCGGCACGGGCACTGGGTCCGGGACCGGGTCGGGAACAGGGGAGTGGGTACCACTAGGGCCCAGACATCGATAACCCCCGGTGAAGTTATTTTATCGCTTCAAACCAGTAGTGATCGATGTGGGGGCGGGAGTGGGAAGGGAAAACTGGGAAGGATAAGGAGACTATCGAGGACTGACGAATGGACGACTATTGAAGAAGGGGACGAGAGAGACTGGGAAAGGAGACTGTAGAAGAGAAGGATTGGGAAGACTTGTCGAATAGGGATTGAGAACTGGGAAGAGAATGGAGAGTCGACCAGACTAGAGTAGATAGGGAGACTAGGAGACTTAGGAGGGAATAGAAGACTAGAGGACAAGGAGAGAGAAGACTAGAGGAGACTGGGGAGACTGAGTGATGATTACTCGACTTGGCTGCCTTTTATACCAGATCAGCGAGTAGGCGTGGCTGAAAAGGGGCGGATCTGACCAATGAGGATTGGCGTGCTGCCAGGGGGTGAAAGGGGGTGAACGGGGCGAGGGGTCAACTGAGTGGAGGGAGAAACCTGCCAGTGGGTCAGATTAGGTGCGATGATGGGAAGAGAGATGGAGAGATTTGGCCTTACGAGCATGGGAATCGAGGGACAAGAGAATATCGATTGATTGAATGTAATATTGAAAACAACTCCAAATCAGATAACATTATCGATTTGGAACGAAACACCAATAATGGTCAAAAATATTTTAAGTACCGTTTGTGTGGCTCAACATGATTTTAATAGTATGAGACGGTTACTTAAAATATCATAGCATAATTCGTTTTCTCAATTTCAGTTTTCGCCGCCAATTCCAATCGTTCCATACACAAAGTTTGAATACAATCCGTACGATCATCCAGAGACTCATGCGTATTACACAAAGGTGAGAGGAGAGGGAATACATTTAGACGATTCCATATCTACAGAAAGGGGTCTGGGCTAGAGAGTGGGGAAAAGCGAGAGAGTCCCTCTTGATTTTACACACTCTCGCATTTCCTGAAGGTTGGTCCGCCAGTGCATTTGGTTCTACTTGTGAAGCCCAGATCCGAATAGTGGAACCAATCGACAGACCTACATGAAATTTATCATTTCAAATGGCCTTATTACAGCAATTTTGGATGATAACTGAGTTCGCTATTTAGTAGTCCCACTACTTGCCATTTCCGTCATTACTTCTTTTTCTTCACTATTTACCCCCCCCCCCTTCACACACAATTTACCGTTTCTGTGGAATATAATATCAGAATATCATTTATCATCCGAAGGATCAGCAAAACCATCCCCTAACTTCGATGCTAAACCTTTCGTGAAACACATTAAAACATTATCTCTCGAAATTTTCGGCCTTTGCTATCTCTAGTGTCCCAACATTTTATGGATACTTTTCTGAAAGAATTTGGTTTGTATCTGAATTATCTAATCTTGAGTATTGCCTAGTGATTGCGTAATATCCGGCAGCAGTGAGGGAGATTTCATGGAGATGAGAGGATTATAAAATAGCCTAGTGATGACGCAATCTCTGCCCCATTTCAGCGTGATCTGTGCAACTCGCTCAAACTCTCCTCTGACATGGGCGCGGCGGGAGTTTTGGTGTGGAGCACAGACAGTAAGATGACCAAGGAACGATGCCACAGCATTCGAGTCAATGTGGCACACTCTTTCGGACCGTGAGTTACTCAGTTATCGATTGACGTTTTCCTACCGTATCGTCAGGAAAATGTCACTATGATGTTCACTTACCTGTGAGTGAAGTGCCTCTTATTTCTATTGACTTTCGCTTACAGGTAGGTGAACATCTTCACTTGGTGTTCTGATCCTAGTGACTTTTTCTCAGAGAAATCAGTTTTCGATAGATATAGTAATCTCAATAATCAATCGATAACTGACTGTCAGGGCGGCGGATCTCGTTCGTCGTCGTGCGAATCACTGTGCACTCGATAAATGTTCGGGCAATGGACGATGCATATTGAGGAGACCGAGCGACGTGTGAGTCAATTACCCAATGGTAGATCAAGATTGGTAAACCCCCTACCATCTAATACTGTAGTTTCCACTTTTTTCTTATCGACTGTGTGGATTGTTGCTTGCAAAAAACCCTTGCTTGAAAGAACAGAGTGGCACTACAGTGGCACTCTTTCTCTAACTATCAATTTGAACTTCGCACGACCTCTTCCCAGCTCCTCTTGACAAACACGTGCATTTGTGGTGGCTACCATCTGAGTTATAGCTGTGTACATCGCATTCTAGCTCTTTTTTCACTCCGTTGAAACAGCTTGAGTTTTCTCCGTTCTTAGTTAGCAGAACCGGCAAATCCCTCCCTATTCATCGGCTCCGGCTCTTTCCAGCTGCACTTTCCGGATGCCGATGGAGGAGTACACGTGCGCCTGCGATGAGGGCTACTACGGCGAGAGCTGCGAGCGCATGCACCATTTGGTGGACGCGGACGCCGGCGCCGGTTCCGGCTCCGAACCGGATGCCGAAGAGCCGGGATTCAAGATTGCCGTTCCTGGTTTCATCCAGGAACACGGACACAAGGAAGATGAGGAGGAAAAGCGACCGCTGGATCCACTCGGGAACAGAGAGGTACGGCAGAGCAGGCAATCGATAATTGACATTTTTTCGAATCTTTTAATTTATAATTCTTTGTGTTGAAGTTTAATAAGAAAAACAATAGATTTTTAAAATTAGTTAATGACTAATTAAGTAAGGTTTGTTTATCTTCTTTCAGTCTGCTCTTCATGCGGGAGTAGTTCCTCCAGTGCCCGAACTCTTCCCCTCCCTTTTTGCGAATCGAATCACCGACCAATCGATGGCTACCGTAGCCCCGGGAGTTCAGCTCGGGACCCCGCCCACTCCGCTTCCCTTGCCACCCAACATCAATGTGAACGACAACAGGGAAGACGCGCCGGGAATCTCGCTCTTCACGAGGATACTGTAGCCACCCCGCCACGATTACTGTATATGCATCGATTTACTGACACTTATTGATTGTTACCGGTGTTGACCCCCTAAGATTCTATGTTCCTTGTAGGAACAGTTGCCGAGTTTTATTGATTTCTTACCGTACCCCACCACCACGCAAGTACTTACATGTTGCCTCCGCGCTCACTGCATTCGATCTCAATCGCCAATCGATAATTGCTAACGACTACAGTATCTTTAGATGCCAATTATCGATCGGTCCCTCAAGTTTTAGGCCCGCCCCCTCCTTCTCCAGCTTCGCATTTTACGATCTCGCTCTGTGAAGAATAATTAATACTTGCAAAATTGCCCCTCCCCAATCTTCGCTAATAACCTTACTAGTTTTCAAGTTGTAGTTTGCTCGTAGTGAATAAAGAAGAGAGTATTTGCAAGTTTGCAATGTCAAATTTCGCTCCAGATCAGATTTGACTATACGAACGTGGTAATAAAGGAATCGAAATCGACTGTTTCCTTCATTTTCATCACTTCTCCTCGTTGGGTGCTGTCGACGGGCCCTGATATCGATTGATTATTGATCTACCCTTTATCGATCGATTAATTATCGATTGTTTGAATCATGCAATCCAGTGGTACGCAGTCAACTGTGTGTGAGTTTGTTGTTTCTTGTTGATACCAGCCCTTATCAGTGATGTGAGATCAAGGATCAAAGTTCCAAGACCAAAGATCAAAGATCAACATTTTGTAGCGACCAAGCCCGAGCTGGTCATGGCGCAGAGTCCACCGCCCGAGGACAATACCGACGACCTCAGTCCCGATATTGCCGATATCATCGTTGAGGTATACGGTAGCTCCAACGTATACCGTACCCGGCTAGATCAGGAGGCTACCGTAATGCAGAAGTTTGACGATTGATCCCAAGGATGTGTCCTGATCCGGCCAAGTGCTGTATCCTCATTGAGTCTGTGGAGTTCTGTACGAACTATAAGCTACCGTAACCCCGATATTCCGCGCAGGACCTGGAGGATATCGAGTGCTACCACGGATACTTGCTGGACGAGGATGTGAAGGAGCTGCTGAACAAGCAAGGCGACTATATGCTGAGAATGCGGAACCAGACGGACGGAACCAAAATGGTACGCCCGAGGATTATGGTAGTTAGTTGACGATTGGCATTCCGGATACCGTACTCTGCAGGCTTCACTCGTCGCTTCGTGGGGAGACCAAATCGTCGAGGTGCCGCTGAGGTGCGGTAGCTTCCATAATCAGATAAATACATACATCTGACACTTTGCCATCTCTTTCGTTTGATCAACCGCGTCCAAAGACGGTGAAGTGGAGAAATGAAGATCAGTTCTCGATAGCCGCGCCAAGTGAGGATACAGTAACCAAATGGATACTTTTCAGAGGCAAAGTGACGGACAAGGAGAAGAACCGGATGATGATCACGTTCGACTGCAAAGTCCGCGTGGGCAGCGTCAAGGACCTCATCAAGTGGGTTACTGTAGCGGCTTTTTGGCACCGTGTCAAGTCCCCCCCCCCTCTTCCCTGAACTGAATCTTGAGCTTTGATCTTTGATCTCTGATGGCCCATCTAGAATCGTTGTTTTCGATGCACCCTATCTGATCTTCTACCGTGATCTCTGATCTCTGCTCTCTTTCAGGAAACACGTTTCCACTCCAGTTGAATACGTCGTCAGCCCTCGCAGCAAAGAGGACAACTCACTCGGCATCCTTCTGATGAATGCGATCGGAAAACAGGTAAGTATCCCGTATTACGGTATCATCCGGACACTGCAGTCCGATCGATAATACCATATCAAACGGCTACTGTGATCGGGATAAGCATACTGTACCAATGGGGTACTGTATCATCATTGCAGGCATGGGAGATACCAAAGGACAACGTCGAGCTAGTGAAGAAATTGGGAGAGGGAGCGTTCGGCGAGGTTCGAGAGAGAAAGAAGAAGATACGAGATGCCAAATCCCAGTCGATGTTCTCCCCCTATCTTTTTATTCCAGAAATGAGCATTATATTTGATGTGCATTTTGGCATAATGCCCACGACTTCGTCTCCCTCTCGATTGGTTAGTTTCCCTCTCTTAGGTCCATTGTGCTAAGCTGAAGCGGCCTGCGGACGTACGACGTCGCCGTGAAGATTGTGAGTGACGGGAAGAGAGAGCCCAATGTGTGCAGCGATGTCCGAGCGGTTAAGGAGATTGACTAGAAATCAATTGGGCTCTGCCCGCGTAGGTTCGAATCCTGCTCGCTGCGAATATTTTTGCCCCATTTTTTCATTTGATAATTGTTCAAAACTTCTTGTATAAACCAACGCGAGAGGGGTCCACATGTGCAGCGATGTCCTAGCGGTTAAGGAGATTGACTAGAAATCAATTGGGCTCTGCCCGCGTAGGTTCGAATCCTGCTCGCTGCGAATATTTTTGCCCCATTTTTTCATTTGATAATTGTTCAAAACTTCTTGTATAAACCAACGCGAGAGGGGTCCACATGTGCAGCGATGTCCGAGCGGTTAAGGAGATTGACTAGAAATCAATTGGGCTCTGCCCGCGTAGGTTCGAATCCTGCTCGCTGCGAATATTTTTGCCCCATTTTTTCATTTGATAATTGTTCAAAACTTCTTGTATAAACCAATGCGAGAGGGGTCCACATGTGCAGCGGTGTCCGAGTGGTTAAGGAGTTTGACTCGAAATCAAGTGGGCTCTGCCCGCGTAGGTTCGAATCCTGCCCGCTGCGAAAACTTTTGCCTGATTTTTTTCGTATTGTTTCTAGATTAAACGCTGTGCCAACAACGACAAGGCGACTACGGAGCTGCTCAAAGAGGGATCGATTATGAGGAAATTCAAGCACGATAATATCGTCGGCACCCACGGAATGGTAATGACGTCACTTCCGGTCTAGTTAATATAAATTATTTAAGTATCGTTAATTAGCACTAATTGGAGGTGATCGAGGGCGCGATGATTATGGTCGTCATGGAGTTGGTGTCGGGCGGCGGTCTCAATGACTACGTGAAGAAGAACAAAGTGGGTCTGATCTTTGGTCTTTGATCTTTGATTTTTGGTCTTTGAACTTTGTGGTAATGTGGCTTGTCTACTGACGAGGCCCGCCCCCAGGGAGGCGGTCAGTGTCTAGACCGCAGGGCCGAAACACTGGCAGCCAATTTAGGCGTATTGATTTAGTTAGCTCTTCGCATGACTAATAAAAAATATGGACTTTCGCATACAGTTATACCTAATATTTGGTTTTTTCACTGTAGGTACCCCCCGAGGAGAAGGGATTGTACGCCCACGACATCTGCGCCGGACTCGCGTACCTGCACGCCCTGCAGTGCATACACAGGTACCACTGTGGTACCGAATCCCCGGTACCGGGTCTCGGTTCCTGGTACTCACCAGTCGGTTCCAGGGACATCGCGTGCCGTAACTGCCTGATCGATGTGAAGAAGAAGGTGGCTAAGGTGTCCGACTTTGGGCTCACTCGCAAGACGAAGAAGTACTCGCTCAACCCGGAGGAGCGCATTCCCATTCGCTGGTACGTGTGTGTGGTAGCCTGGGTCGGATTCCTGGTCCCGGAAACCAACTGGCACAGAGTGGGTTCCAGGATGGCTCCGGAGGTGATCAAGACGTACGAGTACACGAGAGCCGCCGACATCTACGCTTACGGCATTCTCGTGAGTATTGCATAGTGATGATGTAATCTGAAAATCCCTCGACATTGGCTGAAACCAATTGCAGATGTGGGAAATCTTCGCTGACGGCGAACTGCCGTTCGGCGAATTGACCAATGCCCAAATCAAGGAAGGAATTCAGAAGGACGCCTTCCGACCCATCTTCCCCGAAGGAACCCCCGGAGATATACTCAAGGTACTTTTGCATCATCACTAGGCAATCGTGATGTCACGCGTCACAGGCGGCAGCCGCGTGCTGGGCGGGTAAGGCGGACGCGCGTCCGCAGATGGCCGAAGTACTCAAAGACTACCTGGCCAAGTACGATCGAGAGGCCAAGAAGGGAGGAGAAAAGACTGTCAAGAGTGAGTCGTTTTGTGGGGGGACTGCGAGTTGGCAGGGTGACAATTTTTGAAAATATTTGTTTTCAAATATTCGAATTGCAGGAAAGTCGAAGGAGCCGAGGAAGTGTAAGACTGACAAGAAGGAGCAAAGTGTGAAGAGGAAGGGATCCGGAACCAAGCGGGTACGGTAGTACCGGTACCTATTGGAAACTAGGCATCTTCACCAAGTTGTTGTTATGGCACCTTGTCAGGGGGGATGCTGACTAGGTGATGTGGTTCTATGGATCGCGGTCGGTGCCGGTACCAAACTGATTCTGGTCCTTTCAGAACCCAGCCAAGAAGAAGGAGAAGGAGGAGAAGAGTTAGAGAGGATCTAAAGAAGTATAATGCCAACGAGCACAAATCATTTCCGGAATAAACAGTCATAATTTGGTTATTGCTTGTGGTTGAAATTACATCGAAAGATATACACAGACCAAACATAACAAATCTTATTGAGAATAAAAATGTACAGAATGACGTTTAATTTAGCATTGTGAAGGAGGGGAAGCCGTAATGATAATGTAAATAAATATTTTTTTCCGACGTGTCATTTTCAATTTCCCCTTTGTTATCTTTCCACGCCGTTCTCTTCTCATTTTCGCAGAATGACAAGCCAGGCAGTGGTCGGTTGCTCTATTTTTTCCTATTTTTCTTAATGTTTCAAAAAACTTTAAATCGAATAATCCAAATTCAGGTGGAACTCGAACAGGGCACGATGATACGCGGCAAGCGAATCACGTGAGTTACAAATAGACCACGCCCCTTTTGGACGTGACTCCGCCTACTTTTACCCCGCCCCCTTTTCAGGTACACTGTCGACGAGAACCTCGCGCCTAATACGTACACCGTCTACAGTCCGCAGTACGGGGTGAGTGTGATCTTTGATCTTTCCCACTGACGATCTTTTTTGCCCCAATTTTTGCGAAATTGGCGATTGATCTTTGATCTCTGCGATCGGACATGACAGCTTGAGGACTCATTCCGAAACATTTTCCTTAGAACCTTAGAATTGAAGTCGGAAATGTGGGCAGAGGTGCTATTATCTGAATATGGGAACCTGATCTTCGATCTTTGAGCGTACGGTGATGCGTCTGGAGAAGCTTACGGAGATGGATCGACTGTTGAGGCTGAATGTGAGGAAAACGACGGGGCTATGGTCCAAGTTACCTAATGATTACGTAATATAGAATTGCCTAGTCATGACGCAATATTCAGAATATGCTTGCTCTTCTCGTTCGTGCAGAGCGAATTCCTCCAGAAGCACGACGTCATCTTCTCACTCTCTACGACTTTGGAACAACCGACGAATTCAAGGTGAAGGATGTTGACAAGTTTAAATGATGGGATTGATCTTTGATCTCTTTGCCAAGGGTAGTTTGGTAATCATCGGTGCTGATCTTTGATCTCTTCAGTTCATCATCATTAATCGTGTCGGTCAATCGATCGAAGATCTCCTCTATCACTTTGGAGTGCCGTTCAAGTGAGTTCCAGAGATGGGAGAAAAATGAAAACCAAGATACTAATTTTTGTACAGAGAAATGGTGGGAGAAATACTGTATTGTATCAGCGCTATACAAATATTCGTCGCTTCAAATACCAGACTCCGCCCCTTTCTCCTCTCCCAAGCCCCCTCTTTCAGTGCCCGCACCGTGCACCACATTGCTGCCGAGTCTCTGCGCGCCATCCGCGAGGTGCACGCAGTCGGATTTCTGCTGCGCAACGTGCGCCCCGCAGACTTCCATATCGGTCCGTGGCCCCGCCCTCTATAAACTCCGTCCCTCGTCAGGCTCCGCCCATTATAAGCCCGGCCCCTTCACAGGTCTCTCTCCATTCGGCGAGAAGAATCTGTACATCGGCAGCTACAATCGCGTCTTCAACCAGACGAGCATCAGTAATGGCAAACCCAAGTGAGGCTCCGCCCTTTTTTCAATCAAGCTCCGCCCCTTTCTCTAATCAGGAAACCGCGCGAGCACGTTTGCTATCCGTATGCGCCGCTGTACGCGTCGCGTGCGCGACTCCGCGAAGAGGAGATGAGCGTGCGTGACGACTACGAGTCGTGGTAAGACTCCGCCCCCTTTCTGCACGACCTCTTAGCCCCGCCCTTTTTGCTGCAGGTTGTACATGGTGATGGATCTGTTCGACCAGCGATTCCTTCGCGTCGATAAATTCATGGAGAAGGAGCAGAAAACGGCCGACATTTTGAAGCAGAAAGATGCCATTTTCAGACACGAGTGTGAGTGGATTGAATCATATTACGTAGTGATGATGAAACGGCTGTGCAATCTTGCGATAAACCACGGAACCTTACCGAAAATGTCGCACTTTCAAATTTCACAAAGTCACTCTGATATCAAAGCTATTTAGCAATTGCCCTATTACCTAGTGATGACGTCACACATCATTCCGCAGGCCGGTCAACCTTACAGAAAGGCCTTTGGAGTGAGAGAGCGTGTGAAATCGAGAGGGACTCTCGCACTTTTGCACACTCTCTCGCCCTAACCCTGGTCTGTAGGTTTGGAATCATGTGGTCATTTCAGTTCCTCCCCATTTCTTCGTCAAGATTCCCGAGTGTGTTCGAGATGCAATTACCGAGATTGGAGCATGCAAGTTCGACGGAATTCCGGATGAGAAAGTGATCGATGTGAGAGGTTCTGCCCATTATCACCTGACTCCGCCCCCTCTACCCTGACTCCGCCTATTCGTGATGACTCCTCCCCTTTTTCAGTCGGTAGTGTCTCGGATGCTTCCCGTTTCGAAGTCCAAGTGGTGGAAATTGGATTGGGAGGGAAATCTGCCGATTGATATGAGTACAGATATTGTGAGTGCTAATCGATCTTCAAAGCTGGGAGTTCGATTTTTGATCGATACAGAACAGAAACTCTGGAACAGAAAAATAGGGGAAAAAGCCAAGTATATTTTAAATCATTTTCATTTTCGTTTTAATCATTTCCAGCACCGCCCCCACAGAATTGCTCCCGGCCAGAACATCCTTGCCAGTGAGTCTTTTATTCATTAGACGACAACTTTTGTTTTTTTTTTAAATTAAAAAAAAAACTAACATTGCAGATTTCCCGGACGTCACGGACCCGCTGTGCAAACAGCGTCAGAATATTTTTTTATATATTAAAAACAGAATTAATATTACAATTGAAGTTAAACTGTTTTGTCTTGCAGGATGGACAGCGGGGATCTCTCTCACATCGAACGGTGAATTAATTTTATTCTGGATATTTAAAATATAATTAATTATTATTTTGATTTATATTAAATTTCAGAAGTCTCCATGCGCAAGGCGGTTTCCTTCTCGATCTCTGTCAAGTGTAAGCACTTTTCAAATTGATTTTTCAAAGGTTTCAAGTTTTAAAAAAATTCAAAACTTCTTCAGCTGAGGGAGCAGGCGACCCGGCAGCACAGCAGCCGCGCCCGACTGCAGGCACCAAAGGTGCGTCAGGCGAATATATTGAGGCGCGATTGAAGTGTTCCGAAAAAGTTATGTTTGCAGACCATCTCATTCCGTCCGAGCCACCGACAGGTTCGTTTTGGATAGGGAAATTCAGAGAAATCAATAAAACTTTGTAAAATCAATAACAATATTATTCAGCGGATATGCACAAAGAGGAAGTCAAGTTATTGGTTCCCCCTCCCACTGATTGTTTTGAGAAGAAATATAAGAAGTTCCACAGTGAGGATTATTGCAAATATTTCGACGAACTAACATCTGGAGATATATATTAACTAAAATATATTTTTAAGTAAAATAAAGTAATTAAAATCGTTCAGAAAGTGCAGGTTCCACTCCGCCGAAGGAAGCGTTGGTACTCCATGGATTCGAGTAATACTTCTTTTTTATAACTTTACATGTTTCTGTATAATTTTAATTTAACATCTTAGCGAGCTTGGAAACCACGCCCAACTGAAGACTGCCTCTCCCAAGAATGAAACAAAGACGGAAAGAATCGATACAGTACTCCAGAGACTACAGCAATGAGATCTACAGTATCTACAGTAGCCAAATGTCCAATCTATTAGTAATGATAAACACAGTTGAGTACTCCATTCACATTTACTCTCTCATACAATCAATAAATACTCATCGATATGCAATAATCGATCAATCAATACTATACAATGTTAGTCGGGAATTATGTACAAAAATATAAGTTACAGTAGATGAGATGCGGTAATACAAGTAAGTCATGAATGATTTAGTCACTAATATAATTCACATTTTCCGATTTTGTAATGTGTCACTAGGCAATCTTCGCACAAAATATTTCAATCAATAAATAGTCTCGCATGGTACAGGAAGGGGGCGTGGTCTCGAGTGGGCGGAGCTTGCAAGAGCGCATTTAGTGCGTCTTCTTTGCAGCGTCCGCAAACGTGAAGACGGGTTGCAGAATGAAGTTGTTCGGTCTGCAATCGATAAGTTACTTGCGGAACGGGAAAATAGCAATAGCTAAAAAATCGATAATCACCTTCCGGGCTTCATCTGTGCCAGACTGGGCGAGATGATGTCGGGGCTGATGGGAGCACTGCAAGAAGTCAGTAATCGGTTCTCTCTACCGAGCCCCTCGAGGTTACGGTAGTCCGGTGGGTCACACTCACGTCTCGATAATGTTCGGGAGCAGGAAGGAGACGGGGTTGACGGGACGAAGGGGCGGAGCCACATTCTCCTTGTTTTCGTCATCCCATTCCTGAAAAAAAATCATTATTATCGATTGACGTCTGTTTGATCTAATAGTCACAAAATGCTAAGTTCTTCCTATTTTATGTAAGACAAGCACGAAGTCTACGAATACACGACGAAATTTCAGACGCTTCACTCAAGCGACCAAAGAGTCAATCTTCC
Organism: Pristionchus fissidentatus; assembly: GCA_036245785.1. NCBI lineage: Eukaryota > Metazoa > Nematoda > Chromadorea > Rhabditida > Neodiplogasteridae > Pristionchus > Pristionchus fissidentatus. The sequence continues at coordinate 13,421,855 of BTSY01000002.1, forward strand.
GTTTCCTTGTTGTCAATACAAAAAAACACCGAACCTCCTTGCTCGCGTCCACCAGTTTCTCATCGAGCGAAGAAGAAATCGATGAGGTCGACGGCAGGGGAGGAAATTCCTTCCTGAAAGATTGCATAGTCATGAAGCAATCGACTCAAAACTACACTGAGATCGCATTTGCCAGGAAAACGCTCTCAAAAGACTTCATTCTTAACTCTGTATAATTCAGTGAGCGAGAGAGCGTGTGGAATGAGGAGGTTGGAGAACCGTTCCCCTAATTTTTGCGCTCTGTGTTATTGCGTAGTGATGGGGCAACTCACTGGCTGGTAGTCGCGAGCATCGTGCGGACGGGCGCCTGAATGGGCGCGAGTATGCGGCGAACCTCGGCTGCAATGAGGGGTACGGTAGATCAATCGATACCGTATCTATGGCTACCGTACCCGTCTGCTGGGGCGGGGGTCGACCGACGAGACTGCCAATGTTGAGGTCGGCAATCTGGGCATCGAGTTGTTTGGAGGGACGGAGAGGAGGAGGAGGAACACTGAAATTGTTGGAAATTCTGGCATTTTTGGATACGGTACATTGACGACTACAGTAAGCTACAGTTTATTTCGAACTCCAGCTAAAAACTGAGGAGATAATTTGTATTCTTGGGGGTATACAGACGAATCAGTGCTCTTTCCTCATCAACTATGATTCGTGAAACACAGATCTCGTCGCCTTTTTGACAATTCGTCTGGCTACGTTAGGTAGGATTACGGTACTTCTCCTCACCTCATGTCCTCCTGTGCCACCATCTGACTGTTCATTGCCTTCTCAATCTTCTCTTTCATCATCTCCAGCAGAGGATGGTCGGTACCCACGGCGGAGTCAGCCTAAAGGAATACGGTAGATTGAAGAATACGGTAGGGTTAGATTACTGTAAGTAAAGAGATATGGAGAAAAAAAAGATACGGTAAACAACAGGTATACTCTGATTACGGTAGGTCAAGGAAACTATAAGGAAGGTGCTGCATCACGGCACTGCCACACCGATACCACACAGCAAGCGAGATACTGTAGGTACGGTAGGTCGTCCGATGGGTCAGATATCTTACATGGGCCATAATCTGCGCAGCTCTCGTCGGATTGCCGACTGTCATGTGTGCGTCCGCCCAGTCGACGAAGAATCTGAAAAAAAGGTAATTAATTAATTAATTGTCTTATTTTCGAATATTTTTAGTTCTCTGATTCAATTGTATTTCAGCGATGTCGAAGCGGGCAGACAAAGTAATTCTTTCCTGAACTCGTTTAGAAATCAAAAATAAAAAAAATAAAAAATAACGAACTGCGCGCTCTTCTCGAACAAATTCTTCTCGTACAATCGATCGTAGAGCTCGGAGATGGTCATCGATTTGGAGTAGCGACCCTGAATCAGGCGTTGTGCCGACGACGTCTCCCACTCCCCCCGCACCACGGCGGTGTGCCAGACTACCGTAAACGCTCACCAGGATACGGTAGACGGGCAGCATGCGCTCGTCCTTCTCAAAAGGCGTTCCGGGACCGAACTTGGAGAGCGCGTCCAGCGACATCTCACGAACCTGGTAAGATCAGAGATCAAACAACAAAGAACATGAATCAAACTACAAAGTACAACTTAAATACACACCTCCTCTTTGTACTCGTCGCCAAAGTGGCGCTCGAAGAGTGCGATGCTTCTGAAAGAATCGATCGATTGCCTACATCATACCTGATATCGATTGATTTTGCAGTACTCCCTATTTGCGATCAATAAATCGATAAAACTCACTCGCAAACGAATCCAATGTTGCGCTCCGGCTTGTTGCGCGCGATGATGTCACACATCGTACTGTAATAGCAATCAATCAATAATCAACCATTACCGTAGTCCGTTATCTGGCAGAGTACGGTAATCGATAATCAATACTCACTGCGTGCAGGTGCCGTTGCCGCGTCTTCGGAACATGTCTGACCGCTCGCCCCTGAGAAAGATCAAAGATCAAAGATAAGCGACCACAAATCAAAATTGACGAAAGGAAGAAGTAAAAGAGGAAATAGTGACGAAATGGAGGAAATATGAAACAGTGGCGAGATAAATTCGAAGGAGAGCCTTGAGGGAAAGAGATAGAGAGAGAGAGAAATCGCGCGGGAATTCAGCCAAAGACAGATAGAGCGAGCGAATCATAGAGAAACAGGTGGAGAAGGGAGGGAAGGGGAGGAAGGGGAGGAGAGAATAGGGGAGGTGGGAGGAGGGAGGAGGTGGTGACAGGGGCAGAGAGAGAGATTGCCTCCTGTGATAGGGGGAGGGGAGAGAGGCGGGAAACCTTGACAGAAACCGTCTGCCTGTATGGAAGAGAGAAGAAAGGGGAGAGAGAAGGGAGAGATGGGAAGAGGGGAGAGAGAACGAGAGAGTGTCTGTCATTGATTATGTCTGGGTGAGAGAGAGGGGTAGGTCAGCGATGTGCTGGTCAGACTACGGACAGTGATCTACCCGATGATCTACAGATGATATCGACTAGAATTGTGATCAGTGCATTGTTCTTATTCTGACTATCGATAAATCGGTAGTCAGAATAAGAATCGTGGATCCAACAGACAAGAAATAATAAAGTAGTGTTTGTCTGAATTATTGGATCAGTGCCAAAAGTGGCGGAGATAGGAATAAGTCCATTAATGATCGTCCTCACAATATTTGCTCTTCTCATCTTATTTTGCCTTGAGAAGCAATAAGAGATACGCGCAGCACTACAAGCATGATATGTTTCACTCCTTGGAGAAGAGTCAGTGCAAGCGATTTTTAATCATTATTCTTTCAGAATCTTCTATTGAGAAAAAAGCGAAAGCTACTCAAACAATATCTCAATATATGTTCCTGTTGAAATGAGGAGAAGACGTACTTAGATCGGAAAGGGGAAACAAACCCATTAATCTTTTGCTGAGCAAAACATATTTCAGCCACAATTTTCTCCTTGAAGTCGGTGATCCTTTTCCCATTTCAGAAAAATGTCTGTCATCGTCAATTCGACCCGATTCAAAAACCGCAACGCCAGCTTTTTGAACACTTTCAAAAATGCTTAGAAAGTATAACATGCTCAGCCTCATGGCATGCTTCTCTCTTTTTTTCATTAAATTCGAATAAAAAAGATCCACAATACATATAGCCTTGGTAAATTTTGGTAACAATCCGGGAGTTAGAACAAAAAATCAGGTATTAACTGAACCACTTTTAAGCAATATGTTTTGCCTATTCAATCTTATACGAAAAATATTTCTTCATAAAAGTGAAAAGCAGACTAATGAATTGATAATAGTTTTTTTGTGTTTTTGCACTACTCAACTGCCGAAATATCTGAACTGACCAGATTTTGAATCGTCTTTCAGTCTTTTTCCATCAGTTGTTTCTCATAGCAGGACTAAAGTCTTCAACTTTAATCGTTCCTCTGAAAAAAATGCAGTTTTCACTCGCCTCCTCCGTTTTTTCATGGACCTCGAAGCCGAATGTTTATTTTCATCTAATTTGTTCCTGGGAACAAACACTGTGTTAGAAGAACATCGAATTTTTTAATATCTTGTAATCGTGCAATATTTTTTTATAGATGATCCGGTGAGTTAATTCGTATAGTCACAGTTCGTTTTGAAGTGGCTATGAAGTGCGGTGCTAGGCGACGAATCTCCTTCTCCCTTCCTTCCTTTCCTTTCTTTCTTTCCCTTCTCTTCCTATTGCGAACGTGGATTTCAGTATTCATTCACCTTGTCTGTGCCTGTCCGCATATTTCGTTCTTTTCTCTTCATTTTCATACAATTTTATAATATTACTTATTTTTATTGATAATATTCCAGGCATCTACATTGCCGCTGATATCATTAAAAGAATACTGCAAGAGCATGCAGAGTAAGTATATTTGAACACCTAATCATAGCTATTCAGATCTGTGGAATCAAGAGATGAATTGAACAGACAAAATCTCGTATGCTCATACTAAAGTTGAATATAATTATATAATTATTTGCAGTTCGAAAGCAAAGCATACCATATAAGCGAATATCGTCCCGTGAACGAGGATGACATATTCATCATAATTAATAGATGTAGATACACTCTGGTACCTCATCTTGTCTCGACACTGATTCCTGTAAATTATGGACGCAAATAAAAGACTTCCTTCTCACAATTTCATTTTTTTGTCACGTGCCATGAAGTGGAACACTTCCTGTTGCACACACAACTTTCAGATTACATACATACAGCAGCTAATGAGATGCTACAACCTGCGCTCCTGTAAAATCGATGGACAATTCAGTATTCGGAATAAAGCGATGAATAACTGTTTCGGCGAATCGTTTGCATAATCCTAATATAGTAATAAAATAATTTCAATGATACAAATCATTTTTAGGAAAATTGCAGACCGTTTTAGTTTCTGATCCAATTGATGTTTCATTTCAACCACTTTCGTAATTTCCAGGGTATGTTTTCATTTGGTCCCTCCTCCCGCACCTCCTCTCGGTATCACATTTGAGTGGCTGCTCTTACGTTCCGTCATCATCAATGGAAAAGCACTAGAGACTTTCACTGACCACATCATTCCTTCGCCTCCCCACGTGCACACGTGGAAACTTGCAGCGATCTGTGGATAGACAATCGTTCGCTGGACTGGAATGAATAATCATGCACTTTCCCGTGCAGCGTAGTTCGGTAAATTGTGCTGAATTTGCAAAGGGCAACTGAATTACTTCTCAAAGCACGCATTTTTTGGGGAAAAGTAAATACTGATTACTGTAGAACTCCTTGAATTTGCCCAGTTCCACTGTAGTTTGCGTTGTTGTCCGAGTAAACATTCGGGGAATTTCGACACCATGTAGTATTAGGTGCACCGTATGAGGCTGTGGTGCGTCTCATGCAGTGACAGCTCGTCAAGTTGTTCCAGGAGATGTGTATACAATAAAAGATTGCGTGAATTCCGTGCATTGAGTAATTTGTTTTGATCTTTCTTGGAAATTCGTATTGATATTTTTGTGACTACTCTTTTTTCACTCTTTGTACTTTTTACTATGGGCAACTACACTTCCTTATTCCATAATTGCTGGCATGACTATTCTTGACCGAAAAGTGTAGTACTTGTGGTACACCGCGCACTGCAGTGATAATGCTGACCATTATGGGAGGAAGAACCATCTTAAAAGAATAGATGAAGGTCACCACTCTGAACTCTGTGTTGTAGGTACTTTAAGCAGTAGAGAATAATTTTAGCGATCGAATCGAGAATTGACATAATTTATATCAAATAACTAAGTCAGCATGCCCGTAAAGTGATATACCACTGCATTGAAGTGCGCATATTTTATGGGTGCAAAATGGTATCACAGCAGTGTTTTATAGCAGCTACAATTCACAATAGCTCTTTCTTACTTGAAAGTCACAAGGAAGTGAGCATTTCAATCGAGGAAATCCACGGTAACTTTCACTGGACAGACGTTTCCCCTTTCATTTACAGTGCCGACAGGGTAAACTCCACTCCCCTATGAGGTCACTCCAGTTTTATAACACATGTTGAAGTGACCGGAGCAGAAGTGAATTGTGGAGATTTTACGGCTCGCTATCTTTTGATTGCAACTAGAGAATCCGCAGACTATTTCCGATCGAACTAGAGAGACAAAAAGGCTGAATCGGCTTAGATACTCAGTTCTTCATTCTTCATTCTGTGCCTCGAGACGGGCGGTCAACAGTCTCCCCGCTCCTCTCCCTCCTCAGTTTGGAGAATCCTTGCCAGTCAGCTTGGGCAACCCGGCAAGTATATCGCCCACCTGGTACCACTTCGAGAAGAGGACCCGGATCGCCTACATCTAATTCAAGTCGCCAACTTTCAAGAAAGGCCCAGTCGACGAGACTACGACGTGAGTTCCCACTTAGGTTGATACACGCTAGTCAGGACGTCACTGGTTGCCGGAAGATCTACTTCTACGCTCAATGTCAATCGTCCAAGATCGACACTCCAATTGACCAAAGAAGCCAAGCAAGATCCATTCCCTTGACCAAGTTGCCTCGAATTCGAAGATCCCGACCTCCTCTGCCCCCGAATGATACCTCCTACAGGCCCTTGCCTTGATGTCAGGATAAATATGTATATGTATGTATGTATATACTCAGTTCAACGTGCATGGAACTTGCGTACTTTCATTTTTTGCTACACTTTCGTTGTTGTACACTCTATTGCATCTTTTCGATTTATCTAGATCAATTAGCGGTCGAATATCGTATTCTCGTACAAAGTAATGCAATTGTTCCATAACGAGAAGCATTGTTTGTCCTTTTCGACCGACGGTTGCATGCGCGATCTTACGCCGATTGTACTCAGTAATACTTTTAAAAGTTCTCTCGCACATGATTCCAGAACACCTTGGACAGAGAGTGCGTTAAAATGAGAAGTCTCCATTTCAATTTCATTCATCGTTCTCCATAAAGGGGTCAGAAGCATGTATACAAATACTTTAATTGATTCAAGGTAGTTTCATTGTCCTCTAGAATTTAGGAGGGAGATTTTACTGCACAGTGGAATGATGCGACCGTACTCTAATTTAGTGGTGCACGTTCCTTTGATATCTCACGTGCAGTGAACGTATATCACTGCAGAGAACGTGCTATTGTACGCTGCGCGACACTCTCGAGCGACCTTCCTTTGCTCAGGAGATGTGCATTCCTGCGGAGAAAAGCGTATGCGGAAGTTGCATTTCCTCGAGAACTCGAGAGAAAATTCATTCCTAGGTGTACTTACAAATCCCGAGGGTTGCACGTTTAATAACTGTTGTTCAATCCGACCGATAAGTGGACATATTTTTTGCCTCCGGTGACCTTCCTTTTGCTCGGGAGATGTGCATTGCTGCGTAGACTAGAGTATAGGGAAATAACAAAGCGGACGTTGCGTGTTCCCCTGAACTCGAGTTTTCACAGTATCATGGCGCATGAACAAAGCACTTGCCTCCTATGACGGCAAAAGGTTATTGGAACAAGGCCAGAGTCTCCCGAAAAAATGAGCAAGAGACATTTTTAGAGTAAATTTGTTTAGCATCTTCTCGATCAACACAGTTGATACTTACCTCTGGAAAAAGTAGTCCGATGTGACACTGGCCCACTTACTGATACTGTGAGGATCAAATCTGGAGGGGTTGCACGTTGAGTGTTTACAAAATTGACCAATCTGCCCGTTGATTAGAAACATTTTCTCTTTGAGAGCAGAGTGTTTTCATTTGGGACATTTGCCTGCGGGCATTTTCTCCTACTCTGAAACTTCCCAGCGGTGACTAATTTTCTAGCACGAAATTTGTAGGATGACTCAGGTGACGTTTCCGGAACTTTCTTTGTTTTGAGTGGCACTCAAATTCGAGAGTACTCCCGAAACATTCGTACAAAAGTGCCCGAGTTGGCTGGACACTCTTTAAAGCACTCATAAAAATGTGTGTCGTAATTAACGCTGCTTGAATTTTTCATAAAGAATACCAAAAGGGTCAAATTTAACGTACAAGCGTACAGGGGCCATATATAAAATATATTTTTCTCTGTGAGGTGTCAATTGCCCCTCTAATGTCTCAGTAGTGCGTCCGATGTAGTTTGCCGTAGCGAGAAAGTTGACGCCTTACCAGAAGGGGAGCTTATCTCTCTCTCTCTCTCTCTCTCTCTCTCTCTCTCTCTCTCGCCCTCTGGTACTGTTTCACTTTCGCTTTCACTACCATTACCTCTGCTGCCTATTCCTCATTGACAGATAATGTCCGGCCACTTCTGGCTATTAGTCGCTCTCCCACTGCGTTGGATGTTGTTGCCCATCCGAGCCTGATTTGCATTGCCCTCCCATGCAGTACCCTCCTACTGTTTCCCCGATCACTCCCTGCTCGGGACAATATTATCGGAATATGATAGGCTGACTACTCACCAGGAAATATATGTTGCCCCACTATCCAAAACACTTGAATTGATTCACAGCAATTTCATAATACCTTAATATCTTAAAATGATATATTTCCTCTTCAATTGTCTACTACATCATAAAAAGAACTTTAGTACGAATTCTCTGGTGACCATCAGTTTCCCCCTCAAGTGTCCTTACCTTGCCAGTTCGTTCACTTCTTTTGAAGCGATACTTCAGAAAACTCACAAACTGTTGCCGTCTGAATTTCTTCCCCTCCAAGTGTTGTGTGTTGTTGTATCACTCTACTACTATCCCCAGTGTCCCTCAGACTCCGCCCACCTCCTCCCCTCCCTCTCGATGCTTTTCCCTCCTTTCTTTCGAGAGTAGCTCCCTTTCACCGCACTACCCCCAAACGACAACTGATTACTCAACTCCACTCTCTTTCTCTCTCTCTCTCTCTCTCTCTCTCTCTCTCTCTCTCTTGGTTCTGGAACTTTCAAGCTGCTTAGGCTTTCTTACCTACATTGTTTCCCCCCTTTCCTACGATTTATTTTTCGACGTTCGAAGGCGCCGCGGAATAATGTGTGAATACAAGAAATAATATACAGTACATTAATGCTCTCTATTGGGAAGTAATTTTTTACTTTAGTACTCGCTCTCCCCACATTTCACTACAGATTGTACGTCTCCGAATTCGCCAAAATTTGCTTATAGGTAGCAAAGTGATATTGGGCCAACGCCTCTCCAGCCTACTATAAAATCTGAGAAACAATATAATTCAGCACATGAAGTGTTGATTCTCCGTGCAGTCAAGTTTCATCATCATTAGCTCATTTATCGCGATTAGTTGTTTGATGTTCAACGCATGTTGCCACCCACCCATTGCCTCACTTAGTCCATGGCTCTATCCTGATTCAGTCTAGTTCGGTCTCCTTCCTCTCACTAATAAGCGGACATTGTTGTAGCGGCCGCAGGGAAGAACTCGAACCTGTGCAAGCTGTGCTCTTTTCTCAGTAGTTCTCTCTCTCTCTCTCTCTCTCTCTCTCCCCCTTCCTCCTCACTCTTCCACTATCTCTCCCCTCATCATTCCAACGTTCGGTCAAACCGCCATCGAGGGGTCATTGTCGAGAAAACAATTTTTTGCCAGGAGGACGATAAGCTTTCGTTTCTTAGAAAACAATTGTTCTTCTCCTCATTCCGCTCTTTCGTTTCCGTGAGCGCGGTGCGTCGATGTGTAAAGAGAGCTTTGAATGAGGAGGTTGATGAACCGTTTTCTAGGATACGAAACATTGCTGAGCCGTTCTGATTCTTCTAACTTCTAAAGGCAAATTTGTGTTCAGTGGAAGTAAGAGGGGCTCACTCACTTTCCCACCTCTCTCGCTCCGACCCCTTTCTGGAGGTTTGTGACCATGTGTTTCTTTCGCCCTTTCTCGACCCCCAGGGAAGTGCTGACTCATCACTACCAGTTATCACATGCTCCCGTAACGATTATCGACTAGGTAACTCCCCGAATCAACTTCCGATTTTGTAAAAGTTGTGAAACACGTAATTAATTAACTTCCGGATTATATATATTTTTAAAAAGAGCTGCGTGTATAATCGTAAGCAACTAGGGAAGTTGCAAAAGTGGCACGGTTAGATGTTTCGATCCGTGGGTTCGTAGACACACAATTGCCGAACCTTCGATGGGTGGACCTCATTAGTACGAAGCCCATCGTGAGTGAAAGGAATTATGAAAGTATATGTTTAGAATTGCTAAATCTTATAGTACAGCAGTTTAATGTCCGATGATGTATGCCTAATGTCACAACAATGTCGCTCACAAGCTATACATGACCACAATTCGTCAGCGGCAGTTTATGGAACTAATTGGCCCTGATCTATCGCTTCGATAGCGCAATGGGGTACAGAAAACGGGGGGTTTACCGTTTAAGAACTGGTCGTTTTAGAACCCATGAAAATTGTCGATTGGTCAACGTGAGAAATTGTACATCCAAAAAGGAATCATAAAATTGGTCTCTTCAACTAATCGTTCCTAAACGGTAAACTCCCCACATGATTCCAAACCAACAGAGAGAGGGGTTAGGGCCTCTCGATTTTACACGAGCTCTCACTCCAAACCATTCTGTAGGGTTGGACAGGCATAGGAATTATGTGGTCCGCAGAAAAATACCCACATCCGCACACAAAAAAACGAGTGCGACTTGCCCTTTTTTGCATTGCACGATCGCATTCGCTTAGCACGACTCCCGCAGGATCCACTAAGAGTGCCCATGCCCTTATAGCGCCTAGTGTCCCCCCTCCCTCCCTCCATTTCCCGCAGGTATAAAGCAGTGAGAGGCGACCTAATCGTGACCACCACTTTTCGTCGCTTTTCTCTGTTATGAAAATCGCTTCTCGAAACCGAATTTCACGAGTTCGCACCCCTCTTTTTGTTCCGCTGATAAAATAAAGTTCTATTAGAGATTCCAAAAGAGAAAGTTTGGTTCCTAATGTCCATGCCGTTTACCATGTGCCTTCCCTCCCTCACTCTCCATCTCGTCCTTGAATCCTTCCCTCCCCTTTTGATCTACTTATTCTTCTCGATTCAATCGCTTTTTGGCTCCTCATCATTTTAATCGCGGATTACACTAGTAACGCTGACCTTCTCGAAGTGTGAGGTGAAGCTGTAACTGAATCTCTCCTTCCACTCTTTTCGCTCGCATTATTTATTTTGAATCGTTTTATAAAAAAAATATTTTTCCCGAATTTCAGTTTCATGTCCGATTTAAAAAATAATTTCAGTATGCTACCAGACGTGGAAAAGCATCTCACCCGGCTCTTCTACAAACTGGGATGGAAGATCGGACAATACCCACTTTGGACAATGGCTATTATTGCAGTTGGTAGGTGTTTTACTCTACTTCTCCTCACAAATCACAGTTTGTACAAGAGGAGGTCTCCAATCTCCATAAGTTCGTTCCTATCTGATGTAGCTATTTATTTACGGATTACATTAGGTCCTTTGGAATAACAAATATGTTAGTTCTCAATAAATACCGTAATGAATTTCACAGGCACGATAACTCTCTTCTGCGGGCTGATAAAACTCGAGCAGAGTACAGACATTCGAGACTTTGTGCCTGAAGACGCTCAAAGTCGCATCGAGACCAAGGTATGGTAGTCGAACAGTATTGTATTGAATTTACTTTCTAGGATTGATATTTGGTTATACTGAATAGCAACTATCTGACGAAACTTACCATTTGTCCAGCACTTTTTCCGGAAGTTACTAGTTACCAATGGTGATCACTCAATGCTCTACGAATTCCTTGCTTTCTCTTGTGTCGCTCACTTCCTCGTACCCTCCATAGTGCAGGAAAGAGAGAGAGAGAGAGATAGAGAGAGAGAAATAGCAGTCGATAGAACGTCGATTGCTCCCTTCCATCGCTGCTTCTTCCCGGTTCCCGGCAGTAAACTTATCGGTAGTTAGCAGTAAACCACCCCGTTCGACAATCAATAACTCGCCACATACTTCCAGTGCATGGCTCGGAAAGCTTTCCATAATCATAGTCAGGAGTGTGCATTTTTACTGTTATTGGGAAAAGTGATCCCCCCATACGATTCTTCATATCTCCTGAGTTAAGAAAGGTGGAGAGTTCGCGCTCTGCGTTTAGACTTTACACAATATACACAGAGAGAAAACATACTAGGAATACGACATCAAGTTGGCACGCCTACTAATATATAAGTAGGGCCTACTAATCGCCTACTTATATATTAGTAGGCGTGCCAACTTGATGTCGTATTCCTAGTATGTTTTCTCTGTGTGTACTGCTTGACTGGGCGAAATGAAGTCTGAATGACCAATGGTCATCACTAAAATGCATTCAACAATAGTAAACAATCGCCGTATCTTCGTTGTCCGCAACATCAACATCGACGTTCTTTCCGTTTCCTCTTTTCACTTTTCTAATTCGAGTTGGAAAATCTCTACTTTTATCACGCAACGTGCTCTCACTCGCGCGCAAGATCAACTTCTTCCCATCATTTAGCGCGTGTGAGGGAGGAGAAAAGAGAGAGAGAGAGAGAGAGAGAGAGAGAGAAAAGAAAGACAAATGTGGAACCGAACGACTTGATTGAGATGAAAAGATCGAGCAGTGATCGCAATGTTCCTTGCACGATCTAGAGCGGAAATAGAGAGCAGCACACCGTTAATAGATCCTATTGCAGCTGGATATGTACTACAGAGACAAAAACAATTTTTCATCCTATAAAATGTTTTGTATCTTCAACCCTCTCGAGTTGAGCGTGGTTTATCAGCCTGTGGGATGCGATGAAGACTAGTATCACTTAGTTCTCGAAGTTTCGCTGTATCAAAGTCGTCAAAAGCACCCAATTGGCCTCAAGGCCGACTAGCTTCGAGAGAAGATAGAAAGAGTGATAGAACCCCGCTGAGAAAACAACAGCTTCAGTTCTGCCGAAAGCATCACACACACAAAAGCGACGTCATTTCACGGGCAATTGACCAGTCGAGACGCCAATTATGCTAACCACGAGGGGTGTTAGCAGATGGGGGAAACACAACCTTGGCGATTGAATTGTCTCTGATTTTGCAGGGGCCAATTTTGGAGGGAATTTTTGGGTTTGGAACTCGCACAAGATTATCGCATTAGCTAGCAGGAAGTTCCTGGTTTGATGTGCTAGTGGAGGATCACATAATTGGCCTAGACGGCGTATTTTCGGAACTAATCACATTTCTACACATGGTTCAAGAAAATGCATTTTACATAATGCGGGGGATTTTTATTGGTAAAAGTACTTTGACGAAACCAAAACCGCGACTGCCGTGCATTCCTCCCACGCAAACTGTAGAGTACGACCATCGAGTAATTGGATCACATTGAAAAGGTCGTACTTTCGATCTCTTTCTCTCTAGTAGGTGCACGTGTGCTGGAACGCAGTGTGATAGGGAGGTTGTCATGTAGATACGGGAATTGACGGGGCGAACACTGTAATATGCGTGTCAATTGGTAGAATCAAGCAGAATTTTTGAATTTCTTGAGGCAAATCGATCCGATCTCGATCCGATCGAGAATTACGTTGTAAATGTCATTTTCTCCGGAAAGTGAAAAATACGTGATCAGCAGGATATTGAAGTTATTTTGGCATGTATGTACAAACAGTCGACTGAATGAAATATTGTATGGCAAACATTCTCTTCGTCTAAAGCTGAAACATATAATAAATACCAAAGAAAATTGTAGAATGACGTTATTACAAAATAATTAAAACAAAACTCACAATAAAATAGGGATCTTATGTATATTTTTAAAGGTGGCCGAGCGATTCGCACGAGTGGACAAAGGCTCGTTCTACTCCATTCAAATCGTTGTATATGCGAAAGATGGCGGAAGTCTTCTGAGGTGATTTTTTCCGCCTTTCAAACTGTATTTGTCTACCTTTAATTCTGAAATTATAGTTGGAATACTGCTTTCGATGTTAAAAAAAATGTTCAGGACAAATCATTCGGAACAACTTCAAGGATTCCTGGACACTGCAATGGATCTCACTGTCGAGAACGGTAAGCGGCTCATTGTTACGTTTTTGGTTTGTGATGTGCGAGACGCTGAAACTGAGATCCCCGGGAAATTCACTGCCAAATACGAATTGTATAGCTTCGGACCTAGCAATTGAAAGGGCATTGACAGTTTATGATAGCATCTCGATAATTCTAATTTCAGACGGTCAGACATTCGCTTACAAGGCCAACTGCAGACCGTACTGCTTAGTCAACGAACCGCTGGCCGCTTTTCTCAAGGTATTCTATGTTATTTTATATCTCCACTTTTACTGGACATAATAATAGGTAGAAGTAATTTAGTAAATTTAAATTTAGTAAATAGCATTCCAATTACATTTCAGGTGTTTCCCGTGATGGAAGAGCCGTTTCACTACCCGCAAGCACTCGTCTATGGAACGCCTGTCTATATCGGCAACAACGTATTCGAGGTAATAACGACATTATTCATGCAGATGCCTACTAACAGTGGCTAAGCGCACTGTAAAATTTAATAGTTAACAAGCATGTCAGAAAACATATATGCACGAATAGATATGCCAATAAATATGGCCAAAAAGATGTGACCACCTATGTTATCGGATATTCTTCCAGGTCACAAAGAACAATGTAACTGGGGCAATCGAGGGATTCGGATTGGCCGTTATTCGATTCCTTGTAATCGTCGACAACACCAAGATTGTTATGCAATGGGAAGAGAAAATTCGCGAACTTTACAAGGAGTACGTTTCAATTCATTTTTTTTTCTATATTGTACATACCAAATTAGAGAGCAGGCTAGCATGCAATCAAAGATCAATAATCAAAAATGATTCAGTAATCAATTCAAATTACAAAGAAAGTTTATGACTAGCAGAAGACGGTAAGATGTGTGTGAATGGAAAAACGAAAGAAACAATTTGACTGGGAAAACACGTAATTGGTCATAGTAGCCATTGGCGACATCTTGGGCAATCGGTTGAATACGACACGCCGCCAGAAAACAAAGGGGGAAGAGGTCCCAGAGTGCCAGCAACGCCCCGTCGATCGAAAGGTAGCGCGCCAAGCGTGCGAGCGGTGAAGCCACTCAAACTAGGGTAATCAAACCGTATTATCGATAATTTGGCACGTTGCCAATATATATTAGTGAGGTGGTGGTAATTTAATTATTTCATTGATTAAATATTTTATTTAAGCATCAATTTTATAATTGGTAAAGAAATGTCTAATCACTGCAGTTACGAGCTGCTCGACTTGATTCTGTGGTCGGATGGACTTTTGGCAGAAGAAATCGATCGATTGGGATACACGACGGCGCCTCTCATCGGATTATCTGTGCTTCTACTCATCTCTTTCTTCCTCGTGACGTCATTGAGGTGTAACTTGCAGAAAAGAAAAGAAAAGACATACAGAAAAGACAAGAAAAATAAAAATAGGCGACAATACTAATCTAGTTGTCATTTTCCTATGTTTACTCTTTGATGTTTATAAATCTACAACATTTAAATCTATTTATTAAAATTGCATTCCAGGGCGGATTCCGTCCGATCCAAACCTTGGGAGGCTCTCATCGGCATTCTCATTCCTGTTATTGCAATTGGCGCTTCATTCGGAGTTTTAGCCGTCTGCGGAATCAAGGTTCACTTCAATTACGTTTCTTTTCGATAGAGATTATCCCATCTGGCACAATATGTTTCACGGAGGAATCTATACAGTTTGCTCAGAAATAGGATCTGATAACTCACTCGTAGTGATACGTGTAGAATATATTATTACCCCGTCATATACTCTTCTATTGTTAATTGAGCCACTGTCAGATGCAACCCATAATTGTGGCCACACTCTTTCTCGTTCTCTCCGTTGGAACAGACGATGCATTCATTATGATGAGAGCATGGGACAGAACCATTGACCACAGAAGAGGTGAGAGGCTGTGATTTACTCGAGACAGGCTTGACATTTTATGCAATAGATCCTATCAAACGACAGCTACGAAAAAACTCAGTTACTCTGAAAGCGAATTCAATGGGAAGTCGAAATATGACGTCACTTCTTCATCAGGTCCTCCAAAGGATTCGACTGCATCTCACTGTTCCACATCCACTTCTTCGAGTTTGGAGGAGGTGAGGTTCACCATCGAGGATAAGTTGCATTGTGGAACACGATTGATCCATCATTGAAAAATGAGAATTGTACTTCTGAAACCCTTAATAATATTATTTTTATAATATTCTTGAATAGTTGAGTAGTTGAGAAAATAATATTATTGTTTCCAGATGCCCTCAATTGCTGAAAGAACGGCTGAAATGCTGGCAGAATCGGGATCGTCCATTGCTATCACTTCACTCACCAATCTACTCTCATTCGGAGTAAGTTTCAAACGTTTCGAAATTCATTAACAAACTATTTCATCAGTTTGCTACTCTTGCTTGTATAATGCATTTTAAATCATTGGGAATATTCAAATTTACGGTCTTGTATTTATTATATCATCTCTTATTTGAGGTTGGAATAATCTCCTCGACTCCTGCAATTCGCGCTCTGTGCATCTATTCCACAGCAGCCATCTTCGCATGCTTTGTGTACCAGGTGAGATTGCATAGTAATGACGTAATATATGGGTTTCCTATTGCATAGTAATAATGCAATCCTCTTCCAGATCACCCTTTACACTGCCGTGATCGCTCTGTCGGGCCGTCGTGAGAGCAAGAGACTCTCTTCTATTTGGTGCTGCATCAAGACTGGAAAGGTTCGGTTTGCGTCATCACTTGGAAATAATTTATAGTCATTAGGAAATAATTTCTATGAGAAATCCAATGGTATTAGAAACAAAAAATCTCCTTTAGAATAAGCAATACTTTTCCAGAACAAATCGCCCTCATCAGCTACGATAAAGTCTCTATTCCGATTCGCGAATCTTGCTCACGATGCATTCTTCGAGTTGATAATCAAACTATCCAAGAGGTAGGTCACTAATCAGTTCGCAATCTGTATACCGTAACTATTATAGTTCCGTTATGAAGATCGCTCTCTGCTTCATTATGGTGGCCTACTGGATCGGATCTTGCTACTCGCTCTCTTTCCTTCGCTCAGATCTAACCGTCAACAAGGTGTGACTCATTTTCACTATGTTTTATCATATATATATACTTTAGGCGAAAGTTAAGTATGACATACAAATTATTTCAGCTTGCACTTCCTGATTCAGTTCTGATCAAGTTCCAAGAGCGATTGGAGAGGGCACAGAGCGAGATGCAGGTATGATGTCATCAGTAGGTAATACTTGAACAGGGGGATATGGAAAGAGGGCATAGTTTTTTTTAATCTTCCAGACTCATAATAGATTTTACGTCATCACTTTCGATCTCCATTCCAGATCTTATCCATTTTCGTTACCAAGCCTTCCGATATGCGACAGGATGAAAATAGAGAAAGAACGAAGATAATGGTGGAGGAATTTGAACACGCAATGTTCAGTTATGGAAAGAAGTGAGTAGAGGATTGAATTGTTTTATTTATCTTTGAAAAAATTCTACGACGAATCGACCCTTACCCAAATCTAATAACATTTCTCTATCCTTCGAAACATATCCGAATAACCAATCAGAAAATCCCACACATGTATACACTGTATACAGTTAACAAAACAATATCAAAAAGGAAAAATACAAAAAAATTTAAATAAATAATTTTAGCTCGACAATGTTCTGGCTGGCGGACTATGAAGAATTCATCACCATGATGTCCGATGACGCTTTCACATACACCGAATTGCCTTCTTTCCTCGAGACTCCAGGGTAAGAATAACCTACATCAGGCTGATATTCTTGTAATAATTGCGACTTGTTTGCATTTTATCATTTTCCACTTCTGCAGCACTACAAGTTCATCTCTCACTGCCTACTTTTATTTGCCTAGTGATGACGCAATCTTTCCATTCAGTTACACCCACTGGAAGGCGTTTGTGCACATTCACGAGAAGGAATGCGCCAAGGATTCTCCCGCCTGTCTCGATTCTTTCCTGCTGAACACCGGCTTCAACTCGGTCGTGCGGTACTACGAGCGGGTGCCACAGGTACGCGGGTACCGGGTTCGGTACCATAATATATAACTGGTTAGTGGCACCAATACATCCCTGGTTCCAGCTGGAGAACTGGCGCGCGATCGCTGCCAACTACTCTGACATGGGAGTGGTTCCCTTCAACGAGAATTCTCTCTTCACGGACCAGAGCAGTTCTATTGCATTCACTGTGAGTAGACTAAGGTCAAAATGACATACTGTCCACAAAATAGTATAAGTTATAATATTTTATTATATAATTTTAATTGAGTGGGTTTCTGTTAACGGAAACACATATTTTATGGGAGCACTGCGGAATTTAAATACGTTCTCTCCAAGTGACTTTAAAAATTCGTTATCAATAATCACATCATTCCACCGGCCGGTCAACCTTCCAGAAAGGCCTTTGGAGTGAGAGAGTATGTGAATTCGAGAGGGGCTCTCTCACTTTTGCACACTCTCTCGCCCTGACCCTTGTCTGTCGGTTTGGAATCATGTGTAATGTCAAATATCTATTCTCCCAGGTCGAATCTTCTCTTCTTGCCGCTCTCGCTTTCATGGCAGTTTCATGTCTCCTCTTCATTCCCTCACTCAGGTATGTTTCACCCTTCGCACAAAATCGTACGAGACATTCTTTCTACAATATAAGTCTTATCATCAACCATCATAAAATATAAAATAAACCAGACAAATTAAATGATGCCTCAAATTGTATTTTGGGAGGAAATTAAATTGTTTCCTTTTCAGTTTGGTCTTCTTCGCTATTGTTTCCATTGCATCTGTCAACATTGGCGTCTTCGGAGTTCTCGTGCTGTGTGGAGTAAGTTGAGACTGGGCTATAGTTTCAAACTACAACGGTTGTCTGTCTTATTGAGCCTCCTGACAATGAAAAGACTCCTGAAAGGCGTTCAGGAAAGTGTTAAAGCAGATGGGCTCGATATCAAACAAGATGATAGTAATTCAGAGAAATAATTTGAAGTAATAGCACCAACCTGTACTCCAGACTCCGCTCTAGTCTCGTCGTTCCAGGTTGAATTGGATCCTCTCTCAATGGCAGCCATGCTCATGTCCGTCGGTTTCTCCGTTGATTACACTGCTCACATCACTTACCACTATTACAAGAGCGAAGAACACGTAAGTACACCTATCTTGGATCTTCCACAGCCTATCGAATGAGAATGTTTTGGTTCCATTCTCCTAGACCTAAACGAAATCTTGGAGACCATTTCTCCCATCAAATTTGTGACAAGTACAAAAACAGTAGGACGGATAGGAATAAAATGGTATTTATAAAATATCTTACCTTTTTTTCTATAAATTTATATATTTGATACTGCAGACGCCCGAAGGCAAGCTTCGATTTGCCCTCTCCGCCATTGGATGGCCGATGATCCAATGCGCCCTCTCAACCATTCTTGCCGTTTCTCCCCTTCTACTCAAACCTTCCTACATCGCCCACGTATTCTTCGAAACGGTGAGCACACTCAAGACAAGACTGTGCATAGAATGCACATTTGCAAGGAGAACTGTTCTCCAAGATTTATTGTTAGAGTACATTGTCGTATCTAGGCGGGCAAACAAGAGAGTGTGCGGGAAAAGGTGGGTGGAGAATTTTCGGAGCATTCTCTAACAAAGGAAACCTTGGAGAACAGTTCTCCAAGCAAATTTTTGTTTAGTGTATTTTGACGATCAAGGAGCAAACTACAAGCTACAGTCTAGTCTCGACTTTCCTCTCTACAGGTCGTCTTCGTCATCTTCATTGGAGTCTTCCACGGTCTCATCTTCATTCCGGCGCTTCTGTTGTCACTTCCACAAGATTGCACTGGTCAAGGTCATCATTGATCTTTATTTTTGATCTTTGATGTTTGAACTCTTTGACAGATTCTGATTCTGACAAGTATAAGTACGAAATAAATTTTGAGTTTATAGGCAAGAAAACGCCCTCAACATGCAGCACTCGCAGTAGCACATGTGGAGATGCACCAGAGAAGGTGAGAAGTTGATCTTTGATTTCCAACTGATCTTTAATCTTTCCAGCCGGCCATCATGCCTTCTCTGTCAGCAGCTTCACTACAAGACCCGGCAATCTCACTAAAATTGTAGAAGAGGCGAAACAGGGAGAATAGGAACAATATTAATACGAACATAATTCCAAAGAATTCGATCGTTGATCGATTCTATCAATGTAAATGATCTCATTTTGAAGGTGCTGTCTGTAAATAGGATAGATTGTTTAGTACTGCAAATGCTCCTTCGGACGTATCCATTTTCTCGCGTCTACGGGTAGATCAATTGGATTGCAAGCATATCTTACTCGTTTTTTTACATCGTTGATTGATAAAGTTTATTTAATAGAAAACATGTTTGTGCCCAAATATAACTGAAGCTTTCTCGAAATATGTGTTTAGCAGCGGAGCGTGTTATATTTTGAACCGCTGTTCGTAAATTTGAAATAACAATGCGTTCAGTTATGATAATAATCATGCATAGAAATGAGTTTATTCGTTGGTTATTTTCTAGTTCATATCACTAGTCGTCTCTTCTTTTTCTTTTCTTCTCTTCACGTTCCCGCCTTGCCCATCATTTGTTTCACACTCCAAAGTGAATTGACTCTCTTTTTGCTGCTTTCTTCGATAGGATCTGTTGGAGCCTGAGCCGATTCCTCCATTACTAGTGTAGAAGACTGTTGCTGAAAGAACGAAAATGACGGGATGATACGAATAATGGGAAAGGAAAAAGTTCATCAAGGCTGCATTCTAGGGATGCAAGTTCGGTTTTCGTATTACGACCCTCTCAGCGAGAGATCGGTAATACGGCTGATAAAGAGGAGAGAACGAGAGAAAATGAGACGCCGTATTACCGAAACCGACGCCGAACGGGCAACACTACTGCGCTCTTATTATGCGATATTCTAAAAAAAATCTTCAACTAAAAAACGAAAAATAATTGAGAAATATAGGTTTATATACCTTTTTATTACTGCTCACTGCAGTAGTCTTCGTTACATCGATTGTTGTTGCATTATTCGCTGTTTCTTCACGAATATCGGTCCTAAAGAAATGCATTTTCTACAATATTTCTCACCAATTTTCGCTTCGTCTAAAAAATAGCATAAATACTACAAAAGGCTTACTGCGGTATGAGATCGAAGAGATAGAGTGCGAAATGCAGTTTGGAATTGGATCTTGCGAGAGTTAGAATGATAATGAGGAGATGGTAGGAGTATACGGGGAGAACCGTGTAGATACCCTGGATATCGTATCTTTTGTAGAGAATATAGACTCAAAATGGATGGTATTCAAATTCAATCTTTAAAACAACTTACGTCGAAAGAGCTTCCATCGAAGAAAAGTGAACCTAATCGATAGGAGACTTTCTGAAACAAAAACGATTGCATTTGCATTTTTCATAGAATAATAATAATGTAATAATCTGTCGTTATCTTTTCTTTTATCTTGCCTTTTCTAAACATGCTTTGGCGTGTTATAAAAAAATTGCTACTCAGAGAGAAGTCTCCAGCTTTCCTTACTCTGGAGTGTTCACATCTCCAATTATTAGGAGACTTGATGTCTCCACCTCTCGATTTCTCATGCTCTCTCAGCTGGAGACATCATATCCAGAATAACGAATGCTGGAGACTTCACTCTCTGAGTACACACTATCGGCATATAGACGATCATGGCGCAGGTCATTCGAAGAATTGTTGGAGTTGACTCGAGGAAATGAAGGAGAATCTGAAAGAACATTTTTTTGAATAAAAAAAGGTAAAAACTCGTTGCGACATACTCTGAAAAAATTCACTAGGATGACTTAGTACTCACCTTTAAGTGAAAGACACTAAAAATAAGATGCATTTCACTCACAGGTAAGTGTCAAACAATAAATAATTATTTCAAATAAAAGACTGAAATACCGTAGCCTGTAGAGCGGACACTAAGCCGATATCAAGCGTGCCCACAATTCCAGAGAATTTGTTCTGGTGCTCTGAAAAAGATCGAAAAATGATTTTTGAAATGAAAAGCCGTCACGTACTTGAAACTATGCTAACAAGGGAACATTGATTTTTGACGTCGAAAGTGATCTGGAATTTAATTTGATTATTATTGAATTGCAGATAATTAGAAATACTCAATCTACTCACGAAAATATGGCGAATTGTCACCGTGAAAAGAACCGCAGCAAAGAGGCAAGCGAGCATTTTCACTCGATGACAACTTAATTCGGATTAATATTTATGTATTTTATAACAATTTCTAACCGTCTCAACACCAGCATCAACAATATCGTAGCAGTAAATCCCATAACCTGAAATAAAATATTGTAAATTTTGATTCAAAAAATAGTCGAAATACTGTGTCGATTCCAGTCCAGAAGGGGTCGACAAATCTCTCTCGCCAGAAAAGATTCGCTTCGTATTCATGAATTCCGGCGGAAATGCTAGAAAAAAAAGTAATTTTAATTTTTTTTAATTAAGAAAATTTGCAATTGTTATAGAAACCCATTTTTAGGAAAAACCCTATCTCTCGAAAGATGGTAGTACTGACGATTGAAAGAAAGACAGAACGACTTCGATCATAGTTGGATTCTTCCAAATTCGACTCAGGAAATCCGACAGTTTCAGCTCGTCTTGATCCCTGCAGTAACCGTTGAAATGTAATACAATATTACTTTATAGAGTTTGAAATTCGGGCAAAAAATCGGACTCAAATAATGAGAGAGCACCGCGAAAGAGAAGAGATATTATCCAATTTTTAGCTCAAATGCCAAACTCTTATTCTATTCTTTCTATGCTCACAGGTACACCAAGTCCTCGAATATTTTCTTGGCGCATCGCATGTGGTATTTTTCTGATCCTTCCGCATCCTCATCGAGAATTCTTAGCTCTTCTGTTTTAACGTACTGAACAAATATACTTTTACGATTGTTTAAATACTGTATTAACTGATAGAGTTTAAAACACAAAAATTACTGATTTTTCTCTTATTGTAAATGATCTATTTTGAAAACCTTTTCGACATCGGCGAAGTCGTTTCGAATGTTGAGATGACATACCGAATCTTGTGCAACGCTATAAAGAGATGAATAATGTTATGGAATCACAATATCCATAAAACCCCGTCAAAAATGATAAAGTATTTCTCGGAGAAACAATTAATGATGATAAAAAAGTGTGCCAAGTTATGAGAAACAACGAGATATAATTAAAAAGTAATAATTCCCTTACTTCAGTAGTTAATTTCGTCGAACATTTAAATGTTTTAAAATTCACTCACTAAATGACAATTAGCGTTCCAAATCCGTAGGCAAAAGCTAATATCAAACCAAATGCGAAGAGAGAAAGACCTTTATAGAAATGGATCGCCTGAAATCAATTTCTCATGGACTCTAAAAATGAACAATTCTACTGAGAAACGAACATTTCCCCTTAAAAAAAGAGGAAATTGACGATTGATTGAGACTATTTTTTCCAATCGTTATTCATTTTGAAAGTTTCAAATCGAGCAGATTGCTGAAACATACCGCAATTGAATACGCGAGTCCATAAGCGACGAAAAAAGCTGTCACTGCCATATATCGGACATTGTAGGGAAGAATCTCAGAAAGATTGGCTGTGCAGATGAGAGTTATCGCCTGAAACACAATATTCGAATCTGAAAATAAATTGAATATCAGCCGCCGTACCAATTGCCCTCGAAAAGCCCTCCAATTCGACCTCGAACTCTATTGTTAGAGCGGTCGAATCCTTTCATTCTCCACCCCCACCTCGGGGTCGAATTCACTCGCATCTGGCGGTCGTTTCTAGACCGACGAGAGATAGGGGAAAATGAGGCAAAAGACGAGAGAGTAAACGACCTCCAAAAAAACCTCCCCCAGACGTTTTTTTGGTGGTCGTTTTCTCTCTTCTATCAACCACGCTCTCTCGCCATCTTTGGCTCGACTGAGTTCGCGGTCGTTTCATTCTCACGATCACGATCTTTTCCTCTCACTTTGCATCGCTAATTCAATTATCACCCATTGTCCCCTCCCCCTGTCCTCCCTTCATTTTCACTCTTCTCTCCCGCGACACACGGTCGTCCTCTCTATTTCTGCCGAATTATTGACGTTCTACACGGCAAATCGTTCTCGGAGGACAAAAATGGAGCTCAAGGTGATACTATCGAGATTAATACATTGTGCATGACTCTATCTAGCTGGAAATCGTTGTCGTCGTCACCATTGTTTTGGAGTTTTATCGACCCAAGTCCCAAGGAGGTACGGTATCTTCGACCATTTGATCCAGTTTGATCTTTGATCTATTCCAGAAGGGCACTGGCCCCGAGTGGCTAGCTAATTGGTTCTACACAGAGTGTAATCGACCCAAGTCCCGAGGAGGTACGGTATCTTCGACCATTTGATCCAGTTTGATCTTTGATCTATTCCAGAAGGGCAACAGCCCGAGACGCTAGTTTGATGGCTCTACACGGAGGAAGATCGGCCCATGTCCCAAGGAGGTGTACTGTACGGGTGCGAGGTACGGAGGAGGTATGATGTTCTTGACTACACTTTTCCTACGTCATCGCGGAATGTAAAAGGGTTAGTTCTTTTTGCACTTTTCTTTTCATTTTTTATACAAACCGCTGTCATAGTTCTATTCTTATTTCTGCTCGTGATCTATTTTTATTCAGGCTCAAGTCCGGCGTGTCCACCTACTGCTAAAACCCCGACGATGTGAAGCCCATTCTACGTCAAAAGTTCACATTCCGACCGCTCGATAAACATATTGCTCTGTAAAATGATTTTAGAAGACAATGAAAAGGTGGAGGTCGTTTCGAGAAATGGGCAATTGGTACGGCGGCAGGGCTTTTTTCCTGTTCATTATTTTTCTTTTTCTTAAATCACTCTGGGGGTAAATCTCTTAAAGATTTGCAAAACGCGAAGAACACGATATAAAAAAA
Organism: Pristionchus fissidentatus; assembly: GCA_036245785.1. Taxonomy (NCBI): domain Eukaryota; kingdom Metazoa; phylum Nematoda; class Chromadorea; order Rhabditida; family Neodiplogasteridae; genus Pristionchus; species Pristionchus fissidentatus. The sequence goes on from BTSY01000002.1 coordinate 13,446,281, forward strand.
CTTACGACATTGCACAAATTGAGAAGGAAATGAGTGAGTTGCAGCAGCTCGGAGATCCGAGCGAACATCATCATTACTAAATTATTTTTAATAAATTTTGATTTGAATAATACAAATATTGACCGGAAAATGGAACTCCAGAAATAACTGCAATCAACAGCGCTTTTCGACGACCGATGAATCTCAAATGAGAACATTTTGCGTATTTTGATTTTACGCGAATTTGAAGAATGAAGAAAAACTAAATACCTTTCCCACAGTGGGCAGGAAAGACTGAAGATGAATGCGGATAGGTGCTTGTAGAACATATGGGTGCCCGCTGCTTCGAGCTCAAAAATTCTTTTGAATATTTATTCAAATAATGATATTTCAAGGGTATTTAATTGCTTTTTTAATACTCTTTTGAAGTTGTCCATAAACGAACATCTTTGGCGATTTCAAAGTACCATTTGATTCGCATTTCTCAGCTGCAGCCCTCTTTGAGTGGTGTTGCAGCAGCAGTGAATGCTGCTCTGGTAGTGAGTTATGCGCGACATCTCGACGTATTCGGCGAAATCACTGAATGTTTATGGTGTGTTTATTGTCGCTTGTCAGAAATGGTATCGTCATCCTTCACACTCTCTCGTCCAGGAGACGAGTCAGAGACTGTGCGAGGTAATGAGACCATTTCTTACCATCAGCGACAATAAACGCAGCACTAGTATCATTTTGAACTTTTCACTGAAAGTACAAATACTTAGTATGAAAATGATCTCACCAATGTGCCTTGTAGATAGACGTGAAAATGAATAGCAATATATACGCAATCACTTGTTGCCGAATACTCGACCAACCACCTGATATCGATCGATTATTGAATATCTACAGCAGAATGTTACCGTATCTGACCAGCATATTCTCGTACGTCACTCTATCACACACTTTGACAACTTCGCCACTCTGATCATCGCTGAAAAAAATGCTTAGTTTTTTTTTTAAATGGTTATTCAATGTTGACATTCATTGGCACTTGGCAAATCTGTCCCCCGTCAATAATTATGAGATACTGCAGTTTTTAGTACCAGCCAACCTCGAGTGGTTTTGCAGTTCCCATCCTTCTCATTTCTGGTCATTATTTGCGATTGGCTGGTCCCAAACACTACATTAGCATACATACCAAACACAATCATGGAATATAATCCACTCAAAATATCTTTTTGTTTCTATTTGTGTTCCTATTGTTCCTATGAACGCTGGCTCCCAGGAACAACAGAAGCATTTATTAAGAAAAAAAAGTGAACAATTTTGTCTAAAAAATAATCTAACCGTTGCCATTTCACTTCGGGTCGACGTTTCCTCTTCCTCGTTGGTGGATTCAATGGAGTATCGGCGCCGTTCTGAGGAGTCGTACTGAAATAGAAGAATTATACGGATCACACAAGGGAACAAGCTTTCCAGTTCTGATAGTTCCGTCAACAGCCACGCTTCACTTCACTTTACAGGTCGGCCAATCCTAATGGTTATGGGTGAGGGCGAGTTTAAAATCTAGGGATACTCTCTCAATTCCGTATATTCTCTCGTCCTGACCCCTGTCTGGAGGGTTAAAATCACTTGGTGTCCTCCTATTCTCGATATTATGATATCCGAAATGCTGATCAGTTGTTCGATGCAAATTGATACAAAGTCCACACGGAACAATGCGTGCAAATTTTCTAGGAGAACGGTCCTCGACGCCGCGCTCCCTCACACCGAAGCACTGCACTTGGAGAAGGCATTTTTAAGAAACTGGACCTTGGAAAAAGTTTACCTAGCAAATTTCCTTATATCTGAATCTTGGGGGGAGAGGTTCGGTGATGAAACAGAGATCAAAAGGCGAAACTCACTTGGTGACGTTATCCGTCGTTGGTTGAGTGAGAGTACCCGATGTCGCAGGAGAAGCTGGTATACTCACGACATTTGGAGTAGTCTGCGGCGTCTCTTCCTGCTAGAAGAGATCGAAAATTGAGCGAAGAAGGGAGGAAACTAACCGAGACGACCACATTCCTGCAGGCCATTGCGTCGAAATGAGAGCGAAACTCGAGTACGAACAATGCGCAACCGATATGAAAATTATAATTAAAAATCGTAATTATGCAGTGAACAGTGTATTAATACCCGCCTAGTCTGAAATTATCTTGTCATTTCGCACACTCTCACACCCATCTACCGGTCAAGCGATTGTGCGAAATGATGAGACCATTTCAGACTGGTCGGGTACACTGTCCACATCATAATACACTCTAAGACTCGCAGAGTTTTGTGGGTATTTCACCAGAACTAATTAAACGAATCAATATTTATTAGGGTTCCCTGTTTTGTGCGATTTCACCTGATTGTTCATTCTTAGCGGTGGGATCAACCTGGGGCGGTATTCATTCTCATTTTTCGGCAACGCCGAAAAGTTCGGCGTGCCGAATTATTCGGCAAAGTGCCGAAATTCGCATCATTTTCTCTGCACTCTGATGCCCTGACTGGTCGTTATGCTCCTTCACAGGGGTCCCCCAACCCCCTAATTTCCTACCGTTGGATAGTCACCATACCCAAAATGATTAATGAAAGCTACCCTTAGCAATCCTACAGTAATCCGAATATACGAAATTGAGCTAATTGACCGCCTAGACGGGATTAAAGTCTTCACATCAAGACAAAACTCGGAATATTATTGTAGCATGTATATCTCAGAGTATTCAGAGTAATACGGTAATTGCCTTACGGTAGGTAACTTACCGATAGGCGTACTCAACCTCAACACAATTTTCGACCATCACTCGCCAGAGTGTCCATGGCCGCAGACTCGATTCGCTAGGCTCATTTACCCATGCAGGGGGGTGGGGTTCGTGGAAACTTGTTATTCACAAATAAAATTATTGCCTGAGGGGCACCGTATCTCAATTACAGTATTCCAGGCTATAGTAGCTCGAAATCAAAATGACACGTCCTTGTGGGAATATCTACAGTGTTTATTATTCTAAATATTAGGCTGGTGCATAAGTTTCTTTCTTTTTTGTAGTGATGCTTCCAAGCGCTGTATCTCAGCTTTTCAAAAAGCAATCAACCCCCATTCAGGGTATGTTGTAGTACAGTTGTTGTACTTCAAAAACATACACATGCATTAGGTAAACCTTTCCTCGTTGGTTAGAACAAGAAGAAAATATCTTCAAGCTTCTAACCAAAAAAATGTGAGAAATTTTTTTATACTCGCATTCAAGCGACAATATTTTCCGGAATGACTTATGCCCAATCCTGTGTAGCCTCAAGCGTCCTCTACCTAAAACTATACTCAACTGGGCGGTTATATCACGCTATTCAAAAATATGCCTAGTCAAAGGAGTTGCACTATAGAAATACACGCCTCGCGCGAGTTAGCACTACTCTAGAGCGAATGCAGTTAGGTGGGTATAGATAGGGGCGCTGAATTTATACCACAACTGGGTCGCCATTCATCACAACTTTTGAGCTCGCTGACCTTTTATTTCAAAGAAAAACAAAAAATTCAAAAATAGTTGAGAAAGGCAAAAACTTATAAAAATCAGCATTTTGGGGGATCCGTTGAAACGTCGTAATATTTGTTCTCGTGCAATTCGTTTGGAGTGTTTCTTGGAGATACTTTGACTATTCTTGCTCAACAAAAATACCACGAGATACCTATAATCCATCGTGAATGGGACTTGGGGTATGACGCAGAACATCATTTTCGACATCATAAAATGGCACCCTATTTTCTGAGTCATAACTTTTTGCTTCAAATGGCACAACCAAGTTGTTACCTACATCAATAGCAACATACATGCATATGCTATTTATCAGTTTTATATTAACTCCCGGATCGTCTGCAGACTGGAGTATCATTCAAAATCTCCGAATTCTGATAACTCTTCAATCTCCATCTCAACTCCAGATAACGGTCTGGTTTTGCCCGAACTAGCATAACTCTGGTATTGCGCTAGATATGTTTTCCCACCCCTACACTAGATAGTACTATACTCAGTGTAGGGCTGCATTACATCGTCATTGCATAGTGGCTAGACATTTGAACTCCTGTGGATCTCATCCTCGTTGGATCCCGAGTTCACAGGCTTCCACATTCCAAACAAAGGACTCCCACTTGGTGCGCGATTAATAGAGGAAGGTTGGTCCATAGTAATGTGCAAAAGCATGAACTGTTAAGAATTCGACTTTGAATATTATTTGAAGAAATGCATTGTGAGGAAAAAGGAAAGAAATTTATGCACCAACCCGATATATATCCTACATCACATCGGTTAAGAAATGTTCGTAGTGAGAAATCACGATCCAAACATGCCCGAAAGGGGTCCCCGATTCACGTGCACACAACACGAGGATAGCCTCGCAACAGACACCTCAGGACAGGCTATCGTTGATACTCAGGCATAGGGGTGGTCGAGACCGCCTTGCGTACAGAAGACCTAGCACCATTACCTTTACCTTTACCTTTATATGGCACAGCAATCATACTTGGTTGACATGGGCGCTCGGTATACCCGAAGTGCTATATCTCGAAAGTTCTCAGTAGTGATTATTCAGAATTCGATGAGTGATGGACATAGTTTTGGCGTTGCCTAGAACTCTATTGCGAAGATGCTAAGAACTTTCGATATACTGTAGTTTAGGCTATCGCGAATGTAAGTGCAAGTCGAGTTTAGGGTGTGCCCTATAATGTCCTATGAAGATATAGTAGCGGCGATTGCACGCGGATGAATACACTGACGCTCGATTAACGATACTATCGACAAGATGCCCAATTGCCGAATTCTCCCCAATTCTTGCCGAAAATCTCCCTGAAAATTGTTACATTCCTTTGTTCTCATTGCCAAATAGTTCGGCAATCGAAATAGAGTGCCCAATTATTTCAACGTGAGACCGCTCTCTCACGAGGTCGATCTGCCGAATTTTTCGATTTCGGCAAATGAGAATGGATTTCGGCGACCGCACACTAGATTTCTCGCCTTGCGAAAATGATTTCGGCATGCCGAAAATATTTTCGGCATTGCCGAAAAATGAGAATGAATACCGCCCCTGATCAGGTGAATGGTATTTTGGAAATTGGTTTTGTGTCACCTGAAACCCCATTATATTCCCTCAGTCGCAACTCATTTTGATGATCGGAGCGGTTGATATGAACCGCAAATCGCCAAGGAAGAACACAAAAGTTAGGGTTTCAGGAAAACATTTTCAATCAGGTGACACAAAATAAATTCTCCCCATTTTCACTTCGACCTATAGGTGGACTCGGTGTGGGGAGAAATAAAGGGGAAAGGTTTCAGGTCAAATATTCACCGCCTGAAAAGGGGTACCCTAATATTTATGTTCGATTTTACAGATATGAAGTCGTGACCCTACGAATAGAGAAGAAGCCTACACGCAGTCAACCGACAGAATTTTAGGAAATGTGACGCTGTGATTTGACGTTACACGGTCTCTTGAGGATAGTGGATAGAGTTACATTATAAAATATGTTTTTGGCACACGCGACTGTTCATAAGTCGGATTATCTGACACCATTGTTCTAAGACTCGCAGAGTTTTGTGGGTATTTAGGACCCTGGCCTCACCACTTTTCTGCAAGGGAAATCAGTGGTTGTGCATATGTGGAATGCTCGTGGAAAGTGCAGTGGCAAATACAACTAAATTCGTGCAATCTTTTATTTGTAGGACACCCCAGACGTCGTCGCACTTCATGGAGCACTGTTAGACGTGGTGGACGAAGCTGCAGGCATCTTCAAATTTACGGAAATCCGCCCGAGTAACACGCTCGTCTTCGTTCAATATCAATTGGGAATTTCGAGTAATGACGGAGACAACTGTCGTGCTGAAATCAAGAGACAAATTGAATCGAAGGAAGAACGCATTCGAGTTGAGAGAAGATAATTATAAGAGGTATGTAATCCGTGCCTCACAGTCCGTGGCCTTCTAAAAAATGTTCGGGACTGATAATGCTACTAGATTCCGTTTCGACTAATCCCTACCAGACATCGTCACATCATCCCCCTGTTCCAGTTATGGCTCATAAACTAGAGATTAAAAAATTGAGAGGGGCTCTCTCACTTTCACACACATCTTGGCCCCTTACTCCTTTCTGTGGGTTAGAGGTCATGCGTGACGAACAGTACAACACGGAATTATAGAATAAAGTATATTCGAAATCCCGGTTAAAGGTGGTGTCCCACGGACTTTTGGTCAACTGAGTTCTCACTATGGGGTTATGGTAATCGGTTTCTCGATAAGAGCCCCGCAAGCCGCATGTTCAGCCGATAGGTTTGAACAAAGTTATCTGCGTTTGGCTCTGTGCCAACTGACCCTGACGCGCAGGTATTCAAAAATGATAGGGAGGGATAAGGGGGAACGAGGAGAAAGCGACCGCGACATTGAAACACATGAGATGAGGAATGAGGGAGCAGGAGAAATCAATTCCAATCAAATTGTGAATACAAAGAAGATACCACGCCTCTTGAGAGAGGCTCGGCTCAAAATTACACAACTAATGAGTTGCCATTTTCAAAGTTGATTTTTTTTCACGGCACTAGGTCCAATTAAAACTCGTGCATGAATACAAATAACATACGACTCTCTACTCACTCTATCGTTCTATGCTTATCCGTTCTTTCTTTCTGTCTGTGTTCTACTCGATCCGTTCACACTATTCTCATTTCTTGTATTAATGAATCGCTGCATAAATAAATAAAACGAAATGTTAATCAAAAATTCCAGCACATGTACTTCCGTATCATTTTATTCTTAATCTCCATCTTTAAGAAGGACAAACCTCAAAATAGAATCTCAAACTAATGGTATTACTCGCTTACCTCTGTGAGCGTAAAAAGAGATCCAAAATTTGAGACTCCTCTCTTTCCTTCGACCGAGATACCAGCGCGTAAAGAAATTACTGTCGCTAAGGGGCAATGAGGGTCAAATGCAGCTCTAGATTCGCCCAAATTTACGGTTTCAGAGCAACCACTGAAGTCTACTGCCATACGTCAAAATGATAAGAGGTATCGAAATCTCTTTCTTGAAAAACATAGCAAATAGAAAAGGAATGCTGCTATCACTGACTGGATAGCGAAAATAGAGGACTCGAATGAGGGGAGAAAATAAAAACATCTTTGTTTTCGGAGGCCCGCTTTTAGGATGTCTGCAGGATAAATCATTTTTGTTGTTTGGGGAATCAGGGAGTGCTCGTGTCAAACCCACAACTTAGCGAGCATCGCCATCCTTCCACTTTGCGAAATGGTGCTCTGAAAGGATTAGTTTGCCGACAATTTGCATATTTATTTTCGACGAAATAGATTAACATAAATGCAGAGCATAAAACTTATTGGATTAACTATTTAAAGGAACCATGTCGAGCCTATTTGAGCCTGTTTGAATAATACATCTCTTGGACAAGTCAGGCGAGTTGCCTTTTCAAAACGCAGATCGCTCTTCTTCCGAATTGTATTGTAATGGAACAATTCGTTAGTATTAATACGTTTGTACTCACGTAGTTAGAATGGGAATTGTTATTTGTCTCTGATGAATTTCCTATCAGATTGCATAACATGAATTGTATTGAAATTCCAAGTAACCTATTCCCTTGCGTAAAGTCTTGAGTCATTAGCGGCGATCATGTTACGATGTGTGGGCTGTTACATCTACTGCGTATATGAGTAGGTTTTGTATGTGATTATGTTTCATTTACAGTGTTCCATGACGATTGTTGTCTCGATTCGTGCTATAATCGACTTCGCTTGCTTTTCAATCTCCCTCATCACAATTCCTCTCTACATTCGAGTAATCTTCGCGTTGAAAAGGAGTAATGGAGACGGTGCTGCTGTGTACACTATTTATATGGTGGGGAAAAGTTAAATTCAAATCAATTCAATTCAACTTATCTTGTTCACGCTTTTCAATTAGAATATGTGAGAGCAATTAGACATCGTTGTGTCTGTTTAACAATGGAGTATAACGGTACAGCAAGTTGACACTTTTCGAATATCGAATATGTAATTGTTCTATTATGTACATGAATTACCACTGTACCACTGTTCATTACCACTGTAAACTTACACTTCCCTGCCATTCCTCTATTGCGATTTCGAAAACGTTAGACTCGAAATTGAATTGTAAAACTTGAGGTGGGTGGCAGTGTCGCATCTGCGCGCTTCTCAACGAACTCGTCTTAATACTCGCTCAAAACAAGTTCTTACCATGCGGATTCTACACGGATCGCACAGCTCTGGTGTGTCATTTTTACCTCGTGACATTCCCTTCTCACTATGTTGACTTTGTTTGTTTTTCTGTCTTTTGGCATATCAAATAATCATTGTATTTACATTTCCAGCTCGTAATTTGTATGTTATTCGCTACGCGAATGGGTCAGTTGTGCACAGTCTTTCTCATCTCAATCAATCGAGTCATCGCTGTGAAGCTTCCCATTCACTACAAAGCGGTACCAGAATATTTTGGTAATTCTATGAAATGTTAAGATTGGGGTAGCAAAATGGATCAGATTTCTCCATTTTTCGCACTATAAAATAAGGATGTCCGATCCAATTATTTATCCAAGTTTCAAACTCCTCTTTTTATGGTAGTTAGCCATCAAATCAATTGCTTGATCAATTAGGTATCGCGGAAATTCTAAAAACATCGTCGGTTTCAGATTTTCGGAGGCGGTAACATGCTTATGCGATTTGCTTTGTTCCAATTCATCCCTCCGTTGCTCATTTTCATTGCAGTGTGGACGATCACAGACTTTGGTTACGCACAAAAGGTGTTTAGAGTGAAAGAGCGTGTAAAATATAGAGGGACTGTCTCACTTTTGCCCACTCTCACACCATGACCCCTTCCTGCCGAGTTAGAAGCATGTGAGAATCAATGTTCCAAATATGCCAGAGACTCGCATTTCTGTACTACTCTATTCCGATTAAAAATTGTTCTCATATATAATTTCTTAAGATGGACTGGGATATGACTCAGCCAGTGTCTATTCTCTCGGTTGCACTGCAAATGATGTTCACGACAATTAACTCGATATGCTATTTGGTCATCCTTTCTACATTTCGGTCAAGTCGGAAATGCACAAAGGTAAAAACAAATCATGGCATCATACCACGAGGGGAATCTTAGGTTCACCTATTGGTAATCAAAACCGTCAAAAACTTGATTACGAAATTCTTAGTCAGTGCCAAAACTAGACCACTTTGTGTCGATCCTCTCGTGAGAGGCGTGATACTGCATCGTTTGATTTCAGATACAATTTTGGAAAGAGACAAATCAACTAGACAAATATATTTCCTAGTAGACAATGCTATGATAATATTTACTAGGAAATGGTGGTCGATAGTGTAAAGTAAATTGTGGCAAATGTTCATATAGATTCCTATCAATATTTCAAATTTAGAGGAAAATCTCGCTACTTCAGATCCCTGAAACGAAAATTGAAGCGAGAAAGCGGATGAATGAGCGAACATTTAATGTCATGGCAGTGATCTGCAGCTTGGATGTACGCATTCTTATCATTTTATGATTTTTTTTAGATTACAAAAACTTTTTTCACATTTTAATACAAATAATATCGTTCTTTCAGATGCTGTCACTTGTGGAAACGCTGACGATAACGATATTCGATTTCACTGTAAGTTTTAAGCGGAATTCATATCGGGGAAAAGGTTTAGAAAAATACAGTTTCATTTGAATTGTCGCTTTGTATTCAAACAGCCAGAAGATCTATATACTTTCTAAAATGTGTTAGGACCCTCTCACCCCTAAATCAAACGAGATACGAAATTACGGGTATTCAAATCGCACTGTTTTATTATTCGGTTGGCCGGAAAGTCTTGATAACTTTTTCATTCGTTTATTTCTCGAAGCAAACACAAGTACATTATGGGTTATATGCTCCATCATTATCGACGATATACTGCCAACGTTGTGTTAGCTTGTGGATGCCCTGTCTATAGAACCCTGCTGGGCGTGAGGCGAAATATTGCTTCAGTGCGGCCTCCAGACTTCCTCGTGTTGTGAACGATCTCTCTCTAAGGGCATGGGTCAGGCCCGAGAAAAGCCAATAGTCACTTGGGGCGATGTCTGGGGAATACGGTGGGTGAGGGAGAATCATCCAGCCATACTTTCCCAGTTCCTGCTTGACGAGTTTGGCGACATGTGGACGAGCGTTGTCATGCTGATAATATATTTTCTTATCTTTCAGGGCTGAACTATCGACTTCCTTCTTCAAATTACGTAGTTGTTTCACATAACGGTCGGCGTTTATGGTTTGACCTTCGGGAAGGAGGTCCCAGTAGATGGGCCCATCCACTCCCCACCATATTGAGAGCATCACTTTTTTGGGGTGAAAGTCGGGTTTAGGGACATCCTGTGGCGTCTCTCCTTCTTGAATCCACTGGGCTCGCCTGTGGTGATTATCGTAGAGGACCCATTTTTCATCTCCAGTGATCAGCCGTTCCAACCATCGATCGCCGCCGTGGAGAGTGAGAAGACTGTATGCATCATCGACTCGGTGGTCCAGCTGGTCCTGGGTCAGATCATGGGGTATGAATCGACCAAGAGCTTTTCTCATCCGAAGAGATTTCAAGCCTTCCTCAACAGTGCTATGGACAACCTTCAGTGTGGATGCCAGTTCACGAGTGCTTTGGAATGGATCCGAATTCACCTGGGCTCTCAACGCATCCAAATCCAACTCACGGGGCCTTCCAGAGCGGTCCTGGTCATCGAGTGAAAAGTCGTCTTCTTTGAAGCAATGGAACCATCTTTGTATGGTTGGGTAGGAGGGAGCATGTTGGTCATAAACTTTCTTCAGGAGAGTCTCCGAATCCTTCAACGTGGTGTGAGATAGGAAGAGGTAGAGCAGAACATGGCGGATGTGGATTACACTGGGAATATACATCGTGCGTTAACTTCAGCACGGAGAAAGAGAGGGGAATGGGGAGTTGTCTACTACAAGGGCCCTAGTCTCCTTGTCACTTGTGAGGAACGAAGGGACACCAAAGTTCGAACGCGGCACACAGTAGAAAAACAAAAAGAGTTATCAAGACTTTCCGGCCAACCTGATAAATGTTTTATGAAGAAATAAACTAACGCGACATCACAGACTTAATCTCTCTATATCTCATCACTATATCTCTAAGGCAAATTTAGAAATCTTTTTAAATATTCTTAGATTGTAGCTAAAGAAGGCAAATTCACTTAATCCGCTCAAATTCTCAGTTGAATCAGCAAATTGCTCTCTGCAATATCGCGAGTTTGCTGCTGACGATCGGGCCGCCATTTCTGCTGCTCGTTTGCTCTCTGGATATACGACAACAAGTGCTGCACATGCCATTGAGGTCAGTCGAGTCGGAGGAACCGTAGGGAGACCATGAATAGACTGGAGGCACGACATTCTGGGCAAAATGCGAAAAGTGAATTCGCATCGCACATTTACCTGCTATTTTCGCGCCCTCTAACTGTCTGCCTCAATTATCATTGAATCACCAGAATGCCGTGGATGAAATGAGTAACTAAAAATTTCAGGAAGCGATTCACCCAATGTTCAATCGCCTTTACGTCAGCTCGAGATATTGTTAGAGCGTGATATATGCGGCGCCACAACCCAGTTTTGAATTCTTCCACATATAAAATATTCGAAAGTTTGATTGGTTATGCTTCGGCATTTTCTGGATTGTAGGCAGAAATAAAAGATTTGCAATTTTTGTTTTCGGGCTTTGCTTAGTTGGCTTCGGCGAAGATCGAACATGGTTTAACAAAATCAGAGATTTTGGTACCACTAATCATGACCATCATAACACGGTAGAGCACACTATAGTACTGCTAAAACTATTAATGTTCAAGCTCATAAAATGGCTTTTTCTTTTTGGAATTCTAATATGGAAAATTCTCCGCGCTCATTGTCTTCTAATACGAAACAATGACGACCATTGTTCAACTTTTTAAAAAAATTTGCACATATTTCCAACAAGAGATCCCTAATTACTTCTCCTCTTTTACTCATTTTCTTGTTCTTCTCTCCTCAAGTGTGGTATCTTCGTTCCTTCAAGATGCGGTGAGTGTATCCTCTGATGAATCAACCTCTGATCTTTGATCTCTCTGTTCAACTCTACGATTACTTTTTTGGTTGTTTGTTCTATAATATTTAGATGTCTTTCTTGACCAAATATCATAGCGGAATGTCAATGTCGATTTAAAAGGTCAAAGATAGACTATCTAAGGCCGCTGAAAGCCGCGTCGCGCCATATCGCCGATCGAGCGGTGCCGATGGCACACAAAAAAACGCGCAAGCAAGACCCAAGTGAGCTTGTGGGTTACGGTGGATTTGGGGTTACGGTATCACAGTGATTTCCCATACCGTATTTCAGTACTTCGAACACGCCCTTCGATTTCATTTTCTGCGTGATATGAAGCTGCCACAGACGCTCAGGTTGTTCGGTAGTTCTGGATTACGGTATCCGCTACGGATTACTGTAATGACGAGTCAAGATATTTATTTAGACGTCAGATCGCGGCTTCCCTTTGCGTGCGTCCTAAGAAGATCTGCTTTCCAGTGAGTTAAGAAGAAGGGTAGACGACGGATACGGTAGTGCTTGAGATCATCGATTAGCTCTCGACGAAGATTCCCTTATTCCAGCTCATCTACTCAACCGTACCGAAGATCTGGCGATGGCTCCCCAAAGAGAGCGATCCTGAGTGAGTTCCATAGCCATCTGGAACTCATTGAAGAGAGAAAACTTAGTTTATCTTCATGAGGAAATCAACTAGTTAGAATGCTGAATCATAGCCATACGAGTGCATGAAGGGTTAGATCAGATTTGTCATTTTGAACTCGGATACCGTATCTGCAGTATTAGCCGTGTCGATTTCAGAGTGCGCGCTAAGCTCCTCTCGTTTTGCGGGCTTCTTATCAGCCACCCGGGCCACTGGATCGATGGGGGGGGCCGTTCTCAATTCGTCGAAGTTCTCAATCAGGTTCGAATTACTCGAGCCGGGTTACATCCACATCCACACCTCGTGTGAGTGAGTGAAACCATGCCGTCATCATTGCCCCTTTTCGTTGCGCAAAAAAAAATCATAAAATGAAATCGTCGGAGCGAATCCGTAATTCACAAAGAACAATACAAAAGATTAGCATGTCTATCTCACGTCGTCTCAATTCAGGAAATCAGTGGAAGTGAGAGGGAGGAGGCGTGGAAAATGATGTACGAAATGATGAGTGGAACAGATTTCGAGGAGCCACAGAGCGTTCTGGTAAGTTTGCTTGCAACGGAGGAAAATCGATGGAGTGGGCGGAGCTTGTGGCCAGCGTGAGTCTCAAACCCGGCTCGGGTATTTGCATTCAAGCATTATTCTCTCTATGAACAGACGCCGGAAATGCTGCATTTGCTGATCACGCGCCTACGAGGATCCACAACAAGAGAGAAAGATTTGAGTCAGCATATTCTGCCTTTTTACTGTTTAAATATGAATAAAAAACTAATATAAAAAACTAACATAAAAGAGAAATGCAGTGGCCAACATTACGGTGAGCATTCTGGACACGCTGGCCAGAGAGATGAGCCCGCTTCTCGTGGATGTTCTCGGATACGGTATAGGTACAGTACACAAGCAACCGATTATCGATTGATTATGCAGGTCTTATGCCTGCAGCAGCTCAGCACCTCTCCCACCATAGCTCCTTCAGAGACTCCTGGAAGGCGGATTGCGTGCGCCGGTACCTCATGCAATACTCATAGACCTTAACAATAATCGAACCCGTAGCCTTTGGTATGACAAGCGACTCCTGCTGATTTTCACGTCCATAATATCTCATTTGAGGGGTAAAAATACTATTCCTCCACTACTAGGGAATTGAAATGTCTGTCGGTTTGTGCGTGCGTGCGTTTGTTTTTTTTTGCCCTTCCGCATGACGGAAATTTTTTTCGTAGTTTTTTCGCTATAAATCGCTTCAAACTTAAGCAATTTTCTCAGATCCTTTTGCATATGATAACCCATCACGAAACACATCGAAATTTATATTTGAAAAATCGATAATTTCAAGGCCAAGTCGGTAGCGAGCTCGAATTCAAATCCGAGGGTCTCAAGTTCGATCCCCGCCGGTGCATAGTCTTTTGCCTCGTTTTTTTGCAAGTGTGACAAGTGGTCCAAACACGTTTTTAAGTAACGAGATACACATTTGAGCATCTTTTGCCGAGTTTCGAAGTGAAATATCGATTGATTTCACTTGATTTCACATGATTTCACGAAATATTCGTACATTTCGTTCCAAATCATTCCAAATGCCTGGAAATCTCGCAGGAAGGGGTTTAAAAAGAGAGAGCGAGGGAAATGGAGAGGGACTCTCTCGCTTTCGCTCACTCTCTCGCCCCTGACCCTTCTGGAGGCTCGGAATCGTGATCGGGAAGCTTTATAAATTGCTTCAAAATCGCTCTATCTTCTCGGATCCTTTTGCATCGGACAACAGCCCAAAATCCCTTTCAACTTTTATAAAATTTAATTGACCAAATCCATAGCCAAGTGGGGTACGCGCTTGACTTTCAATCCGAGACCCCCCCAGGTTCGAACCCCGCCGCGGGCAAAACCTTTGCCGCATTATTCGCAAGTGTCAGATGCCCTTCTAGTACGTAACGTGAAACACGGTTTCATTAACATGAAAAATCGAAAATTTCGAAAAGTTCCCAATTCATTCGCAGAGCATGTGGGATTACAGGAAAAGTGTTTTACGATGTTGGAAACGTGTCTGAACGTGTTCTAACACGTTTTAACTTGAAAAATCGAAAATTTCGAAAAGATCCAAAATGATTCGGAGAGCGTGGGGGATCACAGGAAAAGTGTTTTGCAAAGTCGGAAACTTGTCTGAACGTGTTCTAACGCATTTCAACGTGAAAAATCGAAAATTTCGACAAAAAAATCCCAATTGATTCGCAGAGCCTGGGGAATCCCGGGGAAAGTGTTTTGCAATGTCACAAACATGTTCGAACACGCCAGGGAAATCAACACACAGTATCCTGCGTTTCCGTTGAGAAAGGTGGCAACTTTTTTTTCGATCGCTCTCAGCCTCACGAGCCTTTTGCAACGGATTAAGCCAGTACTCTTTCTAGCGATGAGCATTCCCCAACCTCCTAAGTTCTTCTCGCACCGAACGTTGAGCAGGCTACCGAGCTCCTCCTGGACCGAACCTGGAGCAGGCTGCCGAGTTCCCCCTGGACCGAACCTGGAGCAGGCTACCGAGCTCCCCCTGGACTGAACCCAGAGCAGCCTATTGAGCTCCCCTGGACCGAACCTGGAGCAGGCTACCGAGCTCCCCCTGGACCGAACCTGCATCCAGAACTATGCATAGAGCGTAGTATACGCATAGAACGTAGTGTATTTAACCTCAACACATCCCGGCTAGTTCATATTAAAAAACATGTTGACCCCTCGAGATTTGTCGATAGTGTCCCTCTCAAAACGATGGAGTTTGGACTATGTAGGCATTATTATACCACTCGGCGTTCCGGCAATTCTATGCAAAATGAGGCAGGCAGTCAGAGAGTATGAAAATAGAATGTAAATGGACGCTTGTCTCACCACGAATTCGCCTTTGGTATTTGGCTCAGAACGCCGTGACATCACTCGGCCGTCCGCCACAACTTTAAAAGCATTGATTCTAAAGAATGAGATTCTTGATCGTTGAGTGTCCTGGCTACTCGTCCCGAATGGCGACTCGCCGTGAAAGATGCGACGATGGGAGGAGAACCCGGCAATTCAATGACGACTCTCGGAGCATCGATTGAGGAGAGGTATTATAAATTCACAAAGACTCGTCAGAAATAATAAAAACGTTCCACACCGTAATAACAGATATGGCTGCGAGAGAGCATGACAAAGCGAGAGGAACTGCCGAGGATTAAAAAGAGAGTGCTCGCACCAGTAGTCGATTTCATTAACGTACCAATTTAAAATTGTAATAAGACAGAATGCGAAGTGTCCAGCTTTCCTTACTCTGGAGATGTTATCTCCTGCTGGGAGAGCATGATAGATGAAGACATCACTTCTAATAATTTCAAATGTGAACACTCCAGAGCAAGGAAAGCTGGAGACTGATATCTTTCACTGAGATCACGTTTGCCTGGAGAACGTTCTCAAAAGTTTCCTCAATTAAAGAACGCTTCTCCTTCCACACGACCTCTCTTGTTTCGGTGAGCATTCGAAAGACGCGTTGAATGATGAAGTTGTAGAACCTTTCTCCTTGCAAATTTACGCTCTGTTTTGTGTTTAAACTCGACGCTGATTCTTTCAGACGAATCATGAGCTGCGACTACGTTATCATTGATGAGAACTGTGAGATGCTCTGAAGACGAGAATGAAAAGAAATGCCCACCACCCCGATCTACCGTAATCTGACTGTACTCAGGAATCAATTAGGATCGGATACTCGAAAGGAATAAAAAACGCATATTTCAAATTGAAATCGTTCTACTGACATTTTGTAATGGGTTTGAGATTGAAATGTTTTTACTCCTTTTTTTGAATTTAAAAATAAGCATATTTTTATTTATTTTAAAGATCAAACATTTTTTTTTGAAAATACTTATCTGCTACATCTTTTCTTCTCGTTTATCTTCCGCCCTTCAAAATCGAGTTCAGACCATTCAATTCCAATGTTTCTACCCTCGGTCAGCACTCGCAACTGCGTTTAATCATCAGTTGGGTTCCCTTATTGGAAAAGAATTTCATTAGAAATTCATCGGAAGTCAATTGCCCTCTCATTATCCATTCTCTCTCATCACCCTCGCTGTATGAGTTCCTCTGTTCCCCATATTGGAATCCTGGAATCAGTTCCAATAAGAGAACACTAATCCTCAGTCTTCAAAACATTTGGTGTCCCTCGCCTCTTTTCGCATTATCATTTGTGATAAATTAGTTATTTCATTTCAGTGTTCACTTATTTTTTCACAAATAAGTCTACATGACCAAGTATTACTCGACATCCTTTTGATAATAGGAAGATTTACATCTTCGATTCTTCTAAGATAGCTCAGAATCCCTTTGGTCGAGAGAAGAATACGAGAAACTTCGCGACCAGGATGCAATAAATAAGTCTTCAATTTTTTTTTAATTTAGAGAAAGTAATTTTATATTTTATTGTTTTCTTAAACTAACAATCTGACAATAAATATTTTCTATATTGATTTCATCGTATGCCGTGAGGTTATGAAATTGACTTAAACTTGAGGAAAACATTCTTCACAAAGAAAGATGATCTTTGAGCGTAAATATAAATGGGGTTATTAAATAAGAAATTTTGTTTTGTATCCGACCAAAAATCCATCATTCTTAGACGTGTATCTTCAACTCTAGAACCGTCAACAGTAAAGATAAGCGTTAGCTCTCTCCTGACCACTTCACTCCACTTTGATCACGTTCATGCTCATGTGTTTCACCCACCATAAAATACCTCCATTGTCATCATTTGGAGGAGAGCATGGGATAAAAAAAAGCTAACGACCTGATAACAAATTGTGCTCTTTTGCACCATACAATTTCGTTCTCTTCCTCCTTTTCATACACTAGCCAGAACGCGGTGCGGACGAACTCTTGAACTGCTTACTCCCAGATTCGATGTCCCCTTGGCCGATCTCGCAGAATGTAGAGTATCTCGCTGAATGGAGAAAGACCTTGGGAAATGTTGGAAGATAGAGGATGGCGGGGAAAATAAAGTGGATCGTTCAGGATGTCGTCAAGTCTCCATGCACTCCGTTTGATATTCCAGAAGAAACCATGCTCATCAGAATTCTTCGATCACTCAAAAACCATGCAGAACTACGCCCTGACCAACCAGCAATTGTGAGATGCCCTTACTTTTTTTTACATATCGTTTCATAATATTCCCAGATCGATGCATTCGATAATCGTCGCTCGTTGACCTACAAGCAGATCCATGACGGAGTGGGGATATCACAGCGCGCGAATTTGCTAGGAAAATGGTTCTCCAATGTTTAATCCTGTTAGAAAAGGGTTCTCCACCCTCCTCCTTCCACGCACTCTCTCGTCTCGGGCAGCAAACTAGCGAGCATGTGGAAGGAGGAGGGTGGAGAACCGTTTTCTAACAAATGAAACATTGGAGAACCGTTTTCCTAGCAAATTTTGTCTCAGTGTATTCATGCCATCTGAGTCTGATTTGAACTCTCTTAGGCTCTCTCAATTGCCTCCTTTCTCAAATCGATCGATTTCTCATTAGGAGATCGAGCAACAGCGATGATACCGAATGGAATGGAGTGAGAGTTTTTTAAACATAAAATCAATAACTCTTCAATAATATATCCGAAAAAATCGTGTCAGGAAAATAGGATATGGAACTTGTGATATTAATCGCTTACGCCTGTGAACGACAATATAAATTCAATATTTGGACTCCTCTCTTACACTCCTCTTTTCATATGCTCAGATGGCCCCTCTTCCATCTCGGAGTCTGGGCCGCGGGAGGAGTTATCGTGGGGTCAAGCACGACATTCAAACTCTGTCAGTATATTTTGTAATGTCCCGTGTTTTCTTATACGCGGAAGATATAAAAAAACACTTATGCGTTGAAGGATTACTGATATTATTCATTTTCATTTGTAATACGTACTTTGCTATTACCGACAGAATTGTTAGATGAGACGGTCTACCAGCTGCACGACTCTCAGTCGACAGTTGTTCTCACGACTCAAGAGTTGCTGCCAATGCTAATCGAAGCTGTCAAGGAGTGTCCGGCCGTCAGAGTAAGTTACACACATAAATGCATGAGAAAACTTGTACATCGACAGGAGAAGGAGAGTGAGAACTGAGAGTTTGACAGTTTTGATCCGTGATTGCGACAAATAAACCCACTTTAGAATATCTCCCCCCCCGCTTTTAGATTATCCTTTATCCACCCTCCTTTGTTTAATTGCCGTCCCACTTTTCGCGGGCGTATCAAATATATAAATAAAACAATCTTCACAGACAATAATCTGCATTCGTTCCTCATCCGATCCTCTTCCGGAAGGAGTCGTCGATTTCGAAGATGCACTCAAATTCCTGCCCGCACGGGATATTACGTCGGGTAAGAGTAGGGAACAACGGCTCCGCCCACTCTGGGCGTCTTGTGAGAGAGGAGAGGCGCGAATTTCGAATGACGTCATTCAACAAAAACGGGTCATTCATTTCGGTCACACTTTCTCGCCAATTTGCAGCGTACGAACTAATTAAACTTTCGAGCATCATCGATTGCAGTGTCGCTGGACTCTGAGTGTTTGGTGTACTACTCATCGGGAACCACGGGAATACGAAAGGGAGTCATCCACACCCATCGATCATTTCATTGTGCTATCGAGATGTGCAGAAGGTTCTTTGCTTTTCTCGAACTTTCTAATGCTTATAGTGTTTAATAATAGAATTAATTATTCTCCATATTTTATAATACTTTTAGCCATTGGCTACATGAAGTGTATCCAGTTCTCGGAGTTCCCAAAGTGGATTGGCTCAGTGTAAGCAATACGTTTCAACGTTCCAAAGTAATTAATTAATCGTTTACAGTGCTGCAAATTTCCATTAATCGTGCATAAACCGTCCCTTGCATTTGTGTATTTCTAGGAGTCGCAAATCATAACTTCTGGATGTTTTCACATTCTCGGATTCGGTATTCTCAATTGGTTCCTTATCACTGGCTCTCCCATCGTAATCATGCCGAGTTTCGACGGAGATTTCTACCTGGACGCCATTACCAAATTCAAAGTTCCAAACTTCACTTGTATCAAATTAAGACTGATCATTTTCATCCTCGATTTCTCTTTGTCGCTCCTCCGATATTCACATTTCTCACGAAAGATCCGACAGGACAAGCAGCTCCCCTAGATTCAGTTCAAGTGGGATTGATCAACCCCACTAATCAAATATGAGACATAGTGGAGCCGTTTTTTTATATTATTCTCTACGGAGATTATTAGCAGCATTTTGTTTATCCGGTGTTGATCTTTCAGTGATTGTGGTGTTACTTATCTGGTGTTTATCTCCCGCGAGCCCAGCTCAAAGTCGGGAAGTTCCTTTTATCTTCCAGTTGATCATGTGTACTTCCTCTCCTCTCAGTCAAGAGCTCAGTGACGAATTCTTTACTCATCATCCCAATGTGGACTATGCAGTCCAAGGTTCGTATCGAGATTAGAATGGTGCATTTAGTGTCACTGGTCTGAGCGAGACCGTGACACTAAATGCATCATAATGAACTGTTGAGAATGGTATATTTTTTTGTCTATTTTGAAGTGGCGATAGATTGGAAAGGATTATCGAGCGTTACTTGGGTCGTTGAGGTTATGGAATGACGGAGACGGCGTTCTCCCATCTCCCTCTGCTGCTACACAAAGGAGCCAATGCATCGGGAGGAGTTATTGCAGCTTCTTATGAACAGAAAGTTAATTGCGGGGGAACCGCAAAGTCGGGGACTGTCCCGATGAAATTCGTTAGCATAAGTGGAAGTGGAACCCTGAGGGGACCATAGAACAAATTTTGAAAACTTTCTTCTATTTGCTTCCAGAGTACTGAAAATCAATGGTGAAATTGATGAATTTTAGCTCCCTTACCTCATTACACAGTAAACAACCATCTACCTATGCACTCCCACAAAGTTCCTATTATGTGTTGCTGAGATAAATGAATTGAAAATTGAATTGAAATGAACATTTGCACACGCCTCTCTAAGACTAGTCTACCAGTAGTTTCATTGGGAGCGCCCCCGACGTTTGCGGTTCCCTAGTTAGTTTTATTGTTACTCCGATATCATCCAATATTACCGCAAGGGTCTTTATGTGAAAAATAATTCGAAAATTCCAGATAATCAATCCGGACACTCTTGCCCCATGTAAAAGAGGCGAAATGGGAGAAGTTTGTGTGCGAGGAATCGTCCAATCCATCGGATACCTCAATAAACCCAATGATACGAAATTTTTGATCGACGAAGATGGATGGACTCATACTGGTTAGTTATTTCGAGTCTAAAAATACTTTTAGATATTGCGGCTACTATAAATTGTGCACTCCCGATCGATTTTTATCGATTTTTTGCGTGCAGTGGAAATGGGCGGCGTTGTGGGCCCTACCTATAAACGATAATATTAACTTGCTGTGGCAAGAAAGACCTAGAAAAAAATTGTTTTCTGTAGGAGACATTGGCTACATGGACGAACGAGGTCTTCTGTACATTGTCGATCGAATAAAGGAAATGATCAGAGTGAATTACAACAACCAGATACAGCAGGAACATTATCTGTCCTAGCCATGAATACCGCCAGTAGTGTTTTTTTAGATCGAATAATTCTATTCATGAGAACATCGGGTTATTCGCGAATAATGCATTGTTATCATATTCTGTGAATAACCTTTGTTATTCGGGAATAGGGTTATTCGATCTAACAACACGACTCCAGGTTCCTCCGGCCGAACTCGAAGGCATTCTTTTCTCAAATGGAAAAGTGCGCGATGCGGCGATTGTTGGCATTCCAGATGACGTGGTTAGAAGGCTTCCTAATTTACTATGAAGGCGATTTATGTACCCATTGCTTATCGATTCGTGTTTATGGTCTGAAATATAGGATAAGTCCACGGTCGAAGAAAACCCTTAAACATTACAGCGCGGAGAGCTCGTTCGTGCATTTATTGTGAGAGCTGACGATGATCTAACAGAGTGCGAAGTCGAATCAATCATTACAGGTTTGGCAAAAAAAAAGAATTATAGCAAAGTACAATGCCCTTCTCAGAGAAACTGGCAGAACGCAAGAGAATCACGGGAGGAGTCTTTTTCGTCGATGCTATCCCGAGGTTTTGAAAATTTCAAACGAACGTTTAACTCCAGAAAGAGGGCGAGCGAGAGAATTCTTTACAGCATCTCTCGCTCCTGACCTCTTTCTGGAGGCTTGGCTAGGCTTCTGAATCATGGAATATTTGTGTTTCCATGGGATACAAATTGATTACAGGTCGGCAACAGGAAAAATTCTGCGAAGAGATCTCAGAGAGGGATGCGGAGCTTGATTTAATACTTATATAATGTTCAATCAATAAAAGATTTCAATTGTGACTGGCTGAAAAATTCCACTTCGAATAAAGCTTATTAATATTCAGCAATATTTGTATTATAAATTCACAAGCACTCGTCCAAAATAATAAAACGTTCAGCTACTAAACAGCAGATACGGTGGCGAGAGAGTATGACAAAGCGAGAGACGCGCCGAGGTAGAGAAAGATACACACCAGTAACCCGTTTCATGAACGTATAATTTTAAATTTTCTAATAATGCTTGGATATAAATAAAAGATAAGTTTTCAGAATCAATAATTTAATCAAGAGGAAATTACTGTAGATATATTCCTCCAGTAATAAAATAGAACGCTGATCAATAGTCTTCACGACGTTTTCAGATGTTTGATGAATTTTCGGTGGATTGAATGAACTGAATATGTTCGATCACAAATATGAGAAGAGGAGGAGTTACGGTTGAGACCAATCAATAAAGCATCCATCTATACTCGACGTTTATTGATTGTTTCTTCAGTTGGATTGGGCTTCTTACAACAGAGGGCAATTTATAGTCACCACTGTCGAGATCTGGGAACAAATATACTATCTAAATGATTCGTTTACTTCTAACTTTCTCATAATCAGCCATCTTTCTCGTAAATTTCAAATCCAATAGTTATTTTAAGAGAGGTCTCACCAGAGATTGCAGGTGGTTCGGAACAATTTTCAAAAAAATATTTTTGAGCTGACGAGAATTCGATTTATCCTGGTCCCAGGTCCAGAGCCGGCTTTTAGGAAATCTCCGGCTCCAATTCCGGAATAATTATAACTCAGCTCAAAAGTGAGCTAGAATGCTGTGGTTGGGCTCAAAATGTTCATAAAAATCGGGCAAACAAATTTTGTGTTGGAAACGAGTTTGGTAATCGCTAACTGAAAAAGTTGTGACCGAAAAAGTAAATTTCGAGCTTTTCAAAAAAAATTAAGATATCGAAAACGCGAGAAGTCGCACTTTTTTATTGCAGAATATAAAAGAGCTCTTGGAATACGTCTCGGAAAAAAATTAAAAGAGAACAAAAAGGGGGGGACCTAAACTCGAAAAATACCTGAATGTGAAAAATCGAAAAATATCGAAAAATCAACTTTTCCAAAACCAAACAAATAATACTTTTTCATGCACCTTGCAACACTGTAAGCACAATAAAAATAATATTAGAGTCTGTGAAACTCTAAGCTGGTTGATTTATTTATTTATAAAATCCGATTTCTTCGTTTGTAAACCTTTTTACTTTTTTCGATTTGTTTTGGTCTAAATGGGTTTCACAGACTCTAATATTATTTTTATTGTGCTTACAGTGTTGCAAGGTGCATGAAAAAGTATTATTTGTTTGGTTTTGGAAAAGTTGATTTTTCGATATTTTTCGATTTTTCACATTCAAAGGTATTTTTCGAGTTTAGGTCCCCCCTTTTTGTTCTCTTTTAATTTTTTTCCGAGACTTATTCCAAGAGCTCTTTTATATTCTGCAATAAAAAAGTGCGACTTCTCGCGTTTTCGATATCTTAATTTTTTTTGAAAAGCTCGAAATTTACTTTTTCGGTCACAACTTTTTCAGTTAGCGATTACCAAACTCGTTTCCAACACAAAATTTGTTTGCCCGATTTTTATGAACATTTTGAGCCCAACCACAGCATTCTAGCTCACTTTTGAGCTGAGTTATAATGATTCCGGAATTGGAGCCGGAGATTTCCTAAAAGCCGGCTCTGGACCTGGGACCAGGATAAATCGAATTCTCTTCAGCTGGGTAGTCTAATATAAAAGTTTGGTCGAAATAAAAAATATTTTTTTGAAAATTGTTCCGCAAAGGCCTATTTTACATACGATCTCTCGTGATACCTCTCTTAATCGTATTTAGTAACTTCATCAATGTTTACATTTCGTGATGAAATCAATAAATCGTTTATCATGCCAAAAGTCGTTGATTGAAAATATATATATCTTTATCGCAACAAAGTAAATTGTGCGAACATAAAAACCAGTAGCTAGGAACTGGTAGGCGACAATATAAAATGGCGAAATGTCGAAGAGAGGGTAGATGTCATCGCGATTCGACGACCCGAGCTGAGTTAGGATAAAAGAAGGAGAGAGAACAGATTGGAAAAGATAAGAGACGGGTAAAAGGGGTGCAATTATACATATTTATCCTGACATCAAGGCAAGGGCCTGCAGGAGGTATCATTCGGGGGCAGAGGAGGTCGGGATCTTCGAATTCGAGGCAACTGGGTCAAGGGAATGGAGCTTGCTTGGCTTCTTTGGTCAATTGGAGTGTCGATCTTGGACGATTGACATTGAGCGTAGAAGTAGATCTTCCGGCAACCAGTGACGTCCTGACTAGCGTGTATCAACCTAAGTGGGAACTCACGTCGTAGTCTCGTCGACTGGGCCTTTCTTGAAAGTTGGCGACTTGAATTAGAAGTAGGCGATCCGGGTCCTCTTCTCGAAGTGGTACCAGGTGGGCGATGTGTAGCCACGGGATTTTAAACCACCCTGCGAACAAAACACAAACAAACAAATCACCGTCTCTTTTTGTACAGTCTAGACCCCTTTACATTGGACTGGAGAGAGGAATCGATATTATCGCGCCACACGAAAATACGAACACAAAGGCTGAACTATGTTCCAGACGTGGATGCAGATTGTGCCCAATCCTGAGAAAAGAAGACACCGTAAAAAGTAAGTGGTAAATGAATTATTTAAAACTAATAAAAAAGTAAATAGCGATTGCTGCAGTCAGAATGTAAACTATCTCATTACTTGCACAATATGCGAACTACAATATGTTGGAGAAACAACTCAAAAACTGAAAACCAGGATATCTCAACATACTAATAAAATAGCAAATAACAGCCTGAACACATATCTATGTGATCATTTTAATACACCTCATCATGACAAATCGAGTTTCTTCGTAGACATTTTAGACCATGCTGAAACTACGCGAAAAAGAAATACAATGGATAAAAATGTTAAACACTGCATTTCCATTCGGTCTCAATGATCAAATAAAAGGATTCGGATTAATCTCTGAAGGAATAAGTGCACTCGATAAAAGGAATCACCCTTATTCATGCGTTCCCATTTCATGTCCACGCATGAATAGAAAAAGAGGTAGTAAGAAGAGAACGAAAACTAAAAGAAATTGTAGAAATATAAATGAAATTGTAGATGAACTTATTGATTGCGAAGGTAGACAATTATACTTACATCACCGAAAGCTTTGTAAAAAAGAGATAAATATGATAATATCCTTCACTAGCACAAATGACTTTCAACAGCTTAGCACAATAAATAAATGTAAAATCGTGAGTGGAATATGCGAAACATTCTGGGATAAAGAAGAGAGAAAGAGAGTACAAGACGATTACATCGACCTGAATATTCCAATAACGTATACTGGAAAATATTTTGACAACATTCCTATGAACAAAATTATTAACAGTGCAGCGAACAAAGGATTATTATCAAGTTTAGATAATACAAATAGATATAAATTTCGAGTTATTTACAAATTAAATCCAGCAACAAGCAGTTTCATGTATAATTACAACACCTTTCTGAAATCACTAACGGAAACAGAAAAGCAAAAAATTCTTCAAGAAGAGTGTGAATGTAATTCACATCTCGATTTAGTCAATAAAAAATTACAACACATATGCACAGGAGAAACATCACTAATCAATGATTCCGAGCTCAGGAAAATTGTTGCATATGGAACCAAATTTAGAAACCCTTCTCAAAGATCAATCGAAGAAATTTGTGATGAAATGGATGCATCAATAATTAATTCTTTGATGAAAAAGAAAAAGAATTTCAAAAATACAAATATAGATATCAAAGAAATTTGTAGAAAAATCGTGGAAAACATTCACACTAAAATTAACAGATATTTGAAAAGATTTCACTACAGCAAACAAGAAAAAATCAATTGGAAATGTTTGAACAATATGAAAAAGCATTTCATAATAACTCCAGTTGACAAAGCAAGTAGTAACTATGCATTCACATGCAAGAAACAATATTTGCAATTTATGGAGAAGGAAATGAATCAATCTTCAACTACAGGCCGAACGTATGAACCACAGGATAGAACAGATATACATGCGATTATAAAAATGCATATCGAGAGAGCTAAAAAATACAAAATTCCAACATCAGAAAATTATTCATTACCAAAAATATATGGAATTCCCAAAATGCACAAAAATCCAATAAAATTCAGATTCATAACAGGAGCCTATGACAGTAGTTTGAAACCGCTTTCTGTCGAACTTCAAAAGATATTAAAGTTCATTTCGCAACATTTCAAAAGATATTGTATGCAAACAGGTGAAAGAACCGGAGTGAATCATTATTTCCCGATAGTAAACACAACTCAAATGATGAACAGACTTCTACAGATAAATGACAAACGTACAAAAATATTTTGTGCTGACTTCGCGTCATTATTTACGAATCTCCGTTTTCGGAATAGTGGATGTCTTTTCTTAAAGATAAATGGAAATAAAATTCAATATTCAAAAGATGGATCTGGAGGAAGAACATACTTAGCATTGGACGTAATTATGATGATTGAATACATTTTGGACAATAGCTATTGTCGTGGGGAAGGCGTGATTAATGAGGGGCGGAGAGAGGGGAAACGAGAGAAGGAGGAGAGATCTCTTGAGTTGACTAGGGCTCCTCTCTCGAGGAGAGTTGGGGGGGGGAGCAGCGCTCCCTCGATAAAGCGGTTGAAGAAAGCTCTCGTTGTGTTTGGGACATGACACTTGACTTGGGTGATTGGGTTTAGGGTTCGTACCTCCAGTTCCGGTTATTACTTATTATTGTACTCCCCACCTTCTCATTCTCATTTCTCATTCCTGTCTGGAGAGTCGCTCTCTCCTTGATCTCTTTTAGTGCATTATCTCTCGTAACCTCTTGTTATTCTTGCACTAACACTCGGGTAGTTGATAACGAGGACTAGGGAGTTAGACCGGGCTGGTAGGCTTACGATATGGAGGTCCTCCGGGTTTTTTTCCCAGCAGGATAAGATTCCCTTTTAGCATGAGAAGGTAAGTTTGGATCAGAAGATCACATTTCCCCTACCCATCATTCACAGTCTTTTGTTAGTGATCCCAGGCGCGAAGCAACGAATGAGCACACGTGATTCAAGCAGAACACGTGAAAATGACAGAGCAGTCAAAAGCACATAACAAACAGGAAATAGCACATTTCCGGAAGTCGACTATAATTTAACATATGTATCATTTCGTTATTGTTTTTCGATTATTGTTTTTCGTTTATTTCGTGTCATAGCGTATTTTATTGTTGGCGGTAGGAACAGAGAGGACATAGGATCGATTTTTTTTGCAAAAAGAAGGTAAGAATTGAAAAGTTAATTGATTAGTAGTACATTATGATGCAGCGATAGCAGCAATGAAAGCCATATGCTGTGATACACCGAGCAAGGTGGCGTATGCTAAAAGTCAACTGTACTGCTTAAAAAGGAAGGAAAATGAATCATTGATAGAATTCGCTGATCGCATAGCCATGATTGCTAGGAGAGCGTATCCGGAGTTATCTAAGGACGCTGCAGCGCAGAATAAAGCAAATGGTAATGGGGAAGCTCTTCAAGTCATAGCAAATGACTTCTTCCTTAAAGGCCTTGATGATGAGATTGCTAAGGTAGTGCGTAGGAAAGAGCCGAAGAGTCTCTCTGAATCCCTGCAGTTTGCTCAAGCAGAGGAAACTCAAATAGAAATGGACAAAATGGGTCGAAAGCCTGAAGGGGAAGGAGCAAGCCACTCCGCCTTGTCCAAGGTAATCCAAGAATTGAGTAGCAAACTCAACGCAATGGATGTAAAGCAGAAACAACCAGAGATTCATTATGTGCAGATGCCTCAGCAAGGTTCTCACAACAGTGGATATTCTGGGAATAATTATCAGAATAATCTCCAACAGCATAGGAACAGAGGCGGACAAAACTTCCGTGGAAATTATTCAAATCGGGGATCATTCCGGGGAAATTCCAGCGGAAATTATAACCCGAATCGGCGAGTTCAGTTCCGTGATTCCTATCCTAGTTACAACAATCGGCCAGCCCATAGCAACTGGAATGGGGATTGGAGAGGTAGACCACGTGAGTCGAGATCTTACAGAGGGGGATACAATGGACGGAATGATCAGCAGGGTCAGCGTCAATTCAATTATTCTCCCTACCGTAGATCAGATTCCTCTCGCAGCAGAGAGAGAGATGATAGAGATAGAGGAAGACGATTCGAGTCGCCTCATAGGAGTAGGGATAGATGCAACCACGTGCAAGAACAGCTGAGTGTAGAGCAACAGCCTGCTCCATCACTGACCCCAGCAGCAACTGACGTGCGTGCACGCTCTCCTCCAAGCTCGACGAGTTATACCTTGCCTCTCTTCCCGTATTTATATACCGTTGTTGCATGTTTCGCTCTTTTCTCAATTCCGAGCACGGAAGCTTATCAAATCTGTGGATACGGAAGGCAAGGATTTCTCGTAGAACCGCCGCAGCTAGCCTCATGTACAGCACCGCCCAATAGGACCCAGACAATGTATAGCCTGGTAGATTTGTTTACAAAGACAGAGAACCCTGATCGAGCTGTGGGATATCTGTGTTACGCGATTTATCGGAGAGTCTGTACAAGGTCAATATTGCATATATCGTTGAGCGTCGAGTCAGACAATGAGTGGATCGAGCAGAGCTCATCTCATGATTGTGACGAAATGATAGAAACTAAGACGATAAGAGGTCTAAATCTTACTACTCATAATGAGCGTACTTGGCATGGATCCAATGATTCGGGACGAGGATATTCGTTCGCGATTCTAGGTGAACGATGCACAGTGTCAGCGACATACGTTCTAGAAATGGGATCAATCGTAAGTTACGACGGGGAAAGTATTGTATCGGACCTGACCGATCTAGGCAAGTGTAAACTCCAAGCAGGAGTTTGCGAAACAAGCCATGGACGTGCAGTTTGGGATACGAGTAATATGACCCGTCCTTGTCAGTACGAGAAGGTTGGCCGATTTATAGCACAGATCAGTCCACCTCATGTACTAATCGAGGAGAAGCAACTCGGGCTTATTTTGGATAGAAATATAACGTTCAGAAATATAACGTCAACGGCTACCTTGTTACGGTATGCCTTATGTCATGCACAAGGCTATGAACTCGTTCGCAATTTCGTTTCCCATCATTCAAGCACGAGTACCCATAGCCAAATGGATGGATGAGAATACAGATAAGCTGATGAGAAAAAATAAGGCAATTGCTCTCAAGCTAATCCGGAGCAGGAAAAGAGCAGGTGAAAACATGACTCCAGATGGGCGGATAGAGGTCAGCGAAAACGATGCTGAAGCATTTGGATCGCTAAAAGCTGATGCAACGAGAACGGACAAAAAGAAAGCAAAACTGATGAATATTGTCGAGACGATTGAAGAGCGCGAAATGAACTCGATTGCTAAGCACATAGCAAAGAGTGACATAATGGAGCATCCCGCACTTGCGAAATCAGTACAGGGGCTTCAGAATAGCTCACCATCAGGAGCAGAAAGTGAGATCACAGCCAAGATTCAATTTCTAGCAAGCACGCTATCGAAGCAGATGAGAGCAAAGTTCTCGGAAACTTGGGTTAGTATTTGTGAGTTGAAAAATACAGACCGCGCTCTAATACTCGCTCTTCTCCGCAATGACCCGACAACTGGCGCTAGAGCGATGTTGAGACGCGATGACATAGCAGCTGAGTTCAGAGGAGATGTAATAGCAGTTCATCTTTGCCAGCAAGTAAACACTAGCCGAGTGTATCGTGAAAACAAGATCGGAGATCGGTGTTTTTCCACTACACCAGTAGAAGTAGATGGGAAGGTTTTCTTTGTTCAGCCAGGAACATCTGATTTATCAACAAAGGGAGTACAGATTCCTTGTTCTGCGCTAGCAAGCCCAGTATTCGCATCCAAGGATGATTGGAGAACACAGGGAGGAACAGTTCATGTTCAGCCATACCCAGACAGCCAAGGTACGCGTGCTGGAAATATGATTGATATTCTGTTTACGGCACCACCGTTGTTCACTTTCGAATCACTCCGACTCACAACTATCGTAGACTTACTCACTCATAAAATGGCACGTGACAATCCACAATTCACGACTCCACATGAGAGAACAAACTCCATGGATGGAAGCATGGATCAGCTAGCAGCTGAGGGAGTTGAGTTTGGAAAGGAAATCGGGAAAATGACGGAAGGGATGACTAGTCATGTAGTCCACGGAATCGGGGACTACATTAGTGAGATGCAGACAACTATCCGAATAGTAGGGGTTGGTATTATACTGCTAGGAATTCCGGTTACATTATTTGCACTACGGATACATTTCCCGTGGCTATTCACTCTGTGTTCCAACGGCAATGCACGAGCAGCTCAAGCACCAGAGCAGCCGAATAGGAATGAAAATGTTCCTATGAGAATGATGCCTCTAGCAGAGCGTCCAGAAATGGGACTAATAATTGAGGAAATAGCAGAGGAGCAACCTCAGCGTCGACCACAAATCGGATTCCCACAGATGCTAACATACTTGACTATTTGTATAGGTTTAGTCAATAATGTACAAAGCATGGGTATCAGAGTAATTCCGGATTTGCTTAAAATTCCGATTCATGTCAATAACGAGCCTGTAATTGCATTGATAGATACCGGATCCACAGTAACCTTTATGAGAGAAAGCGTAGCACGCCCTATCAAGCAAGGATCCATCGTGGAAGAGCAGGTCAAATCGATGTTGGAAAATGACATTGTACAGAGTTGCATGTCCCCATTCAGTTCACCGATCTTTATGGTAAAGAAGAGGGGTAGCACTTATCGATTTCGGTTTGGACAATTTGAACAGAACCGAAATAATTCAGCAAGAGGATAGCATCATGAGCATCATGAGAAACTAGCAGTTTTAGCCAGAGCACACATATGTAGAATTGCTCTATTATTCTATCACAGCAGCTGATTTTCACTCTAGCAAGAAGAGGTGAGGAGAGAGTTTATGACCTGATCAGAGATCATTTGCATTTTTTGGGTTAGTAATCCATTTTTGAGAATTTTCGGATATCTTCTGGAAGTAGTAACTTCCGCAAGCGACGACGGATAGCATCCACACATCGTGATAACTAATAACGAGGCACAGCGCTTCGAAAATTTTCAGATCTCGTCATCTCTTCAGTTGACTTCTTCGTCTGCCATTCGAAGCACCGATATTAAATCATCAGAAAAGTAGGGACGGGCGAGCGATTTTTTGAGTACGCGATTTAGCAGTACTACCTTCGACGCCGTTCGGTTGAAAATACCGTATACCACAGTTGTCAATTTCGCAATAACTTTTGCCGTATTTCGGCAGTCTATTTCGAAAACTTATCAATGTTATTGGATCGAGGATCATCAAAAGAATGGACAAAGCACGCGGTATTTACGGAACACTCTACAGAAACATAAATAAACGACTTCGAATATTGATGAATTTCAATTTATCGAGTTGAAGGCTAATTTCTTCAGGATCGGTAGAGTTCGTAGTGAAAAAAATGCAAACCAAATCAGAAAATCGATTGGAGATGCCGATTTCGAGAAAGAGTTCGATAAAGTTTCGCATTTTATAACGGGAAATTCGCTTTTCTCGCATTTTCTCAAAATCCGCGGCGTGTTCACTCGAATACTTTTATTATGATGTGAATTATCGAATGTTTGAACAATGTTGAGAAAACAAACAGTGAACACGCCGCGGATTTCGAGTAATCGATCTTCGAAAATAGCTAAATGGAGGGTTACTGTAGCCCAGTTCAATCAAATCTTTATTTATTCGGTCTGCGACTTTTGCTAGCGTACCTCTTCTTTGCATAATTTATTTTCCATTTATTAAAGCACAATGAATGCAGAAATAAGCAGATAAAACTGTTCATAACAAGTGAACTGTTTTTCAGTTTGCGATAGATGTGATCAAAACGTGACACAGTCACTGCTCCACTTGAACCAATGACGTCGCGCAAGTAGTCGCTCTTTTCAATCATTTTTCTTATTAATTAGACTTAATTAGCTAAAATGAAGTTGATAAGTCGAAATGCGGTAGAATAAGCTATCAAATGATCATACTCTTGTAATTTAATTCATTCATCGATGTGCAACCCGCCCGTCCCTACAGAAAAGCTCGATTGACATTGTTATTCATGTGTTACTGTAATTATTTTAATTTTGTCAGTTGGAAGATTCTTGATTATTCTTCCTGGTTTCCTGTATCTCTTCCCCTCGGTACAACAGCACTTCTCCCGACAATTCCCGTGTCAATCATTTAAGGTCCACCACTGGAAGACTTAAGGTCGACCAGGAGGTCGACTTGTCCGATTAATGGGGATGTCGTGGGGAAGGCGTGATTAATGAGGGGCGGAGAGAGGGGAAACGAGAGAAGGAGGAGAGATCTCTTGAGTTGACTAGGGCTCCTCTCTCGAGGAGAGTTGGGGGGGGGAGCAGCGCTCCCTCGATAAAGCGGTTGAAGAAAGCTCTCGTTGTGTTTGGGACATGACACTTGACTTGGGTGAACTTGAAAGAGTGAGGCGGCCTGACTGATAAAGAAAGATGTTATGGAATATGCGCTACCAAAATAACCGATCAATAACACATAAATACATCAATACATGATATTGAATATCGATTTCGGCTGAATTAGGTTATTGCTAACAGTTTCAAAATCTTCAAAATCGAGTAAGAGTGAAAGAGTGTGTAAAATGACGGAGTTGAGAACACTTTGGAACAATCTTTAGCTCCTTCCTCAATGATTCACTTGGACTGTCCAGGGCTTCAGATTCAATTGGTATCCTCAAGACACCTTTTAATGTTCATTGCAAATCCGTCTGAACTCCGATATAGATCCCTATTCTGTCGATACCGGGATCCCTGTATCTATGTTCTCAGACTGGAAATAAGTGACAAATAAGTACCAGGGGCTGTACAACACAAAAATCTCTAATCTGGAAATTCACATCTCTATTTCCAAGATTTTCTCACCTTGCCTGAACTTGTCAGCGTGCCATATTCCCCTAGTATAGTATGATATATCTCAAGTAGTCAACCTCAGTCAATTATAGATATCAACAGTTCGAGTTGCATAGGAATGATGAAATAGCCACGGGCGGTGACTGCAATGAGAGTTGTTATCTGTAATAGGTAGATCAAGTGTGTAGACCTTGTTGGTAGAGAATGGTGGTCACACTGTGATCTTGGACACTGTGTTTTTTCTTCAGATACTCGTATATCAATGGCGAAAGGTGGTTCCCATATCCAACGAACTCACGTCAAAATTGCCGCCAACTTCAATTCCAATTGCGTTAGTCGTTCTGAATATTAAATGTAAGTTCTCTTGTATGTCCAAATTGTTAAACGCGTGTGCTAGAGTGACAATCAAGTTTGAATCTATGGAGTCTGATTTAGAAAAGCGATTCAGATTTACGACTCCGGTATTTTTACTCCTATGGATCCCCAGTTGAGAGACCAATGGGGGAACATTAAATGTGACTACGGTTTCCCAATGGGAGAATCCTCCCTCAACGGGATACCACCATCTCCTCCACTGGGAAATCGTAGGGCACCTTTGATCTTCACACTATTGGTCTTCCAACTGGGGATCTATTTGAGCAAAAATACCAGAGGATGTCACGATAGAGAGAGGGTCTAACGAAAAGAAACTGCTTGGTACAATCCATAGATTCGTTTCAATTGTCGCTCAAAAATATGCGTTGAAATATTTTGGACAATCAAGATAACTTATATTTTGCTTCAAAACGACTAATGGAAATGCAATTAAAGTTGATGTTGATTTTGACGTCCATTCGGTGAATATCGGAACCACTTTTCACCATTGATTGATTCACGAATGTCTGAAGAAACAACACAGTGTTCACATTGAGACGGGAATTTCTACCAAACTAGATCTACAACATAAATTAATATTTTGTACGTTCTAGTACAATATAGTATCAAAAAACACCAACCTCGACATGACTGAAAACAAATTTCACGTGTTTCAGAGAGGAGAGGCCGAATTGAAGAAACGGTCAATATGAGACAACAATGGGAAATTATCATATGCCAGAGTGTCACAGACAAAGTTTGCACGTAAATTAGCAAGAAACACGTATTCTATTAAGTATTTCCGTTAAAAAGTTGTCAGTATGAGAGCCTGTCATCGGGTAATTGTTCATTTTGAGGGGTCATTCTCGGGCCGTCTCATTTGTCGAGTCATTTCGACAGGGACCGCTCAATTACCCGATTACCCGACCCGAATTACGCACTCTAGTTGTCAGCATGGAAGACGTAATTGCCCCCGAAGTAACAACATCATTCTCTTCTGACGGCGCCACGGAGACGCTCACCGGGGCTCGCGCCACACTTGACAGGCGTGGCGATGACAAATCCTTCATCGTCAATGGCGCCTGCGCCAATGTGAGGCTGACTGGCGCCAACAATGCATTCCGTGTCACTGGAGCTTGCGCCACAGTCTGCGTCGCTGGGGCAGGCACCAAAGTGCAAGTTTCTGGCGCCAGCGCCAGCGTTACCGTCAAAGGAGACGATGCTAGAGTTCATATCAATGGCTCGAAAGCGAATTTTGAAATATTTGGCGCCAGTGCCCGAGTATTTGTCGACGGCGCCAGCTCAAGTGTCATTGTAGTCGGCACCAGTGCACAAGTGGCGACATCGGGCTGTCGCGCCACCGTCACAATCGACGGCGACGAGGCAGCGGTCGCCGCTGATGGCGCGAGCGCCAGAATCAGCATAGCTGGCGCAAGCGCCAGCGTTACGGCATCAGGCGCCGGCGCCTATATCGATGTAGAAGGCGCCGGAGCTAGGGTAAACGTTGTTGGCGCCGGCACCACCACGGCCGTCTTTGGCGCGCGCCCCACAGTTGAGGTGTGCGGCGCCAACAGCGTCGTGCATGCCGCGGGCGCCGGCGCCGCGGTGCTCGTCAACGGTAGGGTGAGTAGCTCTACACGAAGTTGGGGAATATATATAGTTCGATGGGGCATTTTGAAAAATCTTTTTTTTATCTATGAAATAGGATGTAGCGATGGATATGACTACATTTAACTGGCATTTCATTCTAAATAATAAAAAAAACTCTTTGCAGCCGCATCATCGAATACGCCGCATTGGCAATCTGGCAGCTGCAGCATGAAAAGACTGCTGCAAATCACTCAACGTCCTAACAAAGTCACCAGTTATGATGCGTTTATCGTCGCTAACCCCTCTAGGTTAGTACCCTAAGATGAAACAAATTTTTGAGAAGCGCCTTTCTGTAAATGTTTTTGAGCAATGGACCGGGAAATGTTGAACAAAGGAATGGGAAACCCGGGCTATTGTTCAAAAGTTTACAGAATGGCGTTTCCTAAAACATTCTTAGATCTTGGGGTGCAACATTTCATGTTGAGGCATCAGAAAAGCCACTCCAATGGATCAGAATTAGCATTCTTTAGGGTCAGAAAGGTCATTCTGAATCCCTCCTCACGGCATCGAATTGGCGCCATGCCAAGAACAGCTTTCGCTGTCTGACCGTCTCGTTTCGCGCACTCTTCCGCATTGTCTCACTATGGTATTTATATCCAGGCTGGATATCGATACCGGGATCCCGGTGTGTTTCCGATTCTAGGCTGGAAATATACCGGGACCCAGCCTGGATATATATGGCAGATAACTTGATCTCGTTGTTACACTTTCGGATCTTATTTCCCTTCACTACTACACTCCCGGAATGGTCAATCTGACCGTTTAATTTCAGGGACGCGAGTGGGAACATCAGCAGGAATCGCACAATATTACACGCCTTCTCACTACTCACTCCCCTTCGGGAGGTTGGGAGCCATATGACCTGTGGATCTTACCAAATCGCCCAATTAGCAAGTTTACATAAATCAGAAGCTTTCCAATATTAGAAAGTTGTTGATAAAAAAACGACATTGTTTCGTAGTTTACGAATGCCTCACAGATTTCCCCTTTGTATGACGTTATCGTCGCAATAAAACGGTTTTCAACTCATTTCAAGAAAACCCTGAATTTCACACATTATTTCATTAACTTAACTCCGGGGAAACTGCTGAATTTTCTGGATTTTGAAAATTGCCGCTCCTGGAATGAAACTGTTTTGTCTTTAGTAGGAGGTTGAAGGTGTTTGTGGTATTTACTCTATTCGACCCACTGTTTCGTGAGCGCTCTAGATAAATTGACCGGACGTCTCATTCCAAAGCCGGACTAAATCTTCAGTAAGTGGTGAAAGAGCGTCGAATATGTAGAGAAAATTCCGTAGTTTCTCACTAGGGTGGCCTTTTGCGGTGCGAGAACAGAAAGCTACGGTCGGTGTTCTGTTCCCGGGAACAGGTCAAAAAGAGAGTTTCGATTACGTATTATCAAATTATTCGAATACATTGCTCGCCGAATCAATTTTGATTCTATCCTCCTTAGAGCCATATTGAATCAATCACCTTCAAGTGCTAACGACTAGGGTTCCCTGATGAACTTTTTCCTTTGCTCTCCACTAGAGACCGCCCAAACCGATATACTCGAGTAGAAATGCGAGTGAATATGCCAGTATCCACTCGTTTGGCCAATCGAGTGACAATGATTTTGCATATTTCCAAGTCAAATAAAGCGACGCTACTTCGTCTTCTTCTTAATTATGATGTTTGTGGTGAACCTCAGTTGTCAAATTTTCAGAATGTATTATCCTTGAAGCAAGGGGCATGTCTCCATTGTTATCGATTTTGCGGTCTCTACTCTCCACATATCCTATTTGCAATAGTTTCCAATAAGAGCACCCTACTAACGACACGTGTCAACCATCGCTCATAATACACAGAGACAATCTCTCGTTGTTCAAGTTAGCTCAATTTTTGGATTTTTATCGATATCGTTAAGCTGAGCTGAGCTGAAAGTGTACCCCACCCGTATGTACACTGGGAGTCAGTAGGCGGTTTTTACACTTTGCAATTGCTCAAGATTAGGGGAAGAGAAGAAGGGCGTGTCTATAATAGGAGTCACTTCTTCCGCAAGACCTCTACTCTTCCGGAAGCGTGCGCCGATTTGGCCCCCTCTTCCTTGCAAATTTCCCTAATCACAAAGGGAAGGTCTTTCTCTCACACTTCCTCTGCCTTCCCTACTCAAGAGTATGTGAATGCATTCCACTCCAACCACACAACGGAGGCCATCGACGAAGGCAACTCTCCGGCGCCAACGCCACGATGAACGTCTCTGGCGCCAGAAATAAGTTAAAGCCGCGCTCCGGCGCCATAGTCCATCTGTACTGCATTGGCACCAACATCAAACAGCCGCAGTGAGCTCTTCAGATGAGAGAGCGCCACGGTCCACTGGTGCCAACTGGCGCCCGGCACAGCCAAATAGGTTGGCGCCCGCGCCGACATTCCCGTATTAGGCAGGGCTATTTTGCAATTGTATAATGGAGGGAAAAGGCTATAATGGAAGGTATACCGATCTGAGAAGAATAAATCGAAAGTAGCAAAATTTCGAGAAATTCGCAAATAGGGAGAAATGTGCAAAAGTGGGAGATTTTCGCAAATTCTCTACTGAATCAGGTCACTTTCTAAATTAACGGAATCAAGTATTTCCGATGAATTTCCTTATTTAAAACTTACATAATACTTGTTTTCAGGATTATCTCGGCGCTGCAGAATCTGCAGGTGCATGCGAAAACTAAGATGTAGAGACATAATCAATTATTTACCCAACAATAAGTGTGATAAGCATTGAGGTTTCTATTTCTTCAAGCCTCAATCTTATCGTATTGTCATGTAATATCGACTCTGTTGCTTCACATTATTACATATTACTTCAATTCAATCAATTTTTTGGCATTATAAATGATTGATTGGTTGAGGTGGTTTCGAGAACGATCAAGACATATCAACTTCCCTGCATCGGATGAACTGTCTTCCCCGCAAATAACGAAAATCAACATAATTTTGCGAATTTTGACATAAACACAGCCAAACAAAAGATTATCGTCAAAAAGGAAGTTTGATCACAGTATTTTGGCATGATGTCGGCTGTATGGCATCATTGTTTGCCGTTTGAGTAACATAGACACAAGTTGGGAAAGAGAAATAGAGATATTTCATGCCTTTGCGCATGAGGAAATCACGTTTGCCCCTAAAAACGTCATTCCTCCATCTCACGAGGGCTGTGAGTTGAGTATTTTCAGCTCGTTTGCTTTCACAACATTATTAGTTTTTGCAAATATTCATTCGTGTCATAATATGCGATATCCCTTTTCCTCAATTATTTACCGAATCTTTTTCATTTTCCTTTTCCATTCCAGGTATTTTGTTCGGAAATTCAGAAGAATCAAAGAAACAGAAGAAGGAGGAGCCTCATGGAATTTATCGCCGGCGCCCGCGTCCGCGTCAGTCGGACGGGCGACGGCCGCAAGGTGACAGTCACTGGCGCCGGCGCCACGGTAAACCTCGTCGGCGACCGCGCAACAGTTATCGTCATTGGCACAGGCGCGGAGGTGGGGATTTGCTACTCAATGTTCTTTTTTACAGTAATTTGTTCTGCCGAATTGGTATGGAGTTGCACATTGATGGAACGTTTGGGAACTGCCGTTAAGGAACCCGAAATTATAAAGGCTTCTAAATGCTCTGAAACGTATCCCCTGCAATTCCCTGTCAAATATGTCGTGGGTTCCTAAACGGCAGTTCCTACATACATACATCGAATTACACGAGGGAATGAGACGATGTGTGTAAAATATGAAATTATTCATGGATTGTATAAAGTATCAGCACCCAATCGGAGAAGGTTGAATTCCAGGTGAACCTCGTTGGCGCCCACGCCGTGGTCTACGTGAGCGGCGCCGACGCCCGGGTCGCCATTTCCGGCGGCTCTTCCACGGTTATAGTCGATGGCGCTGGCGCCAACGTAAGCGTGCTGGGCGCCAGCGCCAGCGTCGTCGTCAACGGCGCCGAGGCCAGAATTCGCGCCACCGGCGCCGGCGCCACCGTACTCATCAATGGACAGGTGAATACCTTAGCTGCAATTCAATGTCGATCTATAATTTGGAGTGGAAATATGAATTCAGATTCCACGACGTGTAAAAGATCGATATTTCCTCGATGATCAACAGCGAGAAGTAGTGATGGAGTCAACAAAGTCATAAAATCGGCGTGAAACATCGCTAACCCTTCGCCTCGCGACTTTTGTTTGTGTATGACGGGCTTTTTTATATTATCTGCTCGTGAGCTCAGATTGGAGAGCACTATTGCGTACATTATGATTTATACTGTTTATAGAATCTCTCTTTGCACGATAAAAGACAAAGAGACCGCAGCGTGGAACAACACGCGGAGTCTAATAGATTTCAAAACCTGACAATGAGCGTTTTATTGAAATCAAAATTGGCTAGGAGAACGGTTCTCCAAGGGCGTGATAAAAAGAGAGCGTCTATAACAATCACGGCGTTTTGGCGCCATTTATTTCGAATATTTCGGTGTGGGAACCCGGGTTCGCCCTGTTACGTGTGGCAAAATGCCAGCATGAAAACCCTCTCATTCACTTCCGTCTCTCGCTCTATCGATTAGATCTGACGAGAGGCACTCTCTTACTGATCTACCCCTCTCCCTCACCCCCTGTAGAGTGCCGTGCAACAAGGGTGTAGAACCTTTGTTTAAGAAATGAAATATAGGGGGGACGAAAAAAGCCAGCTTATTATATTTTCGTTAGATGTAAATTTGCCCCTGAAAGCGATTTATGGAGAGGGAAAACATTATTTACTGATTTTACGGTTCCTATATAAATATTTCCACTCGAAAAGGCAGAAAACTGCATTGTCATATGAGAGGAATCGTGAGAGACTCGACCACTTCGGCCATGGCCAGGACGTAGAAATTCATGATTTTTAATTTGGCTGAATATTTTTTCTAAGGTAGTTCAACACCTCCTCTATCGATTGGCGTTGACAGAATTTTTATAAAAAATTTCGCAACCGCGTGAAACATATCCAAACCTGGAGTCTTCGGATTTTTCCGCCGATAGGTCAAAGTTTGAGAAATCATAACTCGGTTCAAAATAAAGTTAGAAAATTGCGGTTTTGTTTGTTAGATAGATAATATCGTAGGCTACAATTTGGACCGTGCCAACTCATTCCTGGCTGATTGTATGGAGCGTAGCGGTCGGTTTCATAAAAAATGTTATAAATCGCTGTAATGTTAAAACTGGTCTTAGGTTCTTTGTTTGTTAGAACATGCAGCTCGGTTGCTCACTAGAACTCGCAAGTCGTCCAAATCGGGTCTTGCGTGGCAAATGAGCGCTGCTGAATTTTTTTTTTGAAAAATTTTTTTTTATGCCATTGTCACAAACTGTGACATTTGCAGTGTAAATAATCATAAACAATCTAAAAACACCATACAAGTTGATTAAGGGGACTTTTAAAGCGAACTTTTTGAGAGAAAAAAATTCGAAAAATTTCAGGGCTGAATTTCACTTTTGAAGAAACTGTACTTTACAAGGTCCTATTATATAATATTGTTGTTATAATCATGAGAGATGATACTCGGGAGAAGATTTTTGCAGATACATGCAGATACTAAAATGGTTATTGCATTTCCAACACTCTTCGTGTGATGGTCGATTTCATATTTTACATCGCTAGCCATACCCTTGGAAGTTCCCTTATCATGCGAAGAACAGTCGGAAAATTGAAAGTGAGTCCCTATCTATTCATCGTGGGCAGCTATAACAACTAAGTTTTCCAATATTTGTCTGAAAGCGCGTGCTCTGCCTTCTCAAAGAGCAAATATCGTATCTTTCGAAAATAACTCCACTTTTTCACACATATCTCAGAAATTTGGATCTCTACCGAATCCTTGCGCAGGTCAAATTGTTCGGAGGGTATCATTGCATAATTTTGTTGTTGATAGTATACAAATCTATGAATGATTTGATCTCATAAAAAATCGAAGACTCAAAATTGCTCAAATTTCAGAACAACAAATATTAATTGTGAGGATGTCTGAAACGGTTCGAGCGAAATATTGCCCTCGTTCATTCTCATATACCTAAAGAAGAACTATGAAACTAATAACTTTAACTTCTGGAAAAAAATTTTTTTTGGAAAAATACCATGGTGAAAAGTTATTTTTGGACTATGATATATTTTTTTTTTTTCAAAAAAAAAATTTTCCCGAAAATTTAAGTTATTGGTTTCGTAGTTCTTCTTTAGGTATATGAAAATGAATGTGGGCAAAATTTCACTATAAGGGTTTCAAATATCCTCAGAATTAATTTTTTAATGTGACAAATTTGAGCACTTTTGAGTTTTCTATTTTTTTCGAGGTCAAATCATTCACAGATTTGTATATTATCAACAACAAAATGATGCAATGATACCCTCCGAACAATTTGACCTGCGCAAGGATTCGGTAGAGATCCAAATTTCTGAGATATGTGTGAAAAAGTGGATTTATTTTCGAAAAATACGATATTTGCTCTTTGAGAAGGCAGAGCACGCGCTTTCAGACAAATATTGGAAAACTTAGTTGTTATAGCTGCCCACGATGAATAGATAGGGACTCACTTTCAATTTTCCGACTGCTCTTCGCATGATAAGGGAACTTCTAAGGGAATGGCTAGCGGTGTAAAATATGAAATCGACCATCACACGAAGAGTGTTGGAAATGCAATAACCAATTTAGTATCTGCATGTATCTGCAAAAATCTTCTCCCGAGCATCATCTCTCATGATTATAACAACAATATTATACAATAGGACCTTGTAAAGTACAGTTTCTTCAAAAGTGAAATTCAGCCCTGAAATTTTTCGAATTTTTTTCTCTC
The DNA here is from genome assembly GCA_036245785.1 of Pristionchus fissidentatus. NCBI lineage: Eukaryota > Metazoa > Nematoda > Chromadorea > Rhabditida > Neodiplogasteridae > Pristionchus > Pristionchus fissidentatus. The sequence goes on from BTSY01000002.1 coordinate 13,488,246, forward strand.
AAAAAGTTCGCTTTAAAAGTCCCCTAAATCAACTTGTATGGTGTTTTTAGATTGTTTATGATTATCTGCACTGCAAATGACACAGTTTTGTGTCAATGGCATAAAAAAAATTTTTCAAAAAAAAATTCAGCAGCGCTCATTTGCCACGCAAGACCCGATTTGGATGACTTGCGAGTTCTAGTGAGCAACCGAGCTGCACGTTCTAACAAACAAAGAACCTAAGACCAGTTTTAACATCACAGCGATTTATAACATTCTTTATGAAACCGACCGCTACGCTCCACACAATCAGCCAGGAATGAGTTGGCACGGTCCAAATTGTAGTCTACGATATTATCTATCTAACAAACAAAACCGCAATTTTCTACCTTTATTTTGAACCGAGTTATGATTTCTCAAACTTTGACCTATCGGCGGAAAAATCCGAAGACTCCAGGTTTGGATATGTTTCACGCGGTTGCGAAATTTTTTATAAAAATTCTGTCAACGCCAATCGATAGAGGAGATGTTGAACTACCTTAGAAAAAATATTCAGCCAAATTAAAAATCATGAATTTCTACGTCCTGGCCATGGTCGAGTCTCTCGCGATTCCTCTCATATTCCTAAAGACTATTATCTGTCTGTCTGTCTGTCTGTCTGTCCGTCCGTCCGGCGGTCACGTTTTTCGCATTTTCCTTATATTTCGCTTCAAAATCGCGCTATCTTCCCAAATCCTTTTGCATATGATTCCCGACCAGAATACCTTTCAAATTTTACAAAATTTAATCAACGAAATCCATAGCCAAGTGGGTTACGAGCCAAACTTTGAATCCGAGACCCCCAGGTTCGACCCCGCCGCGGGCAAACCTTTTGCCGCATTTTTCGCAAGTGCCAGAAACCGTTCTAACACGTTTTTGAGTACCGTGAAACACGTTTTCACCTGTTTTTCCGAGTTTTAACTTGAAAAATCGAAATTTTCGAACTTTCTCCAAACGCACCGATGAGTGTCGGGGATCACAGGAAATGTGTTTTGCGATGTCAGAAACGTGTCAGAACGTGTTCTAACACGTTTTAACGTGGAAAATCGAAATTTTCAAAAAGTTCCAAAATGATTCAGAGAGCGTAGAGGATCACAGGAAGTGTTTTGCGATGTCAGAAACGTGTCGGAACGTGTTCGCACACGTTCTGAACGCACTGTATCTTGCGTTTCCGTTGTGAAAGGCTCGTGAGGCTGAGAGCTATCGAAAAAAGTTGCCACGGAGCCACGAAGTGGCGTAGTGGCAACTTTTTTCGATCGCTCTCAGCCTCACGAGCCTTTTGCAACGGAATAAGCCAGTACTCTTTGTAGCGATTAACACTTTCCGACAACACTTTCGATCTCCCACGTGTATTCTCCCCCTTCAATAGGTTATCTTGCCGGCTCTTTGCCGACGACGTCAAGCTGTTCACGGCATATCACCCCCTTTCGCCATCAGAATCTCACAATCAATTTCAGTCCGGGCTTTTTGGGTTCCTAGAATACTGCACAAAATGGCAGTTACAAGTTGCTGAAAACAAATGCAACGTTATTTATATAGGCGAAACAAGTCCCCTCCACACATATAAACTCAATTCTATCGATCTCCCCTCTTCCGATTCTATCAAAGACCTAGGTGTTTATATCGATCCAAAATTATCTTTCGACTCTCATATTTCTACTGTTTGTAGTAAAGCAAGCTCTCTTGTCTACTTGTTATTCCGTAGTGTCACTTGTACTTTGGTTGAACCTTACCTTAAGGCTTACAAATCGTTTATCGTTCCCATCTTAGAATATGCTTCACCTGTATGGTCACCATCATCTAAAGGCCGAATTCGTCGATTAGAATCTGTACAACACCTGTTCACTCGTCTCCTCTTTTTCCGTTGTTCCCGCTCTCTATTAGTCTCTCCATCTTATTCTGACCGTTTGGCATATTACAATATTCATAGTCTCTACGTTCGTCGTATCGTTGCTGATTTTGTATTTGCACTAAAAATTTTCGCTTGCTCTGTTGATCTACCGGTTAATCGTTTCTACACTTACCGACCCTTAAGTAGACGTCACAATGCTTTCGTTTTGCATATTCCTAAAGCAGCCCGTGAAAACCTCAAGGTCTCTTTCGCTCATAGAACCGCTCTTTTTTTTTAACAAATTACACTTAATTTGTAATCCCAAACTCTCCATTCCCACTGTCAAAAAGCATTTGTTGTTATCTCACGACCTTCCATCGTTGCTAGGCGTTCTTGTTCCCAATCTATAGGCCCCCTTCCCCTCACGAATCTTCCTAATATTCTCACCACACGGAGATCCAATAAGACATACATTGGATAAGCGGCCCCTCCACCGCTCCCGAGGTTCCTCCCTTCACTTATCATTCCCGTGTGGTTGACAATATCACTCCCTTCCCGCCCCCTTTGAACCCCTTCTTATTAATTATTAATTTTCTCTTTTACTCGCACATTTATGCACATGTTGTCGCACCCTTGTGGTGTACGATAAATAAAATAAATAAATAACATAATGTAACATGGAGCCGACTCGCTCCCCCTGGGCAGAACTTGGAGCCGGCTATCGAGCTCCCCTGGACCGAACTTGGAGACGGCTACCGAGCTCCCCCTGGAACGAACTTGGAACCGGCTATCTTGCTCCCCCTGGTCCGAACTTGGAGCCGCCTAACTTGCTCCCCCTGGACCGAACTTGGAGCCGGCTAACTTGCTTCCCCTGGACCGAACTTGGAGCGAGCTACCGAGCTTCCCCTGGGCCGAACTTGGAGCCGGCTGCCGAACTCCCCTTGGACCGAACTTTGAGCCGGCTGCAAAGCTCCCCCCGGGCCGAAATGTGCCCGGAAACTGAATGCCCCCTGAACCATACTTTGAAAACGTAGTGTGCACCCTACCATAACGTAGTTTAACCTCAACGCACCCTGCTAGTTGACGAAAATGTTGGATTTAAATATCCGCGCCAGTCTCTTGTTTTGTCTTGTTGTTGTTTTTTCTTCATTTTATTGTTGTTTTTCCTCGAAAAACGAGCGAAAACAACCCAAAACAATGCACGTGATTGATTCACGTGCTCTCCCTCATTTAGTTGTAGTCAAATCGCTAAATACCTCTCATTTATTGCATAATGCAATCGATAATTGCCCCATTTGACTGGCAAATCGATAATCCCCTCCTATTGTCAATGAGAGCGGGGGAGCGGCCTCCTCCATTCATTCTCCACATTTACCGTCCTCCCCTCTCCTCCTTCTCCTTCTCCTCTTCCTTCCTTCCCTGTCTCTACTCGCGTTCTCGGAGCTCGAAGGTGAATATCGGAGCGGTTGAGGATCCGATGGGGATGGTGGAGGTGTAACTCCACCGCCCAATATCAACTTTCGAAAAACAACATTCTTCTTCAGAGTCATCCCACACGTCACACGAAACCATCGCCTAGGTACGTTTGAGTATCCGCGCTCCCGTGCGTGGAGGTTCACCTCCAGACCTAATATCGATTGTTCAGTTTCGCTGCTCCATTCTCTCAATCGTCTTCATCATCGACTTCGAGGTGTGAAGTCACTCATCGCTATTGAGGATCCGAGATTGAAGAACATCGGTGACGAGGGGGTCTGAGGGCGGCATAACTGGCTACTGTATGGGAGGGTACGGTAGGGTGAGTGTGTACATTAGGTGGTGGAGGTTACTGTAGCACATGAGGTACTGTAGGGTGAGGATACAGTAGGCGGTTGAGGTTACTTTAGTCTCGGAGGTACTGTAGGGTGATGTTGATACTGTAGGCTATAGACGTTACTGTAGCCGCCGGGTACTGTATGCTAAGATCATACAGTAAGAGTGGAGGATACTGTAGCCACAGGGTACTGTATCCACGGGGTAATCTAGGATGAGTGGATACAGTAAGAGATGGAGGTTACTGTAGGAAGGGGTACTGTAGCCACGGGCTACTGTAGGATGAGTGGATACAGTAAACGGTATGGGTTACGGTAGCCGCACCGTAGGCGAGAGGGCACTGTAGCCACGTAGGCACTTTAGAGTAATGAGGTACTGTAGTATTGGTCCGGTTGATACTGTAATTTCGTGATAGTACGGTCGCACTGACATGGGGTACTGTAGATTCGGTTCCTTGTATACTAAACTTTCACGAACTTTGAGTAATCGATTTTTCATTACAGCATCAACAGTGATGACGCCAGCAGCATCGAAGAAGGACGATGTGAGTGCGCTGCGGCACCGTATATTGTGACTGCGGACAGGCGCCGGCGACCGAATCCACTATCATCACTCAGCCGACCCCTCCTTCTCCCGCCGCTCTATTGGAGTGACCGGGAATAGTCAGATTCGGTCGCTGGCGCCATCACTTCCCGAGTTCCCACATTGGCGCCAACAAGTAGTTGTTCATTCCAGTGCGTCGCCAGTCGAACACGCAATAACGCGTTGCGACGTGTCACCAGCAAGGTATCAATCTGCTCCAGTGAGAATGTATAGATGGGTTGTTCTTGTTCAGGATACGATTTCAAAGAGTAAGCCGGCGCCTGCACCCAAGAACACGCGGAAGAGCAAAAATAGCAAGAACAAGGCGACGCGAAATGTGAGTAGGACGAAATCGCCAGCCACTGGAGCACTCAGAGGCTGAAAACGAGTTCATGAATGGTTTAGTGTTAATAGATGCTATTTTTTTCAAAATCAAGCCATCGAAGATGTTGACTACGACACCCCGGCTTCAAATTATGTCAGTACCACTAAACCCTCTGATCTTACTTCCCCGGCCCTACCGTACTTTCCCCCATCCTACCGTACACGAACCCCTCTCTTTCTACCGTACCCCTCGGTACAATCCCTCTCGCTCTCTTGCCCCTCTCTCCCGATTCTCGTCTAATTATTTTTTTTTCAGAAGCAGCGAAGACAATTGGAGCGAGCGCACCTTCAACGAAAACATTCAGAAACTGATGTGGTGCGACACCCAACTTGCGGCGTAAACTCTCCTCGGCCCCTCTCTTGATGTTGGATGCCGATTGTGAAAAAGCGAGAGAGAGAGAGAGAGAGAGATAGGACGGATAATTTGCGACCGTTGCAGCAGCTGCACTCTCTCAGACGCAGACCACATAATGCTTTTCCGTTTGCAGACGGATAATGCAGCGACCCAGCAAGACCCCGAGCGTGAAGTGCTGGCAATCGAGGTACGGATCGTGCCAACAGTGGACTGACTATACAGTGAATTGTCTTTGCAGAAGGATGATTCACGACAAGCAGCCTTTCGCCCCAATTGGTGAAGTTGATGGAGGCGAGTACCACTGGGGCCACGGGGCCACGGTCTTTCCACCACAACACAGCCCATTCTGTGCACACACGCACACACACTTAAGTGCGTGAACATTAGGAACGCCGGTTCGGTATTGGGCCTGCCCTCTGGCAGTTCTCTCGCCCGATATTTAGCCAAAAAAGGCTGGAATACGAATATCGAGCTTGCACCCCTAGTAGGCCTAAAAGATATGTGTGTCTGTGCAGAATGAAGGGGCTGAATCGTCCACTTTGATTTTGCAATCAATACAGTGATGGAATCCATTTGCAGAATCTGAGCAAGTGTGCAAATGGACTTGCGTCGGTGGGAAGGAGTGATGCCGTGGAGGGTACGGTAGCTATTTTTTTGTTGAGCTGCGCCTTTTTTTGTTGCCTTTTTTACAAAATGTTCCAAATGTTCAGGCGAGATCGTACGCGTGCACATCCAAGAAGAGGGTGAGGCGAACTCAATTCTACGATCGGTCAAGCATATCATCGCGGACAAAATCGAAAGAGTCGATGGGAAGATGTGGCTCGTATTGCAGATGTCTGACTCCACGGTGAGTTGATAGAGAGAGAGAGAGAGATCTAAGCTGAAAAATCAGTTGTGTGATGTCTTCTTTTTCGTATCTGTCAACGTTACAGAATAAAAACTCACTGAAGTGATTAAATTATTTTTATAGATCACTAATCCGAATTCAGGCTGCTCGCGATATCAAGGGTGTTCAGAATATTGGACAACTACAGTACGAGTTTCTGTATCCAGTACGAGGTTTGCCCATCCTCCCACACCCTTGCACAAATCGCGTCTTACTTCAGCTGAGGCGTACAGGCGTCAAAATACGTCTCGATTTGCTCGTATCATAAACTGGCCGCCGGTGTTGGAGGGTACGTAATTCCGGTGGATTTTAGAGAAGGAAAAATCGATAATTTCGGTCGATTGCATCTGATCATTCAACCGAGGAGAAATTAAATAATTATTTTTGTAGGTCAACTGGCTAGCCTTCTACGAATCTTCAACTGCCCGAGCTATAGAGAATCGGTGAAATCTTCATTTCTTTCTCGAAATCGTAAAAATAAGAGAGGAAAATCGAACTGTGCTGGAACATACGTTCTCTTTCTTTTCCAATTTCAAACTATTTTGACGCCATCGATGGTTGAGCACTCTGCGCTCTTTAGAGATTCATCTTTACTCATTATTGAATTTCTCGCATTGCAGCCAAGAGGCGGGTTCACTGTAGAATTCACGACAGCGCAGGCATGCGATAACTTCGCCTATCTTCTCGACCGGCTTCAGATGTATGGCACAATCGTCTCAGTTGAAGTTGTGAGGCGACGGCGAAATGTTTATTATGTTCAAATATTCATTCAGACTAAGTACTGACCGAGGATCACTTAACGAATCCACGAATTTCAAAGAAACACCTGCCAATGCACCAACAAACTACCCACAAACTGACTTTTACTGATCACTGACATCTGCCGCCGTACCAATTGCCCATTTCTCGAAACGACCTCCACCTTTTCATTGTCTTTTAAAATCATTTTACAGAGCAATATGTTTATCGAGCGGTCGGAATGTGAACTTTTGACGTAGAATGGGCTTCACATCGTCGGGGTTTTAGCAGTAGGTGGACACGCCGGACTTGAGCCTGAATAAAAATAGATCACGAGCAGAAATAAGAATAGAACTATGACAGCAGTTTGTATAAAAAATGAAAAGAAAAGTGCAAAAAGAACTAACCCTTTTACATTCCGCGATGACGTAGGAAAAGTGTAGTCAAGAACATCATACCTCCTCCGTACCTCGCACCCGTACAGTACACCTCCTTGGGACATGGGCCGATCTTCCTCCGTGTAGAGCCATCAAACTAGCGTCTCGGGCTGTTGCCCTTCTGGAATAGATCAAAGATCAAACTGGATCAAATGGTCGAAGATACCGTACCTTCTCGGGACTTGGGTCGATTACACTCCGTGTAGAACCAATTAGCTAGCCACTCGGGGCCAGTGCCCTTCTGGAATAGATCAAAGATCAAACTGGATCGAATGGTCGAAGATACCGTACCTCCTCGGGACTTGGGTCGATTACACTCCGTGTAGAACCAATTAGCTAGCCACTCGGGGCCAGTGCCCTTCTGGAATAGATCAAAGATCAAACTGGATCGAATGGTCGAAGATACCGTACCTCCTCGGGACTTGGGTCGATTACACTCCGTGTAGAACCAATTAGCTAGCCACTCGGGGCCAGTGCCCTTCTGGAATAGATCAAAGATCAAACTGGATCGAATGGTCGAAGATACCGTACCTCCTCGGGACTTGGGTCGATAAAACTCCAAAACGTTGGTGACGACGACAACGATTTCCAGCTAGATAGAGTCATGCACAATGTATTAATCTCGATAGAATCACCTTGAGCTCCATTTTTGTCCTCCGAGAACGATTTGCCGTGTAGAACGTCAATAATTCGGCAGATATAGAGAGGGCGACCGTGTGTCGCGGGAGAGAAGAGTGAAAATGAAGGGAGGACAGGGGGAGGGGACAATGGGTGATAATTGAATTAGCGATGCAAAGTGAGAGGAAAAGATCGTGAGAATGAAACGACCGCGAACTCAGTCGAGCCAGAGATGGCGAGAGAGCGTGGTTGATAGAAGAGAGAAAACGACCACCAAAAAAACCATGTCTGGAGGAGGCTTTTTTGAAGGTCGTTTACTCTCTCGTCTTTTGCCTCATTTTCCCCTATCTCTCGTCGATCTAGAAACGACCGCCAGATGCGAGTGAATTCGACCCCGAGGTGGGGGTTGAGAATGAAAGGATTCGACCGCTCTAACAATAGAGTTCGAGGTCGAATTTGAGGACTTTTCGAGGGCAATTGGTACGGCGGCTGATAAACGTATGATCTCTCTTCTTTGCTGTATGCAGATGATGAACACACCGGGTCGACTAAATGAGGGGTAGATCTTAGCGTTCTCGAGTCTCTTCTTGATCTTTGTCACTTCAACCGATTGGGCAAGGTGCACCCGTATCGCTTGGACCTCTTCGCTGGCTATTTCACTGTCATTGCTCGCTCGAAATATCTATGTGAGTTTCGAATTGGGGAGAGGTCGTCTCACTAGTTCGAACTCGAATCATTCAGGCTCCTTGCATCGGGGAGGGACAATCCGCCACGGGAAGCCTCCTGCGTTCTCACTACCCTTCCAGTAATGGTCAGTACCCAGGGTACAACTTTCGGGCAACAATGAATCACTTTTCCGGGCCAAATCGCATTCACACACTCACGAGTTGGTAAAGAAACGGGTGAAACACACTGACTTTGGTAAACTTATTGTGCTGGAATCATAAAACATATAAATATTGGCCAAATCAGGTTACATCGGATTTGCACAGTGTATTGCGGCTAACAATAACGGCAGGTGGCCGAAAAAGAAGATAAGTCGATGCGACATTTCATTGAAAAAAAACATCAATTTCACATCAGCCATAAATAAATCAATACGACAATTGCAGAATGGCCGTTTATTTGGTCATCGCAGCTCGTTTTTGATGTCCTGCTGATATTTTGGCGATTTTTGATAATTCTGAGTTTTCGATGATTGCTTCGCAAAATTTTGTTTTCAATTTCTATTAGAGATGCGACATTGTCACAGAAAAGAGCGCTGCAATCAAAGTCAAACTCTTAACGGACACGAGTGAAAAGGATAGTTTTGCTAATAAACAATACAATTAAATCTAAATGCAAAATACCAGATTCATTAAAAACAATTCAGGTGGCAGCTTTCGATGCGCACATGATAAGGAATTAACAACAATATATAAGGCTGTTCGCGAGAGGATCAATATCGTTTGTGGCCTAAGCAACGTCGGATTTTGACGTATCCGTGTACTGACGGTACCCGGAAGCACCTGGAAAAGTGAAAGTGAGTACTCGTTTGTTCCCGGTTTCCGCGGGAACAAAAAGCACAGGCAGGTACTGCAGGCAAAACTGTGTTCTGTACAAGCTTTCTGACTACGAATACCCGAAAAATGGAAATGGGAGGAATCTGAAGCACCTTAAAGAAGGAGTGAAGGGAATATTTTCGTGGGTAAAGTGGCAACACACGTCGATTGCTTCCCTCAACGATAAGAGATCCCCGAAGTTTCAAATCTCTAGCTCGAAAACTGACGGAGATATGCGCGCGCAAAGTTTGCGTGATGATCAGGGATTCGGTATGTGTGTCAGCCAACGGGCTGCAAAATCTCTAACTGAGCTGCATAATTCCTCGACTCTCGCTCGTTACCCCTGCGTTTACGATTTGCATGTACTCTTCAACTCTTCTCTCCCCCTGTCTCAACCCCGTCTCGTGTAATCAGCGCCCTCCCTATTTTACATGCCCCTGTTCTTATCCATTGTCTCCTTGGTGGGAGGATAATCCTTGCCAGTCCTCCCTGGACACGTTCGAGTCTCTGAATATACACTTTCTGTGTTTGCCGAGCTCTTACAGTACTGCTCATTGCATTTACAGGGACTTCCAGCTGGGAACCTTTCCCTTCACTCCTTCTTTAAATATGGTGGCATTGTAATAACAAGAGTTGTACTTGATTCTTACTAGTACCCGAGGGTAATGGAAGTCTCTTACTTTTCAATCCCTGCGGTAACTAGCCGGGATGTGTTGAGGTTAAATACACTACGCTCTATGCATACACTACGCTCTATGCGTACACTACGCTCTATGCGTACACTACGCTCTATGCGTACACTACGCTCTATGCGTAGTTCTGGGTGCAGGTTTGGTCCAGGGGGGATTTCGCAAGCTTACTCCAAGTTCGGTCCAGGGGGAGTTCGGTAGCCTAATTCAGGTTCGGTCCAGGGGCAGCTCAGTAGCCTGCTCCAGGTTCGGTCCAAAGGGAGCTCGGTAGCCTGCTCCAGGTTCGGTCGAGGGGGAGCTCGGAAGTCTCCTTCAGGTTCGGTCCAGGGGGAAATCGGTAGCTTGATGAGGGTCGGTCCAGGGAGGAAAACTCAGTAGCCGGTTCCAAGTTCGGTCCAGGGGGAGCTTAGTATGTTGGGGGAATGTTCATCTCTAGAAAGAGTACTGGCTTATTCCGTTGCAAAAGGCTCGTGAGGCTGAGTGCGATCGAAAAAAAGTTGCCACTACACCACTTCGTGGCTCCGTGGCAACTTTTTTCGATCGCTCTCAGCCTCACGAGCCTTTCTCAACGGAAACGCAGGATATCGAGTGTTGATTTCCCTGGCGTGTTCGAACACGTTTGTGACATCGCAAAACACTTTTTCTCTAATCACCTACGCTCTACGAATCATTTGGAAAGTTTTCGAAATTTTGATTTTTCACGTTAAAACGTGTTAGAACACGTTCAGAGACGTTTCCGACATCGCAAAACACTTTTCCTGTGATGCCCACGCTCTGCAAACCAATTGGTAACTTTTCGAAATTTTCGACTCTGCGAACCAATTGGTAACTTTTCGAAATTATCCGAGAAGATAGAACGATTTTGAAGCAATTTATAAAGCTTCCAGATATACTATTCCGAGCCTCCAGAAAGGGGTCAGGGGCTAGAGAGTGAGCCGAAATGAGAGAGTCAATCTCCATTTCCCTCGCTCTCTCGTTTTAAACCCCTTCCTGCGAGATTTCCAGGCATTTGGAATGATTTGGAACGAAATTTACGAATATTTCGTGAAATCAAGTGAAATAAATCGATATTTCACTTCGAAACTCGGCAAAAGATGCTCAAATGTGAATCTCGTTACTTAAAAACGTGTTTGGAGGGGGAAAAAATGCGGCAAAAGCACCGGCGGGGATCGAACCTGAGACCCTCGGATTTGAATTCGAGCTCGCTACCGACTTGGCCATGAAATTATCGATTTTTCAAATATAAATTGCAATGTGTTTCGTGACGGGCTATCATATGCAAAAGGATCTGAGAAGATTGCTTAAAGAAGGAGTATCTCGAATCTCCTGCTCCCTCATTCCTTATCCCCTATGTTTCAATAGCGCGGTCGCTTTCTCCTCGTTCCCCCTTATCCTTCCCTATCATTTCGAATCCCTGCGCGTCAGGGTCAGTTTGGCACAGAGCCAAACGTGAATAACTTTGTTCAAACTTATCGGCTGAACATGCGGTTTGCGTGGCTCACATCAGGAAACCGGTAACCATAACCCGACAGTGAGAACTCAGTTGACCAAAAGTTCGTGGGACACCACCTTTAAGTTTGAAGAGATTTATAACGAAAAAAAATGTCCGTCACGCGGAAGGACAAAAAAAACAAACGCACGCACGCACGCACGCACAAACCGACAGACAGTTCAATTCCCTAGTAGTGGAGGAAATTATCCTGAAACTTCGAAATACTCACGCCCATAATTTCCGATTTCTAGATAATAGTGATTGTAAACATTAAATATATTATTCTTTTCGTATTTCAGCGATCAGAAGATGCTATTTCTAAAACATTTTATCAAATTTCTTTCTAATTCTGCGTCATCTTCGAGAAATAATTAATCACTTTTCCGGGCCAAATCGCATTCACACACTCACGAGCTGGTGAAGAAACGGCTGAAACACACTGACCTTGGTAAACTTATTGGGCTGGAATCATAAAACATAAATATTGGCCAAATCAGGTTACATCGGATGTTCGCACAGTGCACTGCGGCAACTAACAATTACGCCCGGTGGCCGCAAAATGAGAGTAAAACACGGCATTACACGCAAAGACACATAGGTTAATCAATACGACAATTGCAGAATAGCCGTTTTCTAGCTCATTTCAGCTCGTTTTGGATGCCGCGCGGATATTGTTGGCGATTTTACAATGTAATTCTGAGTTGTTCGATGTTAGATTTTCTGAAAACTTTTTGTCTTCGAAAACTGTACTGTCTGTCACAGCGTGTCAGACTGGTGAGAATTCCCCATTAGCATGGCGCTGAAATTTGTGAAACTAATCCCAGACGACGAGTCATTTCTGGTGTGGGGACCGGTCGAAATGGGATCGATATTCACAGAAATAAATTCATAAAATGTATATGAGGTCAAAATTGAAAAATCTAAACTGGTCAAGTTGTTGAAACATGCATTGGGCATGTTACGTAAATTTGCCATCTCACTATCATTCATCTCCATGGAGAACATAGCTTTTGAAATTTTCGAAAGCTATCTCCTCCTCGACGACAAAAGCTACAACCATGCCGATTTTTTTGTAACATCCCCAAGACACGTTCCAAAAACTTGACCAGTTCTGATTTTTCCATTTTGGCCTTGTTCGTCGACTATAATTATTTTAATGCCAAAATTTGCATAAATTATTTTATAATTGATTAATTAAGTCATAATCGAAAAATCAGAACTGGTCAAGTTTTTAGAACGTGTCTTGGGGATGTTACAAAAAATCGGCATGGTTGTGGCTTTTCTCGTCGAGGAGGAGATAGCTTTCGAAAATTTCAAAAGCTATGTTCTCCATGGAGATGAATGATAGTGAGATTGCAAATTTACATAACATGCCCAATGCATGTTTCAACAACTTGACCAGTTTAGATTTTTCAATTTTGACCTCATTTACATTTTATGAATTTATTTCTGTGAATATCGATCCCATTTCGACCGGTCCCCACACCAGAAATGACTCGTCGTTTGGGATTAGTTTCCCAAATTTCAGCGCCATGCTAATGGGGCATTCTCACCAGTCTGACACGCTGTGAACGAGAAGTTTTTTTAAAAATATTTCTCATGAATTTTCAGTTTGAAATTCGGGAGAATAATTGGACTTGATCTGTTCATTTCGCTAACTCTCTCCGCGGTGAAACGATGAGATCTAATCCAAGTATTTGCCCGAATTTCAAAATCTAATATGCACGATGTGCGATTTTCCGTATAACATCGTCTGATGCCGTAAAGTGCAACAGAGCCAAAAAAATTTTTCAAAAAAATGGAGAGAATTCATAGTATGATACAATACTCGTATATGTTTTCCCACTGCCAGTATGCTTCCCCCATGGTTCCGAGCATAATATCACAGAGACATGGAAATTATGATTTCAAATTTTCCATTCAGAGATTTGGAGGGAGGGAATTTGTGAAAGTGAGGAGTCCGTTCTCGAGTGTGCTCGAAATTTCACTCAACATTTTTTAAGGTTCTCCAGGTCCATTGTTTTTAAAATAATTTTTATAATATAATTTTCCTGAGATTTCCAGCGATCGGGAAAATCTGGTATTTGGCAGGCGTTTCTACAGAATTTCGACAACAAATCAGTTTAACAAGACGTTTTATCGTGGCTCTTATTTACAGCCAGAGCCGGTGGGATTCCTTGATAGCCAGAGAATTCGATAAATGTAGTTTGCATAAGTCTAATTGTGTACTGCTCCTTGTAGTTTCAATATTTTGGGCGCATATAGCTGCTACAACAACAATTTGTCAATTTTGGTATAAAACAGGAACTAGAATAAAGTACACATAAATTCCAAGCTAACAGCAAACAATGCGGGAGTGGCTAAACGCACGCACCGAATTTCCGGCTCCGAATTGCAAGGAAACCCGTGGGTTTACATTCCGTTATAATAATTTATTATAACTTATTATGGTTTGCTCACAACTGCCATTTTGACTGTAAACCAGAAGAAACATGGTGAAAATGGGGAAAACGGAATTGAAGAAAGTAGATTAGAACAACGCCTCCCTCCATATCGTACGTACTGAAAATATCGGAACGTGATCAAAAATATTCGATTTTGTAACTTTTTGAATAAAATTATTTACGGCTAGCGAGTAGGCGCATATTTTTCCACCTCGATTTGCCGGAAAGTACTCGGACACGCCCGGTGAAATGTGTACATTAAAGGAGACAATTCGATGCGATAACCGACAAAGTTAACTAATTGTCATCATTACCGCCTCAGCCGGGAAAGCAAGCAATTCCCGGTTCTGTCATTTCTTTCGCATAGAATTTGTCGATTTTTTTTATTTCACCGATCATGTCCAGGTAGATCCCGGCAAATGGATGCAGATTAATCGAATTAGCATAAACACAAATCATGATAATGTGTACTCTCAGAGATGAAAAAATCGTATTTTTATCACGTTCCGATATGTTCAGCACGTACGATATATTAATGGCGCCAGGGCCATCGCCTATATATCACAGTGTGCTTCCCATGGTTCCAATCACAATAATATCAGGGCATAGTATACGTTATGTGTATAAATACTATGCCTGATATTTTGCTATTTTCATTCGAAAATCCCTTTTTTATGTTTTAGGAATTTGTGCTGATACATTTATCCTGAAGCTCTCAGGATATTTCTCAAATGGTTAATTGGGTATGTTGAAGACGGTGACAGGTAAAGGTACAAAATAAAAGGTTAAAGTAAAGCCTTAAGAGAGTTCTCACGAGAGATTGCAGGAAAAATCCCCCTTTCGGAACAATTTTCAAAAATTATTTTTGATTTCGATCAAACTTTTATGTGATAGTACCTAGGAGACAAGAATTCAAATAATCCTGGTCCCAGGTCTCAGAGCCGGCTTTTAGGAATTTGCCGGTTCTGTTGCCGGAATCGTCATAACTTGCTTCATTGTTGAGCTAGAAAGTCGTGGAAGGGCTCAAAAAATGCAGAAAAATATGGCGGATAATATTGCTGTTGAGAATGTGAAAAATTGAAATATCTACTCCCAACCACCAATTTTCCCGCGCGAAGAAGGATGTCACTCTCCTAAATTCAATTATCAGGTCTCATCTCGTGTTCCATTCAATTATGAAACGGTTCCATTGATATTATCGTGTGTATCGAATGTGTTTCATTAGGGAACTCTACATTTCTGGTCCCATAAAATTTAATGAATGAATCTTACAAAGTTAAAAAAAAACTCTTCCAAATAAAGTTTAAAGGTTTTATTACATTTTACCAGTCGCAAAGGTAGCTAATTTTTCATTTTAATTTCTCAATTGTAAACATTGCGGCTACTTTTCACCGAATTATATATTTTTCTCTTCCCAACACTCTTTCGCCCCTCCCCTTGCTCTCTATTCGTTCTTTCTCTATCTCCCTTTCACAACCCCATTGATTACAGTACGCTCTGTTATTGTCCACATTATTGGTTTAATGGTCAACAAGAAATGGGATAAACGATACAGAAACTGAAACATGTACAAATAGATACGTGACAAACTCCCCCCGAAGCTCGGAAACAGCAACAATCGCAGAGTATATGCAGGACGGGATAGTTTGGGGACAATGCAATATAACATAAGAATCTTTTTAGTAAAAACTAAAACAGTAAAATGCTGACGATGAAAAATTGAAACTGACCCAAGCTCCGTCCGAGCTTTTCATTAAGAAGCCGTTTGCGATAGAGTCGGACAAATCACTTCATCCGCCGTACAGAGGACAAACGAAAAACTGTGTAAAACATTGTTTTCGACACATTCTAGGGTGGTGATCACAATCGTCAATATCTCGTGTAATGAGAATTTACTTCCTGTCTGTTATTCAAACCACAAAAAAATATCCGAAATTCGTACTTTTCATCGAATTCTCGGAAATCGATTTGTCTAAACCAAATGTATTTGTGCTTGCTAGTAGGGACTTTACTTTGTGAAATGAGATGAGTCGTCAGAAATATAAATTAGCATATTAAATTAATAAAAATTGACTCTTTAGCAAAAAAAAACTAATGTGACATGTAGATCATGCTACTAATAACCGATGCTCTAGAATTGTGTCGCACTCTGACCTATTTGAGCGACCGCTCGCGCAATTTACAATGTCTGGAATTGTCATGACAATTTATCCATGTGCGACTGTGGAGGATGAGAACGGTGGTTTTTCATTTAGAATTTAACACTCAAAAAATCAAGCACAAATACATTAGGTTAGGAAAATCGATTGTCGAGAATTCGTCGAAAAGTACGAATTTCGGATATTTTTGTGATTTGAATAACATACCTGAAGTAAAATTTCATGACGCGAGATATCTCTGTCCGAGCTTTGTTCGATTCTATCGCAAACGGCCTCTTAAGTGTGCTATACATTTTCGTAGGACCATTTGGAACAGAATAGAGAGTTTAGGATATAGAGGGTCTCAAAATAATTTTCTGATTCTCCAGGTCATAATCACCTCTTTCGTGTGATGCATTATTTCTCCCTTCTTCTTCCTCGTATTGCGCTTTCATCAAATCCTATTCACGTCAACACCTCCAATCAATGGTAAAATCACCCCGAAGTGAGCACAAGTTATTTTTACATGCAGGGAAACGTGTATTCTCGAGATCCGACCTGCAAAAACATTTTTTTGTATTATTATTTACATATGTTATACATTTCTTTTCTTTGATAGTCATGATATTCTCTGTATTTTGTTCAGATCTTTAACTTGTATGCTATCCGTAACTTTCATAGGAGACCACACAATATAAGCAATACAATATGAACCTTGCAAAGTCATAAACATGTGTTTCGCTGAACAATACAACAATCAAAGGATCTCATATCCACCAGATATAAATGAACATTTAAGAATCTTCTCTGGGGAAACTAGTCTAAATCAATCAATAATTTATCTTGCCAAGGTTTGATTGAATTGTAGTAATATGTAGTGTTATGGAACAACATTATATTTAGTTTGAAATGTATAGAAAATTTGTCTCACTGTCAATAGGTAATGACATCAGTAGACTTTTTGATACTTGCGCACATTCGAGGGACACATACATATTTCCAGAACCGAGAGATCTTGCAAATGTGGGATCTCAAAATAGACACTCATCTTTGAGAATATAAAGTTATCAAGAATTAGAGTTTTACATTTTGCCCAGTTTGCGCATCGTTTTAATAATCAATCTTTTTTTTTCAGATCGCCCGTCTTCTGTTCCTTCAGACAACATTCTCAGACATGATTACAAACTAATCGACATTTTTTTCAAACAGATTCAATTTAATCGTTGAGGACAGTTGCAGGGACACACATGTGCAGGAGTTCCCACATGTCCTTTCCTTCTGAAGGTTTGCACTCATGCGTTTATGCAGTCTTACACGGCAGCTCAACAGGACACGCAGAGCCACTACATTCCTGCGTTCAGTTCATTTCGATTTCATCGTTATTATTTTTTCTCACGGTTACGGTAGATTTCACACGCGCATGGTATAAATTATGGCCAGCTCCGTATGATCGCATCATTGCAGGCTCTCGATTCCAGATGGCTTCTCTTCGATTCGGATTAGAATGGGATCGCAAGGTTTTAATGAACGCATCTTTCAAGTTTGTGCAAGTGTCACCCCTTTTTCACTGTCAATCTCAATTTAGTATTCAACTAATTTCTCCTATTCTTTCCTCAATCACAATCTACCCGGCAACAGTGTATCTCCTCTTCGTGGAATCGAAGTCCATGCAACACTCAATACGCTGCGCACACATTGCACAACTGGTTCGAGTGTTAATTCAGAGACTATCCAAAAACGCAAAACAATTGCAAAAAAAATACTTTCGTAGTAATTGTGTGTGATTGGACGTTCGGATTCTTTCTTCAAATCTACTGCATCGCCCCTTACTCGGCCCTATACTGTGAAGGGCCGCTCTGTACCGTCGGAATGTCAAAAACATGGATCATGGTGAGTTGAGAACGCGCAAGGGGGCTCCCCAAAATGATGATTCAGCGAAGTCATTCAATATTTCCATGGGATAGGACAGTTCACTGAGCGCAAGTATGCTAGGAAAACGATATTCCAATTTATATACATTAACTTCCTAGCAAATGTGCGCTCGTTGAAGGCCCAACGTTGGTAACCAGTAAGTATAATAATATAAACAATAGAGTTGTACACTATAATTATTCAAATTCCGATTTTACCCAGGTTATCATCGCATCAGTTGTTTCCTGCATCGTTCCTCCCTTCTTCTTTCTCGTAATGCGCATGCATCAAATGGTCATTCTCGTCGGCTCTCCAAATCAATGGAAACTCACACAGAAGTGAGCACAAATCATTGTTACTCTGCTCAGAACAAAACATGCAAAATATGTATCACCACAGCCCCAACAAACAACCCCGTAAATATAATTTCATGCATGATTCTGCTATTCTCTACGTGTGGTTCAGAACTCGTACTTCGACCACAAAGCAACAAACATTTCCGCGATCCTGAAAGTAAAAATAGGTTAATTAAGTTTCATAAACGCTAGCGTTGTATTCAATGGAAGGTTTCATCGTCTACTAAATGACATCTTAATTCATCCACACGAAGAGATGAATTAAGATGTCATTTAGGTTATCTTGAAGATCTTAATAACCACCTCCCTGCTCTCCGTTGGCTGCGATGTTTTCTCGTAAGTCCTCATGAGGAGAGGCAAGAGGACGAGGCGCGATGGGCCGTGCGAGCATACTTCTATCGACAGTGCGACTGCATCATCAACAATCTCTTGTGGTTGTATTCATATATCACAGAAGTTGTTTACCGCCATGCTCGAAGACTGCATGTAAGAGCTCGCCTGAGAGAACAGAGTTCATCATCGACGAGAATATTGCTCCCTTCTTTGCTTCGCCGACGCCCTGTCTATGTCTCTTTTAAAACTTGCGGTTCCATTCTATCCGAATCGAATAGAAGTCTTCTAGAACTGCACGAACCCGGCATTTGTCCGAACTCTGCTCAGCAAGCTAGCCCATTTGAAGATGGTATCCTACAGAGTTTAGTGCTTGCACATCTAACTTTTCTGCGACGGCAAAGACTGACACACACGCATACTTCGGTGAAGAGCTGCGATGCGACGTTTCCACCTATTACTACTTAGTATAAAGCGAGCATGCGCATTCGCATACATACATCAGGACCCGCTGCAAAATGCAAACTTAGCAAATATATTTGACTCGATTGAGCAACCAAACTCACGAAGACGACTGTTTCCTTGATCCTGAGAAGCCCAGGAAAGAGCTCTGATTGAAATAACACTATTCTTGCAGAAGAACAACTGGACTTGTGCCGGTGTCCTGCATTTATTTTGCATATCCCTATCAGCCATAGCGCGAAAAGCGAAGTTCCGTTGAACATTTACATGAAGATTATTTCCGCACCAGAACTGCGTACACGGATGATCACCCGCTAAATGAAGAGATTCGTAACAGGACTAGTATTAAAGAAAAAGAAATAAATAAATAACGCTCTACTCATTTCCCAGGAAATTGCGCTCCCAGAGCGTTCTTTCCCTTCTTAGCGCTCCCTGCGCGAGAGAGAGACATTTACAACAACTCACCGCGCTCTGCGCTAGAAAGGGCCAAAAACAGCGCGGAGCGGGGATCCATTCTCGCTGCTCTAAACAGGGCCATCCACCCAGAAAAAAAGTGCACGCTCACAATCAATCCTCTTTCTGCGAGCCATGTCTTTTCCATGCAACAATTCGCACGAAACTGCTAGGCGACTCCATCCGAGGCAGCGAAACACTCGATGATCACTCGGTCGTTGATGATGTCCTCATGTTCGTCAGTGAAGGCGTCGCAAGAAACGGCGATCAAGGCGGCGTCCTTGGTGTGGAGAAGTCAAAATACGAAGTCAGCACAGAGTGTCTTCATGTTGGTGGTTTTGAAAGCCCATTTGATACGACGAGCAAAAGAGTTGGGCACCTTAATGTTGTTGGTGTGCCTGTCATCGCCGAAAACTATCTTGGTTACGATCTGGGTGGCGATATATCCGGAACGAATTACATGAGCCATGTCGGCAACAGTGGTACGCTGATTGTCATCCGAGTTAGCGCTTCAAGTCAACTATGACGCACTTAGAATTTCCCCAAAATTGACTAGTAGCGCAAAATACGCAAAATAAGTTAGTAGGCGCTGGAACGTTACGTGCTTTTTTTGTTTGTACATTCAATAAATTAGTACTCCTCTCGCTCCATTTTCGCTGAATCAAACAGGGGTTGAAAATTGTCAGAGTACTATCGGAACACCTTATAGATATATTGATCTCTCACACTTTTGATATTGCTCTTCACTCTCTGCAATTCATCATTGTTCTTATAAAAACAACTACATCGCAGCGTTCAAATGCTGCGAGTGTTTACGATGTCTGCGGTCTCTCGATGTCTCTGTCGATGCCGCGGGTTTTGTGATCTCCACGGTTGATTCACAATACAGCGATCTCATTCAAGTGAGGTGTAGCCACAGTCAATGCATGTAAATAAATAGAAAAAGTGGAGAACGTAAATTGTAGTTAGGAAGAAAACTAGCGGGGTTGTATTGAGGTTAAATGCACTACGTTCTATGCGTACACTACGCTCTATGCATAGGTCCAGGAGGGAGCTCGATAGGTGGCTCCAGGTTCGGTCCAGGGGGCGCCCTATAGCCGGCTCCAGGTTCGGTCCAGAGGGAGCTCGGTAGCGAAAAAAAGTTGCCACTTCGTGGCTCCGTGGCAACTTTTTTCGATCGCTCTCTGCCTCACGAGCCTTTCACAAAGGAAACGCAGGATACAGCGCGTTCAGAACTTTTAGAACACTTTCAGAGATACACTTTTCCTGCGAACCCCTACGCTCTCTGATTCATTTGGGAACTTTTTGAATTATTTTTTTGAACTCACGTTAAAACGCGTTAGAACACGTTCAGACACGTTTCCGACATCGCAAAACTTTTGTAGTGATCCCCAACGCTTTCGGAATCATTTTGGAACTTTCGAATTTTTCTATTTTTCACGTTAAAACGTGTTAGAACACGTTCTGACACGTTTCTGACATCGCAAAACACTTTTTCCTGTGATCCCCGACACTCACCGGTGCGTTTGGAGAAGGTTCGAAAATTTCGATTTTTCATGTTAAAACTCGGCAAAACAGGTGAAAACGTGTTTCACGGTACTCAAAAACGGGTTAGGACGGTTTCTGGCACTTGCGAAAAATGCGGCAAAAGGTTTGCCCGCGGCGGGGGTCGAACCTGGGGGCCTCGGATTCAAAGTTTGGCTCGTAACCCACTTGGCTATGGATTTGGTTAATTAGATTTTGTAAAATTTGAAAGGTATTCTGGTCGGTTATTATATGCAAAAGAATCTGAGAAGATTGATTGAGTTTGAAGCTCTTAGAGCGAAAACACGAAAACTTCCGTCACGCGGTTAAAACTCGGCAAAACAGGTGAAAACGCGTTTCACGGAACTCAAAAACGTGTTAGAACGGTTTCTGACACTCGCGAAAAACGCGGCGGGGGTCGAACCTGCGTCGGATTGCTAGTCCAGCGCGTAACCCACTTGGCGATGGATTTGGTGATTTAAATTTTGTAAAATTTTAAAGCAATTCTGGTCTATTATCATATGCAAACTCTAAATACTCTCATATCAAACTGCAGGGAATACAGGCGCCCTCTCTACCTCCTTTTCCTAGACGTTAGCAAGGCTTTTGACTCTGTACTGTGTAACACCGTTCTTTCTGCTCTTGAACGCGATGGTGTTCACTCAACGTACACCAACTTTCTTTTTTTTTCTCACAGTACAGAGCAAAAGTTCAATCATCGTCAATGGGAAAGTAGTGGAGGTTGGGGATAGTTATTATGGGTATAAATACAAATGGGATAGTTATTATGGGTATAAATACAAAATTGATCGATGTTCCACCTCCTCCTGTAGTGAGACTAACGACTGCACAAGCCAAAATGAGGAAGAACATCGTCTTTGTTCTTGGCCTATTCCGGCTCCCGGTTAAATTGTGCACAATTTATTCAATTCAATCGAAAGGATTTCAGAAGTGCAACGACGAACCTCGAAAAAAAAATAAGGAAGAGACGGCGTCGCTCGACCGATTTCGATAAAAGTGACCGAGTGGAGAGTTTGCCGACCTGGAGAGAGCTATAGTACATTTAAATATAATGATAACATATTTTGAAACAAAGCATAACAAATCCACTAGTAAATATTCACCTTTGCAGCAGCAATCAGCTTGGGCTTTCTTTTCCGCCCGTATTCATTCTCCATTCAAATCAGCCTCTGATGCAGCTCAGAGATCGAGCGTGTTCCAACGCCACATCTGAAATAACTTGATTCAACAACCATCACTTTATTCATTTGTAATAGTTGTTTGGTGGATGTAGAACGGACCGAGGAAGAAAGAGAGCAGGCTGACCGAAGGATCGGGGCTGGCGGCAACAGTAGTAGAGTACAGGCCGATCTGAATTGCCATAATAATTTATTTTTAATTTCAATCTACAGTAATCCGCACACTCACCGATCAATTAGATTCACTCATTCCTCTTCAACAGCAACGTGCGGAAGGAGCGGCAGTCGGCTACACCTAAAATAAAGTAAATGATCAAAATTACTTGAGAAATTCAAACATGACTGAGCATTTCCCTGGAAGTAGATAATACTCACTAAATGTGACGATAGTCGATGGAAAAGAGAGGAGTGACGACGAGTGGAAGAAAATCGATCAAAGAGTGGAGAAGAGGGCAGAATAAGTCAACGCTCGCGTTGAATGTCTAAACAAACAATTACATAGTTGAATAGATGACCAAGTAATCAATAAACCGTACAACAAGAACGCACCTTCTCTCATACCAATCTGAGTTGACGATATCGAATCGGCCGACGAGTAGTCGAGTCACATCTATTCCACGTGAAATCAATCGACATTTTGATAGATTAAGATTTATTATAGGGTTAGCATTCCAACTCACTTTTGACATGAAGCACTCCCTCCGACTTGAACAGGGGTACCCTCGAGGGGAAACGAGAGATGGGATGGATCTGAAGAAGACAATATAGCGTCATTAATCAAAAAAGTAGCGAGAAACTAACCACCGGCTTGTAAATAGCAATGATTTGCATCTTCTATCTTCTTCCAGATCAATCAATAGTCGTCAACGATGAGGAGGCCGGGACGTGGAATCTACAAGACAATCATTTCCACAATATCCACATTATCGATTGAAACTAACCGATCGCGGCTGGAGGAGAAACGTCGCAGTTCGGCCGCTCGTCCCTGACGACACGTCATCGATCCGCTGAATCACGAGTATTGATTGATAGTCACCCAATTATCCAACCAACCTCGGGCCGTTGATCTCCTCCCAGCTGGGGCGAATGGACGAATGCTAGCAAAGTGTGGGCGAGGGCGAAGCATGTCCTTGACGTACTTCAGCGTCCGATGAAACTGCAATTCTGCGGATTATTGGCAGGGAACATCTTCGGTGTTTTATTGACCAACATTTATTTAGCTACCACACCAACCTCGGGGCGGACGATTCGAACGTGTATTTAGAAGCGATGTCGAGTGAACGCATTTACCTTTCGATCAATTGCCCGCAGTCCTTCTATTCTTGTCTTCTCTCCATTTCTCCTATCGACTCTCCATCTCTCTTCTTTATCCCTGTAGTCGGTCCTCTCGTGGCATCGCGCGTCACGGCATGTAGTCGAGTTCGGTGAAATAGAAATCATTAGTAGGTTGTAGTAGCTGTCCTTATGCGTCGCATTAACAGTATTGGGTGGCTACGCGCTAACCCCAGGTCTCCATCCAACCTCCCAATACCCTCCCACTATCGCAATAGTCAGCCGGCACGGACAATCTAACCTGATTTGGACCATTACAGACCACAGGTCTATCCTCCCTCGGAGGGCGTAAAGTACCACACGTCCCTAGACATCGCCTCCGACCGGTACCCTCGACACCCATCTCCCATGGGACAATAGTGTAATGAGCGAGGGCGCCCCTCTCATTACGCTATTCCCCCATGGATGAAAGCGCCAAGTTCCCAGGACGGATTAAATGAATAGCACGTAAGCGGCCACGATCGGCTTATGCCACCGACCAACTTTCAAAATAATGGACGGATACAAGGAGGAAGGGGGAGACCGAGGGGGTGAAGTCGGTCGTGGCTTCCAAGAGAAACCACGACCAACTTCACCAACCACCTCAAATAAGCGCGCTTAGAAAAGAACTTGAACCAACCTGTGTGCACGTAGCCTTCGTTCGCTAGAAGATGACGTCGAAGAGAGGCCAGTTGGAGGTGCAGCTGCGAAGATGACGTGGCAAGCATCGAGTACGGGCACGAAGATCAGCGAACGTGAGCTTCTGGAGAAAGAGCAGGAGCGTGGAAGATTCTGGAGCAGCAGCTCGAGCGACAAATCCGCTCAGCGAGCGCGCGGGAGTTCAAAACCTACAGTAATCTGTGCAACATTGTGTTGTGTCGTGTCAGACTTATAACTCTCAAATGTACTCTACATTTTATTTTTACTATTTTACTTTTTTTTTCAAATGTTATCTTTGATTTTACATTTGTATTTTTAAAATGTAAACTTTGATTTTCAATTTGTTTAAAAAAATATGCCCTTCATATAATTTACAAACATTTTTTTATTCAAAACGTGGGCCATCTGGATGCGAAATGGATTTCGTTTATACGTAAATCTGAAGCAATTGTTGTATTTATTCTCACTTGCAATATTTATGAGTGATTTTTTTTAGAATATTGTAGCTGGAGACACATTCTACCCAACATAGCGGTGATTTCATCTTTATTCAATAAACAAAACTGTTCACAATTAGAACTCATTATGTATCATCGTGTTTGATCGATCATAAGAGCCCGTTTGCGTAAGAGTCGGACAATTCTCAACAGATCTCCGCACAGCACAAAAAGTGATGACCTGAGATAACAACGGTTTTCGATACACTTCGGTGAGCTGAGAAAACTGGCCAAATCTATTTGTATGCAAATTTGATTGTAGGTCACTATGGAGCTACAAAGATCGTTGCAATTGACATTTTCCCCGTCATATCTCGATACGCAGTTGATGAAACAAAAAAGTTCAAAAAGGATGTCTAGTCGAATTTTTATGTGGGATCTCACTGCAGTGTTAGAAATTGAATACACATATTTTCAAAAAAATGTGAAAATTTTAACTCACGAACTAAGAAAGTGTGGGCAGCCTTTTCACGGTCAGGATCTTGATCATACTCTCAGTGATCTACAAAAAACACTTCCGTGAACACTTCTAACACTACCGTGAGATTCCCAATGCAAATTTGAATAGACATCCTTTTTGAACTTTTTTGTTTGATCAACTGTGTACCGAGATATGATCGAAAAACTGTCAATTGCAACGATCTTTGGAGCTCCATAGTGACCTACAATCAAATTTTGCATACAATGAGATTTGGCCAGTTTTCTCAGCTCACCGAAGTGTATTGAAAACCGTTGTTATCTCAGGTCATCACTTTTTTGCTGTACCGAGATTTGTCCGACTCTTACTCAAACGGGCTCATAACCATTCAACAAGTGTTATTTCTAGTGTCAATTGAATACTAAATTGCAATACCTCATCATCTCTCTGTTTCTCAATCAAATGGTGCATCTGTGTTCTCTTCCATTCTTGAATCTGCATCTACTATCAGTTCTCCGTTCACTCGAATCACCTACAATCGATCTTGTTATTAGCTGATTTAGCCAATAACAAGATGAGGGAGATTCCATTTCTCTCCTTCCCATTATACCGTACTCACCTCCTTCATTATACCGTACTCCTCTCCTCAATTATACCTGTACTCCACATAAGAGTTCTTTCATGGGTAATGCAGCATCGAAACAGGCCATTCCAGCCGCCGTCAATGCCAGTGCACGCATAGACCCGTCACTCTGCATCTCGTGTACCGTAACCTGAATTTTTTGAAGGGTGAAATGTGAATATTTATTATTTGCGCTGGTCTCTCTGATTTCGAGTTTCACTGGGCATACAATTGGCATATTCATTTTCGAATCTACTAAATAGATAAGCGATTAGATCAAACCCTCATTCCAGCTCAATTCGTCTCCTTGTCCCCTCACTGAATCTGCCTTCGTTCACTGAAATAATGGGCAATTTATGGCGAAAGAAACGCGGCCGAGCTTTGAATTGGCGGAATTTCTTCTTGCTCAAGTGAAGAAACGCATAGTTTTACACGGAAACGTATGAAATGAGAGATTTGTTGTTGTTTTTTTCTTCGATCCTCCATGATTGAGAGGTGAGAAGCGAATTGCAATTATACTTGGTAAAATTAATAGAAATGCCGAAAGAAAACATGTCTCAAAATGTTTCTCAAATTTCTCATAAAAATTTTCAGTAAATCGAAACTCGTCTGATGTCTGATTCCATCCCAATCATGCCCAAATCCGTGGAATTGAAGATATCAACTATCGAACCAAAGACGACATAGATTGAGGTACGTCAATAGAAGAATTCTCAAAAATTCCTCATCACTGAAAGATGGTTGCCTACTCCCCTTGTTAAACCCTTTTAAAATAAATCAAATTAAATCCACTTTTTTTTCCTGCTGAGATCGCAGCGTGAATAAATAACCATGATATTATATTTTCTTCCAAATATCTTACTTCATTTATCAAGGTATCATAACGAATTCGACAGAGCAAAAAAAATAATTTTGATCAACGAAAATCGATAATTCAATCAAAAGACTTGTAAATGCATGAAAGCGTGAAATTATAGTTTGATACGCAACATCACTCAATAATTATCGATTGCTCATTTCGTGATTATCATCATTGGATACTTCCTCTTTCTTCTCCTTTTCAGTCACTTTTCGCTTTCTTCTTTGGCGGATCTTCAGTAGAATTATCGTTTTCCTCCTCTCCGTCACTGAAAAACGTACCTTTTCATTTGCAAAAAATATATATATGTTTTTTTAATATATATATATATATATATATATATATATATATATATATATATATATTGTTGTATCGTAGAGTGACCCCTACTCACAGACAGTGTGTCGACTGAGCGTCGAGTGTAGTTTGGTCGCGCTCGGGCTATTTATAGCGCCCCTCTCGCTCCCCTCTCGTATGTATCGATTGGCGGCTCCCGCTCTCTCCCCTCTCCCTCTCCCTCTCTCCCCTCTCCCTCGCCCCGCCCCTTCCTCTCGTCAGTCGAGTCGCCCGGTTAGCTAGAGACTGGTGACTTCTCTCTATTACTATTGATCCCTCTATCTCGTTATTATCGTGGATAAACCTATACCACGCAGCCATTGTATTCGGGTACAAGACAGGGACAAAACAGTGGCGATCAGGAGTACTTGTACTCACTCTCGTCCCTTCCCTTGTGTTCGAATCGGTGGTCGTGGAAGGTTGTTGTTGTTGAGTGGGGCTGGGCCAACTCAAGTGTGAGTGTACAGAGTGTGGCAGGGCCGACTCTGGAGAGGTTGAGTGAGTGTGGCCGGGCCAACTCAGAGTGTGTGGTGAGCAAGGCTCCCACACGGACTGTCAAGAGAAAGTCTCTTTGACGAGTCAGAGTTGTGGTGACTTGAGCAAGGCTCATTTCACAAGATATCGATCGATAAGAGATTGAAGTATTGATTGAAGGGACCAAAGTACACAGAGGAGGATGGTTGACGTCAAGCAGGAAGAAGGGAGTGAGCCATCGGCAAGTCAATTAGTAAGGACAATGATGATGATGATGGAAACAACGAAAGCAGAAATGGCAAATCAGAAATTATTGATTGAATCACAGAGTGAACAGATCAAGGCACAGAGTGAACAGATCAAAACACAGAGTGAGGCGCTGCAAACACAGAGTGAGGCGCTGCAAACACAGAGTGAGACACTGCAGACACAGAATGAGACGCTGCAAACCCAGAGTGGTGCCATTCAGGCGTTGTTGAGTGAGAGAAACGAGAGAAGTTCAGGTGGATCTGAGAACAGTGCACGACGAGGACCGTCTATAGATGCACTGGAGAAACAGATTAGAACATTCTCGTATAGACCAGAGGATGAATTGACATTTGACCAGTGGATGGAAAGGCACAATGAGATATTCGAGAAAGATTTCAGTGGATTGGAGGATGGTGAGAAAGTGAGAATACTGCTTCGAAAGATCGATGATAAGGTGGATAAGCAGCTCAGAAATCACATCCGGCCAAAAAGTCCCTCGGATCTGAAATTCAGTGAAATTGTGACAACTATGAAGGAGTTGTTTGGTGATAAGCGATCTCAGTTTCAGAAGAGGTTAGATCTCTTCCAGCTGAAAATGTCCAAGTTGAGATGCGATGATCTGAAAGAGTTTTCGAGCATTGTGAACAGAGTGTATGAGGACGCGAATATCAGTGAGATGACGCCAGATCAGACAAAGGCGATGATTCTACTGAGTGGAGTAGATCTCCCAAGATACACTGCAACAATTTTCCATGTGATGAACCAGATCGGAGAAGACACGCCCACTTTGGATACGGTACTCAAGGTGATCGATAGTTACCGTAAGGTGTATGGAGATGCACATGCAGCCACTAACCAGGGTGGAATGAGTTCGCCGGTGGTTAATGCGGTGTCTAGACATAATGCGAGTTGGAACAAGTTCAATCGAGAATCACCAAAGAGTGGTGATACCAGCGAAACAAAGAGATCGTTTTGCTCTCGATGTGGACAAGAGGGCCACGAAGGAGACGTGTGTCCTCGAAAGGATGCAACGTGTTTCAAATGTGAACAAGTGGGACATCTAAGCAACATGTGCAACAAATGGACACGAGATTCGTCGAGAGAAGACCTGTCCAAAGTGAAGGTCAACACGGTATACTGTAACCTCAGAGGAGGTGTACAGCAGTTCAATGTGGCGGTACAGATGAATGGAAAGGTGATCGAGATGCTGGTAGACACCGGATCCGATATCACAGTTATATCAGAGTCCACTTGGAGAGAAATCGGAACTCCCTTGAGAAGGGAAAACGATGCATTCCCGGTCTGTGCGAATGGAGAGCCGCTCAAACTGACGGGAAAATGCAATCTCAAGTTGGAATTGAATGGAATTATCATTGCAGGAAGAGTGTACACAGTGAGAAAAGGAGTGAACATCATGGGAAAGGACTGCATAGTCAAATTTTTCAGATTGGTTCCCAGAAAGACCACTGAAAGTGGTATTTCTGAAGGGTCTGAGAATAGTGTGAGTGCACGAATGAAGAAGAGGGATATCAAATTGATGTCTCTCAAGTGTGTGAAGAGGCCAGAAAAAAAGATGATCCACAATGAGAATTGGTGCGATATCGATTTCTATGGAGCAGTGAAAAGAGTAACGGGAATGAATCAGACAAATAACCACTCAATAGAACATGAGATTGTTTCTATTGAAGTTGGTGAACAGGGAAAAGAAGATTATCTGCAGAGGCAGACAGAAGACAAACCTCAAGAGGAGGCAAATAAATCGATAATCGTGAAATCGATTGAGAATAATCTGCAGAGGCAGACAGAAGAAAGACCTCAAGAGGAGGCACAAAAACAGAGAATCGTGAATACGATGAAGATAATACTGCAGAGGCAGAATGATGAAAGTCCTCATGAGGAGGCAAATAAATCGATAATGGTGGAATCGATAAAGAATAATCTGCAAGAGCAGACAGATGAAAGTCCTCAGGAGGAGGCATATCAGTCGTTCCTAAGATGGAACAGAGAAATGGATAATGAGGTCGGAAAGGGACAGAACGACGTTCTGTGGAATAATGGTGTCCCCGATGAGGAACCTAATGTGGAAAGTACAATGGTGATGGAAGAGGTGAATAAGAGTGAGATGAAGAGTGGTACTCTCTGGGATGGAATGATGGATTCCGGGAAAGTAAGGAGATCGACTCGAATAAAGAATCCGACGAAGAGACTGGTCATCGATCCCCTCAAGAAGTCATATCGAAAGGAATAATCCCCATCCCTCTATCATTTTGTTGTTGTTCAGACTCTCCCCAAGCTTGAGTCTTGGAGGGGAGGTGTTGTATCGTAGAGTGACCCCTACTCACAGACAGTGTGTCGACTGAGCGTCGAGTGTAGTTTGGTCGCGCTCGGGCTATTTATAGCGCCCCTCTCGCTCCCCTCTCGTATGTATCGATTGGCGGCTCCCGCTCTCTCCCCTCTCCCTCTCCCTCTCTCCCCTCTCCCTCGCCCCGCCCCTTCCTCTCGTCAGTCGAGTCGCCCGGTTAGCTAGAGACTGGTGACTTCTCTCTATTACTATTGATCCCTCTATCTCGTTATTATCGTGGATAAACCTATACCACGCAGCCATTGTATTCGGGTACAAGACAGGGACACAACAGTGGCGATCAGGAGTACTTGTACTCACTCTCGTCCCTTCCCTTGTGTTCGAATCGGTGGTCGTGGAAGGTTGTTGTTGTTGAGTGGGGCTGGGCCAACTCAAGTGTGAGTGTACAGAGTGTGGCAGGGCCGACTCTGGAGAGGTTGAGTGAGTGTGGCCGGGCCAACTCAGAGTGTGTGGTGAGCAAGGCTCCCACACGGACTGTCAAGAGAAAGTCTCTTTGACGAGTCAGAGTTGTGGTGACTTGAGCAAGGCTCATTTCACAAGATATCGATCGATAAGAGATTGAAGTATTGATTGAAGGGACCAAAGTACACAGAGGAGGATGGTTGACGTCAAGCAGGAAGAAGGGAGTGAGCCATCGGCAAGTCAATTAGTAAGGACAATGATGATGATGATGGAAACAACGAAAGCAGAAATGGCAAATCAGAAATTATTGATTGAATCACAGAGTGAACAGATCAAGGCACAGAGTGAACAGATCAAAACACAGAGTGAGGCGCTGCAAACACAGAGTGAGGCGCTGCAAACACAGAGTGAGACACTGCAGACACAGAATGAGACGCTGCAAACCCAGAGTGGTGCCATTCAGGCGTTGTTGAGTGAGAGAAACGAGAGAAGTTCAGGTGGATCTGAGAACAGTGCACGACGAGGACCGTCTATAGATGCACTGGAGAAACAGATTAGAACATTCTCGTATAGACCAGAGGATGAATTGACATTTGACCAGTGGATGGAAAGGCACAATGAGATATTCGAGAAAGATTTCAGTGGATTGGAGGATGGTGAGAAAGTGAGAATACTGCTTCGAAAGATCGATGATAAGGTGGATAAGCAGCTAAGAAATCACATCCGGCCAAAAAGTCCCTCGGATCTGAAATTCAGTGAAATTGTGACAACTATGAAGGAGTTGTTTGGTGATAAGCGATCTCAGTTTCAGAAGAGGTTAGATCTCTTCCAGCTGAAAATGTCCAAGTTGAGATGCGATGATCTGAAAGAGTTTTCGAGCATTGTGAACAGAGTGTATGAGGACGCGAATATCAGTGAGATGACGCCAGATCAGACAAAGGCGATGATTCTACTGAGTGGAGTAGATCTCCCAAGATACACTGCAACAATTTTCCATGTGATGAACCAGATCGGAGAAGACACGCCCACTTTGGATACGGTACTCAAGGTGATCGATAGTTACCGTAAGGTGTATGGAGATGCACATGCAGCCACTAACCAGGGTGGAATGAGTTCGCCGGTGGTTAATGCGGTGTCTAGACATAATGCGAGTTGGAACAAGTTCAATCGAGAATCACCAAAGAGTGGTGATACCAGCGAAACAAAGAGATCGTTTTGCTCTCGATGTGGACAAGAGGGCCACGAAGGAGACGTGTGTCCTCGAAAGGATGCAACGTGTTTCAAATGTGAACAAGTGGGACATCTAAGCAACATGTGCAACAAATGGACACGAGATTCGTCGAGAGAAGACCTGTCCAAAGTGAAGGTCAACACGGTATACTGTAACCTCAGAGGAGGTGTACAGCAGTTCAATGTGGCGGTACAGATGAATGGAAAGGTGATCGAGATGCTGGTAGACACCGGATCCGATATCACAGTTATATCAGAGTCCACTTGGAGAGAAATCGGAACTCCCTTGAGAAGGGAAAACGATGCATTCCCGGTCTGTGCGAATGGAGAGCCGCTCAAACTGACGGGAAAATGCAATCTCAAGTTGGAATTGAATGGAATTATCATTGCAGGAAGAGTGTACACAGTGAGAAAAGGAGTGAACATCATGGGAAAGGACTGCATAGTCAAATTTTTCAGATTGGTTCCCAGAAAGACCACTGAAAGTGGTATTTCTGAAGGGTCTGAGAATAGTGTGAGTGCACGAATGAAGAAGAGGGATATCAAATTGATGTCTCTCAAGTGTGTGAAGAGGCCAGAAAAAAAGATGATCCACAATGAGAATTGGTGCGATATCGATTTCTATGGAGCAGTGAAAAGAGTAACGGGAATGAATCAGACAAATAACCACTCAATAGAACATGAGATTGTTTCTATTGAAGTTGGTGAACAGGGAAAAGAAGATTATCTGCAGAGGCAGACAGAAGACAAACCTCAAGAGGAGGCAAATAAATCGATAATCGTGAAATCGATTGAGAATAATCTGCAGAGGCAGACAGAAGAAAGACCTCAAGAGGAGGCACAAAAACAGAGAATCGTGAATACGATGAAGATAATACTGCAGAGGCAGAATGATGAAAGTCCTCATGAGGAGGCAAATAAATCGATAATGGTGGAATCGATAAAGAATAATCTGCAAGAGCAGACAGATGAAAGTCCTCAGGAGGAGGCATATCAGTCGTTCCTAAGATGGAACAGAGAAATGGATAATGAGGTCGGAAAGGGACAGAACGACGTTCTGTGGAATAATGGTGTCCCCGATGAGGAACCTAATGTGGAAAGTACAATGGTGATGGAAGAGGTGAATAAGAGTGAGATGAAGAGTGGTACTCTCTGGGATGGAATGATGGATTCCGGGAAAGTAAGGAGATCGACTCGAATAAAGAATCCGACGAAGAGACTGGTCATCGATCCCCTCAAGAAGTCATATCGAAAGGAATAATCCCCATCCCTCTATCATTTTGTTGTTGTTCAGACTCTCCCCAAGCTTGAGTCTTGGAGGGGAGGTGTTGTATCGTAGAGTGACCCCTACTCACAGACAGTGTGTCGACTGAGCGTCGAGTGTAGTTTGGTCGCGCTCGGGCTATTTATAGCGCCCCTCTCGCTCCCCTCTCGTATGTATCGATTGGCGGCTCCCGCTCTCTCCCCTCTCCCTCTCCCTCTCTCCCCTCTCCCTCGCCCCGCCCCTTCCTCTCGTCAGTCGAGTCGCCCGGTTAGCTAGAGACTGGTGACTTCTCTCTATTACTATTGATCCCTCTATCTCGTTATTGGATAAACCTATACCACGCAGCCATTGTATTCGGGTACAAGACAGGGACACAACATATATATATATATATATATATATATATATATATATATATATATATATATATATATTCTAAAAATAAAATATATATATATATATATATTTTTATTTTTAGAATCTATAATTATTATTGATTACGAAAAAGTGATTATTAAGAAATAAATGCGACCCGCCTTCCGACCGGTCGCTGCTGCTGCTGCAAATTCGTTGCTGCGAGATTCTCCGATAGGAGATCACGGAACGATCTTTTGGGATCGATGATGTTCAGGAGATTCGGATCGGTGAATTTGATGACAGCTTGCAAATAATTCGCGTTGAGATAAAACAAAGGGATGGAAGACTGCTGGAAATATATCCATTTAAAAATAGGTCAAGATTAGGATTATGACATTCAGAGAATTGTTCAGTATCAAAATTGACAAAAAAAACAGTCAGGCGTTTTTAAGCTTGATGATGCAAACAAGGAGTTGACCACTGTCAAATTGGTTTCGCAGGGTTATTACGAGAGAAAAAAATTAATAAAACAATTTGCACCTGAGAGTTTCCTGAGGTCGATGAGTCAACGGGAATGAGAATATTCGGATGGAAGAGATTTGGGTTGAGAACAGTCGAATTTGATGAAGGAACGAGAGTTCGATCCTGGAAATGAGTACTTTGCCAAAGGAGAAAGGGAATTCTTAAAAGCAACAACCAGATCCCGTATAATGGCAATGGTTGCGCATTCGATGAAACAACGAACATTAAAAATCCAACAGCTATCTAGGTATTAAATTTCAAGTACTAATATATTTCTTTCCGTATGATTTAGATGCCGGAGATTTAGGAGTCATTATACCTGGGAGTCCCGTGAAATTGTCGATCCGGATTGGATCATAACCCGCTTTTTCTGCATCGATTGATTGTGCTGCAGCTGCATCACTTCTGGTTGTTCTTTCTCCATCAACAACTCATACAGAACGGGAAACTTGTCGTTCTTCGTCAGAACAAGATTATACAGAGTAGTGTTGCCATAGGGAGGAAGTATTGATCGAACTGGAGCTGCTCCTTCATTCTTCTCCTTCTCATTCAATCCCTTTTCGACTGACACTGAGGGTGCTGCAACGGTCGCAGATGCTGCAGCTGCAGAAAGTCCATTCGACCTTTCCTTCCTGAAAAAAAATCATTACAAATCAATGCAATAAAAAATAATCCGACCTGGTCTGTGGGTTAAATTCCCCCTCCACTTCTTTTTTTCACCAAATCTAATGTTAACTCGGTGCTAAATTTGCGGGAGGGGAGAGTTAGGAAAAAATCAAATCAATTTTTTAGCACGTCAGTAAATAGCGTTCAGATGAAGATGCTCTTCCTTAGTAGAATTCCGCGAAAAAAAGGAAAGCAATAGGAGAAAAAAAACTTACTGTGTTTTGAGAAGTTCCTGTACGAATCGTTCCCCACACTCGGATCCCATCAGCTTCTGGTCCTTTAGCAGAAAGAGAGCAGAATCGACCGTCGCATCCAAGTCCTGCCACATAATTTACTAATTAGAACTTCGTTAATTAGAACTTCGTTCATTATTTATAAAGAGAAATAAATCGATAAAAAAATTATTCCTATCGCAATTAATTACTTAATTTTTCGATGACAATTAAATAAATAAATGAAATTCTCACTCTTTTCACTCGATCACTCGATTGATTCTTTCCATTCTCCTGCTTCCACTCTTGCGGAACTTCGTGATCCTGTCACATTTTCGTGTATTATCGATTGGTGATGAAAATTGGCATTTTCAATTGAAACACGAATTTGTTAAGGGACTAGTGGGGTTGTTGACAGTGAGGGGCTAGGAAAAAAAGAAACTCTTAGCTAATACATCTAAAACGGAACTACTTTCCAAATTGCTTCTCATCCAACATTCCACACAGCTGCCAAAAGTAAGAAAGAGAGCGTTCAAATGTGAGATGAGGGCTGGCCCTTTCGAACATTCTCTGGACCCTGACCCCTTTCTGGAGCTCTGGAATCACGCGTACCTTGAGATGTGCAGTCAGGACCAGACGAAATGCGTATTTCAATCGATTGAGATCTTCGAATGCGTCCTCTTTCTCCTTTATCGCCTTTTGAGTATCCCGCAAGGAAAATCACTCAATTCACAAACGTCGGATACGGTAGATTTCATCGATCTATGCTTGCCTTTTGCAGCTTCTCCACTGTCTTCTTGCAATTATCTTCTCCACACAGTTGACGAGTGCCCGAATCAGAGTCATCCGACTGAAGTTATACAGTTTCACACAATTTTCGGAATTACCACTTTTCACACCTGGTCATATCTCTTGTCAGGGCCGGACGGGAGAGAGTGTGCGAAAGTGAGAGGAGCCTCACTACACACACTTTTGACAATTTTCTGGAGGTTTCAGCGGGCAGAAAACGATAAGTTTCCGGTTTCAGATTCATTTCAACAGTGATCAGACTACTCTCACTTTAACACATTCTCATACCCCTTTCTGGAGGTTTGGAATCAAGTTTTGCCTACTTGTTTCAGCCTGCCTGTGGTTCCTAAACAGTACTCGACATCTTGAAAAGGAGCACGTGATTGAGAGACCCTCTCACTTCTGCACACTCTCTCACTCTACCCCTTTCCGGAGTACAACCGAGCTATGGAATGAGGGAACTCACATTTCCCGCTGCCATGTTTGATTTGATGAGAAAGATAGAAGAAGATTGGAGGGGAGAAGAGGAGGAGAAGGAGAAGGGAAGGAATGACAATGAGAAGGGAAGAGACAGAGAAGGGAGATTAATCGATAAAGGGGGAAGGGGTAGATCAAAGGGGAGACAAACAAACAGTAGATCAATGCGATATTTCCCGCATTATTTCACACCCAAGTGTAATCGATAATCCCCCGTGTACTATCCGATGATCCCAGGTCAAAGGAGAAAGTGTGAGAAACTAAACAGCGCTACTCACGTTCGCTAGCCCCTGATCCCTTTCTGGAGGTGTATTGATATGGTACGGCCATTGGCACCATTTATATCGCATCTATCAAACGTATCGATCTCATGTGTAATTTATCGATACGCCTGGTTCTATCTTCGTCACAAGAATTAGTGTAAATACATTGATGAACAAGGAAAAGTAATCTCTCACTTCATTCATCACGATTAAACATCTCGACAATAGAGAACATTGCTATTTCTCGCTGACACAACAATAATCGACACATTTCTCTAAAACGATCATTTTCAGAAATAAAGTGAATTTACAGTAGCAGGAATGATACGAAGCATGAAGTGATCGCTAAATGCCCGAAAGTATTCGAAATAAGAAAAAAATGGCTCTGCAATATCACACTTCTCTCACTTAAAATCAGGGGAATCATTCAATCGTATAAACAAATACTTCAATAATGTAAGTTGGCCTAGAAGTACCCATTATCCGGTCCTGGATGGCTCCATTTTTCGAATCCTCCTTCATAATTTGCTCTCTTCGGAGGCCGTTCACTCGATTCCTCACTTCCCGCCGATGTTCCACTGGAATTTACTCGTGGAAAAATGGATCGAAATGCTCGTTAGGTACAACAACAAAAAACTTGTTGTAATGAATATAGACATGCACATTCTTCCCACAGCGGTGATAAGATGTATTGGAACTGCCGTTTAGGAACCCGAAAATCTTAAAATGTCTAATCTAGTTTTTCTGAAACGTACCCCAAACAAATCCTGGAAAAAATATGTTGCGGACTCCTAAACGACAGTTCCAAAAAGGCCTATCACAATGTTGATACAGTGGGTCGATCTCCGACTCACCTTCCGCCCGGCTGCTGCTGCATATCCGCTGCTGCAGCCGGCGCAGTTGCTGCAGCGCTCGGACCAAAATCAGGAGATACGAAAATAAGATTCTCGCGGTCCGTGTTCAGTGGTAAGATGGGAGGAGGAGGTTGATAGTGGAGCACATGCTGAAATTAAATTGTCTTTTTTTCGTTTCGTGGAGACTATGGAATGTTGCGAAATTTATAAACTGGTCAGATTTCGCATAAAACTTGTCAGAACTATAGTTCAAATCCCCTTAAACTGGTTAGATTTCAAATTGTTTCTTACTAATCTCATCAGTCCGCTTATTTCTAGATAGTCTTCGAGTCTGAAAACTGCCTCCTTCAAAAATTTGTTCACGGACATTATCCGTGTTTTAAAATGTATGCATAGAACACTATTACTATTTTTGTCATCAATACGCTAATTTTTCGTTCATTTTGAAGAAGATTTAATTAGGTTCTTACAATTTGATGACCAGTGTTGAAACGAAGATCCGCCGGGTCCATGTTCAGTGGGAAGGTGGGAGGAGGAGGTTGGTAGTGGAGCACGGGCTGAAATTGATCAATATTCGTATTTTTTGGAATGATTTGTTCATTTAAAAAAAATTAATTTTAAAGATGAGGTTCTCACAATTTGATGGCCAGTGTTGAGGTGATTGAAGGGATAGGAACTCGAGCTATTCGAAGTGGAAGGAGCCATGTAGGCGCCGGTCGATCCATAGGGCGCATTTTGAGGCTTCTGAAATGCTTCAATTTTATACATGATAAGATGCGTGTAAGACCTTTTTCTTAGACATTTTCGTACTAGTAGATTACCAGTAGAAACCATCATACTAGTGGTCAGCCTAGTGGTAATCTAATATAGCACGAAAATACCAGAGGAATACAGTTTGCGATTCATTTAAGAGATTAATTTGAACTGGACAAAAATGTTTACCGGAGGACGAGGCGCGGACAACACAGTAGAGACGCTGGGCAGGGGAGAACGGAAGCCCCAATGTTGCAGCTGCATCCGCTGCACCCATTGCTGATATTGCTGATATTGCTGCATCTGCTGCAGCATTGAATTGTGCTGCAGCTGCATTTGCAGCATCGACTGCTGTTGTTGCTGCAGCTGCTGCATATGCATTGAATGTTCTTGTTGCTGCTGCTGCGCCGAATGATGTGGCTGCTGCAGCTGCTGCATCGAAGATCCGGCTTGAGAATGCTGCAGCTGCTGCATCGACGGTGCTGCAGCTGTCGTTGGTGCTGCAGGCTGCGGATGTCCAGCAGGTGCAGCCGCCCTAAAATCATTGCATTGAAACAGAAATCATAATAACCGCACTGTTAAAATTGATAAAGGAATTTTAACCGCTCCGAAAAAAAAAGAAATTAGCACAGATGATCACCATACGCTTTGTCGAAAATATTTCTCATTTAATAGGTGCCATTACAATTTAATAGGCCATCCGGTCTTGTATCCTGCGCACCTCTGTCTCTGTCCCTGCTGCACGGTCGGTGCTGCAGCTGCTGCAGAAGTCGTTGCTGCAGATCCAGAAGGCACGGACGGATTGACCGAACTCCAATGATGTGGCTGCTGCGTCGTCGGCGCTGCAGACTGCTCATGTCCAGCAGGTGCAGCCGCCCTAAAGACATTGGTTTGAAACAAACAGCGGTAATCCACACTGTCAAAATTGATAGATGAATTTTAACAAAAAAAGTAGTAATTAGCACGGATGCACATAAGTCGATATTTCTTCGAAACTATTTCTCATCTAATAGCTGGTCATCTTGCCATGTAGCCTGCTAACCTCTGTCTCTGTCCCTGCTGCACTGTCGGTGCTGCAGATTCAGAAGGCACGGACGGATTGACAGAACTCCAATGATGTGGCTGCTGCATCGAAGGTGCTGCAGTCTGCGGAGGCCCATCAGCTGCAGCCGCCCTAAAAACGTTCCATTGAAAAATGGAAATACACACTGTCAAAGTTGATAGAGGAATTGGGTTTGATCGTACCTCAGTCGACATCTTTTTTTTTCCGAAAACATCTAGGCCCTGTATCCAGTGCACCTCTTTCTCTGTCCCTGCTGCACTGTCGGTGCTGCAGCTGCTGCAGAAGTCGATGGAGCAGCATTTGCAGCAGATGTCGATGCTGCAGATCCAGAAGGCGCTGACGGATTGACCGAACTCGAATGAGGCTGCTGCTGAAATGCACATTTCACCCAATTATCGGAGAATAAGACATTTTGGTAGAATTCTCTCCTTTCACTGTAAAGACTAAGCCTTGTTCTCATCTATTTTTTACTTCGCACCCAACATTCGTATTCTAAGAGGTCATCGTTACCGTATGCAGTACCCTCGCGTTCATTTGTCCCATTTTAAATCATCGCTAGGTTATCGCATCATATCTGACTGGAATAGACTTCCCGATAGAGTATTCGACCTTTCCGTTAAAAGTTTCTCGTCATATATAACTTACCACTCTTGACATCTCATGACCCCCCCCCCCCTCCACACTTGCTAGTATTTGAACATCGAGCTACACGATTAGCTCCCTTACCTCATTACACAGTAAACAACCATCTACCTATGCACTCCCACAAAGTTCCTATTATGTGTTGCTGAGATAAATGAATTGAATTGAATTGTTTGGCACAGGGATTAAATTGGTAGCCTCGGCTAATTGTCCGCAATTTGAATCATCTTTCATATGAAAGAAGAGTAATAGGTCTACTGGATGAGAATAATTACTCGTTTGGGGAAAATACTGCATGATTCCAATTCTCATCCAACGAAATCCATATACAAGAGGGGTGCACCGTACCTGATCTCTCCTCCAACTATTGTCCCTCCCCGCTTGTGTACTCGTGTGGCAGTCGTTGAAGAACTGTGCAATGGTCTTGCCTCCTCCCGCTGACATCAGACCCTCCATCATTTGGTCACGCAGCACAACACGGAGTGGTAGTGGAGGTCCTGTAGCCATGGCTTGTTGATAGGGAGTAAGAGTTGCAGCGGCCGGGGGTGCTGCAGCTGCTGCAGAAGTAGAGGGTGCCGCATCTTTGGAGGTCGAAGGTGCTGCAGAACTAGAGGGTGCTGCCGCCTTGGGGGTGGAAGGTGCTGCAGAACTGGAGGATGCAGCAGAGCTTGAGGCTGCACCTGCTGCAGAAATGGATCCTGCAGCAGCCCTGGAGGTCGAAGGTGCTGCATAACTCGAGGATGCTGCAGCAGCTCTGCCGGGTGTCGCAGATGGCATAGGTGCTGCAGCGGGAGGGCGTCGTGCGGGAGGTGCAGCAAATGCAGCAGCTGCAGCTGCAGTAGAGGGCGCTGCAGCAGTGGAAGATGAAGCGGCCGCAGCCTCCTCCAATCTTCAAAAGTGTACTTATTAAACAATTTGACACGGTCTGACACAGGTTTTTAATTGAAAAGATCTAATTAAAATGTGTATGACCTACAAGTTGAATTGATCCTCAGTATCAGTATACTCGTTGATTCTCTCTAAGATCGATGACTCGAGTTTGGAGGACTCTGGCTCAAGCTCCAATCCAAGATCCCTGTTTCGTACGAGATTCTAACGGATGGACTCTTCGCCATTGCCTATTCGACTATCGAGATCGTCTCTCATTTCCACTCATTCACCGACAAGAGACCGATCCTCACTTCGAAAACCATTCAAGATGACTCGCTCTTCAGATGAAAATCAACCGAAGATACTGAGCCTTTTCAACTTCGTCAGAGCTCCCATTCGATTCCCCGTGAACCCGAATAGCCTCTTGATAAACGACTTCTAAACTAAAAAAAAAATAGTTATTACAAATAATTCTCACTTCCTCGCAAATATCTCCACCATCTTATCCACCCTAGTACTGGGTGAATCGACTCTCGGGGGAGGCGCAGCTGTCGCTTGTCGATTGGCAGCTGCAGCTGCAGAGAGTGCTGCATCGGTCGCACGGGCTGCAGAAGTCGTGGGCACTTGAGATAGAGAAGGTCCGACTCCCCTACAAGCAAACTTTCATTAACAGAGTGGCCGAAACGCACAATTCACAATTTCGCTGCGAAACACACCAATGAACATCCCTGTCCAGAGCGGGGTTAGGAGCGAGGAAAGTCGAAAAGTAAGAGAGCGACTCTCATTTCAATATATTATCGAATCGCTGATCCCTTCTGGAGGTTTGGAATCATGAAGAAACATAAATGCCCCTTTCTTTTTTCCCAATCTCTATCAAACCCGATTTCATCTTGCGACAACGCATGCTCACCTGTCGTGCTGTGCATGCTGCGAGGACGTTGCTGCACTTGCTTCAGAAGTGCCGGGTCGATCGGAGGAGGCGGTCGTACGACTCTCAGCCGGCAGCTGATCCTCATTCACCTGTAAATCGATTGCTTACTATCAGTTCAAATTTCAAGATTTGATTTGAGAAGGAACGAAATCAAATTGCCTCTCCCAGTGGCAATAAGTTGGATTGTTATCAAAAATTCTTCAAATAAAATTTCTGGAACTTCACACATTTTGCAATCTCTTGGCTATAAACTCGATGCGTGTAAGGTTCGGGATGTCACGTCATACAAATCGGCACGTATTGTTTGATAAGAATTCATAGAAAGAAAAAAAAGCTCACTGTTCTGATTCCCATGGACGAATTCGCGATAAGGAGATTGAAGAGAGGGGAAGAGGGGGAGAGAAGTG
The DNA here is from genome assembly GCA_036245785.1 of Pristionchus fissidentatus. Lineage (NCBI taxonomy): Eukaryota > Metazoa > Nematoda > Chromadorea > Rhabditida > Neodiplogasteridae > Pristionchus > Pristionchus fissidentatus. Next base: position 13,529,933 of record BTSY01000002.1, read on the forward strand.
AGGAAAATGGGATGGGAAGAGATAGGGGAGAGGAGGAGAATCAATCGATATGGGAGAGGTCATGGGTAGATCAAGAGGGAGAACAACAAACAACAAGTCGTCCCTTCTTCATTCTGATCCCTTACAAAGCGGAACGATCCAAAATCAACTTATTTTTGTTGTTGTTTTCACTGAAATTTTCCCACTACAATCTTACAAGAGGCCACTATCAAAATTATATTTATTATATAACGTGATGTGTTCTCAGAAAATCATTGGGTTAATGAAATCTCTTTATCTCACTCTCAACTGGACTCAAGAGAAACATACACAGTAAAACTCGTAAACACACTCGGTATACTCTACTAAATCCTATCGAGTGGACTGCAGGGAGGCAGAGACGACTCAACCAATCGATACTAGACTCCTGAGCGGAACAAAGGGGGCGGGACTAGTCGATACGGTACCTTACTTCTTGTCCACGACAATGTTGTACACGGGTCGGCCCTGCAATGCATGAATATTTCCCCTGTCTTTCGATTCCAATTACAAGAAGTCGCTATACTATTCCTGAAGCTGTATTTGCAGCACCAAACCACCAAGTCTTATTTAGGCACGGAGGGGAGCGAAACAAATTTATGTTACCCGAGGGATCCGTACATTTATCGAACATTTCCTTCATTCCAAGAATACTGTGCCCAATGCTTCTACAAGATACAGTAACTCCCCCCCCCACCGTACACTCTGGATATCCCATCTACCGTACCTGCGCATCAGTTCCAGTGGGGACCTTCTTGCCATGGACGAGGAATGGCTGGTTGAGGTCGTGTCTGCAGTTGCTCCATCCCGCTCCGATGCCCACTCCAGAGCCAAGCCAGATGGGGAAGGCGCGGCCCTGCACATCAAACAAATATGATTACACACATGCCCCAGTATAATAGTAGTGATCTTTCTTTGAGTATTGAGACGAGAAGGATTGAATATTATATTTTTTTAAATCTCGTCTCAATACTCGGCCCACGGAGTACGTAGCCTGACAAAAAACAATAGTGCCATAACCATAAATTACGTTTCGTCGATTGCCTTTAATTATCCGTCAAATCTAGCATGAATTTCAACACACCACCGTATGCTCCAAAATCGATAATTCGCACACCTTGAAGAATGCGACGGAGGCGACAATTCCAATGGCGACTCCTCCAGAGATCTTGAGGAGGGAATCGGCGAAGCATCGATCGATCTTCTCTCCCAATTGATCCTCGGCCAGTTTCGGTGCCATTGCCTGATCACAAGGATTACGGTAACGCAAAGTCCAATCAGAGGGAACATCGTAAGCAAATATGGAACCAGACTCGAACTGGCAAGATTCTCACACATTCCATAAATTACAGATACAACATTTATTTATACTCATATTTTTGGAAACCACTGAGTTACGAAATCGTCTACAAAACACGGGCTGATGAATAAAAAGGGGGTAGATCAACGATTAGGGAAAAAACAGTTCTTACCCGCTTAGTATTATTATAACTATACTAATCAGACAATGAAGCTAATTAGATAAATACATGAGGGGAATCGTACATTGAATGTGCACGCAATATCATGCACCATTCATCACTCAATATCCCCCTCTTCTCTCCCTCTCCCATCCGGGAGCCGGTCCACTTCTATAGGCTGCAGCTCCATTTGTGCTTGCCAGATCCTCGTACGACATGGCTCGGCTGCAAACAATATCATTTAGCGATCGAATAGCAATTATATTTTTATGTACCCTCTCCCCCTGATTTTAAAATCGATAATCGGCTCACCCATACGCGTCAGGGGCGGCGCGAGGGGGCGCGGGTGCAGGAGGGGAGGCGTAGCCGGAGGGAGCTCGGCTGCAATTACAGATAATATTATATTTAATATAATTTTAAGGTGCAAAATCGATAATTAACAAACCTCTCCGTAGGCGGTGCAAAGAAGCCGCCTTTGTGAACGTCCTGCAAAGAAATGCAAATATGAGATGCGACAATGGAAAGTGATAATACCGTAACCCACCATCTACTACAAAACTACCGTAATCCTCACCTCCTCGACTCTCTTCTTGTAGTAGGGAACGGAATCGTTGAAGGCGATCTTAGATCGAATTGAGGGGAGAGAAGGAGCGAAGAAACCGCCCGCTGTGGGTGTGGGATCTACAACAAATCTACAAGCAAGAACCCACTTCAATGTTTCTATTTATCTATCGTACGTCACAAGGGCGCGTCAACATTTACATAAATAGAAGAAAAAAAGAAAACAAAACTATCTACTTTTTTCCTACTCACCAATTGGCCGTGGCAGCACGTCAACAGGTCGTGCCAGCATCGGTTTGCGTCTCTCCTGTGGGGGCGGGGCTGCTGCAACTGGCATCGGAGGAGGAGCATTAGCCAGTAGAGGAGTCTTCGCTGCAATCAGAGTATTGACGGTGACCGCACAAGCACATATTTGGAAAAGAACGATACATCTATCCAGATTCATTACTTCGACAACCGATGGTGTATATTTCGCGAAAAAAAAATTTTTTTTTCGTAAGAACTACAGTAAAGGTCGCAAGTGACATTAAACATTCCACCCGCAGTCACTCACCTTTCTTCTCAACGACGACCTTGGCAGATCCGATCAAACGAGCGACAGCGTCCCAACCTGAGAAGGAAAAATAAGTGATGGTCGAAGAAGTTAGGAATAGGAGAGCACTAATGGAACGCAATCAATCCCTTTTCAATACTGAAACTGAAACGCCAAAGTTCCCAGAGGACGAAATACAAGTTCTATAATTCAATTAGGAAATCTTCAGCGTTTTCTTATCAATATTACAAGTTAAAAAAATAGAAATGATTCAGATGGGAAAATATCTCGTCACTATTTTGAACGTTTACGCGGTGTAGTCGTAGACCAAAAAGTTCGTTCCACGGAACAAACCCAGACAGAATTTCGACTTTTTGAGGTGAAATTTCGAAAAAAAAAATGACATCATTTTCGAGTTTTCACCCTAAAACTGTGACAAAACTGTGACAACCTAAACAAAACTGGGGCGGGATGGCCGAGTGGTGTAAGCAACTGCTAGTCATTCGAAGGGTCACGAGTTCGATCCCCGCCCAGGCCAACCAAGCCTTCCATCCACCTCGGGGCGGTAAATTGGTAGCAACTTTGATTGCGAAAGGTAACGTGCCCTAGATGCCTTGGGAAAGCTTGGGTTACGTAATCCCACGTTGCAGCTGGCTTACCGGCTTGCCCCATCTAGCGTGGTAGCTTGCTACTGTAAAATCGCTTGACATGGAACACCTTTTACCCTAAAACTGTCAAATCAGACAGCATTTGGGACTTTTGGAAACATCCGTTTTTGGTCTATGGATGTAGTACGTTTTGGAACTACCGTTCAGTATCCCTCGGCATATTTTTTCCAGGATTCGTATGGTACATGTATAAGAACAATTAGATACTATCATATTTTCGGGTTCCTAACAGGAGTTCCAAATGATCGCCCGTTTAATCGCCGGTATCAATCACTACTCCAATGGTCTCCCCATTCTCTCACCATCATCCTCCAGTGGTTCAACCAGATGGCTCGCGTCGATCTCCGCGGGAGGAGGAACAGGAGAGGGAGCACGAGGTCTCTTCTGATGCTGCACTCTATCGGGAGATCGATCACGGCCAGTCGGAGGACGTCTGCAATCAAGGGATTACATTGATTTAAAAGAAAACAACAATGTCAAATTGAGTCTGTGTACGACTTTAAAAGATTATGTTCAGCTTGAAGCCACATCTCACCTGTCTCTATCACTCATCAGCGGCTTCTCGTAAGCATCTCTCACTCTATCGTCGTATCTCGCACGGTCGTCCGGTCGCTCCGAGCGGTACCTGCACAAATATGGTTTCATACACGCCACAAAACGTATTCTGGATATAGTTTCGATCTCTCCACTTTCGTCGAGTTGGAGTATTTAAAATCAATATTTCAAATGTACCACTGACCTCTCCTCATAATACTCCCTCTCCCTCGCATCGTACTCCCTTCTGGGAGGAGATCGTCCCCTCGACTCATCCGGCAAGCGGCGGTCGTACGGATCCCTTCAATAATATAGTATTGAACACGCAACCAAATATTTCCAAAGGAAAATGCAGTAATTTGTTGTTCGTTAACAATGGTGCAATGTTTAGTAATTATTCTTGAACTGTGTTCGACTAATTAAAATGCATGCCATTCTCAGTGCAAGTTGTATTCATTTCGTGACAATTTTGTAATATTATCATATTGTTGTAATTTAATAAATAAAAAAAAAGTAAAATAATACCGTTCGTCTCTTCTCTGCATCCAATCTAGTCTCTGTTGTTCAATCGGCGGTCCACGATGAGACTCGAGTCTGGGAGGTTCGAGACGAGGTGCGTCCATACGAGGCTCGAGACGACGCGGCGCCCCGTACGCTGGCGCCGGCGCTGCGCCATACGCATACTCAACAGGACGCGCGGCCGCAACGGGCACAACGTACTCTGGCGCACGCATAGACGCCACAGGGGCGCCGTACTCAGAAGGGCGCATGACTGCCACTGGAACAGCGTACTCAAGAGGACGCATGGACTGCGCCGCTGGTGGATAGGAACGCTCATCGATAGGAACCGCGTGACGCGTCGCGTACAAGTCACGCGCTGGAGGCGCCGGCGCTGCGAGAACGGGCGGAACGGGAGCAGGAGGACCAGTAGGAGCACCGCTGTGAACAACAATTTTTTTTTTCCGTTAATGCAATTTAAAATCCGAGAAGACCGTTTCTGCAGGATTCATTCAATACCGTTGCATCGTACTATGTAGTACCGATTGACCACTTTTTTCTTCTTCAAATGACGGACATTATACGTAATATAATCTTAATTTAACCTCATTATTCCATAAATAAATTTCTTACCCAGGTCCATGAACGGCAGTCTTCGTTATCATCACTTTTGCCTTCCACTGCTCGGCCCACGAGGAAGATCCACTATGACTGGATTTCCCGGTTATTTTGTTATCCTTGTCCCGTTTGTAAATTTCCGTTTCATAACACATTCCAACAGAGTTACGATTCAGTTCTATTCTGTATGAAAGATATACTGTTTCACCGAAATAAACTAGAAGAGTCAGTATCTAACTACCTCGAACTTGGATGGTGTTCTCTTGGGTGGTGATCATTGTCTCTAGGAGGTCGCTCAAAAGGTCGTCCTTGCGGTCTTCCGTACAAAGGTCGCCCCGGCAGATGAATCTAATCGAATAGTTTATTGGGAGCTTTTGTAATTTGACTAGAAGTTGAAGATGGTAATGTTAAGAAATGTCCAGGGAAAGGTTTATCTTAAGGCTCCGCAAATAATCACCTCATCGAAAGTAGCGTTGGCTAGGATCTTGAATCCGGAATCATCTTTCTTCTTCTCAACTACCGGACTTTTCTTTCGCTCAACAACTGGACTCTTCTTCCTCTCAAGAAGCGGAATCCTCTTCTTCTCAAGACTCTTTTTCTTCTCCACAGAAGGAGATCTAATTCTCGATTGTCTATCATCGCTCTTTGGTGATTCCTTCATCTCCACCACCTTCTTCTCTTCTACTTTCTTGGGTTCTTCGACCTTTTTTTCTACTTTCTTGGGTTCTTCGATCTTTTCTTCTTTCTTTGGTTCTTCCACAATCACTTCTTCTTCCTCCTCAATGTATTCGTCTTCTTCAATCTCCTCCATATCCTCATTGTTCTCAGGTTCAGGTTCCTCTTTAGACTCGACAGCCTTAGTATCCTTCTTTTCTTCTTTCTCGTGTTTTTCTTCTTCCTTGTGTTCATCCTTCTTTACCTCATTTCGCTTCTTCTGAAAAGAAGTATTGTTTGATTTGTTCCCCCCTTGTTGTTAATTGCGCCTTGATATTATTATTTTCGAAAGAAATTTTCTCTTTTAAGGTATTTAAACATCAATTTGTTTTGTAAACATAAAATCTCCATGGCGAAAAAAATATGGCCAATATATTCAATCATCCGCATTCGATTCGTTAACAGATTGGTTAGTGAACACAATATAATTTCGTTTTGACGAGTCCCGGAGAATTTTAATGACGAAAAAGTTAATACACAATATAACAACGCAGATTGTTTATTAAATATTAAGTATCTAAGGATTATCATATCCGGTTAATGTTGCTCAAACAAAGAAGCGTTTCAGATTAAGTACTTTCTCAGTACAAACTTCATAGATCGAAATAGGATTCAGTTCAAAACAAAAGTATGTTGAACGCTTGAACATTCTGGGATGTGATACTTGCATCTTGTATGCTTGCTCGAAAATATGAGGTGTGATACTTGTCTGTCCTGTTGGGAGCCCTTGTGTGTTGGAAAATATTGTATGAAGTGATGAGAAAATTGGAGTTAGGATTGAAATTCATTGTTTAACGTTTTCTTCACTTGATCCATCAGAGGTAAGGATGGCTAAACGATTGCGGCTATTCGAGGCCGCAATAAGCTCCGCCCACAATTGCATTCCGCAATTCCCTAAGAATTGCGGCAATTGCGGAGCTTATTAGGGAGCTTATTGCGGCCTCGAATAGGAGAGGGGAGGAATTGCATTCCGCATAGGCCGAATAGCCAACACTGATCAGAGATGCGTAGATAAGAACAACCCTTTCGCTGTTCCGAGATTTGGTCCACCTCAACTCATTAAGTGGTCAATCGTGGCCCGTTGTCCAGCCTGTATCTCTTATTCGCCACACCCACCGACCCCAATTTGGAGTATATTCCTCGTTGCTTCTTTGCTCACTGTTGCATCCTTCGCGGATTTATCAAATAGATAAATAATAATAAAAAACAAATTTGTTTGAACCGCTATTCGCCGTTCGTTTAGGTATTTCAGACGGTGCTGTCCTACGGTATTATCTCGGTCCGCGCTTGGTCACCAAAGTTAATGAGGTGAAACAACAGAAAGCTACTCACGTTTTTTTTTGTTTTCGTATGTTTGCCTTATTTTACAAATATGTTCAAATTCAAAATTGAAAAGTGAAAGGATGGAATTATGGGCTATCGATTGAACGCGTACATGCAATTTAACTCTCCCATCTGATAACACCGATATCAGAACCGGAATTAGAGCCGTGAAAAATCTTTTTTTTTGCTCAATTGCCTTCTTCTATACTCGAATATTTTTTGCAAATGTAATCATTGTTGCAATTGCGTAGAGAAAAGCTAACTTTTGAAAATCCAAAAGTCATGGACATATGGAATGCACTTGAAAAAAAACAACAAAGCAAACTGTGTGGGCATAATTGTGTACGTACAAGTAGTACGATTAAATTTTCGTATAATTTTGTAAACGTAATATTTATGAATCAGTTTCTTTATAGTGTTTTATGTATTTCCACTACCGAATATCAAGTGGTATTCTTGCTGTTAAGTAAACAACTTAATTTTGTCACGGAGTAGATCATATGTTTTGTTTGAAAACATAAGCCTTCTTCAATTCATTATTGCATATTCCAAATAGCTGTTTAGATAGTATGACGAAAATGTTGGACGAAATGTGATAGCGGAAAGTTCGCAGCACGGTCACAAAATCCGGCAAAATTTTAAAGCACACGCACACTCATAATCTAAATAACTACCTCTCCATTCTCCTTTCCCTTCACTTCTTTCGACTCGGTCTTGATCCTGTGGTCCTTATCGGTCTTCACCTCTTTCCTAAATCAAAATTATACAGATCAATATTTTTAACACCTGTGAAATTTGATTAAAATTGCATAGTTAAAGAAGCCTGAGCCATAACCTGAGGTTATACTTGAATTTAAGTAATTTCAGGCCGTCCGGTAAAATTTCACAGGTTTAAAAAAATCCCTTTCTCACCTGTCATCTCTCTTCCTGTCTCTACTTCTGCTCCTCTCTCTTCTCCTATCTCTATCATCACGAGTTCTTCTCTCCCTTTCATCCCTCCTATCCGGCTCATATCGTGGTCGTTCCCGTTCCCTGTCGCGACCTCGATCATCACGACGAGGAGGCGATCGCTCATCCTGCAAAGATATAATGATGATGATGATAATAATAATAATAATAATAATAATAATAAATGTACTCATGTTCATCGTTCTAAACTAAAAAAAAAGATAAATGGAAGTAAAAGATACCCGAAAAGGACGTCGACGATCATCGGACGGGTAGTCACGAGGATGAGCGAACGCCGCAGTGTTGTAACCACTGACAATTGTAATATTCACTTTAGTAGTATGATTTCAAGAATCGTTTAATTATTGTATAAACTTTACCGATCGCGAGGAGAGCGGGCAGAAGCGGCGCGCCACGAGTCGTGGTTGGCGTAGGCTCCGAAGAACGTCTGAAAACAGTTAGCTAATTATAAAATTAGAATTTATGGGCAAAAGCATGCCTCTCGGCCCGTATCGATCGGCTGCGGCTCGGGGCGCCACGAGGAGGGGTACGGAGCAGGCTCTCCTGGAATTAATAAAAATTGTAAATTTAAAAAAAAATTAATAATTTTACGTGAGCTGTTAGGACAAGAACTCACTCAGTTCGTAGGACCTGGGTTGCTCAGCGGGAACGTAATAGGCGGGAGGAGAACGTGCACGCGCAGGCGCCATCTGCATCATGGGCACCATGGCTGGCTCGGGGTACGGAGCCGGAGCATACTGAACCGGGGCCAAAGCGTATCCATTGACGGGGGCGGGAGCAGCGTAATATGCACTTCGAGGAGGGGAAGGTCCTTCAAAACAATTGAAACCCCGTTGATGGAAGACAAATCGATACCTCTCGCGTATGGATCGTCGTAGCGACGATCGACGTCGTAAACAGGTTGAGGTGCTGAAATACAATTCAATAATGTACAATGTATTGGTGATGCTAGAACATTGAAGAAGGTTAATGAAATAAAGAAATACCTTGTTGGAACGCTCCAAAGTCTGGTCGGGCCGGCTGAGCTGGAGCTGGTTGTGGTTGTTGTACATTGAAAAACCCGAACTGAGACATCTGTCTAAAATTGCAACTACAAGTTGACACTCAGCGATTAATAGTTTCATAAATATTTACAAAACAAAACGCGTCGAAGTAAGCGTAATCATTCGCTGTGGATGCGCCAAGCAGGAATCATCCGCGTCAAGCAGTCTTTTGCGCAACGTAGGTGCATGAGAACCAAAAATTCGCAAAACGAATTTTGACATTATTTTAATTATTTTTGGACTTATTCCTCCTCACGACTTAGTGAAGCTAAACTATGGAATGTAATTGTAAAAAATAGGAACGAATCTTCCGAGGAATATCTCTACGAAGTTATAAAACTAGTTATTGATGCGGCACAGTAACCTTTGTTAGCACTGTGCGGCCAGCTGTGCTGTTTCGGGCTTACAACTTTGTTTTCATGTTATTTTTTATCTGTTTGTTGCTCGACTTGTAATGTTAATTGACATATATTATAGATGGCGGAGGCTGCAGCACCTCCTATTGCTGTCGTGAACGACGGGGCGGCTCCTGCAGCCGACAAAACCGCCGCCAAGATGATCGACCCCGTTGACAAGTATGCAGCACTTCTGGTCAGAGTGAGTTTCTTGCGTTGTCCGGTGTCATTTACGAAAAGAATTAAGCCACTCGACCTTGTAGTCTAGTAAATTACTGCGTGTCAGATAAAAAAAGCTAGTCAACGTAGACTACAAGGTCGAGTGGCTTAATTCTTTTCGTAAATGATATGCTTATTGGGTCATGACAAACTGAGCTCTCAAGATATCAGTGAGATCAATATGCTTGGATGGACATTATATTTTTGTGCAGGGAACAATCGTCGGCATGGGTCTTCTCGGCACGGCACTCTTCCTGCGTAACTCTCGCATCGTGAGTATTTTTCTAGGTCTCGAACATTGTGTGTGCGTCCCTGCAATATCGTTGCGAAATAGTGATTATTTTCTTCTTTCAGTTCGCCAAGTTTGAGAGCGCCAGCCAGATTCCTAAGGAGTTCATCCGCAAGGAACTCGAGCTTAAGGGAAGGGTGAGATCATCGTTCATTTGAATTCGGATTACGGTAGCTACCTCGCACATCGTTAGCATTGAAACAAAAGAGTGTGGTTTTTGTTTTAAAAAAAATTAAATATTAGATCCGCGAGGTGCTTCCGTCGGGAGAACTTCGTATCGAGCACGAGCCCATCATCCGTCTCCCTCGACTTCTCCCCAAGAAGAAGAACGCCAAGGTTCGTATGTTCTGCAAAAATGAAACATTTGTTATGCTAATAAGATGTATCATGAAAACATTGTGAAAGGATGTTCTGCTGGCTGCATTTCTTCTCGTAAAAGACGATAATCCGTCCTTCCAGGTGGGTCTTCTCACTCTCCGTCTCGCAGGTCTCGATATCTCCAAGGCAGGACAGACTTACATCGCCAGGGATTTGAGGTAAGATATGAATCGATTAAGGAGCCATGTCCCCACTCGAAAAGTGTGTAAGTTTAATTTTCATGCAAGTACAATCATGTTATTTCTAATGCCCTATCGTACTCTGCTGATTGGCGAACAAACACATTGGATTCTAAACGCTCGAATCAAAACTCTTAATCTTATTTTTATGCGTTAAATGATATGCATAATTATGTTATTGTTAATGGCTTTGCAGATTGGCTAACAAGCCGGTGACGTTCACTGTCATCAAGGCAGCCGAGGCAGTTGAGAACGGACTCGATGCTGACGTCACCATCAAGAAGGTCGGTTCCATGCTCGGTAATATCACATATTCGACCAGAAATAACGATGTATTTGGAGTGCAAACTCGTCATAAAATCGACCAAACTGGCCAGATCTACACTAAAAGTATTTTAAAACGTATCCAATATTTGATGAACTTTTGCTAATTTCAACATACTGCGTTTCTTTTCGTATGAGGCTTAAAGCTATTTGGTTGAAAAAAGCGGACTTGCATTTATGGGCGAAATGTATTTTTAAAATGTCAGTTTTCACGGCCACATCAATTTGAGGTTTCGCGGAAAGCTTAAGGCAAATGAGAAAAAAAACATTCTTGATATTTGTATCTGCTAGAGTACATTTTAAAATATAATATCATCGTCTTATCAGACCACCTTTGGCGAATATACGTAATGCAATAATAATATTGCTGTCTTGCAGAATATGTTCACTCGTACGAATCTCAACGTGGATCTCGTTCGTCGTGGATACGCGAGAGTGCCCGCACCCGAGCATCCCAGTCATCTCAAGGTAAGTGAAAAGGAGTCTATTTATAAATGATGAAATACTATCATATTCTCATACGAATCGTAATCTTCGAGAACTCATCGGTTGTGAAAGTTTTCGTAATGTACGTGACTGAAACCTTAATAAAGTGGTATAAAGTGGTACAAAAAGTTTGAGCGGGACACACAATTACAGAAGTTCCTTGTTAGCGTATGTTGATATTTTTTTCTCCATTCTTCGGATCTCATTTAATATACACTACTGAGAAACATGTATCCATATTATAATTTAAGGCTCTGCAGTCGGTTCCCGCCTACTCTCGGCTCATTCAGAAGCTGCTCATGAGCGAGAAGGTATTTTTGAAAAGACAAAGGCTTGCAGTAGTAGTGTAGTCTTTCTCAATTCGTTTTTGATATGATCGTGAAGCGTTAATCTGATTGGAAAAATGTGACAGCGTATCGTAGGCACTGCGAAATGCGAAAAATCTTTGGGATGTGTTAATCAATTCGAAGTGCGAACCGATTAACTCATCCCAAAGCTTTTTGTTTGGGGCATCCTCGTATTTAAACGTTAATTTGAGCTTAGTTTTGTATTCCAACGTTGCATAGTGATGGCGTAATCCCCTTCTGCAGGTTGCGGATCGTCGTGGAGTGGGTGTGTGGGAGCGTGACACGTGGGTGGAGACGATGCAGAGTTATCCATCGGCCATGGGAGGAATGATCAGAGCGAATCCAGTCACCAAGTTTGTCGTGAGTTTTATTGATTGATTTCCTGCGCCCTGAGGCCATAGATTTGAAACTACACGAAACATAATGAGCGGTTGAAAATCGTTGATTCAATGTTATCCGAAGCGTAATCGCTTTTGCGTTTTGACAGCGCAAGTTGAATGCATTGTGAAGCTGAAACTCACCGTGCAATTTTCGGGAATTCTTTTTTAGAAGAATTTTTTAATCCAAAAAAACTGGATCAGAATCCTTACATTTTGTATCGTTATCAATGCTCTTTGAATCAAGAAACGGACCAGTGGTTTCATCTCACTTCTCCTTCATTTCAGGTGCTGCTCTTCAACGTGACGAAGGATATGACTCTGCAGGGAGTCAAGCTCACCCAGCAGATGTGGACGCTGATCGTTGCCACTTGTGCCATGGTCAGAGTAGTCATATAACAAAATTAACAAAGCTCATCGGAGATAATAAAATATTCCGCTGATAAAACAGTACGAGGCGAGAGAGCGCGTGAAACAAGATAGGTACCGAGATATAGAAGGAAATCACACATGCCAGTACATTGAAAAATGAACATATCATTTTAAACTTATAATAATTGGTCTCACGTTTTCTTATCTCTCTATCTTTAAAAAAAAACTTTTTATTTTCGACTTAGTGAGGTGAATTTGTGTAAAACAATGATTATAACCGTCAGCATCCATTTTGTGACATCATGTGCACTCTCTGTCCCTTTTAATTCTCTCTCACGTGAACCGAGTCATGACAATAACAATGCCGCATTGTGCTGGTCTCAAAAGGGTGTTTTTGTCCTCTGTCGATATTGGCTTCTTTCACTCTCTTCTCTTTCCAGATTGCCTCTGGCTACCGTCGATTCGCAGCGGGAGTCGACCGTCTCAGCGGCGCCTACGACCGAGTCAAGCAGCGACTCAAGTGAGCTGCAGCTGCTGCAGCTCGACCTGCTGCAGATGCTGCACGCAGCAGGTCGACAGGCACTCACTGTGTTTAGCGACCACTGGACCCCGCCCACTCACTGTGAGTGCCGCCCCCAGTATAGTAGATATCTAGGAGGTTGTGCATCCCCCCACTAGGCTTGTCGAATATCGTCATCCCTACCCAATACTGACCTCTAGGCCGCAAGTAGTTTGTTCGTTTTCTCTTGTCTCGGTAATTGTAAGGTTTCCATACGCGTTAGCCCCTCTGCCCATCTATTTACCCCTCCCTTCCCTCGTCTCTAGGCATAGATGCGCCGAGTTTTCCTCCCGCGGTCCCTTTTGTTTCTCAGAGTTTGAAAACGCGTTTCGAGCCTCTTCTGCTGTCTAAGGATTGTCCTCTGGTAACGTCCCTCTCACTCAGACGTCGTCTCCCTCTTCCATCCTCTCCTCTAATTTTGTCTCTAGTGACTCACACCACATTATCCCCCTCTTGCAAATCAGTCTCCTTTTTCGTATGATTGCCCCAAATTAGATGTGTAGTACGTCCCGATTTAGACGCGAAGACCTGCAGATCCTCTCCCATTCATCATAAGAGACGTTACTAGTCGTATTCATAGTATGGCCCCCAAATGTATGCAAAGTATATTGTTAGTAGTCGAACCCTTTCTTTATATTATAAAAAAAGTTCCCTGTGAATCTCCCTCATCGGTTTTATCGATTGATTTCGTCTCGAGCTGTACAGTAATCCAACCGGTATCACAGTGCTCAATTATTCATTGATTGATCTGCCGTTATCCGGTCCACTGAGTAACGTCAGAGTCTGCATAAACCGTGAGTGGGAGTAATTTGTTGTCGTTATTGTGTGCTTTGTGTGTCCGTCGTGTCGTATTCGTCGACCTACCGTATCTCACTGTATTCACCACACTTCACGCGCACTGCGTCCTATCGTAATATTGCTTTCTGCTATCATAACATCGTCTCGGGGGGTAGACGAAGCGCTAATTTAAAATGCAACGATGTCACCGCTTGTAGGCGTACATACGTGAAAGAATTGTAGGCGACTGTGGTATGAGAGGGTAGAGCCTTTTTTTCTTTCACGGGGGCTCAAATTTTCGTACAAAACAAATTAACATGAAAAAAAGTATTTGCCGGAACGCTTGAATTTCTTTGTTCGCTACGGTATTAATATGAAACTTGTGGATTGCCTGCGGCATTATATTATGTGAATTTGATTCTCGGGACCACCTTTCTATCCGATTTTGAGCTCCCGTGTATTTACTTTCTAAGAGCTGTGTGAAAATGTCGAGAGAAATTCGCTCTTCTCAGCTTGAAAGGTCTACGTCAAATTGAATTTGGAAGTGGACCCTTTACATTTCAGAAAAGTTCGCTAGAAACCTCATGTGCAATAGTAGCTACTTCTTTTGAATATGATGCTATATTATCGATTACAATCTAGCAATTCACTTGATCTCTACTCTCCCCACTCTAGTGCCAATCGTTTTCTGTCTACATTTGTGTGTGTTCAGCGCGCTTCTCTATAACTCTCCTCATTACACATACTATATCATCTCTTCGTGTTTATCCCGTCTCTCTCCGATCACTTCTTCCCTCTCCCCTCATCGTCTGCTTCTCTGCCCTCCTCTCCACTCCGTGATGCTCTCTCACCATTCTGCGCATTTTCTCTTCCGGGGGCGAATTAAGGAACGCTAGATACCGCATTATTCCAGCCAAGACTACATGTGTATACAGAAAGGGAGTTTCGAGTGAGAGAACGTGTAATTGGAGAGGGACTCTCACTTTTGCGCGCTTTCTCGCCATGACCCCTTTCAGGGGGTTTGGAATCACTTAGTATTAGAGTGGCTTAAGGGCGTCATTAGTAAGAGTTCCGCACGAATTCACAACCCCCCCCCCCTCTTGATCTCGACCCCACCTGTGATCGCATATTCGCAGTGGCTTCGGTTGGAGAGCTGGTCAATTGGTCTTTTTACACACTTTTGTTTTTCTCCTTGTTCCCGTCGTTTTCATGATTCATCGGCCCAACTTGATCTTGACATTTTAAGAGATTTTGCTCCCGTCTACCGTAATCCGTAATCGATACCATATTCCACACGCGTACCAGTTGGCCCGTGGGCAGTCTGGCGCATATAGTGTGCCTGTCACATCTCCGCTTCGTCAACCCATCAAAAGAAGCCTCTCTCTGTCTCTCAATCTCTCACCCTCAGTCTCACTCTCGCTCCCTCTTCTTCCTCTTCCCTCTCTTTATCTCTGCCTCACTTCTGTTGTGTTTCTCTCGCTGTTTCTGATTGGACTCTCAGATTTCGTTGAAATGGCGAGCTGTTTTGATGATACCCGGGGATTCCCGTGATGTTTCTCACGGAATTTTAAATATATAGTTTGTACCAACTGAAGTAAATGAAAACATAAATAGTAGGTGCTTTGGAGTTTGCCTCATGAATTTGATCTGGCAGTTTGAGCAGAATGTCGTGTCTCAGGCAGGGATTCCACAGACATTGCGTTTTGGCCTGTATATACAAATAATGAAATCAAAAAGCAGCAGTTTTCGAGTTTGTGTTATGAATTTAGTCTGGTGGTTTGCGCGGAACACCGTGTCTCGATCTTATCTGCGATAGTTAGCGGCGGCGGTTCAAAGGGGGAGAAAGAGAGGAGATCTGGATCGGATGATTTGACTTCGCCGGTCTCTGAAGAGGCGGTAAAAACCACTTGAAGGGTCAAGATATAGAGAGGGGAAGAGAGAGAGATTTGAGAAGAGAAAGAGAGAGAGAGAGAGAGAGAGAGAGAGAGAGAGAGAGAGAGAGAGAGAGAGAGAGAGAGAGAGAGAGAGAGAGAGAGAGAGAGAGAGAGAGAGAGAGAGAGAGAGAGAGAGAGAGGGAGAGACTGTTTGATTGGGGAACGGCAGAATGAGAAAACATCGATGGGGCGAAAGATTGATTGATAGTTGATGACACACACCTGCGCACTGTTTTCCGTATAGCGACCGGGCACTTTCTGGCATTTATGTCAGTCATAGACTGTTTATCCGTATTATCAGAGTGGCTCAGCTGTTATCATGCTGATAACCCGTCTGTAGTTGGTAGTTGTTGTCATTTTATTCCGAGCACTCCCATAGCAAGGCAATATATATGGCCTAGAGTCTATGTTAATTGGAGCTGACAATGTGGGTGCGAAAACAGTAGGTCAATGAGCGATGGTCTCCCACGACGTCAATTTCACAACTTCCCCCGAATATAGTTGTGTCAGGCAATATTATCCGGGACGCTACTGGCCAGCGCTGGATAGGACATAATTTTACATAACTCGTAAAATTATATGGGATTATCTCTCTTTCTCCCCACACTCCCTCTCTATGCTCTTGCCAAGAATGGAAGTAGTAGCCTGCGAGTGTGCTGTTTATGTTCCTCGCCATGATTACTATCCCCTCTCTTCCCTCCCCCACTCATTCTCTTCTTTCCGTTGACGAGGTTTGGCACGTCGTTCCGTTTTTTTCACTCGTGCTTCCTTCTAGGAAATGTACAAGTAGGGGGAGCTGGAAGTGGTTCTAAGGGGTGGTAGGACGGTTTGGAACTTCCGGTTAGGAACCCGACAAAATAGTTCCTAGGAATTGTTTGGGTTATGCTTCAAAACACGTTTATTGTCGGTTTTCCTAAACGGCAATTCCAAACGCACCACCACCTTGACAAGCCATGTGGCTCGTATATCTTGACTGGAACTTAGGGATGAAGAATACACGGTAGGGATGGACGACGGTATATGCCATTTTTCAATTTCTGTGAAAAATACTTGTAGCGGAAAAGAAATTGATGTGGTAGGGTAGTAAGCGGGTGTCTCCCTTCCCATTCCGCACATAAGCCTAACCATTCGTGATTTCCTCTCCTGTTTTTGCGTTGGTGACCGCTCTCCTGTTTCGCTAATCGTTCAGTGAGAGAAAGTGAAAAAGAGTCGAGGAGGCGTTTAGCAGAAGAATTGCGTCGAACAAATGCGCTATTTTCTCATTTTCATTCCTCCAATTATTTTCTCTAATGCTGAATTCATTTATCAGTAAACAGTTTCTCCACTTTGCACAGTCGCTAGTGCATCGGCCGGTTGAGAGAGTTTGCGAAATGCGAAATCGAAATGCGAAAAAATGGTAAAATGAATACATCATAGGAATTGGTAGATCTTCTCCACAATCAGTCCTCTCTATCTCCCTCTATCAACTCTCGTATATTTGTCATTGACCTTCGTTCGATTCTGCCCCGTCCCTTGCGAGTGTGTGATGATGGATTTGGGCCGATGTTGACAGTCACTCGCCCCCGTTTTTCTCCATTTTCCCCTCTCTCGGTGCACTGGCAAAAGAATCAATGTACTTACTTACTTAGATGGCTTTAGTTAGAAAATCCATCTTCATCGGCAGTTGTCGCGTGGATAATAATCTCAATTTCTATATCGCGAGCTCACGTAGTCCAACGCATCTTGTAATTGTATATTTCGTAATTTCGCGTTACTACTGCTCTGAGAAGTTATGTGATAATGATAACTAGCGGGTGAGCGTGGCTACCACACTTTTCACTCAATACCCACACTCCCAGACCGATTCTCGTTTCAATTTGCGCGTATCAGTTTTTGCGATCTCATTGTCACAGTAATGTGATTTCGTATTGCATCCACGAATTGTTCTGTCTATGATCTGATTACAGTAATCAGATTGCTGGTTGTACTGTATTAGATGCATATCGGTGAGGCTATAAACACATTGATTCCATCTCTTCCTTCACACTGAGATGTTCTTGGTAGCGAGGGGAACCGGAAATAGTTAGAGAGTAGTAATGGCCTCCCGAGATTTGGAGATGGTTGGTTGATGCTGTTGCATTAGGATTCATATTTTAGAAATGATTCGCTCATAATTAAGTTGACGAAATCACATAACTTTTTTTGGAAATCGAATTACAAGTCATTTCGCAGTGCAAAATCTTCCTGATTATCACGTAATGCACTGACTATTTTATACTTCCTTGTTCGATTTGCGTTTCATTTTCCCGAGTTGCCGTTCTCTGGATTGTAGATTTCGGAGCATGCATGGGTTCTCTACTTTTGCCCCGAGGCGTTTTGTTTGTATATTGAAGTGGATGATGAGTTCTAGAGAAAGAGAGAAAACTAGAGAGATTTCCTCCTTCTCAAGTTCTAATTCGCATCGCGTCCAACAAAGTTCCGTATTTTCCGAGTTGAGTGAGTTAACTTTGATTCATTCGACTAATTGCGTCTCATCATCATCATAGAGCAAGTGGGGTTATCGCAGTGATTTTGTGCTGAAATTTCTGAAATCGAAGCGAAAAAAATGGTTAGATGCATGAAACATTCTGAAAGCTTCGTTTGCCGAAATGATAAGTAGGCCATGCTGTGCGTATCCTCACCTGCGAGTACCTATTTGATTTATACTCATCATGTCCGGATCTTCTCTCTTTTCTCACCTGGGTGGTATTCCCCCCTTCCCTCTCCCCATTGAATGCGATTGCATGCAAGTTTGTGTATGCCACGTTGTGGTCACTCTCTTCTCACTCTCCATTTCTCTCCCCACTCGATAGGTTTACGCCATCTAATGGGGCAACGTCAATTTGATGTCGCCCCGTCGTGATACCCACGTGATTCCGTGTCTCAAATCATATTTATTGTAGATGATAATTTCTCCAGATGATTAATACTTGCCATCAAAGATGGAAAGCCAATTTCTCGAATCTTTCACTTAGGTTCCTGGTGTAGTTATCGGATATGAATAATTGCTGCGTGAATAAGTCGCCGTATTTCCTGTGTAACAACCATACATGGGCAGCAGGGGGCAGGGACACTGTGCGAATGTGGGCTGGGACTTTTCGGGGCTCTGTGCAAAAGAAAAATAGTGAAAAAGTAGAGCTCATTTCATTGATTTAAAAAAATACGGCTCGGGAGCTGCGTGCAAACGCAGTAGGCGATCGGGGGCTAGCTGCAAAAGGCCTCGGATAAGTGCTGCCCACGTATGGTAACAACAACTACATTCGAGTGGGAATTATTGCCCGTAGTTGTTGTATGTCACCTCCTCGTATTTGGGTTATTTGTGTGTAGAGTGAACAGTGAGTGTTCGTCTCTCTGCGCACTGATTACCCTGTGTATCTAGCGAAGCAAATATGCAAAATAAATCAACCGTACTGATCGGGGAGGTGAAATAACAAGAGTGCAGACAGTTGCACCCGAGTAGTGAAAGTGATAGATCACGTTCCAGTCGCATGATTCCAAGCCTACAGACGAGAGAGTGTGCGAAAGTGAGAGAGACCCTCTTGATTTCACACGCTCTCTCACTCCATACCTTTTCTGTAGGTTGGCTGGCCTGTGTAATGATGTGCAGTCGTCTTTTATTGTTTATTACTCGAGCGCGACTATTGGAAGACAGGTAATTTCGGATGTTTTCCACCAGATTTCTCGAGTATTCCAGAGCGAGGAACAGCAGCCGTTCAGATAGAAGTGATCTCTGATGCGCTCAGAGGCAGGCGGAATTGCGTTTCACGCGCTTTCCCAGTTCAAAAGGATCGTTTTCTCTGTTAGCATTGCCCTTTCCGCGCTTACGTCATCACTAGGCAATCAGACATTACATCCGCCGGTGTCGTCTCGATTTGTTGGTCGTTTCGCTCGTCGATTAGAGTTCTTCTCCTTTGATGCAACCGCCGGTCTGATTGGCTTGATCTGACGACGAGCAGCCTAGGTTAGATTGATGGAGGTCACTCGGCTCGATCTTTCCAGCTTTTCCATCTCTTACTCTCTACGCTCTCTTCCATTCGCCCACTATCTCGTCTTCTCTCTCTTTCTCTCACTCTCGATTTCGCTTGATCCCGAATGAATCGTGAGTGAAATCTGGCCGACCCGACTCTGCTCTCTCTCCAAGTTTCATCCCGTTTCTACAGTGATCTCTCTCCGTTTCCCCATTGCCTGTTGGTTCTCTGTTTCTCTCTCTTCTCATTTATCTCTCTCTCAATCTCTATCTCGGATAATTATCTCTTCGCTATATATCGAGAAACGGTTCACGCCTGGTGATCATAATTGTGTTGACATCATCATATCATACGGGAGAGGAGATTGATAGTCTTGCATCTTTGCCCCTGAGGCGTAGAAGGGTGTCATTTCTCGTTTCACACTCTCATCCAGTTTTCTTCTCGCCGCTCTCTCGTTGAAAGCCGTCCGCAGAACTTGCAGCAGCGACCGCCAATCGTGAACTGACGTTTTCTCCTTGTGGTGGTTCGGTAATCTGACTTCTTTTCCAATTTATACTGTAAGGGGACTATTCTGCTGCTTTTTGTGGACAACGCCACTTCCACTCTCACTTTTGATAGAATGGGTTTCTGCGAACAGTTCTATTCACTTGGAATGAACGAGTTAGGAGAGAAAAAGGGAAGGACAGGGAGAGAGGAACACTCTTGATTCATTAGCATCATTAGGGAGAAAGGGCGGAAAGTTATGGGAAGCAATTGTTATGGGAGGTAGTAGGCCACTCTGAGTCGGTTTGAGTCTTTTGACGTTTCATGCAGTGTGTAAAGTGCCGCGTTTTACGGGAATTTAACGGGATGTCGTGATTACGGACCCCATGAGTGGTGCCTCGATATCGCGTTGGCTAATGATCGGGTAGTATGGGGAGATGGATGGAGAGAACCGTCCGATTGGGGAAGGAGAGGGAGAGAGATAGAGGAGAAAAAGGAGAGATGGGAGAGAGGGACACTACTATTATACGTACTTGTTCCACTCAGAGCGCGCGTTCGTATGGGAGAGATGGCTATTTTGGTTCACTGACCTACCTAGTCGATGAGTTATTGGCTATACTACCCTTGATCGCAGGAGTTGTGTCATCATGCCGGTTATTTGTCATTGTACTTTCGCAATTTGTCCGCTTTGATTAGTAATGCAGTGTGGTGTCCAATGAGAGTTCAAGCCCTGACGTGGATCTATAGTTGGACGAGGAGGGTTTAGCATCTCATTGACTGCACGTTTTCTCCGTTCTATCAATATTCTCACTATCATTCATATTTCATCCATAATTTTTGTCTTTGTCGCTGTGGTTTAGTGTGATAGTGACTAGTTTTTGCCCTCTTTTTCTGAACCGGGCTACTCGCATTCCTCTACCCTCGTCTCTCCTTACTATTTGCTCTTCTTCTTTCTGTCGTTCTCTCTCTCTCTCTCTCCGTTCTTCCGGATGATTATCAGTCTATCAGTCAGTCAGCTGTTGTGTTCTCCCCTCCCATCGCACACCTCACACGAACCAAACTGATACCGAGTACTGGTAGACCATAGATAGACTAGAGTGTAGCCAGCAACCGTCCACTTTTTGCCGCAAAACCACCCGATTTCGATCCTAGCCGTCGCAGTTTTGGATCAGATCCTCTATTTGTTTGGTCAAATTCACCAGGTTTTATAACTGACCTTCCCGCTTTTAACCTACCAGCAACAGCCCTTGCCCATCTATGTGAGTACACGTATACCCATAGACGGAAAGGTGGCCGAACCAGACAGTCTTTTTGGAGTTTCCGGGTCCGTAAAACACGAAAGCAATCAAAATTTTCTTTCCTTCGAATAGCAACCCGGAAATAAAGTCGCAATTCTATTTTCCGGTCGGACTCGCTTAAACCAAGCCGGTTTCACTCGAATTTTGACATACGGTATACCTTCATCTTTATTATAGTAATTGGTTAATGAGTAAGGTGATATCGATGTGTAGTGCGCGGCGAGTGGGTGTTGACATCATTCACCTTTTGATGAGAACAGTGATCGTCCAATGAATCATTCCGGATACAGTGTGTTATTTGCACACACAGACTACCACGTATATGTCACAAGTCTAGCAAGAAACAAGTCACTTGCCACTATCTCATCTCTATTTCCTAGAAATCTCGGGTACGATTGCCCCGGTGAGAATGTGTTTCACAGCGCCTCTTTCTTTGATGCCCATAAGAGTTTCTCACCCAGTCCAAGTGTGTTTGTCGTGCGTGTCTCAGAGATTCCCACGCTGTCTCGGATAGCTAGAAGGCCCAGGGTAGAAGTATCGAAGATTGGGCTCTATCTCTTGTTGATACTAGCCCAAATCGTCGGCCTTTGATCTTGTTTCGTTGTTTGTGGCAGTGTGTTCGGTAGATTAGAAACCCCGCTTTTGATTGGTGGGATTAGGGAAGTGAGTGTTGACAACATGGCGGTGTGATTTTCACTGATGGAAAAGGTCGATGCACGGCTTCTTTCCCGGGGATGTAATGTGATAATTGAGGGGATTAGAGGAAGAACGATTGCGTCACTGATAGGCAATCACGTGGTTGTCTGTTCAGACGCTGGTTATTAGTCTGCGAGAGATAATGATTGTGATAGGCTTAGAGGGGGATGAGTCAGATGTTATGCACGCCTCTGTGGTTCCTCCCTGCTATTAGCTGACGTTTTGTGATGTTTCTTTCGAGAGTATCGGCTATCTGAGAAGTGGGGAAGGGAGTAGATCGAAGTGCGAGTGGACATCTGTTTTGAGGAAGAATAATGAGGGTGGTTCTCGAGATTCTCGCCTACACTCGTATTATGTTTGGATGTCTGCGCTCATTTTCAATAGCATATTCAGAATCCCTCCCCCACGTTGTCATTACGCATTCTGTGTTGTGGTTTCTCTTCTTTTTCGCCATTTTTCTGTTTCTTGGATACAAACCCCCGCTGCGATAGCTCAGTTTTGAATGAGCTAGCAAGCGAGAAGACGGCGTATTGACGTGTGCCATTTACCCCCAATATTCGAACTCCTTTCCTTGCCAAGCGGGGTTTCCCCTCTCTTCGTCTCCTCCTTCATTTTGTTGAGGCGCTGATTCAACGCTAATCCTCCCCCCCTCCTCCTCCTTCTCCCTTCATACGCCTTCCCGTTCTTATTTTTTCTCCACTGCACTCTCCTACTCTGACTCTCTGCGCACTCTCTGCTATCAATGTTCTTTCGTCATTTGATATCTATACTGATATTCCTGTGACTCGCGATACCTCTCACATTTGCGCTTCAGATGAGCGAGAAGTGGAGTAATTGTGGCGTGAATCCTTGATGTAGAGATTTCGTGTCCTATCATTGCCGCTATTTGTGTGTTACCGTAACCCCCGTATTCCTCGCAGGACGCACACCTGCTACCGCCCGCTCGTCCGTCGTCGTTGTCGTGTGACCACGCACACACAGGCGTGGTGGTGTGGTGCGTGCGTACTTGACGGGCGACTATTCCGAATCGTCGCACTGTGAAAAAGTTGTGTGGAGTGAAAGAAGGTGAGAAATGTGCTACAGGCGGATTCGGGGTGCATGAAGCGCATATAATTGATGATCACCTGGTCATAACGATACATGACCCGAAGTCGATGATTCATTACTCACAAACCCAATCGTTTAATTCAGACTAGGATGAGTTCGGCAGAGTTCTACCTCGATGGGCCACCAGGAGAGAAAGCGAAGGAGAGAGGTAGGTCATGATGATACACCCTTGCGTTGTACGATTATTAAATAATATTAATGTTGATAAATGGGCTAGTAGAACGGCAGTTAGCCGTGATAGAATGTTGTATGAGCAGAAAGGTATGAACATTACCGTATCCATAGTTCAATTAGGTTATCGCTAGCGAGGATAGGCACTTCTGCATGGCGTCCAGACCATGTCGGCAGACGAAATATCCGTATGTTTCATGTATTTTGACCTCTTTTTTTGACAAATTTTATCGAAATTATGCAATATGCACTTCGGCACGTGATTTTAGGCATTTCTGCACGAAATACCTGCGAGAAACCCATTTGACCTATAACCGTATCCCAGTGCGCTCTTATAGGAAGTGTGGTAGCAATCGGCACTAGAATACTGTAGAAGTAGTGCTAAATGATCAAAGATCAGCAATTGATTCCCTAAAATAAATAAATATTTGCAGCAGTGACTCCGCAGCCGCCGCAGGAGACGCCGAGAGCAGCGAGAATTGGAGGAGGAGGAATGAGAGAGGGCGGAGGAAGGAGGAGCAATCGGTAGGAGATATCTTTATTATTTATTTACATATTATTCGCCGATATTGTGAGCCAACATTCAGAAAAAATGAGGAATACTGGAAAATGGATAAAAGATATAGATAAAAAGGGCTAGGTTGAAATTTCTAGGTTGAATTAAAATTAAAACAAAAAAAATTAGTTCTTCAAATGCTACACCCATAGGTGAATTCATGCATCAATGCATGCATTAGCCTCCCATGATATGGAATGAACTGTTAAATAGAACGAAGGCTAAGCACGAGGACGTTGATTAAAGTAATTGGTTGAATAGTGGTATAAATATTGTAAATCAATACTTTTCTATTTCATCACGTGTTTCATTGTAATAACATGGCGTATTGATGATGCAATCTGAGCCCTTTCCAGTTTCCCCCTCGAGCGACAGTATGCAGAGAGTGGGAAGTCGACGCCTGAGAGGAGAAGCAGTGAGACGGGAGATGAATTGGCAGCCATTCTGGGAAGGAGAAGGTACGGTAGCAGTTATTGATTATCGGTCGTGAACGAGTTTATGTAAATGACAGAATGACAATATTTATTTATTCAAGGATTACTGTAGCCGAGTGTGTTAGTAACATTTTTTTACACTACTACTTACAAGGGCACGTCGCGAAGTGACCGTGGAGTTTCTGAAAACGCTGAAAATGCCAAAGTTGGAACTCATTTGGGTACCTCATTTCAATTGTCAAAAGTTGCTAAGGACCCCTGGCGACCCCAAAAAATCGATAAATAGTTTGCGCAAAATCTTTCGGCTGCCTCTTGATCTCTTCTCCAGCTGTCCTCCCTAATTGCCTTGGTGGTCGAGTGGATAAGAGCTTCGACTATTACAAATTTACGAGCGCTCATCAGAAATAATAAAACGTTCCGTTGATAATCCGTGCTAAACAACAGATACGGCTGCGAGAGAGCATGGCAAAGTGAGAGACACGTCGAGGTATAGAAAGAGAGTACACCACCAGTAGTCCATTTCAACTAACGTATCATTTTAAATTTGTAATATCAAGCCGAACATTTTGAGTTCGACTCCTTTGTTTAGAAAACTATTTTGCCGTATTTTTTTAAAATTATTTTATGTCAACATGAAACGTGTACAAGAATGGTGAACAGCACTACTAGCTTACAACTATTGTAGCGCACGAAAAAACAGTTGAAGCAGTACTCCGTCTCACAAATCGGGCAGAGAATGAACGAAAGGGAAGTTGAGTAGTTGAAATCTTTTAGCTGCCAAGAGATCAAGAGGTTGTACATGTTTCCTGTTGACATAAAAAAAAATTCTAAAAATACGGCAAAAGAATTTTCTGAACAAAGGAGTCGAACTCAAAATGTTCGGCTTGATAGTCGAAACTCTTATCCACTCGACCACCAAGGCAGTTAGGGAGGACAGCTGGAGAAGAGATCAAGAGGCAGCCGAAAATTTGCGCAAACTATTTATCGATTTTTTTGGGGTCGCCAGGGGTCCTTAGCAACTTTTGACAATTGAAATGAGGTACCCAATGAGTTCCAACTTTGGCGTTTTCAGCGTTTTCAGAAACTCCACGGTCACTTCGCGACCTGCCCTTGTTAGTCGGAAGAAGTGATGATGAAACAGGGAACAGCATTATTGACAATTTTCGGTGATAATGAAATTGGAAGGCATTCAGAATATGAGATACAAACTTCGGTCAAGATTGATATCAAAATGTCAAAATACACTGTGCAGGCATTGCATTTACTCGAAATTCATTTTTTTTCAATGTGTAAGAATCGTGATACTGTGAATTGCGTAGTGATGAGGCAACGTAAAATTTTGCAGCCGCACTTCTACGGCCTCCTCGATCGGGAGCACGGCTGCAGAGATGAGAGCAGGTACTGTAGGTGAAGCCATAGTTTGATCGATAAATGGGTTATTACTTGGTCGGTGATGTAACTATTCCATTGCATGTTGGCGCTCTTTAATTATAGATCCAGAAGACGGTAAAAAATATAAGAGGAAAGTAAATTGCAATTATTGCAGCACCCGGCTGCACGTCGTGCGGTCTGCCTGCAGCAGCTGCAGCACTCGCAGCACTGCCGCCGCCCATTCCGATCCCGATGAGAAAGGAGAGAGACGAGGTACGAATGTTTCTTTATTTCATTATATTTATTTAACTAATTACTAGAAGGCGAATCACAGTCTCACACAGAGATTAAACCTGTGAAATTGAAGTTTCACGGTATTGGGATATTCTTGGGTGTCGGATTGAGAGCCAATTCGAAGAGGCTTCTCGGTTGTCAACTACTACTATATTGCCTATGAATGATGCAATCACTTTCAGCTCTCATCTCCACTCTCTTCATCACCAGC
Organism: Pristionchus fissidentatus; assembly: GCA_036245785.1. NCBI lineage: Eukaryota > Metazoa > Nematoda > Chromadorea > Rhabditida > Neodiplogasteridae > Pristionchus > Pristionchus fissidentatus. Next base: position 13,556,114 of record BTSY01000002.1, read on the forward strand.
CGGCCTTCCTCCTCCGATTCCGACCACGCCCACTTCGAGACACTCGGCTAACAGCAGTCCCCATGAGGTGAGGGAGAGGGGAGAGGATTGGAGAATGAGGCATATGAATTATAGCATTGAATTGATGAATGAATTGTTATTGTGCAATGGCCTAATGAGGTAAAGAATGGATGAAACGACAAAGTGGTGGGTCGATGACCATGAATATTAAAAATGATGGGGTATTTTTTTTACAATTTCACATCGTATGATCTTTGTGTTCAAGTGAATTTATCGCAATACAATACAATACAATGTTTATCACGTCAGACGGTAACGTCAGGTGAGGATGTGGTTTCAGGGGTCAGGATCATTCTTCTCAGTATTCACGGATCATTTCGGCTGGGGTCGGGGTAGAGGATCGGTCTTCTTCCCATTCACAGACTATCTTCTTTGAAGTTGCTGGAGGAATAGACGAGATCTCTCTTAGGACCATGGACGTAGGAGGAAAGGGGAGGTAACGTGAGGCTGAAGGCAGTCCTGACGAACGGATGGCGCATCTTTCTTCCACTTGAGTCCACCAAGCTCGAATCATCAATCAAATTGAGAATTAGCGAAACTGGTATCTGAGTAGCCAACATCAAACGGTCATACCCATCCACGGTGACCAGGCCGGCTAGGACGGGGATTCCGATCTTGTCGAGTCGTTGGTAGAAAGACGAGGGGGTCCGGGGAACTAGGGAAGTCCCTTCTCCATCTGAGGAAAATGGAGAGGGACCGCTCACGACGACTGACAGAAACGGGGTTCAAGTGAATTTCTTGAACCCCTCTTTGTGTTCAAGTGAATTTATCGCAAGATAATTTAATTATGAAACCACGATCAGGATTGTGGTGGCAAAAAATAACTTTTTGTGTTGCTGAATGTTGCTTCTACGACACCCAACTTGGTATGAAGCCTAATGTTGAATTCCAAGTTGGTATCAAGCTTGATGCCAACTTGGGGAATTTCATAAGAAATAGTGTGTCAGAGTGAGAAAGCGCAGACAACAAGAGCTTGCTACCAACTTGGGGAACGAGCTTGATACCAACTTTGGTATTGTGCGTAAATTTTCCGTTCCGACAATAACGACACTACTGTGCAAAAAGTCGGCGAAACGCTAACACGCCATATCAATATTTCCGTGATCTAATTATGCGCTTTCAATAGCAGTAGAATGCACGTTTTATGAAATAGGAATGAAATAATTTTAGAGAAGATGTCTGCCTTAGTAGGGAATATAATGTTCCGAAACATGGACTAATTCGCGCTAACGACCGTATCGCCAGAGTGGGCGGAGACTGCTAAGTTTTTGAACTGCACAATAACGTCAACTTGATACCTTGGGGGAATTTCTTTCTCGTTGTCTGATTCTCTCATTTGGCATAATCTCTCGTCTGACGCGCTCGTTCCCCAAGTTGGTATCAACACGGCGCGTCAATCACCCCCCTCCGGTTCGGGTGGTGTAAAGCGAGCGTGCGCCTTATCCTGTCAGCCGTTTGTAAAGTGCTCGAATTAGAAAATCTGTATGTTAAATGTCAAATGTCTTATCGTCAACCCATAGGTCAAATGGGGTTTTCGCAAGATCGCAATTAGCATAGGGCGGAGAATGTAGACAGACGCCCTCATATGTCTGTCCTGCACTCTCTCGCTACGTTAATCCGGTTTATATGCAAAGTGCAGAAGTGCCTATCTTCGCACGCGAAGACCCATTTGACCCATGCGTCAACCTGTGCGGAACTCTTCACTGAACACGATCACAATAGCCACAAGTCGATTGAAAGTTAATTAGAGGGGTTGAAGCGCGTGGGACTTTTACTAAAAGTAGACTACAAACTACATCGCCGATCCACCGAACCTCTGACCCGCCGTGATGAGAACCAAATTTTTTTTTGAAAAAAAATGATATATCAAAAGCTTTATTTCAATCAAAGCCGTATTTTAAGATTTGGTTTTCATCTAGTAGGATCTCATCCGACCTAGCGCCAAACAGAGTTGTCGCTCTCCCAAGTCTAATCTCAATCTCATTCAGCTGACTGCTCACTCTCCTCACTCGGGTCAGCTGCAGCGTGCCAATCGACCGTCGCCCATTCTGCTGAAGGAGAACAAGGAGCTGCAGCCGCCGACTGTTGCAGCTGCTGCAAGTGCTGCACAGTACGGAAACAAGCTGGTGAGTAAACAACTTACACTTTTTTCTCGTCGTTGAGAAAGCGGGACAATGAAATCTTCTTTTCGGAGTTTTTTCTGCTCATTTTTATTCTTGAACCTTACACTTTCATAATTTTCTTTCCCACTCGCTGGAATTTTTGATGGATTGTAGCGAGTCTGGGAAAAGTTTTATACGCCGTCTGGAACTGGGAACAAAGGGAATGAGAAAGCTGAGAATTCTTTTCAAAGTTAAAATGCAGGAACGGGATGTGCATTCATGGCATGATGGCACACGGTGTGATCTAAAATTGCGGACCTTTCTATTTATGCAGGGGATATTTGACTGCTTGTCTGCATCTGCATAATTGCATTATATGCAAGGGGAAAACCAGCTGCAACTGCTGAAACGGTCATGAAATATGGGTCTGCGAAATAATAGTCTTTGATGTCTTCGAGAGACGCCTCTTACACCAGCGCAAGTCTCGCAAGAACCCTTTCTTCCTCCCATCAATCGGGCCATTTCTCACTCTCTTTCTCACGAGAAGATGTAGTGTGCTCACACTCGACCAATTACACTAGTAGACTCGCCCGATGGGTGGAATGGAGACTGGCGGCGACCTCATAACCTTTCACTCTTCAAATTGCACGTATTTTCAGAGCTTGTTTAGAACGAAAACGATAAAAAACAAAGTGGTGCAATTTATCCGACGCATTTCCTTGAAAGGTGAGTGGCATGAGGAATGGAGGCTGAAATTTAGAGAGCCGAAGAGGCGACTTGTTGACAAGCAGCTCTAATTTCTTGAAATTTTGTGCCGTGCGTTTGATGGATTGCGGTGCCGGAAGATGATGGGCTTTAGTTATATATCAGTCGTAAGTGGAGGGAGAGCGAGCAACTGATTGTGAGATGTGAAGAGTAATGTTCACATTCCAGTAACCAATCATGATGTGTTGATTCCTTACAGTGACTGTAACTGCCACATTAATGTATCGAAATTAGTTGATGAGTATCTGGAATAGAATGTGAGTGTGGAATCTTTTGATGGGGCTTCACACCGTAAACCAAAGTTGTTGCTGATTTCGCGTGGAGGCTGACGACGATGTGTAGAAACCGAATCCGAGTAGGAGATTGGAGAAGCTAGTAAGGAGAGAGGCATCGGGGTCTCATGATGGTTTTGTCCTTATCTGGTGGGACTGAAGTGAAGAAAACACACAAGAGATGGATGACAGGACCGGAAAATGAGAGGCCTGAGAGCAAACCAAAAAGAGAGGAGGAAGAAGACGAAAACGACGATGGCAGAGATTGTGTAGGAAGGGCAGGAAGGACAGAAAAAGAGGAGAACGGATGTGACCGCTCTGCCAGCCTCCATTCCGGACCCCACGACTAATGCGATAGAGGGACGACACAACAAGAATAGAATGGAGCGACAAGCAATGCTGCGAAATGCGGCATTGCTGCTGGAACGATGGAGAGACTGTTAGAACAGTGTTTGGTCAGTGAGAGGAGGAGCCGCGACGGTGTGGAGACGATGGATGAAAGAGAAGGAAAGGAAGGAGGGAAGTGCCATCAATCTCATCTTGTCTCATCACACACGTGTCCCTCTCCCCCGAGGAGACGAAATGTTCATTAATCGAGACGTGCAATCTGCCGACCGACTGAAAGCTCCGCCCAGATTGCAATGGCATTGTACTGTGCGAAATAGATTTAATGTTGCCCGATCACCACCCAGTTACTGAATTCGATGATATGGCGAAGCGTGCCATTGCAATTTCATCGATGCCTCCCTTTTTCAATTACTTTACTACGCCTATTCAATTAGCACTGCTCGTGCAAAGTGACCTGAGTAGTCGGAGTCAGTGAACTAACGCTTCACGCCCGAGTAGTAGCTCGAGGGTTTCCTTGCAACCAACTGCTATCAATAGCCCAGCGGTGCACACATTTGTAGCAGGACACACGTGTGGCAGTTGTTGCTATTTGCGTTCGAAGAATGTCGCCTGAGGAGAGAGAGTGAGAAAGGTGCTTTCCCACCTTTCCCATCGCCTCTCTTATTTGGCGATACTTCCTCTGTCTTCTGACTGCCCGTCTTGTCATCTTTTCGCCCATCGTTCATACATCGCCCTAGTCACCAGGTGAAAACGGAGGGAAGAGGAGACAGGCTTGTCCTCTTCCCAGTAGCCATAGTTTCGGCGATGTGCGAGACTTCCTGAAAAAGGCTTAAAATAGTTTTTCCTCGCCTACAGTAGACCATCGTCTTCTGATTTTCCATTGTTTTCCGAGTGCCGGAATGCTGCGCGACCAAGTTACGTATGTGAGTGACAGCAAGCTCCCACGTACTTGCTTCTGCCCACCACAGACTCTTATTCATTTACAACCTCTTGTTTTCCCTTATATCCCCTACACTTTCCTCCCTCGGCCTCTCACTATCTGTCATTGCCCGCGACAGCGACGGTATGGACAGATAGAGAGAGAGGCGAGTGTGGTAGATCAGTGTGTTGCCCCGCCTCTCCCTTCCCTCCGTCCACACAAGCTAAACAGCTACTCAGGCACTCACTCCACAGAGAGTCTTGTAGGCTTCTTTCCTCCAAGTCTTTGATACTGAATCCATCCACTGAGCATGACTACACGCTACTTTGGTGGATATCAGCGAAGGATTCTTCTCTATGCTGAAGTCTCTCCCTTTCCATGCCTGCTCTCAGTTTGCTCATTCTGACACCCTCACTGTTTCTTTTCTTTCTTCTCGCCTTCCTTCCTTCGATCAGCTTCTGAATTGTGAATGAGATGATGATATGACGACATGTTGTCATTGCAATTCCACCGCTGCTTCATTTGCTCTCTCTCCCCTTTTTCTCCATTCAATTAGCCTCTTGGCTCTCTTCTCTTTTCATTCTGCATTTCATTATCCGTTCACCTTTGCTGATTAGCGAGAGAGCGAGCGTCTGACGTGCCGCTTTAATGTCGCCCTTTCTGACTCTCACTCCCACTTCTCTCACTCTTCCCTGTTTCTCTCTCTCTCTCTCTCTCATCTCTCGTCCACTTCTAATATCTCCATGTCCTATTCGCATCTCTCTTGATAAGTCTCGTATACCCTCCTATCCCTCCTCTCCGTCTCCACTCTCTCCCCTCACTCTCCTCCTCTGGTCTCATTCCTTCATCCCTCTTCTATCTATGCCTTCCCATCGCTTCGCGAATAGGAGGAGGAGTGTATAATCGCGTCAAGGTGTAGTGTCAAGTAAGAGAGCGAGATAGGCCCGTCGTCGCGCCAAGTCTGCTCCAGTGTATCCCACAGTCATGTCTTCCGATCCCGATCCCAAACCCTCTCCGACCCCGACCCCATCGACCCGACCCAAGCCGCCTTGCAGCATCGTCTTGTCGCTGACGGCCTCCACACCCACGACGACTGCTGCAAAGACGCTTCGGATGGATCGTCCGACGACGTCGACCAGGCCTGCTGCAGCGGCTGCAGCTGCTGCAGCAGTTGGAGTGCCACGGTCGCCACGAATGAAGCGACTAGCTGCAGCACTGCCCTCTATAGTGATCGCCCTCGATCCTCCCAGTCCGCCTCTCTCACCCGAGATCGAGATTGACATTCCAACTTTTGGCGACACTCCAGGGTGCTATGGATGGAGAAGAGGCATGGACTTTTTGCAAGTGAGCCCTTCTCAATTTCCCCCAACCTCACTTCCTTTTGTGCCCCTTTCTATATTTGAGCTTGAAGTTGCTGGAAGCATCGGTGTGAAAGTGTGCGGCAATTCTTTTCCTGTGGGAGTTTCCGGCAGCTGTGAGTAGCGCGATAAGTTGATAACGGGAGAAGTGAAATAGAGAGAAAGAGAGAAGAAGGAGAATACCATGAAAAACGTCCATTGGCAATCTAGTCGCTTTCAATCTGTGGATATCTCGAGAATCTCTAATTTTGTCTGACGCTTGCCATGGAAAGAGGGAGAGATTTAGACTCGCTTGGATATTGGGAACTCGGGCGAGAATTTATGATCCAACGAAGGATGTTGTGAGGAGACGACGTGTAGACAGGTGTTGTCGATAGAGCTGAGAGTGTGAGATTCTTGTAATGAAGGAATGAGTGAACACTGTCTGCATTACTGTGTGTGTCGTAGTTGAGGCAATCGAATTTTGTAGTGACTGAGTGGGAATTGAATTGATGAAAGCAGCTGCAGCACAAGTAGCAGAGATTCCGTGCCTTACTCTGCTCTGCGAAAGCAATTAATACATTTGTCGTGCCAAATGGTAGCCAAAGCAGCGACGACGACACTTACAAATTCGCCCCCATTTTCGCCCTGTCGCCACTCACTGTAATTCGTGTATTGAACGCGAGAGAGAATCGTACTGAGAATATGTGTGTGCATCTGACATTTTGGTCGATGAAAAGAGAGCTGAAGATGGGGAGATATTCGTAGATTGTGATATTTCCACACTGAATATATCTCTTCTTCCCCTAATGAGAGAGATGCCAGCGAGAAGCTATTCTAGGACTTCCATAGGCAACGCGCATCTTTAATCACACCGATGCTTCCACAAGTAGCAATAGGCGATAATGAATAGATTAATCGCAGTATCCCGACTATCGTAATCAATATCGTTGGCTACAGTAACCGTCGGCTCTAGGTGCCGGGTAACGACGATGACAATGAGACGGGTGCGGGTCGTAGCCTGGCCTCCTCTCCTCCGCCCTATCGACGCCAATCGTGTGCCTCCTCGATAGCGTCAACGTCGGAGACGTCTACGACCCTTCCTCTCTCGGCGTCGTATCAGTGTCTACTCCTGTCTCCCCTATGGACGACTGCCGTGCCTGGATACGCATCGGATGACTACTCGATGACTGCGAGGGAGCAACTGCCGCCCCGACCAAAGAGTGCACAGGAATTGAGACAACCATTGAGGTTGTGGAGAGGACGGGTGAGTAGTACGGTAGATGAATCGAGAAGTGACTGGCACGGTAGATAAATTGAGAACTGAGTGGTGGATGCACCGTAACCTTCCCCGGTAACGAGAAAATTAGTGATACGGTAGACTAGGCTTGATGAGACGGAGTGGCTCAAATACCAGCAGCTCCTTGAGCAGATTACCATTACGAAGGGGGGGGGAGTAAGCAAGGTGAGAATGTGTCTGTATGTAATCCCGGGAAATGTTATGGGCATGTGGCTTCTTCTCCTCATTCATTCCTTCCTTCTCTAGGATATTTCTCAACTGAATTGAGCCAAACCGGCAGAGATTACGATATTATTGTGATGGAACCCCGTGGTTGAGAGATGAGAAGGGGGAGATCGGATTTGAGGAGACGAATAGGGGGTAAATGCACTCGAGCCTTGTGAGCTCTTGAATTGCTAAAAATGAGGGTGGAGTGATGGTCAAGGGTTGAGGGAGAGGAGTGTTGTTGCTAGCGGTGATGTGGGCGAGTGAGGACGGAAAACTATTGTCTGCCAAGGCATCACCGTGATTTGATGATTCAATGATGTGACTACGTCAGTGAGGAGAATAAGCGACGATTTTCCGAGAAGTTGTGTTGGGTTAAAGTCAAGTATCATTGTCAATAATTTTGGTAAATTTTCGGCTATTTATTTCTTAGTGTCGTAATCGAAGAGCTATTTCCGGGTTTTTTTGCTGGTTTTTGGGTGCATTCTTGGCTTTTTTTGTGGAACGCGCGCAACCACCCAGTGGGACAATTTGGGCGACTGGCTAATGTGATGGGAACGATGAATGAATGATGCGGGAAGAGAGAAGATAGAGGAAGAAGTCTCATCAGAAGAGTGGAGGGACGGGAAGAAATCGTGTGAAATCGGATGGAATTATCGTCTAGGGAGGGAAATTGAGGAGATCTTTAGATGTTATCACCGTAATTTGATGATTCAACCATGTGATTACGTCAGTGACGGGAATATGAGACGATGTATTGAGAGGGTTTATTTGGTCAAAATCAAATAACAATAAGGTAAAGTCTGTACTATTTATTTGTTAATGCCTTACAACTGCTCGAACTGGACAGTGTAATGGCAACGCCGAGGTGATAATGGGAGGTAATTTGAAGTAGGAGATAGACGGGAAAAGCTGTTGTGTAGTTTTTTCCCCTGAGGGCTGAACGACAAGTGAAAAGGGCCTCCTATTTATTGAAATCTTGTTTTATTCAATAAAAATATAAATGGATGAACTGGTGTGTTTGTTCTCGGCATTTGGCCGGCACGGCGTATTTTGAGATACGGCTTATAAGTGCTTCTCAAGTATGTAGAGGCAGCGGCTAGCCGATCTCTGGCATACTTTGACTACGAATTGCTGAATATGTGGGGATTCCTGGAATATCTGGGAGGTGGAAATAGTAGGGCAGATAACTCGATTAGTAGAGGAGAGGAGTACTGATAAGGAGTGTAGTAGTGTAGACACACTTTGGATGAGGAGATATCGTCATGGGGAGAGGATAGGAGAGAAGGGGAGAGGATGGGAGGGTAATCTAATCAAGAGGAATGAAATGCATCCTGAAATTGACGAGAGCTGCAAAGAAATGTTGCGAGACTTGCAACGAATTCGACTATCATGAAAAAATATTGGATTTGAATGGGGAAGTTGAGTAGCTGTCTGAGGCATTCATGAAGCGTGAGATACATGTTGTTGTCAAGGAATTGGAAATTTATTTCCGTGTGGAATTGTGGCAGTTAGGGTGCTTCGCCGTGTTTCGATGGTAATGCAGGAAATGCATAGAGTCGTTTCTAAATTGATTGATTGGCGGGGAATTATCTCCTATAAGATGAGTAAACGAGGGATAAGAGGAACCTTTGGATTATGCGGTGATTTTTCCAAGAGATAATTTGTTAAAGGGACAGTAAACACAAATTTTTTTGCTCATTTGATCCAATTTCCACTTGCGACGTACTCTGGTTTTTTTGCCCCACTGGGGCCCCAGAGTTCGCCCCATTGGGAGGCAGCTTAGGATTCTAGTGGGGCTAACTCTGGGGCTCTACTGGGGCAAAATAATCGCTGGGGCCATACTGGGGGAAATTTTAGGGCTGTTCTGGGGGAATATTGGGGCCCCAGTGGGGCATCGACGATTGTTGCACTGTGAATAGGTATGAATGAGAAAAGACTGGTTTATCCCTTTCAGCACAAGAAAACAACAGCTCGTAGGTATCTTGGTGAACATAGAGAAGTTACGATCGACATGATGAAGATAGATAACAATCACAATCTTCGAGGTTGTTTAGAGATGTATTTGGAAATTTCGTAGATGACGTTCGGTTGAGTTCCCTCCTCTGAAAAATACAAATTTAACAAAATAGAACGGACGTACCTCTTCCAGACCTTTCGTAGCAGATAGTATCACTTCTAGATATATCGTCTCGAAGTAATTAAAAACGATCGAAGCATATCAAGTGATCTTAAACCACGAGTTTCGTAAACATAACGAAATTAACAGATTGGCGGACTATAAGAGTGTCCCGAAAGTTTTTGCACTTTTTAACGTTTTTGCTTCTCTCTCGTTTCGCCTCACCCGTATGGGACATTGTTGTAGTATGTTAGTATGAGGGCCAGCTCTCACTACTTTTCGAGTGTTGACTAGGGAGATGTGAGACACACGGTGCCTTCTGTAGAACTGCAAACTTACCATACACAAACCTGAACTTCACTAGTTCTGAAATTTTATCTCGAGTAGGAGTGAAAAAAGTTAGCACAAAGTGCCAAATGAGTCAACGGGTGATTGCCGACAATTTCTGAATAATTTCGTCATCACTACGTAATAATGAAATTTCAACGTGTTTTTTGAACCGCTGAAATTTTCTACGCAAAATCGGTGGCTATGAATTCCTATTCGCCTATAAGTGTGTTTAAGCCATTTTTGGGGGAAATTGGGGCTGAAGAAGTAGGAAATTTGAAAATGTCGAAAAAAATATTTCTGACGATTTTCGAGTTTTCATTAATGACGAAGAAATTATCAAGAGTTTAAACCTGGAAATGCAAGTTAAATTCACTCTAATTACACACGTAAAGTCGTATTTGATTAGCTTCAATATTCATACAGATTTAGAGTCTGAAAGGTATGTTTCGGAAATCATTTAATTGCATATTGCATCACTACTAGGTAACATTCCAACAAGCCAACAGCATAATTAATTTCGTTATTTTTTTGTATTGATAAGACATGTGACAATTCGTGGCCAGGAAGTGTATTTTTTCTAAAATTTTCGAAAAACTGAAAGTGCAAAAACTTTCGGGACACCCTTATATAATGAAACAACAATCACACCGCGAGAAGGGCATAGTAACTACGCTCAAAATACGAGTTAAACAAGTCAATAATATACTGAACATAACTTTAAAATCAGCTTAAAACGTAAAAATCTCTCGAGTTTCGAAACAGCTCTCCGACGCACTCAAGGAGCGCGCCAATCCACTTTGGTGACGCATTTGATTCTCTGGGGCCCCAGTGGGGGTAATTTTGGGGCCCTAGTGGGAGGAATGAGACCACTCTCGCCCCTATATTTCTTCTGGGGCCCTACTGGGGGAGCAAAACCACGCCCCCTTTTACTGGGGCCCCAGTGGGGCAGAAAAACCAGAGTAGGGATAGAGATAGTGCGCGCCCTATCAGATATCAACCCAAGTGGAGCAGCGGTAAAACGCTTGCCTAGCAATCGTGAGGTCGCGGGTTCAATACCCACCCTATGCTTTTGTTTCTTCCAACGGGCCGAAAGTCGTGGCGAGACCTTGAAATTTGCGGGAATTCAACGGTGCCTTTACTGTCCCTTTAAATTGAAGCCTTTCGCTGAGTCGGTAATGCATGTGTTTAACTTTTTTGTGTGCAATAATTGATCGCCGATTACTAGTCAATCAAGGTAATGGCTTGGGATTAGAGACCTTTGGAGTAATGTGTTAGATATTGAATTTATGCGACGACGAAACCAATGAAACCGACGGGGCGAAATTCCGAAAAGTCTTGGTTAGACGATGAAACGAGAATAAACCAACTGCTGCAATTTTTTTACTGGATTTTTTTAGAACAGAATATGTTTGTGTGAAATTCATAAATTCTTTGTTTTTATGCAAACTTTAGAATTGAAAAGAATAAATGAATGGATGATTGATGTCTCTTCTTTCAGTCAGGTGAATGCATTTGCAATCCGCCCGTTCTCCTCTCTCCCGTCCTCTCTCGACCCATTCGATCTGCTTCTGCAGCCAGCAGCCCCCTGCCCGGTCGGAACCATATGGTGAGTGGGTAGTGGTAGTGGTACCCTGTCTCGTGGAGATTGTTGTACCCGGTAAAGAGAGAGTAGCAGTAGAGAAAACTAGGTGAATTAGGGTATCACAGGTAATAGAAAAGCATTTCAGTATCCTTTGCAGCAATGCATGAGTTTCTTTCATTAAAAATCAGTGCTTGAGCAAATCAGATGATGAAATTATTCAATTCGTTGCATATTTATTTTACTATAGAAATGTTTCCAAAGAGACATTTTCCCTCGCTCTACATTCACAAACATTTTGATGTTCTAGAATTTCGAATATTCGATTACCCAGTGAATTGGGGATTCACCGTGGGTAGATCTCCGCAAGCGGACACGTGCAGCGTTGCGTAGTCGTTTGAGTGGGAAATTTACCATAACCATATCTTTGCCCTTGCAGGGTTCGGATTCTGATGGTGATCTCAATGTCGTGTGGCGTCTGCCGCAGAACAGACGGAGCATGGACAGACGTCAGTTTAAATTTACAAAATTTATTTTCGAAAACAGCTAAATTCCGATTTTTTGAACCTCTGATTTCCGGAAGAAAAAATGTTTCAGCGATAGAGAAAGAAGAAAACACGTAGAAATCTGTCAATCACCTGAGAAAAAACGGTGAATAAGGCAGTGGGGTGAATCAGCGAGTGAGAAGAGAGAGAGAGGCAATGATAGCACCCCCCCCCAATCAGATGGGATCACTCGGGGATAGACCCATTTCTGACAGGTCTATCGTGGGAGAAAGAGAGACGATCGAGTCATTCTGTGACGCGTCCGCTCGGTTCCGGTGACTAGTTGGACTTTTTGTTTTTTTTGCGATATGAGTTTTTGGGTTTCACCCGTTATACTTCTGTGGCACATCATGCGGGGTTCGTTGATATGCAATAATCTTTTTTTCCCCGCGACCCTTGCACATACCAATGTTTCTTCTTCCAGTTGAAATTTGCTTCCCGTCGTCCGAAAAGATCGTGCATAATCGTGTGTAGCTGTCGGGGGAAGAATGGGAGTAAAGATGAGGGAGGAGAGAGAAAGAGAGAGAGAGAGAGAGAGAGAGAGAGAGAGAGATTTGGGAGAGAGTATGCGAATTTGGACGTCGAAACTCTCTTCTGAGGTCCACTACCAACCACACACATTGACAAGTCTTCCTCTCTCCTTTCATCTCCCTTCTTCCTCCTTATTCAAACGACTACTGCAGTTATTGCATTCCTCCCTCATAAGTTCCAAAGCTTTGAACTTCAAAATAGAGTTCCGAAATGAGAAGTAGTATGCTCACGCGGATCTAGAACCCCCCCCTAACTCGGATAGTTGCTGTAAAATTCCATACTCATGTCCTTGAAGCTGGTGAGAGGGCGGTTCGGTAAGCGTTTGGGATCATTTTTAATAATAAAAATGTTGGATTTAAATTATTTATGATTAATTATGTATTGATTGCAGCTGGTTCTCGTACGAACACTCCCACGCTGTCGCCCATCCTCAATAGAAGCACTTCGGCGAGCAAACTGGCTGCTAGTTTCGGTACATTTATTTATATTTATATATTATTTATGGTCATATTTTATTGTTGGTTGAACTATCTATATTTTTCCAGTTCCGGAACACTTACGCATATTTGTGACAACTGCAATATTGATATGTCTCGTTTTCTTAGAATTTTTATGCGATGGCTGAAACTTGGATGACACTCAATTTTGATCATTTTTAGATGTTTTAAACTTGAAATTAACCTACCTCAGCACAGGGAAAAGAATAATTATATTGTTTTTTCCTCCGCAATGCAACATGCACATTACCACGCTATATTTCTTCAGAATTTGTATGCGGTGACTGAATCTTGAAACTCACGGGTTGGGTATTTTTCGACTTCTGACATTAAAAAAAATGCTAATAACTTTTAAATTGATTTTTCTTCAGCAGCCAATCGTTCCTCGTCCGGCTCGGGTCTCCTTTCGACGAGAGTTCTCTTGAGAAGGTTTATCTTTGATCTTATTTTTTCATTATTATTTTGGGCTTTAAAAGTTCCTGAACTGATACATGTAGTTGCGAGTGTGGAAGTGGAAATATGTGTGATTCCAATTGTAGTTTTTGACTGATCTTTGATCTTTAACACTGATCACCATATCACTTGGCAGATTTCACACTTTACTCTACTGACTAATTGGTACTGCATTATTAGGCCATCTCGCACAATATTTGTTCTTACTGTTTTTTTGCTTTCGTATTGGCACGTTGTAGTAGCTGTGTTTGTCAAGTTTACAATTTTTCTCTAATAGAGTCTGAATTAATGTAACTAATTATCGATTGATGTTTTATCTTTTCCTCTCTCAGAACGGACTCGGATGCTGCTGACGCGCGTAGACGCCGGAAAGGCAAGCGACGGCCCAGCTTCATGTCGCATGGTGAGTCTTTTATCTCTTGGGTTACGGTAGCCTGAATCGGCAACTGAGTTTATTCTAGATTTCAGTAGTTTCTCGCTGCACTGCTGTGAAAATTCTTGGAAATTTGTTCGCCTCACATTTTTGTTTTGTGAAATGCCATCAATGTCGCTTTCTTTCTTGATATAGAGAATGGATGATTCTCTCTCTCTCTCTCTCTCTCTCTCTCTCTCTCTTCCTCTTCTTTTTTTCTCCCCTCTCTTTTGATGTGGACGTCCAAATTGGCAGTCATTCATGTGGGCGTCGAATGAAGTAGGGAATGGGCACACTCTCTCCATTTTACGCACTCTCTCGTCGTCAGAACAGCAGAGAGAGTGTGCGAAATGAAGAGAGTCAGAGATGGACGAGCACTGATTACGCCGCTCCTCCCTGCAAAGAATGGGAAGATGTCCCATTGTGACCAGATTGGGGTTGTTAGATCTAATAATTATATTCGCAGAGTTACAAATGTTTTTCTCTCTCTCAAATATGAGCGATCTAACAACAGGAGTGACCAGACTCCCAGCCCCGACCCCCCCTTTCATTTCCTGTGATCTTTGATATCTTCTTTTCTGGTGGTTACTTTTTGCGCGACATCTCTGCCCCCGCTATTTGGGCATGCTTATTTTTGTGCGGCGATTTGCCGAAATTTGAGATTGTTCCTTGGCCTTGAGAGGAAATTGCAGCAAATATCCACTGAGAGCTCGTCATTTGACGGCTCTGATTACGGTTATGTTGTTTAAGTTTCTCTCCATTTCATACGCTCTGTCGATTATAATTGCTGCTTATTATGATAGTTTTATCGCAATAGCGTTGAATCGAAGAATTGATTCATTAGGTTTCTATTTTATGGCTAGGATCGCGTGGTGAAAGAGTTGTTGATGATTTGATGAAGAAGAGTGAGAGAAAGAGACGAAATAAGGTGAGAAGGGCAAGATTCGCACGTGTTTGGAGGCGTGGAAAACATCCGAGAGAGAGATTGAGGAGATATTAGGGAGGTGATAGGGAGGAATAGTACTACTGAAAATGAACTTTGGATGAATTTGCAAGAGAGAGGAAAGGAGGGGTTACAAATCTTCTGATCATTACCAACCGGCTCAGCCGTCTCATCAGTATGCAAGGTATTACAAATCTTCTGATCATTACCAACCGGCTCAGCCGTCTCATCAGTATGCAAGGTATTTCACAGTTATATTGAAGTGCTCTTGAAAGTCATTTTCGCCTGGTGGCTTGTGTTTGGGCAAATGAAAAAAATAATGGACAGTAAGTGAACCGCAATTGCTGAATTAATTGCGACCAGAGTGAATTCGAACTCATAAGCTGGTCTTGAAATGTAATATCACCTGGTGATGGCTTTGCCGATGTTTACGCTCCTACTGATAAACTAATGATTATAATTTATCGGGGTTGAACTTTCTGGATTGTACATCTCTTACCAATCATCGGTGTCGATACCTCTGTCTCTCACAACGCACTTGAAACTAGTTCTCTCCTGGAAATTGATTGCCGCTGTTTCAATGGAAGCTCGGGCGTGTCGGATCTCTGTGAATGTAACGACTGCATCTTGAATTAGAAGGGTTGTCCACATTGTCAGTTGAATGAGCTAAGCATGCCAGAAGGGTCCCCTACCCCTCCTCTCCTCCCTACCCTCCTCTTCATATCCTCCATCTCACCCCATCATCGCTTGGGAACCCCAGCCGGAATAGATGCGTTGCGGAGATTGAACGACCGTGGATTCTAACGAGGGAGACGGAGATGTCAACCCCCCCGTCTCTCTGTCTCTCTCTCTCTCTCTCTCCCTCTCTCTCTCTCTCTCTCTCTCTCTCTCTCTCTCTCTCGTCCTTTACGGGTGAGGGGACGAGAAGGGATCATAGTCGGTCCATCCTGCTCTATCCACAACACCCCTCCCCTCCCTCCTCTCTCTGCTATTCCATCCGAACGGCTGTCAGCTAACAGCTCATTCACAATTTAGCCAGTCTCTCTCTCTATTCCACCTGATCTCTAGTCTACCCTCTCTTTCTCTGCGCCCTCTCAACTAGATGTACTCTCTCGCTGCGCCGCTTGCTAGAGACTTGGTCGCCTCAAGATACCTCCCTCTCTCTCTCTTTCTCACCACTCATTCTCGCGAGGTTCCCAGGACCTAATCTAGGCGCTAGTTAGTCGGCCAACCTCATTAGCAGAGCCCCCACCCTGGAGTTGCGCAATTAGTCTCTCTACGGCGATGTTGCGTTTTCGAAACTGCGCTAGGAACCCAAAAAAATTATATTTGTTCTGAATCCGAAACAAATATTTAGTCAAAGCGTGGGCTGAAAAACTGACCGTTCCATCAATTCCGATCACTTGATTCTGAAGTGTTCGTATGAAATTTGATAGCAGAGAGAGAGAGAGAGATCGGCTCTCGAGAAATTCTCCTTCCTCCCATCACGGGTTCTGAACCGCCGCCCGTTTACACTGCGCTTCTTCACCTTCTTCCGCATTTCGAGACAACCTGAATTGTCTAATTAACACAAAAAACATAACAATAAATACCAGAAATAATAATAAGATTAACGATTGAAGGCTGTAATTACTACTGTTGCTAGATTTAAAAACCCTTTTCGCAAATAACAATGTGTTATTCGTGATTAGAATTACTCCATCTAACAACACTAATAATTCCAGCCTTCTAGCTTTAACCTTATTATTATTATTATTATTATTATTACTGATATTTATTGTGTATGTGGGGTGATAAGGAGACGGGTAATCATAATAATGTCTGGCATCTGTTATTTCGCTATTGCTCTCTACCTCGCCGCTAGTCCATTAGATCAGTCGAGAGTTCCCACACCATTACACCCCTCAAGCACATAATTCTGTGAACTCTGAAGCGTGAATCGTTCTTTCAATTCTTATTGCTCTTCTTCTACTTCTCTTTCGCTCTCTCTCTCTCTCTCTCTCTCTCTCTCTCTCTTCTCGAGAAGAAAAGATGAAGAAGTTGGGTGATGTTGTGTGTATGAGTGAAGATGAGGGGGATCGACCGCTCTCCTTTCAGTTAGTTGTTGAACGTTGTACCACCGATCTTTCAAGTTGTAGATATCCTCCACACACAGATATTTCCCACTAGTTTCTGTTGGCTGTTATCGGAATGTCGCCGGCAAAGTTCTTCACTCTTTTTTTCATGTTCCGAAACATTGCTCAGTGACTAATCGGCGAGTGGTATACTGTAGAATTTGGGGATACTGTATTTGAATTCGACTTTGGATACTGTATGTCCGGTGACGACTTTTGTTTGCCCCTTGTAGCGATCCTTGAAAACGATGAGGAACCAGATGCATATTGCATAGCGCATTTACACGCAAGAGTGAACGTTTGAGAGTGGGGCGAATTTTGAGGTGAGAGAGGAGGAAGGAAAAAAAGGAGACCACATCATTCCACGGGACTGCCGATTCTTCAGAAAGGGATTTGGGGTGAGAGAGCGTGTAAAAGTGAGAGTGACTCTGACTTTTTCGCACTCTCTCGTTCTGATCCCTCTCTGACGAGGAAAAAGCGGAGATCACTGCGAAGAAGAGTAGGACGACGGGTGACAATAGAAGGGGGAAGATGAGTAGCCGTGGGTAGAGATGGTTAACCCCCCCTACCTCCACCACAATGAGCTGCGCATTGTTTGGGCGGTATTTAGACGAACACTCGTGTTTTCCCCTTTCTTTTGTTTTACTGTTGAAGCACGGATCCGCCCTGACCATAAGTGAGTCAGACTCTGGATTGAATGGTTTTTACGAGTTATGTGAATAGTTGGAGTTGTGACGTTTCTGATCTTGTCGAAGTAGTACTTTTGTGAACGTTCCATTAGCCAGACAGCGAGGGGGATTATTTATCTTGCTCGTTGCGCTAATTTGATGCTGCTCCTCTTCCTCTTCTTCTCCTTCTCCTCATGGTGTCATGTTCTCTACTCCAGACTGCCCGCCTTTGGTCAGCCGCTTGTTATGTTAGATTCTGGGAAATAATCGTCGTCTTCGTCGTTGAACGCCCGATATCTCTCTCTCTCTCTCTCTCTCTCTCTCTCTCTCTCTTTCCACTCCTCATCAACATCCTGTTTGGGGCGGCGGCCGGTCCAGCATGTGTGAATGCTTGAATGCTGTGAGAACCAAGTTAGCGAACGAAAGCACGTGGGGCATCATCATCAAAATGATGAAAGGGAGGGATAAATGAGCCAGTGTCAGATGGAGCACCATGATTACGGGAATCTTATGTGGGCGGCGTGAGGAACACAGTGCAAATGCTGGTTGGTTAAAAAAGGTTGTGTTTGAATGAGCGATATTTCTTCTCAAAAAATGTCGTCCTTATTAGAGACCATGTTGCGGGAGCATGCTGCGGAAAAACGAAATAGATAAACCTACCAAGCCTGCATTGGAAATGTCTACATATTGGTTTACGGTATCTTCCTGCACTCGACTATCCTGGTTTAGGTGACACCCTGTAGCAACGCTTAGATGCATGCTGCCCATGCATGACGCGAATCGACAAACCAAGTCATTCGCACAAACACTCCTGCCCTTTTCCTCGAAGTACTAGTATGTAGCACCACGCGGAAGATGAGAGAGAGAGGTGACATTCGCGATGTTTTCTGGATGATAAGGCGAGAGCAAGTGTGGTGTCCGAGAGGGAGGAGAGATGAGAGAGTGTGCGGATGTGAGAGACGGCAGACAAAATATGCATAGAACGGGGCTTCCTAATACTACGCATGTGCTCGAGATGAGAGAAAAATGAAGGGAGGAGTCGTATGCTGTTTGTGCGACCTTTTAGAGGGGCGGAGAGGTGATGGAAAGTTTATTATGATCTGAACTGAACTGATACTCTCGGAAAGTGAAGCAGTACTCTTGATCAGCTCTCTCATTTCTTCCAACAATGCTTGGGCCAATGTTTCGCACGTCCCTAAATTCAGGAACCCGCTTCACACGCAAGGATGTGTGCTTCATTATTTCCAAAGTGGAAAATTTAGGTAACCATGAGAGTTACTAGCTTTGGCGCACGTAACGTCGGGTTTTGGTAGTTGCTGTCTCTCTCTTTTCAATTCGTCGTTTCCTTCCTTCGTTCGTTTACCCGATTCTGCAGCACGCTCGGCTGCACACGGTCGCGTGCAGCAAGCGAAGGTAGCTGCAGGAGGGGGGCGGATGGAAGGGCCGACCCGCCCCCTCTCCCTTCTCCCACCTATGAATGGCATCCTGAAATGGAACGGTGCCCATCCGTCCGTGTCGTTTCCTAATTGGAAGATGATTCCGTCATTCAGAAGAAAACGACAACGTTTCTGCATAGGAAATGTGCATTAGAAACGGGGCTATTTAGCGCCGTTTAGAATGCAAATTGGTCACGTCTCTATCATGGACGACTGGTTTAGCCTCCCTCCCTCATCTCTCTTTAGAAATCGGGCGCGTGAATCTCGGTAGTTTCCTGTAGAGGAGGCAGTGGGGGAGGAATTCCATTACCGCTTTGGGTGGTGGAGAGGGGAGAGAGGACCTCTTCCCGTCTCTTCCTTTCGGTAGTTTCAGTTACTTTATTCTACTTGGGGAGACGACTCGACTCGTTGTTGTGTCCCTCCCTTTCCTCTTCTACAACCACTCTTCTTCTACCATTCGAGAGCAAAATTACTAGGAAATATATGGCGGGCCGTGCGACGGTCGTGTCATATTTCGTGTTTATCAATGCATATCTGAAACGAGAAATCGCCTGGGAACCCGTCGTTATTCGCTGCTGCGTTCGCAGATTGCGTGATGCGAATTTCGATCCTGCAGATTGCAGTAGTATGAGGTTGTACTGGCTAAAGTACGCATATGGCAGAGTTTGCGTTGCTTTAGACTTTACAAATAGTTGGTTACTATATTTCCCTCACTCATGCATACATTGGAGGCGAGACAGACTTATTCTGTCAAATGGAGAGAATTGCGGATGCTGATCGAATCACCCGGTGAATCGCTGTTTTCCCACCTTGTTTTCTCCTCCTCCATCCCTCACTTATTTCCCAGGCTCGAACTTTCTTCTCCCCCTCCTCCTCCTACTCCTCATAATTCTGTCAGTCAGTTCTCGTTTCACATCTTCTTTCTCCTCCCTCTCTTTTTTCTAACTTCTCCTCATCTATCCAGTCACAACTCTCATCTCATTCTATTTCATTTTCGCTGTCGCCTAGACTGTCTTCTCCCCTCCCTTTAGTCAGTCTATCGTCAACTCTGCCGTCTCCTCACTCTCCGCCTCAATTGAGAATGTCTGATGCTGTGCATTTTTTTCACGAGTGGAAAGTTCACATTTGAATTCCCGCATTTGGCTGTCTCGGCTTCTAGTGAAAATAGAGAGTTTTTTCATGGGTGGAAAATTAATACTCTATTGTGGGAACTCAAATTTTAACTTTCCCACCTGTGAAATTTGCGCAGCATGAAATGAGAAATGAAGTGCCGGCGCCGTGAGAAGAGAGGGCAATCTGAGTGAGAGAACTCTGATTCTCTTACAATTAATAGGTATGAAGGAATCTGGCAGATCACTAATCCCACTATCCAACTGGGACAATTGTAATTATTGTGTAACTGCAATCCCCCGAGATTCGTGTCTTTGATAACCGGTGATTAAGGAGAGAAACAATACTTTTGCGGGAGTTATTTGAATGAGAACGAGCCCATTTCCGGAGAGTCGCTCAGAGTAGATGCTATTTGATGGACCTAAATATGCCTACGACTCCAGAAGTCTAGACTACCGAATGATGACTTACGGTGAGTGTAATCGCTTCGGGTGGATTCATCTTTAGACATTTAAAATCTTCACTCGGTAGCGTAGATTTGTGGAATCGTAGACTTGCTCCCCTGCAAGTTTCGAAGATTAGAGGAGATTGCTCTCTATGAGTTAACATCACTTGCATTTTTTTGCGGGGGTGATTGAATTGAACGAGCCAATTTGCGGGACCTCTCAGAATAGATGGTCCAAATTGGAGTAATTTTGGTAGAGAATGGTGTAGTGTTTATCGCACTTCACTCTCTTCCACTCCACTCTTGTTCCTCTTCTTCTTCTTCTCTTGCATAGCTCATAATTCGTTGCTGCTTTCTCGATCTTCTCACTGATTCATCCATTCATTTCCGAGACGCGAGACGTCCTCTTTTTGCCCCTCTTCTCTCCTCGTTCCCCCTCTTATCTCGCTCTTCTCCTCCTTCCAGCCTATATTCCATCTATTGCCATCAATTATTTGCCCCCTTCCTTCCTCTTTTTCTCCTTGTTTCTCTGGTTACAGACTGAATTCAGTGGTTGAACAGGAGCTGGCTGCTCTCTGATGGCGGGGTTTTCTGTTTTTATCGAGAATTCCCCCCCCAAATTTTCGGGAAAATTGTCGGTCGCGCGCCCGCGATAATTGAATTTATGAGACGCTGCTTGAAATGCGATTTTGACAGAGGATGTGAGAGCACACGTAGGACATGCATTAGAGGACGAGAAGGGGCTTCCGTGTTTTGACGATCTGAGACTAGTGCTTTTAGGACGAATAATTCTATTCGTGAATGATATTTGTCATTCGCGAATAACCTTTGCTATTCGTGAATAGAAGTATTCGATATAACAACTCTTCTTGAAATTGGAAAGGATAAAGGAAAGGAGAAAGGAAGGAAAGGAGAAATTGGAAAGGAAAGGAAAGGATGGAAAGGATCTTGTAGGAAGGGGAACAGAAGAAATAGAAAAGTTATGGTCCTCCTCCTCCTCCTCCTTTTCTCTCTGTGCACAGTTCTCTCTTTCTCTCTATTTCTGAATTTGTTAGTGACGCCTGCACGTCACCGCCTCCTCTGGAACTGAATTCGTTCCGTTTGCATTGCGTTTGCTGCAGCTGAATTTGGGCAATTCTCAATTTGAAGCTGCACAGTTGTTTTCGGCACTCAGGCATCCGCCATTTTTACAACTGCAATTACCGTAGCTGTAAAGTGTGTTCGAGTCAAGATGGCATACTGTAGGCAACCTGCAGATACCGTAATACTGTCTTGAAGTGGGATACTGTAGGATATATTGTGGCGCCATAGGGGGAGGGGAGGTTCTCTACGTCGGCGTCGGTTTATGCATGGTTGATTTCACACTCGATTGCCTCCTTTTTTTTCTCTACGGCATCCCGTTGTGGTTGTTGATGGGAGAAGGAGGAAGTAGTCGACGTTGCCATTGTTTCTCTCTCTCTCTCCGTTCTGTTTCGTAATTCCTGACGAGACGTTGGTCCATCGGGGAAGGAAGCTAATGACCCCTGAGTAGAGAGAGAGAAGGGAAGAAAAGGAGGGAAAGGGACGGGGATAGAAGGAGTAATGGAGCCTGTGTGTGAACGACTTACTTTTGCCCCCTTTTCTCCATCTCAAAGAGTCGAAGGGAATTGGAGAGAAACCAGCAGTCGTTTGGTGACCACCACGCTGCATTACATAATAATCTCTCTCTCTCTCTCTCTCTCTCTCTCTCTCTCGTTCGGCTCGCTTATTGTTGGAGAGCTTTAGTGCAGAATTGGCGCCGGATTACGAGCGTTATAGGGGTGTTATTTACACGATATGATCCAGTGGCACTGATTCAATGCTTGCCAGAATTAGGGTTACGAGACGGGTTCCCTCACTTGAAGTAGTCACTTGTCGGCGTAAAGTCCTCTTGATTCTGGTAGTTATTTTACCTTTTACTTTACTCGTTTACTGGTGGGAGGGGAATGAGAGGAGTTTGTGCTCGGGGAATGTGAGGGCATTAATGAACCATTATAATTCGCGCTATTTCTACGTGTATCTCTAGAAAGCCTTTCCCCTCATCTCTCTAAATACATGCTGATTGGATGATTGGGCGTGATGATAGAAGGGAGGAAGAGGATATTAGTAGAAGAGGAGGAGGGCGAGAGAGTGAAATAGTTGAGGCGTGAAGTATCACGTCAAAACTGATTTCAAAGACCAAACCATCAGAGCGCAGTAGTGAAATAGCGCCCATCTATTCAATTCATCTATCTCAGCAACACATAATATTAACTTTGCGTGAGTTTACAGATAGATTGTTGTATGCTGTGTAATGAGGTAGGGGAGTTAATCTAATATTTCTGGTCTGGCTCAATATGGTCTCCGAAAGTAATGCCTTGACTTTTGGCTCGTATCGACTTGAGGAAGGAAACGGTGAGAGGGTCGACTCTCTTGAGCCTGAGAGAGCGACGTCTAAGATAAACTACCGGACACCCCTCGTCTCTCTCTCTCTCTCTCTCTCTCTCTCTCTCTCTCTCTCTCCAATTCCTCCCCTTCCTTCTCCTCCACCCTCTCGCGCGCTCCCACCTTCTCTCAATGGACTGCACTAGAAAGAGAGAGGGCTGGCAGGGGTTTCATCGTTTTGCTACCTCAACCCATCCCCTTCTGGTGTATGATAGGGCGTTTTGGAACTGCCGTTTAGGAAAAGTCTAATTTTTTTTCCAGGATTTGTTTGAGAGAAGTTTCAGAGCATTTAGAAACTTTTATGCTTTGTTTTTTGTGGCAGCTAAACGACAGTTCTACAACGTATAGCCACTGTTGCATGAGAGATCTGTAAAAGCTGCAGTGGCCACACTATCTGGGGGGGGAGGGGGGTAAGATAGATGGTCGACAGCAGCAAATTGGATTTGGCGAGCGCTTTTTCAATTACTGGAATCGTTTTCGGGGGTTGAGTTCCCCCCTTTCACTGGATGGTACTCGTGCGGAACCAGACTGTGCCATTCTGCGATGAGAGAGTACGGTAGGAGGGTACGGTGTCGCGGTATGGTTATGGTATTGTTGCCTGTAGCGTATTTTTCCATTACTTTTCTCTTCTTTTCTTCATATTCTCTTCTGCCTTCATTTCCGGTGTGGAAATTAATAGCGCTGCGTCGTTCTCACGATCGTTTTTGTGAATATTCACTACTTGTCCAATCTCCCATTCTCTTTCTTCCTCTTCTCCTTCTCCTTCTCTATTCTTGCTGCTTCATATTTTCATGCAATTCGTGCGAGAATTGCAGGGGGTTTCGTGGAAGCGAAAGCGTTCTCAAAACTGCGCGGGTGGTTTAGTATGCAATAGTGTACACGGGGTTTCGATGTTTCAGCAAGAGTTTATGGGCTTGAGGACTAGGTGTCAACATTGGTTTCGCGGTCAGCTTGTCACTGCCATAATTATATTCTTGTGAAATTCCGTTTTCGAAAATGCGGTCATCTCCTACTGAACTTGTGGAAGGTCTTCTCACACTTTCCACCCTCTCCTCTGCCTCCCTTCCCTCCCTCTCTCCCTCTCTTCCTTTCCCTCTACTTCTCCACACTTGCTTCCCCTCATTTAGTAATCTGAAATAGAGTCAGGAGGAATATGAGAGTAGGCTCTCGTGTGGACTGTGGCTAGCGAGAGGGAGGGAGAGACGGACCCGGTAGTTTTGAGTTGCATGGATAATTGATCTCGATTGGGTGGCATTTTTTTACCGAAGGATGCACGGTTTTGTGAGTCTAATAATTCATATTTTTCATTTGCTTGGTGTCAGCTATTGTGCGCTCTGGTGGCCTCCTCTACAGATTGGCTCTTTTGTAATCGGGTGCGCTTTTACTCGCCATTCTGTGCCACCAAAGTTCAATGGGAAAGTAGAAGAAGAAGTAGAGAGGAAGAGAGTGGACATACAGACAACAGAAAGAGAAAGAGAGAGAGAGAGACTGGCTATTATTCGACCTGCTCTCTCTCTCTCTCTCTCTCTCTCTCCCATCCATCTCACCTCTGCCCCCTTTCACCTCTGCCTACTCTCACTCCCCCCACTAACTCTACTATTACTGCAACGGGGAGTGATTGCATGATTTGTGTGCTACTCGAGTGGCCACTTTGAATTATGGCACATTTTATATTTTTGATTTTGGATGTGATCTAATCTTTTTGGAGGGCTTCGTCCTGATTTCCGATTAAGTGTTCCTGTGAGATGTCTCACTAGAATCGTCCAGTCTGTCAATTGATACGTAGTTCCTCTCCGTTCTCCTTTGATTGGCAACTCTTACTAGTAGGAAAGAGAAGGAAGGAAAGGAAGGTGTTTGCATGTTTCAACTTGCTCTCATCTGTTCCTTTCATCTTCTCCACTAGATCTCATTTCTTTCGCGTCAAGTCCATGCCCCCGGGCGAGGTTCCAGCAAGTGGCTATTCTTTTTTTCTACAGTAGTTTTCGTTGCACGCGCCCCGAGATTGCGCTTTTGGTTGCTTTTTTTTCAAAAGAACATGTGATGTAGATTGGATTTTTCCCCAAAGTTTGCAGCAAATGCTTAGAGGGCGACACTGAAAATTGTTCATTTTGTGAGGAGCGTTTCGCAAATTTCCTCCCCTGATGCTCTTTTCCCGGCTCTTTACATTTCCTCTTCTGAACTTTGCGAAAGGCTATTTCTATGGGGCAGAAGAAATTTTGTCGAAACTTTTTTACTTACTCTGTGAATTTGTAGCGCCGCGACAGCTTTTGAGTCTGTGGTTGTATGAGGAAAATTGTAGCATAATTGCCCTGTTTCTACAAATGCATCTATCTACTTTTGTCGAGAATATTCGTTGAATAACTACGATCACTTGTATCTACCACATTTACACTTTTCCCACAATTTCTATGATTCAATGTCCCCCACTACTTTCCTTCATGAATGTTCTATCATTTCTTTCTCAGAATGTCATTCAATAACTTGCCCCATAAAATGCACCTGGTAATGCGTCAATTCTTGTTATTTCGCGACTCGTGATTTGCACAAATAGACATCCCCACCCTTCCAGTATGCAACCGGGGCGACGTTTCCTCTCTCCAACACGACTACCGTAATCTTCCTTCCCCTCTACCGTATCCACAATGCCCGCCATGGAGACGGGCGTGGTTCTGCGCAAGTACGGTACGATGACGCGACCCTGCCGACCGCTCACGACCGACTTTGCCGGAGGAGTGGCTGCAGCAGCAGTTGCAGCATCTGCAGCAACCAGCTGCAGCTCCTCGTCTTCTCCCTTCACTCCACGCGAATTCGGATTCGCCTCTCCCTCTCCGCGTCACGATTCGATGAGTAGAAGTGTGGTGTTCGCCTATCCCCCTCGTGCCAACTACAGTACCAATAGTGGGTACGGTACCCACACCACCCATCATCCAATGAGTCGATCTTCTCATCTCGGGTCGATTGGACATCAATCATCAGTGAGTAGTGGAGGAGGATGGAGAGGCAGTGGAAGTAGTTCTATGTGGGGAGGATCCACATGGGGATCGGGGCAGGTACTGGGGATACCGGGAGGAGGAGGAGGAGGAGGAGAGTGGAGACCGAGGAGGAGTGTCAGCACAAAGTATCTGGCGGCTGTGAAGGGCAAGAGGAGTGAGATCTTTCGTCTCTGATCTTTTGCAGCTGAAAATAAGTGATACATGCATTGTGTCGCCTTTCTATTTGAAATATCGTGTTTGAAAATGTGACAGTTGAAATTATGTGATCCGCGTTTTTTTTGCGTTTCCATTTAAAATTTGGAGTTCAGAAAAGGGTGTGTAATGAAATGTTGAACAGCAGTGCAGCGAGAAAAATAAAGCGTAGAGATAAAAAAGATACGGTGGCTTTGTGGAGTATTGATTGAAAGGTTATTGATTGGTTTATCGATTGCAGGCATGTGCTCGGAGACGTCGATGGACTCGTGCTCATCGTCCACCAGCAATCTGACCAAGTGAGTACGGTAGTCAGGGATGGTCTTATGGTATTTAGTAGAATGCAATTTTAATATTGTTTTTATTTCGAGGGGACCGGTATAGCATCACGTTGCACGTTCGTGATATATATGGGAAAGACGAAACATGGAATGGGCTGGTTGAAAACTTTTAGTTGCGAGTACTTTGATATGGATCGAATTATTGCGACAAATAATTTGATGTTTTTTCCGATAGCTTTTGGAGTGGCGTTAATTTTACTCCGTTAATAGAGTTAATCAGTTCACGGAGAGGCGCGCGATCACCTCTTTGCAAAATATGTGACAAAGAATGATTCGAAAACACAACATTGCTGCAGGATGCGGCTGTCGCTCGGCCACTCGGACCCGCAGATCTCGGCGTCTTCGATGTCGATGCATGCTGCAGCTGCTACGTCGGCTGCAGGACCGTCGTCCTCGTCGGCTGCAGCTGCAGCAGCTGCGACTACTGCACTGCCGGCAGTGCGAATGAGGGTGAGTAGAGAGTTGCTGCAGAATGTAGATTACTGTTGCAGAGTGTGGGGGAGAATGTATTGAATAGGCATACTGATTTATTCGGTGATGGTGATGGTGAGGGTTCGGTTTTGGAGCAAGTGTTCCGAAACGACTGCCAAACACATCCTTGACAAAATACGTTGAGGCTTCCTAAACGGCTCTTCCAAAACGCAACATCACCGTTTTCTTCGCGCTGCGAGAATTTTGAAGAAAAAAATAGAACGATACAGCGAACTTGTGAGAGTGGGGTTTCACGGTGCCTAGATGTGCAGTGACGAATAGGCTGAATAATTGGTCTGACATCTGAATGTGAGGCAAATCATCAAACAAATATTTTTGCGTATTTGATAGACCTTATTTGTTGCTTCACTTATATGTTCCCCACATGAAGGTACTGCGGAAGTAGTTAAGTGCATTCGCTTCTTCATTCCATCTCTCTTCTTCCTTCTTGTTAGAATACCGTAATTAGAAGCTTCTAAGATACCGTAATTAGCAGCGAAACGCAGTATGGACTCATCAGCAGCCGTAGTATTTCTGCCCGTCCCAAACTAGAGACGATCCCCGACTGCGAAAACGAAGCCAACTGTGAAGGAAGTTGATGAAGACTGGGCTTTTTCTTAACGTAGCGAGGCTACTGATTGGGTGTACGGAAATAGATGATGACCCACCGACTGGCTCGCTTCCCCCTACTCTTTTTCCCTTCCAAACGTGGACGCGCCCTAACCAAATTTATGTGAGCAAAAAGAGGCGAATTCCACCGGAAACACGAGGATGCGAAACTAGTCTACTGCTAGCGCACGCAATGTTTGCACGTGCAGCTAGGAAGATGCAAGGTGCATTCTGAAGCGATTCGTTTCTATAAATATGATGTCATACTTCCATAGATTTCTTTCCTTTGTGGGTTTGTGGGGTTTTCCTAAGTGCAGTGTACTTCAGATTTGGACGACATGTGAGGTCCATCCGGTATATTCCGGAACAAGCCAGAATGTGAGCTAGAATGGGCCGATTCTCTAGCCATGACTGACGTCTTGCAACGTAGATCAGGAGCGGGGAGGACACGTATGACCCCCTCCACCCAGACCCCCGCAGTCGACTTCCTTCCTTCCTCCCGGGGGTTTCGGATTTCACCTTTCTGATCTGCGCGCGCTGGAGCTCAGACTAGGTGCGCGTTTGGTTCAACGTTTGGTGACACGGGTGTTCGAGGAGATGTGACAAAGTGATGATGAATGGGTGTAGATCATTTTATGTCTTCGAGATGTTTGGTAAGAGGAAGCATTAGACAGCAGTCAATGTACACATGTGGCTTTCTCATGTAGAGGTTTCCTCGTCACGAAGGGATTCGGAAGGAAGAGAAGTCTGTCAAGGGTAGAGAGGAGTGGAAATTGTGGAAAGATGTCGTGGCCACTTCCGATTTGGGGAGAAGGAGAGAGAGAGCATCGATAGCATGAGAGAACCAGCGGAAGTCGGGTTTCGAGATGGGGTGAAGATCGAAGGTTGCAGGGGAATAGACTGATGTATTTCGATTTCTCCGTCTGACACACACTCTGTACTTCAAATAGTATGCAATATTGTAGTCGAATTTACCTATCTCGGAAGTGTGAATCTCGGAATTTTCGTGCTCGGCATATTTCTCTGTGGGAAATTCTCACATTTCCTCGGCAACGCTCCGCGTTACGCAGAGAAGAGAGGGAGAAACAACACAGAAATGGACGGAGTATCGCATTTCTGCGATTGAATGAATCAAGGGCATTGAGAGTTGAGAGTTGCATAGTGATGATGCAAGAGTGGGTCGAGAGAACCAAAGGAGAGCAGAGCGGGGAATGAATTGACGGGTCGTGCCGGCTGTACGATTCATCATTCATAGTTGATGCGATGCATAGCAGGGGTCATCTCCCCCTTCTTTTTTACGCACATGATGACTATTCAGTGAGTCCCTGAAGACTCGCTGTCTAGATTAGTGAGATGACTTTTTTCTTCCCTTTTTTGTCATCATTTCGGCTCTTTCACAGTGTGTGTTATGAGCAGAGGAATAGCGGAGGCTTGCAAGAATCAGAATCAGATTGTTTTTTTGTGGTCGCACAACTGCAATTATCGGGATTGTTGCCACTCCATATCAATGGTAGAGATGCAAATGAGTGGCAGGTAATGGATACATTTGAATGATCTGTCAGTCGCTCATTAGTGTTTACTTGACTGATTGTTGATCATCAGTCGCACCTCTCATGGGATTGGTCATAAACATTGAGTGATGATTGGGATAGAGGTGTGATACTTCACCCCCATAAGTCCCCTCTAACGAGACTCTCGACGACTTTTCTCCCTCTCCTTTTCATCTCCGTCCTGTGAGAGTAATATGAATAAGATGCGATTACACGCATTTGTAAGTGGTGCTGAGTGAGGGAGAGCCTCTCTCTCTTTCGGCCTCTCTAACAGAATCGCTCATTTGCAGTGTCCTTTTCTAGAGATGCATCGGATGGAGAGAGAGAGGGAGAGAGAAAGAAAGACATCCGATTAGCATTAGCTAACGACGAAGATGACTTGAAGGAGATGCCATAATCCATCGACACAGAATTCATCTCTGAATTCCGTTGCCAGTCGACTAAGCTTGTAGAATGGAGAGAAAGAGTGTGAAGGAGATTCCCAACACTTTGGACGTGGTCTATTTAGAGAAGAAGAAGAGGAGAGGAGAAAATGACGAGAGGTCGATGAATTCATTAAAATGAATGAAGAAGAGAGAGAGAAGGCAATGTTGCTTGAGCCCCTGGAAAGTCGCAATTGAAAGAAGATGCACAAGATTGTGGATATTTTTAGAAGAAGAGAAAGAGAGAGAGGCGAGCGTTCGCAAATGCTTGTTTTCCTTGCCTCTCTCGCTGTCTTCGAGTCTTGACACTAACAGAGTCAGACAGAGAGATAGAGGGAGGGAGTCTCTTGATGAGACGTGATCTATATCTATCGAGGAGTTGATCAGTCGATGTGTCTGTTGAGTGCACCAGAGACAATCCTCTTTCCTCCCTCCCTCCACCCTCTGTCCACCTCCTCCTCCGACCGGGGTTCTCCCTCTCTCTGCCCCTCTCACCTCCCCTCCCTCCTCGTGCCTCCTCCTGCCTGTTGCTGTTGCGGCATCGGCGGCGACTCCGCCTCTCCTCCCCTCCCTCCTCCCTCTATCTCAAGAAGCCCTCACCGTTGAGAGAAGACAGAGAAAGAGAGCTAGAGAGAGTGAGAAGGGAAACAGAGTCCTTCCTCTCTCCCTCTCTCGTCCCTCTCATAGTCGCCCCTCTCATAAGTGACACCAGCGCATGCACTAGTGTGTGTGAGAAGAAGTCATGAGCCACTTCTAGTCGTCGAGAGAAGAAGTCGTCCTAATCGCCGGCTCTGCCCTTGATCCCCTCTTCGACTTCCCGGTTCTCGCACCGTCTTCAGTTCTACGACAATGCATCACAACCGTGCCCGTCGGTGTTCCCTTCCCGTAGTGACATCGGGTGGTCATCCGGGTGGTCTGTTCACCTCTCCTCCATCTCCTCTTCTCCCGCTTGCACGACCAGTCATTGTGTGGAAGTCGAACAGCAGTCGACTCGATGAGATACGCGAGTTCACCACCTCTCCCACCCGCATGGAACTCACCTCCTCCGGTCTGCTCCTAATGACAGCGGGCGTGGGCGCGGCGCCGGCGCCAGGCGCCGCCACGCGCCGCCGCTCGCCCGGGAGGCGCGTGGGCCCGCGCTACGGCCACATCAGTCCGCCGCCCGCTGGAGGAATGCTGACGGTGGACTACGCACAGCGTCCGAGAAGCAACACGTCCGGCAATATATTCTCGGTGAGTTGATCTGTGTGAAGTGCACTAGTGGTGTTGTGTGTGTGTGCAGTCTCCACTGTGGGGTAGGGATGCAAAGTTTGTATTCGCATTGCGGCCTTTTTGTCGAGAGATCAGTATTGCTGCTGATAAGGCGAAGAGAGAGAAAAGATACTGTCAGAGGGTATGCCCGATACCGAACCGGCGCCGCTACTATGGGGTGCTGCGGTAGATGACGTAGCCAGATCGTGATACGCGGCAGTGGAGTAGGAGAGAGTTAAGAGTAACACACGCAGATTTGTAGCGGGTGGCGGTGTGAGAGAGTGGCGATCATGTGAGAGAACCGCCCGCTTTGTTTTGAGTGAGCCCTGCCGTCGTCGCTATTTTTGCGTGCGTTTTTTTGGTCGACCATCAAAATGGGAGAGAGAGACTGGATGGATGGAGGATCGTTTTGCGCAATTGGTCGACCACGACGCCGACCACACTCACTCTATTGTTCCATCTCTCGGTCTCTCTCTCTCTCTCGTGTGAGTGAGACTGGACTGTATACGGGAGTGAGAGTAGTTGAGAGGACGGACGGCTTCCGTAGAGAGAAGGGAGGCTAATAGGGGGGAGACTGGCAAAGTGAGACATTCTCGGAAAGGCATTTGAGAAGGGAGGAGAAAGTGAGAGCTAATTCAAAACCCCCAGGAAGGGGCACGGGAGAGTGTGCAAAACTGAGAGAATCCCTCACGGTTACACGTTTTCACTCTAACCCCCTATCTGTATGGTTCACCGGACGGTGGAATGATGTGGGAACAAGGGACATGGAAAGCAACGTGGTTTTGTTTTGACTGCAGTAGAAAGAGACTGAGGAAGTGGAGAATGATCTACTACCCCTTCCTTCTTCTTTTGTCTCTCTAATGGCTTTTTTGTTGTTACGGAATTAGCTTCGCTGCGTTTCTCCGAACATGTCAAAACTCTAGTAAGGAAGTTGATTGAGACAATTGAGTGAGAGCCTGTCGAAGGGAGGAAGGAGGAGAGAGAGAAGGCATGGAGGCTATATCCGACCACTTGGCTGATTGTTCTCTCGCCGCTATCTCTTCTCTATCGTTCTTTAATTTCCCTTTGAGGAAGTCGAACGATTTTGCAAAAAGCCATGTCCTTTCCCGACAACTAGTCGACATTTCAAGAATTGGCATCCGAGTCTCTGACTAGAATTGTTCTCAATTGTTCTCCCGCTGGCCTTCGTCAAAGTTGAATGGAAGGAGAGGAGAAGGGAGTCGGAGTTGTTGAAATGAGGGGAACGAAGAGAAGGGAGAGACAGATAGAGAAGGGAGAGACAGATAGAGAAGGGTGATCAACTAGAGTATGCCGACCATAGCAGTCGCCAATGCATAATATCGTGCACCTAGATAGATCCTCGCCCCAGGAATGCTCCGAATGTGAGGGTGTCTGATGGATTTGTGATGCAGAAGGCAGTGGAAGGCTTCTTGGTCTGCTTCATTTATCTGTATGTCTGGACCCTCTCGATTCCCTGTGATCTTTCACTGCCCCCAGATACAGACATTGATGGGATTCCTACAGATTCTATCTGACGTTTGCGAGGTCTACGGTATCTCTTGTTCTTTGTAGTGGTGTCATTGAGCCGCAGCCATACGTGGAAAGAGCCGTGACCGGAGATTGGGCACGTATCCGCGATAACAACACGCAAGTGTGTGTGTGCATGAAACATTGGTGCGTGGTGTGGCGGCGCGCCGTTTCCGTATTGGGAAACGTCGCCTCCGAGTTACACCCTTTTCTTGCCACATCTGCGAGTGACAGCGCGTGTGAGAAGATGGAAATGAGAGGATGAGAGAAGGAGCTAAAATGAGAACGTAATTGGGACACGGCTCAAGTAGATTATGCGTGTAGAGAAGAGACGAATGGAGCTGATATTGCGTACTGATGATGCAATCTCGAGCTGGCTGTACTAGGTGTTTATAGTAGTAATCCTATCCATAATATGCGGGTGGATGATTAATGCCCTTGTGGGCAGCCCGTCGACTCATTGTAGCCTGTTTTTCTGTGTGTGAATGAATCGGGGGATGGGTGAAAATAGACCGATGGTTTGACGAATCTCACAGACCTTTAGACCAGCCTCTCTCTCTCTCTGTGCTATTGTTGCCAGTGGCTACAATTTCTTCGCCTGATTTTGAGTAGTATCCATGACGATTTGGATGGAGAAATGCTGGAAAAAGAAGACGTAGTGGATGGGAATTTGGAAAGAGAGAGGAAGAGGCGGATTCCAGAATGAGAAAAGAAGAGGAGGAATTAGGGAACGATTCAGACCCGATTCAGACGATTCAACGACGCCGTTTCTCATTCCCGCGCTATTCTCTTTTCATCGGCATTTCGAAACTGCGGGGGAAGTTTTGCTTCCTCCCCCTGAATCGGGGATGAATTTTTGTGGATATGAAGGGGAGATGAAACGTGAGATTGCCTAGTCTTGGTGCAATCTGTGGAAGATACTTTTATTGTGCGTATAAATAGTGTATGCGGGAGCGTTTCCTGGAATATTGTGCTTTCATGGAATATTGTGCCAAGTTGAGAGCGAATTTCATTAGGCTGAATGGGGAGAGTTTCAATGCGAAGTTTGACCGCGCGAGATGAAAGTCACTTGCATTGAAGCACGTAGTGAAATATTAATGAGTTGCTGAATGAGCGAGTGTTGCTCTCTCGAGTGAATAGAGAAGAGAGAGATAGTTTCGAAATAGAGGAAGATGCGGATATCGAGAGAGCGAAGATTGGTTTCCGAGAAATTCGTGTCATCAACCGATCTCTATTTCTCTCACTCTAGTTGGTCAACTGAGAAGTAGAAGAGGAAGGAAGGAAGGCGAGAATTGTGATGTTGACGGCCTTCCTTCGTATCGAGAGAGAGATCTCCAGAGAGAGAGAGAGAAGAGAGAGAGATCTTCTCCAGGAAGGGGTTGGGGGGGAGTGTGCGTGAAAGTGAGAGAGTCCCTCTCGATCTCTCGCTCCTGACCCTTGCTGGTGGTTTCACTGGCTAGTGGAATGTTGTGGAGTGAGAGGGATCTCTGAGTAGGCGATGAAGATTGGTGTTGGTGGACAACAGATTGATGTGAGAATTCGTGGAATGACACTTCTGATCTGCCCCCACAATCGAGAGAATCTCATGCATTCGAAGTGGTTTCTGATTTGTGGAAGGAGAGAAGTTCTCAGTGAGAACTTCTCACACACTCTACTGTGTAGACGTTCTGATTCGGGGAAGGAATGAATGCTGGGAAAGCTAATGAAAAATGCTAACAGTGAAAACAGCACCAGCTGCGACCTTTATAGAGGGTACGGTATTGCGTGTGTGTATTGAATTATCTCGAAAGCTGCACGTAAGCGTGTATTTCCGCTCGTTCTCCCAGTACTATTTAGAGATGCAAATAGTGGCGAGGTCCTGAGCCGTGTTTTGGTCACACATGATGAACGAGGAACATGGCAGAAAGAAGAAGGCCCTCGGGGCAAATTCCCCCGCTTCGTGAGTGAGTGAGGGAGGGGGAGCGAATTATAATTGCATCTGACACAAGAGGAGGGGGGCGATCTATTTCGAAGAACGTCGTGGGTACAAGAAAAATAAAAAGAGGGGAACAGTGGCTATTTGGGGGGGGGGTTTGAGTGAGTGAAGCTCGTAACACGATTCTAAACCTACATGGGGGGTGACAACGAGAGTATGTGCAAGAGTGAGAGAGTCCCTCTCGATTTCACAAGCTCTCTCACTCCGCACCCCTTTCTTGGGAGGAGGAAGGGTTGGCCGGCCTGTGGAATGATGTGTCGTCGTGTGAGTGACGCTTATTCTGATGTGATTGGGTGTGTTGACCACCTCTTTTCCTTCTTCTATTTTTCTTTCTATTGGATGAGCGTGAGACGAGAAGGGGAAATTGTAGAATGATGCGAGGGATTGAGTCGAGGCTGCTGATGCTTGCTAAAAATGTCACAAGGAAGGTGATGAAAGAGACGGGAATTGGGTGTTGGTTGATACAGGGGATGAAGGAGGTGGAGGAGGAGGGGGCGTTGTTGTTCCTGTCAGAGAGATGTAGCTAATTTGAATGGGATACAAAGTTGTTGAGAGTGGGGGAGATTCCACACGCAGAACGACGCCACTTGATAGTTGAGGGGAGAAGAAGAAGAGGGAGGAAGGTGTCAATAGGGTGGATGTTGTGAGGAGAGACTGGGGGAGAAATATAGATGAGATGGACTGGTGTGCAATGCGAGGGTGTCCTACTGTCTAGACGAACACTTCTCTTCGAGGTTTCACGAAAACAATAGATGTATGAATGAAGGAACACTGTATGCTTTGGAGAGTGAAGAAGACTGAGTAGTCGTACTTTGTTTCGATTTGACCGCGAGGTGAAACGTGAAACCCGCAGGCGCGGATGTCTGAAGTCTGCATTTGGCCTTGGGGAATAGTCGTTTGCCGTTCGCTGTATATTTCTAGCCTTTGTTCTCTGAATAGCTCCGACTGGGAGAGGCTATTTACGCTGCTGTAAATCTGGCTGCATTTGACTCATGTGAAGGTGACGATGGCTGATTGCGTGTTTACCGTTGAGACTCGGAAGGAAAGAGAGATCATGACGACAAAATTAGAAGAAGAGAGGGGAAGAACTCAGAGGGAAATAAGTCTATGACTCTAAACTTATGTGATGTCGCCCGACGACTTTCAAAATCTAAAGGACTCGTTCCCCTGCACCTATTAGACTTTGAAATCGTTGCTGGCAAGCTTAGATTTCTTGAGTCGTAGACGTATTTCCCTGTGAGAAGGGAACACTTCGCGAGATCTTTCTCGGATTTGAATCCCTGGAGACCCATTGGGGGGATCCGTAGAGTCTACCCTCCATCCCCAATCTCAACCTCTTCTCCATCTCAGAATGGAATCATGACTATGGGAACCCCTCCAATAGGGGGGGGGGTATATAGACAGAGGCAGAGACCAGATGCTCTCATTATTCGTCCCGCACTCTATATATCCCCCGATATGAGAAGGGGGGGGGTAGATCAAGGGAGGCAATGAGCTCCTTCTCCTTCTTCATTCTCCTTATGGAATGAGCAACGACCAGCCATAAATTGTGCTTGTCCCGTTCCCTCCCTCCTTTCCTCCTTTCCTCCTCCCATCAGAAATGCAATGATTATGAGGCGAATTGCGTGAATTTGATGAAGACTGATGTCAAAAGACAAAAAATGAAAGGAACCATCGAGATGGAGAGTATACAGTGACTCAATATTATTGTTTGCCTCCCGAACGCCGCGAGACGGCTAAAATAGCCGAAAGGCATTGCTAATAAATTGGATTTGGGCGCGGCTGGGCAAGTAAGAATGACGGGTGAGGAGATATAAGGAAGGAGGGGTCAGAATGGATAAGGAAGACTGATGTAGAGGTGTGCAGATGGACGGGACTGCCTGGAAAGATTCGTGTGCAGTAGTGATATATGCATGCAAAAAATGTTCTGATTTAATCTATTGCGAGAGCTGGATAATTGAAACATTGCCGCGACAGCTGGCAATAAGGGCAGAGAGGTTCACGGGGTGAGTAATAAGTACATACCCCGGCGTATTCGAGTCTCACCAATTCGCACACACTCTCTCTCTGTAAGCCCAACGCTTTGCTCGTCTAAAGGCGATGCACTTGCCCTTCTTCCATTAACGTGTAAGAGGATGGCATTAGCTTCTCCCTCCCTCTATGGGTCATAGTGAGAATGAGGAGGAGAAGTCATCAGTGAGCACTCGGTCACTTCATTGCACGCTTCGTCTCTTCTTGTCCCTCCCTTGCCTTATTCCCCCTCTCTCCTCGCCCATTTCGGGGTCTGGAATCGGTCCTCTCTCTCTTCCCTCTCTTCCTCCCTCCCCAAGGAGCGCGCTCCTTCTACCCTCTGCCCCCTTTCTTCCCTCTTCCCCTTCTCCCCTCTCTTGCTATTCTTGATTCGAGAGAAGGCCGAGGACCCCCAGTCAAGGCCCCATTCCCTCTCTCTCTCTGTGTAGTTACGAGACGGAGCAAGACAATGGCTGCAGTCGGCAAGTCGTCAGTCTGACCCGTCGCACCACCTACCGTATTCTTCTCCCTCCTCGTTCGCCGATATGTCGTGGTTCACGTCGCACGAGGACTCGCCGTGGCGCCGCTTTCCCTCGATGCTGAGCCGCTTTGGGAGCGCGGAGCGGCGACGCGGATCGTCCGCGTCGTCGCGGCCGGCGTTCGCGACCGACGAGGAACTGAGTCCGACTGTGACGTTTCGGCGATCAATTGGAGGGAGATCGTCGATTGGAGGAGAAGGAAGAGAAGGGAGAGAAGGAGGAGGAGGAGGAGGAGGAGGAGGAGGAGGAGGAGGAGTGAACAGGAGTGTTAGCTGTTTCGAAATGATGATGACACCATCGAGTAGCATGCAGAGACTCAGTCTGAGTCCAGTGGCACAGCTAAGGGTGAATTGGGGATAATTTTACTTTTCTTGTATATCTAATTGATCACTGGTTTTGTAGTCATTTATTGGAATATCGGAAGTAGGAACGTAGTCGAGTATTGGTGCGACACGGAGTGGTTGGGAGTTGTTGTAGAGAGGGTGAAACTCGAGTGTATCGGGTCGAAAATAAAATTTAAGAATCTTCCATATTGCAGAAAGACGTTCTCTCTCACTCTCAACGCACTTCTCATTCTCGTCACTCGACTGCACGTCGATCACTCAATACGAGCACGAGTCCAGTGCTGGCACCCAGAGCGAGATCGCCCCATCGGTGAGCGTATCTTCGATCTATTATCTATGCATGGACCAAAAGGGTATGCTTCAAAAGTCGAAAATGTCGACTGATTGACGCTTTTTTGATTGAGAAGCCGAAGATCTTTGGTGATTTTTCTTCACAGTCCTTGAGATCCTAAAGTTTGCTTTTTCGAAATGTCATCTGAAAAATTTGAAAAATGCTGCCAGTGTTCCACAAAACATGATTTTTAATTATGGATCTATGTGTGTGCTGCTCATGGGAGATCACTAATGAAAACATTACCTATCAGGAAAGTAACGAGATTTGAGTGCTACAAGAAGCAGGAAAATACCTGGCGCTATTTTTTTCTATTTGTTTCGTGAAGCAGCATGTTGATAGCAGCAAGCTGTGATTGCCTAGTGATGACGCAATGGTTGCAGCCAGTTGCTGCCATCTGCAGCAGGGTCGTCGTCGGGGTCGTACCATGGATCGTCTGCAGCCGGCATTGCGGTCGCAGGTTTGTCGGGGTTGCTGCATTCTGGCTCCTGGTAGATTGGCGTCTCGCGCCTAGTGAAGACGGGTTTCAGGAGTAGAAAAAGTGCCTTTCTAAGAGTACGCTTTAGTGTCATCTGGTCTCTCGCAGAAATAATTGTATATCTCTCAGTTTGCATGCCATTTATTGTTAATATTTAAAAAAAATAAACAATAACATTTAATATAAATATTGATGCAGGCGCTTCTCAACCCAGCACGTCAACGTCGTCGACGAACAGCCGTGGAGTGATTGCACCCGTGCCTCTGAGGTGAGAGATGATCTTTGTAGTCTGTAGTCTGATCTCTCGTAACAGATGTTAGTAGATGGGTCAGTGAGTGCGAGGCGATGTGCGGGTGTTTCAATTCCAAATGAGGCCTGTGTGAAGCAGACGCACTATTGAGTGTTTCGCGCATTGCTAGAGAGTGTGGGGAATGGAGAGACGGGAAGAGAAGAGAGAGAAGTGTCTTGAGGATTCTCTGCTATGAATGAATGGAGGAGAGGAGGGAAGAGAGGAGGAGATTTGGTCAAAATACTGAAATCAGCCTTTTCAAATTGAATAAAGTAGGGGGGAGCATGGGAAATGTGATCAAGTGGTGAAGAAGTGTGTAGTAACTAGGAGCAGCAGTTGTATTTTGAGAGAGGAGAGAGAGACGGGGAAGAATCGGAGATCCCTCCATTTCTGTCTACTAGACATAATCCCTTGAGGGCAATTGTGGGTGTGAGCATGCAGTAAGCAGGGGGCGAAAGAAGGAGATGCTGGCCCTTATCCTCCCCCTTGATAGGTCGGGTTACGACGCCCTCCACGCCCGTATGAGGAAGCAGTGAAACATGAATGCACCTGCAGGCGCCGCTTTTTCTTCTTCTGGAAACCCTTGTTAGGCATTTGTGAATGGAAGACGCACATGTGATGATGATGATGTCACCTGCGTGTTTGAATTGCCATTTTGCCTACTTTGCAACTTCTATTCCTGGAGCTCCGGAAGCGCTGGTCGACTAAGGGCCTAATGAGGGAACCCACTTGGTTATTGGAGAGAAAGAGAGGGGAAGGGAAGAGGGAGAAAAAGAGCCAAAAATGGGGCCTGATGGCTATGTTGGAGGGAAATTGGGACTGGGGACAGAGAGAGAGGGGGGAGGAGAGGACTCATTAGTGGTGGTAGATCGAATTACGAGTAGGAGATGTGTTATGTGGAGCGAACAAAGAAATGACGGGAGAATAGGGGGAATGGAAAGATCAATGATCAATCTACTCCGTATGCAGATCGTACTCGACGAGAAGTGGCAGTTCGCTGATGGCGCCCGGTCATCATCACCATCATGATAACAGGTGGTTTCGCCATCATTTCTTAACCTTGATAATTATTTATCCGTCATCAGTATGCAGTGTGGCAACATGTGCATAATGAAGTGTAAATATCGGTGATGATTCTTAACAAGCAATATCATTGTGCAGTGTTGATGCAATCTTCATTCAGACGCTGGTCTCTGGCCTCTCTTCCCTCCACTTCTGGCTACGGCACACCCGGCAGCAACTCGGCATTCTCGGTGAGTCAAATAATGAATGTCGATTTTCAATCTTTGATCGAGGGATTTCGCAACTTATTGCGATCATCTACGAAATTATGAAGAAAAAGAAAGTCTGAAACACCAATCTACGGGCTATCATTGATATAAAATATTCAATATTGCCCATTTCAGTCTCAATATTCGTCGAACGAGCAACTGTGTGAAGCTCTCGATGGAATTCGACTCCATCACAGTCAACACCATGGACATCATGCGGTGAGGGGAGAAAGATATAGATTGCATAGGGATGACGCAATATTTTATAAGATGTTTGTGACATCATATGGGTGGGGCATTGCAATGAAGTAATACTGTAACATAGTGAAATTGAAATCGAATATTCGTTGCTTGCATTTTTTTGAATCAGACACATGGAGAATTGTGGTTGCAAGATGTTTTCGAAATATCAATTGCTCTGCTTGCACTTTCTTCGAGCTCTAGATAAACAAAATCAGTGTGTGGGCGCAACGCGTGGCGGGCTCCTTTACTTGGTAGATAATCAATATTGATTGGTTTGCAGCAAGTTGGTTCTTCGTCTCATCGCTTCGATTCAAACGACAGTTCTGTCACAAATGAGGAAGTTGCTGCAGTTCAAAGAGGAGAAAGAGAAGGAGGAATGACACCACACTCATTCAGACCCCGGAGCAGAAGTTTAACGTCAGTTTATTGTAATTCAAATGACATTAAATGGAAAATGTGAGAGTGTATCGACTCAGTAGGTGCACGTTTCAATGAACCTTTGTTACTTTATGGACCCAGAGAATATAATGACAATCGAAAGGCTTCTATTAAAAAAATGGCACTTTTGCAGCAGTCCGATAAAACTGGGTGGATCTGAGTGGACGACGGATGTCGTGGTGAGAAACAGCGTGTACAAGGTGAGCAGTGGAGGGTGTAGTTTACAGTTTGAAGAACGGTCGATGAGTAATGTAGATATCACATTGGAGATAATGTTCATAGTAGTAAAATTCTGTCGCAATATTAGTTTCTCGATCGCATTCTTAATTTTGTTGAACTGGTGACACACAAATCCACCAGCTGATAGACTCTGACTGATTCCAGGAGCGATTCCCTCGTGCGAAACAGCAAATGGAGGAGAAATTGGAGACGTTTGTGAGACAGAATGCGCCCCTGAGTGGAGGACCGAGCAGTGCTGAGGTACGGTGGAATACTGTAGATAGTTTAGGTACGGTAGAGAGGACGGATACTAGAACACGAAAATTCAGAATTTGAGATACTTTTATATTTAAAGCCTGTATATGCGAAGCAATGAAGTCGGTGTAATTAGGCATTTTCATCAGAACCGTGAAACACAAAACTTGCTTGTTGTTATAATAAAAAGTGTATTAGGTTTAATGAAACTGATACCATGTGTATGATGAACAAATTTAATGAGCTTTGGCGATTGCATTCGTCCAAGTATACTATTTTCAGACCGATGACGTCACTTCCGGTGGTGGTGGAGGAGCGAGAAACAGGAAGTCGATGGTGATGACTGCAGAAACGACACTCGAACCAGCCCTCCTTCGATTGATTGCTGATGGAGCGACGAGATTCCTGCATCACCAACTGGTTGAGGTGCGGTAGGGGAGAGGGATACAGTAGTGAAAAGTGGAAAGGGGTACGGTAGTTGTCGATACGGTAATTTGATACCGTAAGTTCATGAATTTGAGTTCATTAAGATACGCTATTTTTTTCGCAGATCGCGTCGGATTGTGTTCAACGATCTCGTGACGACACGATAACGTGCAGTTACTTCTGTGAGATGAGTCAGAGATTGGATGAGACTCTCAATGAGGTGAGGATGAAGTTAATGGATCGTCGTAATGAAGACAAATGTAGTAGTACGTATTTTACACGTATCATATTCGTTATTCCTTTCCTATTTGCTCGAATTCGCTTTGTACAACAGAATTAGTTTACAATATCACGCCTGTCACGTAAGGATCGGAACATATCAGGGGGTACCTGGTGCATTTTTCTAACCCCCTATTATTTTCACAGTTTTGGATAGCCATTGGGGTATCTAAGAAAAAACCGAGAGCTTTTGTCCCTGTGATTGATCTTCTCGACGATAGACGCCGTCGAACTTTGAGGGGTGCAAAAGTAGTGCCTCTTTGGAGCTCTGTAGCTTCACCCACAGTAACAATAGGGGAAAGTCATCAACAGAACTTCTGTGAGGAATCACCTGCAGAACAACTCTGATTGGTTGGGCCCACGATATAATGAAAACTAATTAGCCAGATTAATTAAAACTTCTGATTTCCACCAAAGTGTCGGGCCCAGGATAATCTCGACGTCATTTGATAGAGCTCACCAAGACGAATCGAATGATAGGCTGAACGACCACATTTCATTGCTAAATGGCTCTTTCGTGATCGAAAAACACTTTCACATTTCGCCTCTTCCATGTGACCTCTGGTGGTGAGAGAGAGAAGCGTGAGCTGTCGTGTAGATCACGATCTCTCTAGCTCTCTCTTTCATCTCTACTGTATAGCTCAGTCGGTAAGGTGTCTGCGTTGCATTTTGAAAGTAACGAGTTCGATTCCATTTTCAGCACATCTTTTTTTGCTTATTTTTCGCAAAATGATTTCCGGTCTAGCCATCTCAAAAACAATTTTGAAAACTACTCTCTAATGAAAATAAGATTACTGGAAGTACTAGAAAGAGGAGAATTGTAAAGGAATCCGTAGAGACGGATGACGACGTTTTGATGGAGGATGGAGATGGGGAGAGAGAGGAGATGAGAGACAGGAAGAAGACGATGAAGCAAATACAGAGCGCGAAGGCGATTTCCTAAAAATTTTACAGGAAGATGCCAAAATAATTTTTCAGTGAGTTGTATTCTTCCACTTCTGAGCAAAGTTTGTTGATTGTTATTGTTAAACACAGTGGAAACGGTTTCATTAGTAATTAGAAATATAAAATATACCTATTTGATCAATTGTTATTCGATAAAATGCTTGCGTGGGCCGGAAAGCGCCCGCGTCTCTCTCACCACAAGAGGTCACAGAGGCGGGGTGGCGCGGAAAGTGTTTTCGATCACGAAAGAGCCATTTAGCAATGAAATGTGGTCGTTCAGCATATCATTCGATTCGTCTTGGTGAGCTCTATCAAATGACGTCGAGATTATCCTGGGCCCGACACTTTGGTGGAAATCAGAAGTTTTAATTAATCTGGCTAATTAGTTTTCATTATATCGTGGGCCCAACCAATCAGAGTTGTTCTGCAGGTGATTCCTCACAGAAGTTCTGTTGATGACTTTCCCCTATTGTTACTGTGGGCGAAGCTACAGAGCTCCAAAGAGGCACTACTTTTGCACCCCTCAAAGTTCGACGGCGTCTATCGTCGAGAAGATCAATCACAGGGACAAAAGCTCTCGGTTTCTTCTTAGATACCCCAATGGCTATCCAAAACTGCATCTAACTCATATTCGAGTTTTCGAATGCACCACCCGTTATCCGATCCTTACGTGACAGGCGTGATATACATAGCTTATTTCTAGTGTACTACAAGTAATAGTGGTTTAGTATGTTCAGGATTGAGACCTCAGAATCGCTTTTGTATGTTCTGGATTTGAGTATGTGGGCATCCTGAAACGGATAAGCAACGGGGAAAGTTTATTTTAAAATATCTTTCTTCCAGGCGACGCAGAAGACGTCCGGCGATTCCTTCGAATATCTCAATAAACTCGTTCGACAACTTCTCATGATCGTCAGTCGACCAGCGAGATTATTGGAGTGTCTGGTTAGTTGATCTTTGATCTTTTGAATGATGATTGCAAATGGCAGTTTCCAACAGGAGTAGTTTCAATGGCGGAATATTGTTGTCAAATTGTTTAGAAAATGTTTCGTTCAGTATATGATTGTAACAATAGGACCCTATGATGGATTGACCTGGCGAATCGTGGTTTCCTTTTTACATGATATTTAGTGAATTTGCGTAGTAAATCAATAGGCTTTCCGGATATCTGCATTAGTAATAGAATAAATTGTTCTACTTTTTCAGGAATTCGATCCCGATGAGTTCTATCATCTTCTGGAGGAAGCTGAGGGTGTTGTGAGGGAGCAATTGGGATCGGGAACCGCCCGAGTTCCCGACCTACCACAGTACATTATCGGTCAGAAATTATTATTTGTTCAACTCATACCACTACGCGACTATCATTTTGATATTAGCCATAGCTATGTAATAATGTTGAAACGAGGAACATCCGGTTCAAATTCTTGTTCCATCTCAGGCAAACTGGGTCTGGATCGTGATCCTCTACTGGAGTCTGAACAGGCCGGCGCTGCCTCTCCCCCTTCTACGCCCACTGTGGAACTGCCGCCTGAACAGAAACAGGGTGAGTATCACGAGAATATTTGGTTGTGATATGCAGTACTCTCGAGCGAATTCTTGCACAGAACGTTTTTGTGAATATTGTTATTTTTTAAACTTTGGATGTTTTTGATGTTTTTTTTAGAATTTGAAATCGCAAATAAACAGTCTCTCATTTCAGAGGACGGCCATCGTGCTCCGTGTGAGGACGATCTGGAGACAATCAGGGTGAGATTTACTAATATAATCAACTTTAGTCGAATGCTTCATTGCGTGCGCTACAGCGACGTTACCCAATTGATATATCTTTCAGTTGGTGTCAAACGGCGCCTACGGTGCTGTGTATCTCGTGAGACATCGGGAGACGCGCCAGCGATTCGCACTCAAGAAGATGAACAAGCAGACGCTCATGTTGCGAAATCAGATCGACCAGGTGAGTGTGGTGTGGTGAGGACGACGATTACCAATCAAAGAAAGTTCATTAAAATTTCGACAAGACGACGTTTCCTAATGGGGCACACCGTCAGGTATTCGCCGAACGCGACATTCTCACGATGACTGACAATCCATTCGTCGTCTCTTTCTACGGTTCCTTCGAGACTCGACACCATCTCTGCATGCTCATGGTGAGGAGAAGGGCGACGTTTACAAATCGCCAATTCTATCTTACTTTGTACTGCGTGTGCGTGATCGACTTTCACCACCACTCTAATCCCGTCTGATTTCAGGAGTACGTCGAGGGCGGAGATTGCGCGAGTCTGCTCAAGAATGCCGGCACGCTGCCGATCGACCTGATGAAGTGAGTGTGGTGTAGAAGGTGTACGGTAGTGAGAAACGTCGTCCTATGCACTTTTTGACATGATCGTATTTTTATGGTGCAGTAGTAATCGTCGTCTCTGATTTGCAGACTGTATGTGGCCGAGACGATCCTGGCCATCGAGTATCTCCATTCGTATGGAGTCGTCCATAGAGATCTCAAACCGGACAAGTGAGTGATCTTTGATAGTTATGGTTTGTTCTTTGAT
The DNA here is from genome assembly GCA_036245785.1 of Pristionchus fissidentatus. Lineage (NCBI taxonomy): Eukaryota > Metazoa > Nematoda > Chromadorea > Rhabditida > Neodiplogasteridae > Pristionchus > Pristionchus fissidentatus. Next base: position 13,600,986 of record BTSY01000002.1, read on the forward strand.
CATCCCTAAACTTTGATCTTCCAGTCTCCTCATCACTGCAATGGGACACATCAAGTTGACCGACTTTGGACTGTCCAAGATTGGTGAGTTGGCGTTTTTTTTGCTGCATAGTTCTATCATTTTTTTCGAAGAATGATCAGGTTTACTGATTCTCGAGCGATGCTTCAATAAAATTAGTTATATCTTTTCTAACATTTCACTACCGAGTCAATAATCTGAAATGTTCTGTAGTAGAGCATTCTATATCTATCTTCCGATATCTGATATTTGATCTCTTCGATCTGTATCTCTCATCAGGTCTCATGAATCGCACAACTTTGGTTGCCGAGGGAGTGGCTGATATAGCGGAGACTCAGCAGTTCAAGGACAAGCAGTTGTGTGGAACACCCGAGTAAGAACTAATACTTTATTTTGTTTTCTTCAGCAACCAGCCGCTGATTGTTACTTCACAAATTTTATCGATCTTAAGATAATAGTGTGACTTTAAACTTGCGAGTAAAAGTATACGATTTGTTCCATTTGTCTCTTTCGACTTATGAGACAATTTTTATTTTCGACTATTTTTCTGGCCTTTAGATCTCCCAAAAACATTGATCGATCGATAATTTTCTATCATTGTAGATACATCGCTCCCGAAGTGATCATCCGTCAGGGTTACGGTAAACCCGTGGATTGGTGGGCACTCGGTATCATTTCATACGAGTTTCTCGTTGGAATCGTGCCATTCTTCGGCGAATCTCCGGAGGATCTCTTCTCCAAAGTCATATCAGGTACGGTTGAGGAGTACGGTAGATGAAAGTTCTTGTAACTGTAGATATATGGCTTATGCTAATGAATTATTGATTTTCTTCTCTCTTCAGAGGAGGTTGAATATCCCGATGGAGACGAGTCTCTTCCACCTGCAGCAGAGTCACTCATCAAGCAATTGTTGGAGAAGAATCCAATCGAGAGACTCGGTATGGGAACATTTTAAATGTTCATTTTATGCAATCTTAACGCACAATATGGGTTAATTTTCTAATAGATCGGCGTGCTATTCCCGATGGTATTAAAACCTCAATTAAAAAAAAGATTGCGACTTGAAACGCGAAAGTACATTGACTGAAACTTATGTGGAAGTCATGCTGTAATCCATTATTTATTTCGTCTATTTGCAGGTTCTGTGACGGGAGCGCCGGAATTGATGGCTCACGAGTTCTTCGTCGATCTCGATTTCAATGGATTATTGAGACAAAAGGCGGAATTTGTGCCCCAATTGGAGAATGAAGAGGATACGAGCTATTTTGATTGTGAGTGAACAACAGGCGCCGATTACTGAAGATGGGTGGTGGTAGCATTTATGACGTGATGATGAAACCTAAATCATCCAGCTATTTTGATGGTGAGAGGATAACGAACAGAAGAGTTCCGATTATTAAAGGAAACGATGATGGTGGAATCTATATATATATATATATATATATATATATATATATATATATATATATATATATATATATATATATATATATATTTATGCGATCACAAAGGAAACGCGGTACAAAATTAAAATATATTAAAAACGAACTCAGTAGGAAGTTCAGGATATCTAAGAATATTTTGTGAGACCTGAATCAATCACAAATGAACATCGCTTTGATTCACTAACCATTTCTCATTAAAATATATAATTAAAGAGAAAACAATATAAAATAATCAATAACTTGTCAGCCCGTACGGATCGATACAACCACGACGCGGAATCAAATGGAGAAGAAGATGCATCGATTGCTCCAATGTTCCACTCATTTTCTACTGCATCTCCACGTCATTCGATAGTTGGACTCGAACCGGGACCCCTTCTGCCGCCTGAGAGAATTGCTGTGAGTATTATGAGAGGAGAATATGCTAATTAGGGGGGTTACGGTAGATACTATGAGCACAATTCATATTTTGGAAACATGAAAAATAACACAGATGTGAACGAAAAGGTGACATTGCATTTTTGTTAACTCCGATGCACAGGCTGGATTTCAGTTTCTCATAATGATAGGAATGAGTAGGTTGATTGAAACGAGGAAGCGACTGGAATGGGTGATCACCGCTCATATCTCTATAAAAAACAACTTTCACTATCGACCTTTTCAGGCCTGCACTTCCCCTCTCTCACACGAATTCGATTCTCCTTCTCCCACTCCTTCCATCCCCAGTCGACCAACACCGTCGCCCAGCGGGATGAACAGGTACGGTAGGAGTGGTTCGGTTACGGTAGTATAATAGTGCTGACCCTTGGATGTATTATAGAGTGGCGGGAATAACAAATATGAAAGCACAATGAAACTCAGAATATGCGGCTATCGAAATATATCTCTGGGTTGCTCTAAACTCAAAGACATATTTAAAATCAATAATCAATAACCCCCTATTTGCAGGAAGCCAGCTCCGCCCTCAGCCCAATCATCAGAGGATCACTCGACTACCGATAGTATGAATGACGTGCACGATAAATATGGACAGCCGATGCCATCGGTACGATGATTATGGAATTCTATATTTGACTGGTTTAGGAAGAAAAAAAGAAAAATAACTGCGTTGAATCTAGGGAAATGACGATGACATTTTTTTTAAATTTTCAATTGAAATTAATCAATAATTAATTACAGGCAGTTCTTCTCCGTCGTCGATTTTCTGCACAGCGACAGTCAAATTTGTCGACGTCGAGCAGTGGAACGACCGGTGAGAAGAAATAGTTATATAATTTTTTTTATAGTTTTGATGTTTTTTCTTCTAAAATATGACATTTACTAGGACATATCGAGTTTCAAGAATAAAGTATACCTAGAAGCCAATTTGATTTTATAGGGACATTGTGATTTTATAGTGACTTGTTGGCATGAAATAGACTTAAATAGATAAATATTAAACAAACATGTTACCGTGTTGCACAAAGATTTCGTAGAATTTTTTATACATTTTATTCTAACTCATACCATTTTACAGGCACGGGCTGCGTCGGAACTGCGCCCTCTTCCACTGATTCTTCAATGGACGCATTCGCTTTTGGAGAGAGGAGATTGACTCATGGAGAGGAGGGGGTATGTAGTTTGTAGTTTGTTGTTTGAACTTATTGATACTGTAATAGTTTAATGCGAATTAGGGGAATTATTTGTAGTTTGATCTTTGATATCTGTAGCGTCTTCGTACCGATTCTACATCCACTGCTGCTTCTTCCATCTCTCGTCGATCTCCGCTCCCTCGATTCGCCATTTCATGCGACCCCGACGAGGTTTGTTCTTTGATCTTTGTACAGTATAGTTTGATCTCTCCTCTCTCCGATCTTTGTAGTTTGATCTCTCCTCTCTCCGATCTTTGTAGTTTGATCTCTCCCTTCTTTCAGGATCTCCCTTGTTCTTCTGGTTCCTTCTCAGCTGCTTTCTCATCTTCTGCCGTTCCCGCTCTCTCTCAATTGCAACAGCAACAATCCCATCACGAATTGAGTCCAGTCGATGAGGGAGCCGTCAGATCCAGATCGGCAAGTGTATGTCCTATATTTGATTTTTTCAGGTTCCCTAAAGTCGGGGGCCGTTATGGGGACCGGGATCGATTAAGTCGGGGTCAAAAACACAACGTAGGTGTTGCGAAATCGGGAAACGTAGTATTGGTGACGAAAGGAGGAAACGTTTTTATTAGTATCGTGTAACTCAAATGAACATAGTCCAACCATTATGAGTTCTAAATATTGCAGTCATCGGAGCGTCTTCCGGGTTCTCTCCAATTGGTTATTCCATCGGGAACATCCTCCAGTTCATCCAGTCAGTTCATCTTTTGTCTTTAGTCTTTGATTTCCTTACTATTATAGACACTCTCAGTTTTCTTTTGTGATGAAATGCTTTTACCTTGTAAACCTTTCGATCCCAATGAAAAATATCATTTATAATCTTTCCCGTTATTCAGGCAAGATCTCTCCTGGTGCAGCTTCTGCTTGTTCTCTCTCATCGACCGATGGATGTTCGCCCTCTCATTCCTCACTCGAACACTCACAATCGACAACTGGTGGAGCACCCGTCAGTCCCCTCTCAATGGCCCCGCCCATTGTTATCAGGTACGGTAGAGGGGATTGAGGTACGGTAGATTAGGGGGAGGAAGTATGGTAGTGAGAAACCGGTAGGATATGGTGATTGATAGGTTGCTGCTTTTTTTTCTCCGAATAGATGGTTTGTTGATGTTTCAAAAGTTTGGTATTAACATTGACTGTGTGTAGAAGATGTTGGTTCTTCTCTTCAAACGAATAATACTAATTCTTCCCTCCTTTGCAGGAAGGGTCCCTTCGGATTCGGATTCACAATCAAATCAGTTCGTGTTTACCTGGGAGAACACTCTGATTACTACACAATCGAGCATATTGTGAGCTCCGTCGATGAAAGAGGACCATCATTTGAGGCCGGATTGAGGTACGGTAGAATTGGGCAACTGCACATCACACTCCGTCTAAGTGATTTTGCGATTCATGGCCAACATAATTCACCTTTTCCTCAAAATTAAATGATTTGTTGCTCATGGTATTTTAGAAAAAAAACTTAAATATTTATTCTTCGTGAGCAATGATTTAAAGATAAATGACTTTTGATTGCTAATTATCTTGTTCAATTTGAGATGCGAGGATATGATCACAGCTGTGAACTCTCAACCAGTACACAACATGACCCATCCCCAACTGATGAATCTCATGCTGAGCAGTGGATGCGAAATTGTACTCAAGGTGAGCATAGAGAGAAGGGACATTGCGTCATCCATAGGCAATCAATGAAATTACCTAGTTTTTGTTAGAACTGTATAGGATTTTTTGTTTTACGACGAGTAATAATTTACTTCTTCAAGGAGAGGATGTCATTGAATTCATTGATGCTCAATCAGTTTACATTCTGAGAGTGAAACCCGAGTGTACCAGCTGATTCGATTTCTTTGAAATTTTGAGGAAATATTAGTACCTTGTAAAAAATAGTCATTAATATACTTCAAACAACGTTCCCTAATTATAATCTATCTTCAGGTGACTCCTCTGTCGGCCACTGGAATTCGAGAGGGAGGACCTCGTAAAAGTGTGGGAAAACTAGCGAAGAAACAGAAACCAAAGTGTCCTAAGAGAAGACTTCCCTGTGAAAAGAAATCGAGGAAACCAAGCAGTCTTCTGAGGTGAGATAAACATGAGACTAGACTGTAGTTTGGTTTGTCTGTGGTCTGTAGTTTGATCGGGACGAGACTGATCTTTGTTCTCTTCCAGACGTCTCTCTGGCAAGCGAAACGCCAACGATATCGTGCCTGGAAGCAGCAGTCAGAAGCAGACATTCATGCCGAGGTGAGAGAAGGAGGAGTAAATTATCCGAATAAGTGGAAAACGGTGGAAAACACACTTGGAATATCGATATTATAAACTAATTCTGATCGATGGCAAGGATGGAGCGTATTTCCATTCATATTCACAGATGTGATAATAGTGTGTAACGATAATCTACCATGTGCCTCACTCTCAACCCCTCTTGATTGCAGGTCGGTCTCATCACAGGACGGCGTCATTCTGCAGCCAGCGCCCACATCGGCGCCTCCGACTGGCGCGGCGCCAGTATCAGGATATGGTGCGGGCGCGGCGCCACCGGGCGTCTCCTCTGCGACGGGCGCCAATTCGTCGTCGGGTTCGATGTCGTCGATGGGCGGAGTCGCGCATTCTCACAAGAGAATGAGCGATGTTGGATTGATGAGGGAGGAACATCGGTGAGTAGAGGAAAAGAAAAGAGGAAAGAGGGAGAGAGGAGAAAATCTGGTGAATTGATGTTTCATACAGTCCACAAAATGCGGGTTGCGAGACTTGAATAATCGGAACGCATTTCTTTTGCTACAAAAAGGACCGACTGACGATGTGTATGGGGGATGAATCATGTCATCGTAATATTGAGTATACCCTTTCTTTCTTATCATTCCAATATGAATGACGTAATCAATCGATATCTATCTTCCTCACTTCAGTTCTCCTCTAGTCGCGGCTTCATCAACTTCTGCCTTCTCACCTGCCCATCCCTCTTCTTCTCACTCTCAAATTCCCAGTCCGAGACCATCGACACTCACTGGTGAGAGAGAGATTGCATCATTACTGTGCAATAGACTTTTTTGGTCTACTCATGAATAATGATGATTGCCTTTTATTGTCAATTTATCGATTTATTGTTGCAGGTCTGAAGCCTTCCGGAGTTCCTCTGACCGTCTCTCCCTCTCCCTCTCCTCGTAGTATCTCTACCACTGCAGCTGCAGCATCTGCAGCCGGTCTTCCCTTCTGTCCGACCCTTTCGATGAGCGGGGCTACGACTTCTGCAGCACCCCTATCCACCTCTCCCATCCCCGTCAGTCCACTGGCCAGACATCCAAGTGTCAGCAGGTGAGAATTTATAGTGGTGATTGCTTCATCAGTAGGAAATTAGAAGTTGGAAAGACAATCTCGTCAGTTACTGGCAATAACTATTAGAGTTAAGGTTTATATATTTTTTTTATATATTATAAATCAATTTTTTGACAGACCGGCTTCTCCTCGACCGGAAGTTGCTGCATCTGCAGCACCTGCAGCTAGCGATCGACCGGCTCCGCCTCCGATCCCGCCCCCTCCGGCTGCAAGAAACCTCATACAGCGACTGCTGAACAAGGAATGATCTCTGATCTTTGATCTCTACTATTTACTGTATCCATATCCATCTTCATCTCACACGTAGTAAACACTGTATTCTACTCGAATTTTTGTAGTTTGTTTAGTTTTTCCCCGTTTTCTTTCTTTTTCTACTAGCCTTTTCCTTTGTACGCTTACATACAAGATGTATAGTATTTCCTTGTTTTGTACTGGCATAATGCATACTGAATCGATCGATTGTTGTATTCTCACACCCAATATCCGTGTTTAATTAGTCGTGTCAATTTTGTATCTCGTTCTCCCCCTCTTTCTTCCTGCTTACACACTATTCATACAGAGTACGTCTCTTCTTCCATCTTTCTTTCACAAATTATTCCTTCCTTTAGCTCCGCCCCCTCAGAATCGAGTTTACACCCTTCAATTCCCTTTTTTGTCTAACCCCATTCATCCCACCCCACCAGCGTCATAATATTGATAAGCTAAGCTAGTGGCGCACTCTTTTCCTTTTCCAAACTTACTGTACATAGCGAACCCTTAGACCACGCCCCTTTCCAGTAAAGCCCCGCCCCTTCCACAATCGTATCTCTCCCCATGCGTTAGCTATCGACTATTGCTTACGAGTTACTATCTGAACGACCGTTATCAAGCTTGGCTCCGCCCACAGCTAGCCCCGCCCATTTTCCCGCTCGCTTTACTGGTACCACATTTGAGACCCCGTTTAATCCACATCCTACAACACATCCGATGTTTTAGTCCCTCCTCCCTCTTCGTACGAGCAGAATCCCATCCCCACTGACTGATTATCGATTAGACCTCGCGCTATTTGACAGTATCTCCATCTGGGATACGGTAGCAGCCCCGTGCATAGTCCAGTCCGGTGGATCGTTCGATTTGGTCAACCTCATGATTGTTCATCCAAACATCCGCCATCAATCATCAATCGTGTTTGTATTTCTCCTGGAAGCGTGAATATCTATTTATATTGTTTATTGCGTATTGTATCTTTCTGTACATGAGTGATGTCAGATTGTATCGCAGTTTTCATGTGAAGTTCCCGATTTTCAAGCCACGCCCTTTTTACCCACTGTTCACTCATTTTCCTTCTCTGATATCACAGAACTGGAAATGAATTGAGTATCCAACACTGAAGATCCATTACAATTGTTGATGGAAGAAGTAAAGTGCTTCAATCTCAAATATTTGTTGTTGCAATCATAACTCATTACAACAAATACTTTTAGTAACAAATCTACGAGTGGTTAGTGGAAAGATAGTAATGGAAGAGTTTGACTTTGGGAAGTTGCTTAATTCTTATAATCGCAGAATAAAACGGGGAATGGGACTCATTAGCAGTGGTAGATCAGAATACGGGAAGATGGTATCTGTAGATCGTATGAAGCCCGAAATGACGGGTGAGAGAAGGGAAGAATTACGGTAGAGAGATCAAAGATCAATATACCGTATGTCTGGTCGTACTCAACGGGACGTGGCAGTTCGAGGATGGCTGACACCATCACCATCATGATAACATGTGAGATTGAAGTTTCAACGTTCCCTTGAATACATGTAAAAGTTGATCTAGCAATGCACCTCCAGAAACTAATTTAGGGGAGGTGCCTATTTATTTTCCCACACTTTCTCCTTTGACCCCTTCCTGAGATGATCGGAGTGTCCATGGGGGTTTCCATGGGGGTTAGCGATTACACTTGTGCCTGAAAGAAAGCTGGAGGATACTGCATTGATCTACTGTTTGTTTGTCTCTCCTTTGATCTACCCCCCTACCTCTTTATCGATTGATTTCTCTCTGTCCCCTCTCTTCCCATCTCATTGTCACTCCCTTCCCTTCTCCGTCTCCTCTTCTTCTCTCCAATATTCTTCTATCTTTCTCATCAAATCATCCATGGCAGCTGGAAATGTGAGTTTTTTCTTCTTTTCTCTCTATACAGTGATTAAATTGTGAAGAGTCTGAAAAGTCCCTGCCCATGTTTTGGTGTTGCATTCAACCGTTCCAATTGAGTCTCTGGCTGTCTGACCCTTTCGTTTCGCACGATCTCTCGTTATCTCTCTCTCTCTCTTTCTCTTCGTCGTTGTCACAGTTTAGGATCCCTTGTGGGACTACATAACCGAAAATTGAACCGCGGCGAAAAATAGAGTGATTAAAACGAGCCCGTATCTCTCGTAAATCAATCGGTGAGAGGAGAGTTCGACTTTTCTCCCCATTCTTTCCCTCTATCCTAGTTCCCCTCACATATCCCACCTCGTATCCCAGTGAGTGACGTCGCAGGGATACCTGCGGGGAAGCCGTCGGAACCTTTGATGTTTCCCCCCAATGGGAAGGGAACTGGGATACCACTGGGAAGAACATACCAGAGGAGTACTCTGCTTGGGATTTTTTTTTAGTTTAGGGCGCAAGCCCCGCCCTTTTCCCTTTTCACCCCTATCCTCCCAGGAACACTCTTCCTCTCCATTCGTGATCCCTTCTCTGGTATTTTTGCCCCAATGGATCCCTAGTTGATGGACCAATGGGAGGAAAGATCAAAGGCACCGAAGGTTTCCCAATGGGGGAAACTGTGGGGCCCCACTGAGAAAATTTTCCCCCAACTGGGGACCACCATTTCTTCCATTGGGAAACCGTCGGCATCTTTGATCTCCCCCCCCCCCCACATCATTCCACAGGCCGGTCAACCTTCCAGAAAGGCCTTTGGAGTGAGAGAGCGTGTGAAATCGAGAGGGACCCTCTCACTTTTGCACACTCTCTCGCTCTAACCCTGGTCTGTAGGTATGGAATCATGTACCCCCTCTTTGGTTTATCAACTAGGGATCCATTGGGGCAAAAAGATCATTGTTGACCTATCCCTCGAGAGAGGAAAGGGGCGCGGCATACCTCCTAAAGTAAAGGATTGCCCTCTGGCACAGTTTCGGATACCGTGTGCGACTACATAATCTAAAATGGCAAAAAAATCAGGATCCCTTAATTTCGCATATTCTCTCGTTTATCGATTGATGAATAGAGTGTGCAAAATTAAAAGAATCGGACCCGTTTTAAGTTCTCAAGTTAAAATTGATTTATTTTCAGAGCGACGGTTCTGATCGGGACGAAAACACTCAATCTCATGATGAGAATTCGTGTGGAGAAAAGTGTGAGAAGACTGTAGCCCAACTGCAAGATGTGAGTATCGATCGATTGGATCACGGTATTATCGATTGATTGCAGACGATCCGAACACTCGAGGCAGGCAGGGACGAACGGGATGTCGCTCTCAATCGATTGAAATTTGGAATCCGAATGATTCTCGGAGAGGACCAATTGACTCCCGATGAGGAAAAGGTGAGAATCCTAGGTGGAAAAGAGAAAATTGGATTGCTGCAATTAACAAAGTGGTTATATACTTATGTATAAGAGAATTCTGAGGTCTCACCCTCTTCATCTCAGCCCTCTTTTTTTCGTCGGACTATACTGCGTTGGACGAGAATCGAATTTTTTTTGATAGCATTCCTATCCAGAAGGCTTTTTTTATCGAAAAATGGTTTTCGGCCGGATTTGGCATGATTTTGTCAGAAGAAAAAAATAGTCATCGGGTACTCATCCGACCCAGTACATCGGTGACAGTGTTACGAGAATAAATTGCCATATTATTCGTGAATTTTGAGGATTTCGATGCGGCGGCCGAATCAGTATTCGACCTAGTGAAGGAACAGGAACTGAAGGAATCCGAACACGGAAATCGATTCGTGAAGAAACTTCTCGAAAAGCAGTTAGTACTTGTCTTGTTTTTAGATTGCTTTTTATCTGATTTTTATCTGAAAAAAAAATTTAAAAACGGTATTTTTTTCGAATTTTTTTCTCCTTGAGGAAGGAGCTGTCGACCGGACTTTCTGCGACCGATGCAGCATCTCTGACTGCAGCACCTGCAGCCGTTGCAGCACCACCGACTACTGCAGTAGCTGCAGCAGCTGAAGCTCAGTCGACTGCTGCTGCAGCACCTTTGATCCCTGAGGAGTCTTGTCTGATGCAGCTGATTCTCCAGCGTGAGAAAGAGGAACCGATTGTGGTGCAGGTTGAGAAGCACAATGATGGACTCAAGGCTGTTGTGATGCAGAAGGTTAGTGTTGCACGACTCGGTCGCTACATTTAGTAATTTAAAAACAATCTAAATCTATTTTAAAAATCAATTTTTTATTTGCATTTGGAAAGAGGAAAGATTTGAAACAACGTATAAATTTTGTTCATTTCACAGATTTGATTATTGTTGTAGGAAGTGTAGCGATACTCTGCAGTATTCAGTATGATGATATTTTATTCCAGGATCGGGAGACCGTCGTTGTGCCGTCCGACACTTCAACTCATCTCCAACCTTTCTTCCCTCCTTTACACAAACCGGATCTCGCCAACCCTCCACCAATCACTCGCAATGAGTTCAATATCATGGAGAAGTTCATGAACGCCATGAATTTTCATCTTCCCGCGACGCCCCGAAACCCTCAGGTATTTTCATTCCCTTTATTGATTTTGAAAAGCAAAAATATTGGCATGTACTCGTCATTAATGTCACGTGCATACTAGAAGCCCGACAGAACATTTCCAAGTAGATTTCCTCCTAGCCAAATCTAAAGTTGCAAAAAAATTCCTTATTTCCCCACACCACACACCTAAACACCGGCGCATAATTGCGAGAAACTAAAAAAAGAAGATTTTTTTGCTCCGTCCGCCCCTACCCGTGTTTTCGTACAAATTTAGTAGAAGTGTAGTAAAAGCAATGCATTTCAGCCGCTGTCTACCATGAGTGTTCCTGATACCACAGAGAACTTGGGAACTGGAATGCGCTCCATCGATCCCAAATTCGCTCAAGCCCACGTCGGTGAGAAGGGATTCCCTCCACTCAACACGACCAACGCAGCACCTACGACTTCTGCAGCACCGAATTTGCAGCCGCAGCAACCGACCGGAAGGTGCGCCGTCTTTATTCACTTCGACTTATTTTTTTCGCATTATCTAATTATCATCCGTATTTTTTTTTGTTGAGAACATGCTGAGATATTATTTAAAAAAAATTTTTTTAATGACATTTAAAATATTCATATTTAAAATTTCAGTGACGGAGAGGAGAAAAACGATAATTCGACTAAAGATCCGCCAAAGAAGAAAGTTACTGAGGAGGAGAAGAAAGAGGAAATATCCAATGATGATAATCACGAAATGAGCAATCGTTAATTATTGAGTGATTTCGAGTATCAAACTATAATTTCACGTTTTGCAGTCATGCATTTCCAAGTGTTTTGATTGAATTATCATTGATTTCCATTGATCGAAATTATTCACTTTGTGCTGTCGAATTAATTATGATACCTTGATAAATCAAATAAGATATTTGAAAAATCAAGGTTATTTATTGACGCCTCACGATGAAAATGCACATGGATTGTGTAATAAAAATAGTGGAAAACAAATGGTGAGTATTGCTTTATTTATTTATTTATTTGATACGCCCGCGAAGGGTGTGACGGCAATTAAAGAAACGATAAAAAAAAGAAATATCTAAATATGAATGAATACGGATGGGGAAGGTGAGGGGAGGAATGATGGCATTGCAAGAGAAAAGACAATCATTCATCGGAATATTTCAATCGAACTGATAAAAAGGCGCCGTCAGAGCCATTTCCTGGATATTTGGATACAGATGACAGTCGGATTTCCCGTGATCAGCAGAGTCACTCATAATAGGGTATCGTTTGCATTTGTTGATGTATCTATCTGGTCCTGTAACTGAACTTTTTTTTTCCCTTTTTTTCTATTCTAACATTTTGCGGAAATTTGGAGAGAAAAACCCAATATATTCGTTCGCGTACCTCAATCGATGTCGTCGTTAGTTCGATTTTTGATCTCTTCCTCGATTTGTACTTTAATTCCACTGGTTTGGGCATAATTGGGATGGAACCAGACATCAGACGAGAACCGATTGACTGCAAAAGACGGCGTTTTGCGGGAAGAATTTTGAACGGCTCTCGTAATTTCCCTTCGATAGAATCAAGGGATTGGCAAAATGCCAGTACACTGGTTCTCTCACTTTCTCTCCTCTCTCGCTGACCCCGTCCCATGACTCTCTTTTTTGATCTACCTCTCTCCTACACCCCCTGCAAAATGCCTTGCAAAATGTTTTCTAGAATTTGAGAAACATTTGAATTTTTAATTCCTTTTATTTAACGTATAATCGCTATAAATTCACTTATCACCTTCTAATCGTGATCAAATCCACGTGGATCGAAGAACAGAAAATCTCTCATTTCGTCAGTTTCCGTGTTAACTACGCGCTTCTTCATTTGATCGAGAAGAAGTTCGGCCCCGTTTCTTTTTTTTTCCATAAATTCACCAATGTTGTAGATAATTTCAGTGAACACGAAGGCAGATTCAGTTAGAGGACAAGGAGACGAATTGAGCTGGAATGAGGGTTTCACCAGAGCACTTATCTATTCAGTAGATTCTAATATCAATTTGTCAATTGTATGCTCAGTGAAACACGAAACCAGACAGACCAGCGCAAAAAATAATTATTCACATTTGTGAGGAATGACGATTGGCATCAGATTGAATTCAGCGCAGAATCTGCGGAAGAAATCGATTAATTTTCCCGCGTAACTTCAATTGACGTTCAACAAAATGAATGTTCTACAATTGAGTCAATACGGAATCATTCAACTCTTTTAAATTAGAAAAAAATAATAAACAAATAAACACATGTGTCTCCAGAAATTCGAAGTCTTTGATCCAATGAAAGAAGAATGGCAGAGATTGCAATTCACTTTATCAGAGTGATCGTCCTTGGTGAAATGATTCCAAATGGAGGAAACCATGTAGGGAGGAGAAGAGAAAAGAATGAATGGGGGTGAAAATGATTGAGGAAAAATGATGAGGATCTTATACACGTCCGAGTAGTCTTTGCACGTGATTGTAAATGAGAGAGAACTTCTGATTTCATTTAAAAGTTTTAATCTCATTACTTCCCCAAAAAAATTTGATTGTTGAGTTATTAAACTTTCTGTATAGAACTTTTTTTAAATGACAACGAAAAAAGACACCTCCCCTGGGTATACAGTGTACTTTCGAGTGCAAGGATGTCAATTGCAGAGAACGCGTGCTTAGGCGTTTGTCTGACCACGATCTCATTCTTGCGATTTGCCAGAACGGCGTGTGGTAACTCGGGTACACGCAATCTGTACTCTCTTTTTATCTGTTTCGAACAAGTCTAACACTTCTCAGAATGTGGTATTCGAAAGCTGTAACTTGGACGCAGCAGCTGCAGAACCCGCAGCAAAGGCCGACAATCATGGAGATGCAGCTGCAGCGTTCGTAGCAGGGATCAACGATGCTGCAGCTGCAACTAGCAGAACAGGTACGATATAAGAAGGTAAATCTGTAAACCCGCCAAACTGGAACTAGTTCGGTGTTTTTTTGGGGTTGGAACTGGCTCCCTAAGTGGAAACTCTACAGACTAGTTCCAGTTTGGCGGGTTTACAGATTTACCTTCTTATATTTCTGCATCAGAGTCTATAGAACCTCAAGTCGTGCTGTCGTTTCCGAAAAAAGCGGCTGTGAATCTGATTTTATTGATCCGAACAATGCGTTTCAGGCCACCAATTACAATGATCCACCCTTCTCTCCTCTGGATATTGATATTGTTTCACTGACTCATTACGAATCATCTACTCATCTCATTCCGACCGCTGCAGCAAGCACGACTCTTGCAGCGAGGGAGATGCAGCAAAAGGCCAGAAGGTGCGTTGTAGATTCACATTTCTCTCCCAACAAACTTTGATGTTTGCTCCATTTTTCAACCATTAGAGAAACTCGATTATTCCTGGTTGCAATTTAATTTTTTTTTAATTTCAGTTTTACGGCAGTGAAAAGCAACGAATTCAACGGTCTTTCTTCGAAGAGGATGAATTACGAGGGAGCACTCTCGTTATTCGAGGAATGGAGCAACCCCGGACCGAAGGATCGATATTTCTGAACCACGATACAATCTGGAATTTTAAATTCATACGACTGATCAATTCAAATGACTGATGTGCCTGATTCGTAAGCGAAATAAATGAACTGTCTTTGTGCATGGAATTGTCGGTCGACATGTTCTGAAGATTTTCATCTTCATCTAGTAGTTTAGATATTCGATGCGCGAAACTGTTTTCGCGCTGTTTCAACCTAGCCATGTAAATAACGACTGTATAACCAGCTCTTCTTGTTATAGTTCTCACAAGTGAGAAGAAATCCAGCATAACTTCGGAGAGTTATTGAGTATTGTTCCTAGCGAAACTGATTCGACAATGTTCAACAACCTTCTTATTCCTCGGTCACATAAAAAAAGGGTCTGACGAATGTTGTTTCCTGAAGTTCTAAAATTCAACAACAATCTATTTACAGAATTCTTCCATCGCGTTGTCTCATCTTAATGCGAATTCTTTGCAAACTCTTCTCAATCTCACCGATCCGAATCTCCTCAACATCATCGATCCCGATAGATCGTTCCGTGATCGCCTATAAGAGAATCTTGCAGCAATGAATTTGCAGCAACTACCTATCGGAAGGTGGGTCGTGAAAATTCTAACAACTTTATCTTTTCAAATCAATAATTGAATTCGCAATGATTGATTGCTTCCCCTCTTGATTCTCAATCAATAATTCGTTAAGATTTTTTTTGAATTTGTGCTAATGAAAAGATGGGAATTTCAGTGACGGAGAGAAGGAAAAGGATAATTCGACTAAAGATCCGCCAAAGAAGAAATCAAAAGTGACTGAAAAGGAGTAGGGAGAGGAGGGATCCAATGATGATAACCACGAAATGAGCAATCGAAAATTTAAGAATAATTTCGCGTATCAAACTATAGTGTGTCCATGTATTTCCAAGTATTTTGGTTGAATTATTGTTCATTTGTAATCTAGAGAAACTCACTTTGCACTGTCAAACTAATTATGATATTTCTTCTGAATAAATTATGTGAGAAATTAATGAGCACTTCAATACATCATCTTTTTATTACTGATGAATATGCGGAAAAAATTAAATCGTCAGATCTTCGGATGAACAAAGTCACATTCAACAGCAAAGGGAATTATCAAAAGCAAAGTGAGCAAAGTGAACATAGTGGTCAGAAGTGAGTGTTTTTTTATCAATAAGTGACTGATCTTCATTATAGTGTAGGAATGGTCGCTCCTGGCTTTATGATGGCTTTATGGAAGTTAGGTTACAGTGGAATGTTGAGTAATAGATCTGTCGAGAGTCTGAATCAGTGAGCACATCTCAATGTTATGTCCCAGCATGTACAAATAGCCCGAATAATTTTCTTAGTCGTCAAGTCAGCCCTTTTCGCCTCAACAAATGATCTGAGAAAAATCAGCACTAAATAATATCTCATATCCAAACTACAGCGAGAAAGAGTGAATCAGCTAAATTTAAAACTCGCGCGCACGATGCCTGCACATCATATTGCCGTCTCGTCGTCTCGCCGCTCTCAAGTGCTCATGCTCTCTCGCTCGTTCTCTCGCACCGAGCCCTCTTCTTTTCGCGCGCTCTCTCCCTCCCACTCTCTTCTTTTCGCCTACTCTCTCACCCGCTCCTCTCGTTCTCTACCCTGCTTTGCTCGCTGCCCACTCTCTCCATGGTTACTCGGCGTTCAAATTAGGTAATCGCGTTCCATTGATTTATCTTGATATTTATCGATTTTCTCGCAGTTTTCTGCATCTTTTTACTTTCTAATTGTTCCTCCACCTTGTCGAGAAAGTCTTGGCCAAAATCCCCTTTGCTATCCGCTCAAATATCGCTGTTTCACACGTTTTTATAGGGAAATTGTAATCGTTACTCTTTTACTTCGCCGCTTGTTTCAGTTAGTTTTTCGTAATTGATGAGTTAAATTCGATTAATTACAGTGGCTGCGACTCGTCGTCGCTGTTCTCTGACTGCAAACCGTCGCCGCAACCATGAGGAAGGGGTCAGTTGCCTTTTCTCGTTTTAAATGTTTTATTCTCGCATTTCAAGGTATTCTTTTATTATTTTTATTATTTTATATTTAAATAATTGTGCAGAGGAGCCAAGCGTAAGCGTGACGACGACGAGGGCGCCGACACGACGATGGAAATGGAAGAAGACGGAGATTCGAGGAGCGGCAGTGGACTCACTGCTGTACCCGTACCCAAGGGTTAGTTGACAAAATTTTAAAACTTAGAAAGGACAAGGTAAGAGAATGTGAAGTAAGAGGGCCCCTCCCGATTTTAAAGCCTTCACCCCAAACCCATTTCTGTAAGGTTGACCGGCCTGTGGAACGATGCGAGTTCGTTGTCCCTTTCTCACGTAATTCGAATGATGTTCTTTTCGCCCATTTGCCTACTGAAATATATTCAACATATGCTTCCAACTTGAAAACGAATTATTACTAAGCGTCGATCTATTAAATTGACGGACGCTGTTAATGTGTTTTAACAAGGAAAAAAAATAACGTCAGGTTATTGATTGATTTGCAGGGAAGGAGAAGGAGGCCGAATTCGCTGCTCCCAAGGGCGGCAAACTGGCGGATCTCGATGAGGAGGGCATAGTTAACAAGGTTGGCAACCCATAGTTCTCAGATTGTCATAGATGATAAAGGGTGGCTGCTGGATGATCAAAAGCGGGAGATAAAACGGGTGAATTTGCGAAAAGTGGGAGGGTCTGATCCAACACTGTGGCGCATTGAACCGAAATCGGATGAGTTTGTGGCAAAAGGAGCGGAAGGGCACTGTTGCTAACTACACCCTAGCCCATGTATGCAGATTGTGAATACAAATTCTACTACTAGCTACTACTATTAAGCCATTTCTCAACTAATTTTCTCTTCTGCCTATAGTAATATATGTTGTGGAATCGTGAAAGTTCCCTGATATTATAGATTATCGATTGCTCCTTTCAGGACATTGGCGACTCGTCGGCCACGGTGGCGATAGAGCAGTCTCACTACGTCATCGTCCCATCGTACTCGTCCTGGTTCGACTATAATCAGTGAGTGCACAGTGAAGTTGCCATATTGTGTGAACTATGGTGAAATTGGTTTGTTGCTCCAAATTGAGCTTCACTCCTAACATCGTAGTTCGAATGGGGCCAGGATAACTGGGTTTTGAAACATTGAGTTGCGATGTGCCCGAAACATATGTGAATATCTCTGAATATTACAAAATTTCGCTTTTTTCGGGTTGTTCTATTGCCATCTCAGTTTTCACAAGTCTCAACGAGGTAAATGTAAACTATAAATTATTTGATGTGAAGATAAAGCTCGAAATTGCAGGGTGCACAGCATCGAGAAGCGCGCCGTTCCCGAATTCTTCAATGGAAAGAATAAGAGCAAGACACCCGAAGTGTCAGTTCAATTTGCGATTTTGATGTTAAATAATTAAGAGATTAAATTTTTTGAATTGTTTATAAAGTTATTTGTTTATGTTAAAAATATAATTCAATGATCACCAGAATGGGATCTTTTTTTGAAAGGTGCAAAGAATTCTTGTTGAGTTATCCTTTCAAAGACTCAACAAGAATTGTGAAAAATTGTAAAAAATTTAAACTTTTGTGAAATTTGTCGTCTTTCATTTGTAGCAGAGTGCTGCGGTCAAACATATTGATTTTTTTCCAGTTACAACGCCTACCGTAACTTCATGATCGATACGTACCGTCTCAATCCGTACGAGTACCTCTCCGCCACTGCGTGCAGAAGGAATCTCGCAGGAGACGTCTGCTCCATTCTCAGGTACGGTAATCTGCCTGGTCAGATTCATGATTTAATGGATTACGGTAACCATTATCGATTGCAGAGTGCACGCTTTCCTCGAGCAGTGGGGACTGATCAACTACCAGGTGAGAATGCTTGAATTTGCCGGTTTCTATAACATATCCGCTTCGGTTATAAATAATAGAATATTATTTTAAGAATTTAAAGTGTTTATTTTAAATATATTAACTATATTTTTGAATATTTAGGTGGATGCAGAGTGCCGTCCTGCCCCCATCGCTCCTCCTCCCACTTCTCACTTCATGGTGTTGGCTGACACTCCGATGGGAGTTCAGCCAATCGCCCCTCTGCCTAGCAGCTTCCAGGTATAATTCTTTTTTCATTTATTTAAATGCAGAGTGGTTGTTATCTCGAGAGAATAGCACAAACGCGCGTATGTTGAGCGCTCTGCCAGCCCTCTCACCCTTAACACATGTAGCGCAGGCGGTAGGGTGTTGGACTGGCGATCGCAAGGTTGCTGGTTCGACTCCCCTTCCCGGAATTCGGCAAAAGTTCTATGACGACAAACTCGCGGTCTGTTCTGAGGTTCTTCCTGAAAGACAAAAACGATATAGTACTGAACCACCGAGAACATTTTTGCCGAAAACAGCCATATTTTAATATTAATACTTAAATTGCAGACTGACAAGAAGGACGGTAAATCTGGCGACGCGTCAAAGGATGGGGAAGACAGCAAGGAGGGAATCAAGAAGGAGCAATTGGGAGCAGTCGGACTCAAGACGGATCAATACGCGAAGCAACTGGCTGCCATGAAGGTGACTTGACTAATTTATTGATTATGGTAAGGTAACTGAAGAAATGTGTTGGTGAAGTGGCGATGCCGATATTGGTTGATTATCGTGAGCTACAGTATCTTTTCAGTCAAAGGGAGCGGCGCCGGGACGCGACTGGACGGATCAGGAGACGGTATTGCTGCTGGAGGGTATTGAGATGTTCAGAGATGATTGGAACAAGGTTAGTAAGGGAGTACGGTTGATTACGGTAAAGAGGCACAATAAACTATGGTAGTTTAAAAAAAATGAAGCCAATGCTTCGTCAATGAAAATAATATAATAAAAATGTAAACGAGCAGTTCGCGAAATTCAAGGATGGGGTAATGTGGAATACAGTATTCCCGATATATCGCTTCGAGATGGTAACTATTATCGATTGCAGGTCTCCGATCACGTGAGCACGCGCACGCAGGACGAGTGCATCATGCGTTTCCTGCAGCTGCCAACGATGGACCCCTATCTGGAGGAGGGAGGCAGCGAAGTGCTGGGTACGGTAGGGAGAGTGATGGGGGAGATCGATACGGTAGTATTGATCATGAAATTTTTGTAAGCAGTTGCAGGATCAATTTGTGGTGCGGAAAAGGCACATATCGTAATGCAACGGTCCACATTATCTTTAATTTGTGAACGACACTAGAGAGTGAATGCTTGCCTGAAACAGGAGTACTAGCCACAATTGGGTTGCTTTGTTATTTTGTAACCTTATGAACGCATACATGCTCATTGATGGGATTGTTGTCATTCTATATCGCTCGTGCCTACTCTCAATCAATCAATAACTCCTTTCCCCCCTGCAGGTCCCCTTGCCTACCAGCCGGTGCCCTTCTCTCAGACGGGCAATCCCGTCATGTCAACTGTCGCTTTCCTCGCGTCGGTTGTCGACCCGCGAGTCGCTGCTGCAGCAACCAAGGCTGCACTTGAGCAGTTTGCCAAAGTGAAGGATGAGGTACGGTGGATTACAGTATATTCGATTTGTCGTGGGGGAGATGGTGATGGTTGTTAGGGTAGTAATTCACGCCTGAAAATGGAGCTGAGCAAAATATCCCTTCCCTATGCATTACAAGAAGTACTTGAAACGAGAATGCCACTGCTAGTATGAAACCCAGTGAAAACTAGCTAAATTTGTGCTCTATAATTACTCTATAATACTGTGTTTCCACGAGTTTACGCTACTTACAGCAGACATAGTGCACAATTATAACCCATCATTAAACTAGCCGGGATGTATTGAGGTTAAATACACTACGCTCTATGCGTACACTACGCTCTATGCGTACACTACGCTCTATGCATAGTTCCGGGTGCAGGTTCGGTCCAGGGGGAGGTCGGTAACTGGCTCCAGGTACGGTCCAGGGGGAGCTAAGTAACATACTTAAGATTCGGACCTCGGTAGCCTTTTTCAGGTACGGTTCAGGGGGGCCTCGGTAGCCTTCTTCAGGTACGGTCCAGGGGGACCTCGGTAGCCTTCTTCAGGTACGGTTCAGGGAAACTTGGTAGCATTCTTCAGGTTCGGTTCAGGGGGAGTTTGGAAGCTTGCTGTAGGCTCGGTCCAGGGAGGAGAACTCAGTAGCCGGCTCCAAGATCGGTCCAGGGGGAGCTTAGTATGTTGGGGAATGTTAATCTCTAGAAAGAGGTACTGGCTTATTCCGTTGCAAAAGGCTCGTGAGGCTGAGCGCGATCGAAAAAAGTTGCCACTACGCCACTTCGTGGCTCCGTGGCAACTTTTTTCGATCGCTCTCAGCCTCACGAGCCTTTCTCAACGGAAACGCAGGATACCGTGTGTTGATTTCCATGGCGTCTTCGAACACGTTTGTGGCATCGCAAAACACTTTTCCAATGATTCCCTACGCTCGCCGGATCATTTGGAAACTTTACGAAATTTTCAATTTTTCACGTTAAAACGTGTTAGACACGTTTCCGACATCGCAAAACACTTTTCCTGTGATCCCCCACGCTCTGTGATCCAATTGGGAACTTTTCGAAATTTTCGATTTTCCATGTTAAAACTCGGCAAAATAGGTGAAAACGTGTTTCACCTTACTGAAGAACGTGCTAGAAGGGCATTTGACACTTGCGAAAAATGCGGCAAACGTTTTGCCCGCGGCGGGGTTCGAACCTGGGGGTCTCGGATTGTAAGTCAAGCGCGTAACCCACTTGGCTATGGATTTGGTCAATTAAATATTGCAAAATTTTAAAGGGATTTTGGTCTGTTGTCGTATGCAAAAGGATCCGAGAAGATAGAGCGATTTTGAAGCAATTTATTAGGAAGCTTCCGGATGCATGATTCCGGCCTCCAGAAAGGGGTCAGGGGCGAGAGAGTGTGCCAAAATAGAGAGTCACTCTCAATTTTCCTTTCACTCTCGTTCTAACTCCATTCCTGCGAGATTGCCGGCATGAGGAATGATTTGGAACGAAATGTGCGAAAATTTCATGAAATCGCGTGAAATCAAGTGAAATAAATCGATATTTCACTTCAAAAATCGGCAAAAGATGCTCAAATGTGAATCTCGTTACTCAAAAATGGGTTTGGGCCACATTTGACACTTGGAAAAAATGCGGCAAAAGACTATGCACCGGCGGGGATCGAACCTGCGACCCTCGGATTTGAATTCGAGCTCGCTACCGACTTGGCCATGAAATTATCGATTTTTCAAATATAAAAATCGATGTGTTTCGTGATGGGCTATCATATGCAAAAGGATCTGAGAAGATTGCTCGACTTTGAAGAAAGTTATTCAGAAAAAAGGTCCGTCACGCGGAAGGAAAAAAACATACCAACAGACAGACATTTCAATTTCCTAGTAGTGGAGGAATACAAGTTATATTCGCTTTAGATGCTAACAGTACCAGGTTGATCTTTTGCTTATTTCCTTATTATTTTTGAAAAGTTCATAATAATATGGTTATTACAGGTCCCCCCTCTGCTCGTGGAGGCTCACGCGAAGAACGTCCAGGCACACTTTGACAAGACGGGAATTGTAGATGGAAGCTATGGATTGGAGAAGAGTGGAATTGCTACTGATGGTACATGGAACGGGGGGGGGGGTGCTGTAGGCAGAGGGAGAAATTACGGTAACAGAGGTAGTGTAGTGCCGATGATGTTTTGTTTTCTCGAACATTAGGGAATATACTAGCAAGATAATGAGAGAAACCCCGGTTGGTAGGAGACTAGCGGAAGTTGGTTGACCGGGTGAGTGCATGTTTCGTGTGGTCTGTAAGTGGTGGATGCTGCATCAGTATTCGATTTGGAATGAAGTGACGTATTTATATTAAATCAATTCCTTCTAGCGGATGCGGCGAAGGAGGAGAAGATGGAGACGGACGAGTGTGACAAGCTGGAAGAGGAGAGGAAGAAGGAGCAGGAGAAGGTTTGACGTTATTTGAATTTCGCGCCTCATTTTGCAATTATTGAAGCGTAGTGCAAATTTCGACAAGAGTTGTATTTATTTTTAACTGTACAAAAATCTTCAGGAGAAGAAGGGCAAGAAGGATGCGGAGGAGGGAGAGGGAGTGGAGAAGCAGGTACGGTATACGGTGGTATTGATTGGTAAAAACGATACTGTATCGATAAAGTGGAGGAATGGGATTGGTTAGTGATGACGTAATACCATTCGTTTAGGCGAAGATTGCGTGCAGCGAGGCGGTGCAGACTGCAGCAGCTGCAGCACTCGGAGCGGCTGCAGTGAAGGCCAAGGTGAGAGAGAGAGGCATTTATTTTATTGTATTACGAAATACCAAATTTGGATGCAAAACAGTGACACAATGTTATAGGCAGTAGAGAATTGTACTGGCGAGGTTTGGGTTGCACTTATTCTTATTATCAGTCAAAATAATCCTAAAATCGATGTGTTTAGTTTGCTCTTTAAAATATAAATTAATATTTCCCGCGATTCAAAAATTGTCTGCCTCAACTATTTTAGATTGCGTGAATGATCTAATTGCTGTTAATTTACAATCTGTGGCTAGAGGGCTCTTCATTACCTGATTCCTTTTTTAAAATTTCAAACCGACTGTGGATAGGAAAAAGTGAGTGAGCAGTAGAGATATTGTTTAATTTTCTTGAATCGTATCTCTTCTTTTCCAGCACCTGGCGACGATCGAGGAGCGTC
Source organism: Pristionchus fissidentatus (assembly GCA_036245785.1). Lineage (NCBI taxonomy): Eukaryota > Metazoa > Nematoda > Chromadorea > Rhabditida > Neodiplogasteridae > Pristionchus > Pristionchus fissidentatus. The sequence goes on from BTSY01000002.1 coordinate 13,624,319, forward strand.
GGATCAAGTCGCTCGTCGCCCAACTCGTAGAGACGCAAATGAAGAAGTTGGAAATGAAACTGAAGCATTTCGATGAATTGGAGCAGATTATGGACAAGGAGAAGGAATCGGTTAGTGCAATTTAGAAAATTCCCCGTGAATTCATGAGACCATTTGAAGAAAGTGAAAATCGGCTTCAGCAGTGAAGGTCTTTCATGGTGTCCGTAAAAAAACTACAAATTTTAACCCACAATTCTAACAAATTAAGTTCCAAAAAGGCAGCGGCATCACATCGTTCCATTTCGACAGAAAAGGGTTGGATGCGACTTCGCTAGCGCACAATCATTTGACAATAGTTTCACTGCCGCAACAATAGAAGAGAGGGCAGGGTGGTGAAGGGAGCGCACACATTACACGAGACGGGGTTGTGCGGGGTTGAGTCTCAAGGGAGATCGAGTCTTGTCAACCCCGTCTCGAGTAACGCGTAGCCGTCTATCCCCTTCCTACAGTAGATTTTGTGGTGTCTGTCGCACACAATATGGTAGATTGGGAAATTAACCCTTATCTGGATGCCATAACGGGGGGTGGAATGCTGTGGGCATTCATGCTGCATAGGTTCTACATTAGACTGGGATCGGAATGGTTCTTCAATTTTCGCTGAGTGTGAACGCGCACAAACTCTATATTTCGAATATTGCGCGTATACAATTAAACGTATCCGATGAAAAAATATCCAGTCATTTCCATGATTCACTGGTTCTAAATTAGTGTGAGATCTCAGTTTTGTTTCACTGCCATGAGATCACTTACCCTATCTATTCAAATATTTTTGCTCATTTCAGCTGGAATACCAACGACAGCAATTGATCCTCGAGCGTCAGCAGTTCCATCTAGACCAGCTACGGTATCTCGAGACTCGCACCAAGCAGGACGCACACTACAAGGTACGGTAGGAGTAGATGGAGTTTGATCTTTGATTTCTACCACCACTTACTGTAGCATGGTTATCGATAGCCCTAATTCTTATTTGCACTCTATTATCAGTCACTATAGCTTGGTCAATACACGAAACCGTAGTCCCAATCGGCAAAACCGGCGGGCGCCGGCAGAATAGTCGCATGTCGACGTAAAGTCCTCGTGATTCCGGTAGTAAATATACCTTTGCATTTTATTCCCAATCGATAATCGTCTCTCTGTTTCTAGATGGTGGATGCGGGTCAACTCCCGGCTGCCCTTCCCCTTGGATTCGAGATCTCCGGTCCTCCCCAACCAACTCCGACTATCGCCATCGCTCCGCCCCCTCATGACGACAAGCCCGAGGGAGTCGCCGACGCCGCGCCATCCTCCGTCCCCGCGCCCCTCCCCGTATCAGCCGCAGGACCGGCGCCTGGTGGCGCCCCGCCTGGTGCGCCTCCTCCCGGTGGATACTATGGAGCGCCCGGCGCTCAGCCTGCGCCCTACGGCGCGCCGCCCGGCGCCTACCCGCCTCAGGGATACGGACAGTACCCACCGCCGCGTGAGTTACTCTTGTTACTTGTGTTTGATTTTAACAAACAAAGATTATCGGAATGCATCTCATTCCGAAATTTTAATAAATGAGAAATGGAGGATCATTTTGCAGATGGTGGTTACCCCGGTCAGCCTGGAGGCGCACCTCCTCAGGGGGGCTACTACGGACGCGGACCCTACCCCGCGCCCGGCCAACCCGCGCCTTTCCCTCAGGGCGCGGCGCCCGGCCAACGTCCGCCGTACGCTGGAGCGCCTCCGCCGGGCGGCGCGTACCCGCCTCGTCATGCCTATCCGCCCCAGGGATACCCACAGCAGTACCCGCCCGCCGGGTACGGATATGGAATGCCGCCCCAGGGACACGCAGGGGCAGCTGGAGGAGCACCGCCACCTGGAGGAGAAGGAACTGATGCTGCCACTCCACCTATGCATCAAGGTACGATGGGGACTGGTTATCGCGAACTGGCTTTTAAATAAGCTTAAGGCTTAAATAAGTAAATAATAAATTTAAATAAGATAAGTGCTATTGAAATCCATGTAGCAGGGTACGTTTAATAGTTATTCTACCATTCACTGGGATCCTTGTATAGCAAAGGATCGAGTGAGGTTGTGTGAATAGTAACCGCGCGTTTACTGTTTCACGTGTTCCTGAAATAGTGACACATCGCTATATGAATAGTATAATTATGATGCATGATGGAGCATATTATCTAGTAATAATAAAATTTATATTTGCAGGAGCACCGGGAGATGTGAGTGTGAAGCAAGAGAACAACTGAGGAGACACTCGATCGTTCATAATGGATCCCAAATGATCTTTGATCTTTGATCCACCCATCTAACGCATCGGTGTATAATTGTAACGACGGATCTCACGCTCTCCCTCTTTTCCAGTATCCAATCTCGTATTATTATTTATACTATATAACGTAATCTATCTGCAACTTTTAACCACATTTATGTTTGTTACATGGTTCGCATTTTGTTTTCGCTGTTTTCCAATCGTTTGTAATGATGCGATTCCACAACCACCGATTCATCTTCCAAAACAATTTTGATGCTGATAACTTATTGATTTCCCCCGTACGGATCAGCTTATTAGCTTGTTCCAAGCAATGTTTGATAAATCGTTTTACTTTTGAACCTATCATTTGTTCGTGTAAATACATTGAAGGCAAAGCAGAAAGTCATTGGATAAACGGATCCTCCGATAGTGGAGCGATATTGAATCTGATTTTGAATAAATCCACGTGTGAAAGGAATCAGAACTCCGTATGTCAACCAGGAACGGATATCATTTCGACCTGTCCATTTCTTCGACTGACGCACATGGAATACCTTTCGAAGCGCTATCTACATGTCTCTGGTAGTATCAATTCCCGGCCAGAGAGAATCTTTTGCATTCAGAGTGGCTCTCCTCTTTCTGCCAACAGGTCTCAAACCCGTCTCGTGTAAACTGCGCCCTCCCTTCAACTGCCTTTCCCGAGTTCCCAACATTGAAATCATACTTCACAGGATCATTTCTGTAGTATGTATTTCACATGATCCCTCACTCTGCTTTGAACAGGCAACTGCGGTGATTGGGAAATGAGCGAGGCGCGAGCGGGAAATTGCCTTCGGGCTTGAGGACCGCGGACGCTGGAAGTTCACTTTTGGTGCCCTGCGCCCCGCTCTTCTGAGCGGTTGTAATTTCTCTGACCTGTTTATCGATTAAAAAAATACTGTGTGATGAAAGCTTCCTTCGTTCCGTTTACAGGGGGAAGGTCGCAACGTGTTGATAGGATATCTGAAACCTGTTTGAGGGTCCAAATTCCGTCAACGTTGACTTTCGGTGGCCTCATGGATGCTCTTGATGTTGCATTTCCATGTAAAATTGATCGGTTGGTTGCTTTAAGCGCGTCTTTAAGGCCATCGAAGTTCACGCTTTATGAGACCATCCACGAGAAGCCGGACATACCCCACGGATGTCTTTTTTGCAACCTATCCCAATAACTTGGGGGTGAAGTCAGTATCACGAATGCTGATATTAGGCCAAGTAACTAAGGTTCTGGGTCCCGCACCGAAAAGTTACAGTAACCCCACCTTCCGATAACGATTTTTTTGAAATTTTAAAAAGTAGGTTTTTATAGGTTTTCTAGGTGTATTTTGCGAAAAAAATGACAATGAAAATATTTTCGAAGCGATAGGAAATCTATGAAGGGTCAAAATTTCAATTTTTCTCTGTTTCAATTTTTTTTCTCTATTGACAAAGATTTTACGATTTTTGGAATGCTCGTCAAAAACTACATCGGAGAGACTACTTCATGGACTCCGAGCTTTGGGGGCGATGTACGTAAATGTGGTCTGAATGTTCGGATATTAGCCGACACTGGCGCGTACATGGCGATATGTCTCACCCTGATTGCGAAATATCACGTGTATCAAGTGATATATTATTTGCCTACGATTCTATGAACATGGCTGACACAATTATGTCATCGCTAGGTTGAAAATTTTTCAACATTTTTTTCGACCATGAACCCGGGTTCATGGAATTTTCGAAAAAACTTTTTTTCTCAAAAGTCGATGTACATGTTTGAAATGTGTCCAATGCTTGAAATTTAATATGTGTGCACCGTATTTGACGATAAAATAGCCATACACGTCCAGAATTAATGTGTTTGCGTTGAATTTATTGGGTTGGCACGAAAGTTTTGCCCGATTTTGGATTTGAAGTTTGATGCTTCGGTTCTCCCACAGTTCAAATCGACATCCTCTGTCTTCGTAGCATGCTATACGTGGACTGTTGCATAACAACATTCAACATTGGGTTCGCTCGATTTCAACTCGGTCTCTTAGATATCCAACAAAATAGAAATGATGTCGCGTGCCTAAATTTCGATAATATGTTTTGGGCCTCTCTAGTTGTCGCGAATTTATTTTCAAGATCTGTTCTTCTAACGAGTGATACTACGAACAACCATCTTTATAATTACGACAGGACTGAATAGGTACTATTCTTATTTTTGAAGTTACAGTCAGCCAAATCTGATTTGCCATGCAAAAACAGCACATTTATTATTTCAATTGCAGGAGCAGAAAAACAAGAGACGTACATCTAATATGGTGTTTTCTACTACTTAGCACTTGGGCGATTTGATATGAGTATAATTTCGAAATAAGCTCTTTTAGAAGTTCGTAGAAATTAAAACTACTTAAATTGTAAGGCTACTCAGATTTCCTGATAATCGACAATTTTGGCTATCGTGTTCGATGGTCTATCCTATGGAGCCTAGGTGAAATCAAACAATGCCCAAAGAATCAGTCGTACTACTAGACATTATCTTTAAAATTAACGAAAAAGGAAATTTGTACAAGCTTCTCAAAATTAGTGAGATCCTTTCATGTCTATGACCTCATCTCATTTAGATATTATCTAAATTTGACCCGTACATTGCGTCTTTATCAGCTCGGTAGTGGAAGTTTCATACTAAAAGTGAATAATACGTTTATAACAAGGATAGTTACCATCATGCATCGGAGGAGAACGGAGCATCTACCCCTACCGCCAGCGATACTGAGCCAAAAATTTAAATTTTACTACTACAAACTTTTATTTTCTTAGCATCATTAACGGCTATTCCCACGTGGAGATTCAATCCTGTCCCACTCAGTGAATTCAGTGTACACTACTATCTCGATAGAGCACTTGATATCGGCCTTGCTTGGTTCCGCAACTAACATACACTCCAAAGAAAATGTCGGGTCGAAACGAACCCAGTCAAGTTTGCTCCCTTACAACTCCTTCCAATATTGCTCGTTAGCCATGAAGTAGTGGTTCATTAAAGATGAAGACTTACTGCATGTGCCGATACTAGAGATAATGATACTGGATAGCATATATGGAAATTCGGACGGTAGTTCAAAAATCTCAAAATCGGGCAAAACTTTCGTGCCAACCTGATACTTGGTGTTTATCTTTCGTAGTTTGCACCACGACAGTAAATTATTACAATATCCATAGTCAAATACGGTGCACACATATTAAATTTCAAGCATTGGACACATTTCAAACATGTACATCGACTTTTGAGAAAAAAAGTTTTTTCGAAAATTCCATGAACCCGGGTTCATGGTCGAAAAAAATGTTGAAAAATTTTCAACCTAGCGATGACATGACTGTGTCAGCCATGTTCACAGAATCGTAGGCAAATAATATATCACTTGATACACGTGATATTTCGCAATCAGGGTGAGACATATCGCCATGTACGCGCCAGTGTCGGCTAATATCCGAACATTCAGACCACATTTACGTACATCGCCCCCAAAGCCCGGAGTCCATGAAGTAGTCTGTCCGATGTAGTTTTTGACGAGCATTCCAAAAATCGTAAAATCTTTGTCAATAGATGGCCAATTTTTTTTCAGGGCGGTCAAAAAACAGAGAAAAATTGAAATTTTGACCCTTCATCGATTTCCTATCGCTTCGAAAATATTTAAATTGTCATTTTTTTCGCAAAATACACCTAGAAAACCTACTTTTTAAAATTTCAAAAAAATCGATATCGGAAGGTGGGGTTACTGTAACTTTTCGGTGCGGGACCCAGAACCTTAGTTACTTGGCCTAATATCAGCATTCGTGACACTGACTTCACCCGCAAGTTATTGGGATAGAATGCAAAAAAAGCCATCCGTGGATATTCCCCCAGCGCCCCGGCCTCTCGTGGATGCTCTCTTATAATGTGGTATTGGAAGAAAACGGAATTTGTAAACAGGGATTTGTGTTTCAGATATCCTTTCATCACTTAGCGACCTTCCCCAGTTGACGGGACGAAGAAAGCTTTCTTCGCATCGCATTGAAATAATACGAGGGAAGAGAAATTACAACCGCTCAGAAGAGCGGGGCGCAGGGCACCAAAAATGAACTTCCAGCGTCCGCGGTCCTCAAGCCCGAAGGCAATTTCCCGCTCGCGCCCCGCTCATTTCCCAATCACCGCAGTTGCCTGTTCAAAGCAGAGCGAGGGATCATGTGAAATACATACTACAGAAATGATCCTGTGAAGTATGATTTCAATGATGGCAACTCGGGAAAGGCAGTTGAAGGGAGGGCGCAGTTTACGCGAGACGAGTTTGAGACCAGTTGGCAGAAAGAGGAGAGCCACTCTGAATGCAAAAGGTTCTCTCTGGCCGGGAATTGAACCCGGGTCTCGCACGTGACAGGCGCGGATACTAACCACTATACTACCAGAGACATGGGAAATAAGCTTCGAAAGGAAATCCATGAGCGAAATGTCCGTTGATTAAAAAATATAGAGGTCGAAATATTTACTGTCGCGTCAGTAGCAGTGAACAGTGACCGAATTCTCCCAATTATATTGTACTTGAGAAGAAATTGCAGGAAACTGTTAAAAATTTCCACGAAAGGGTTACCAGAGAGAGAGAGAGGAAGAGTCTTTCTAACTTTACGTACACTATATTCTCACCACGTTCTGGAGAGTTGAGAGTGCAGTTGAATCTCAACATCTCTCTGGGAAAAGGTACAACCAGAAATATTGGAATTCTTGACATATAGGTAGATTGACATCAGAAAGTGGGCGGGGCGAGATGCGAGTAAGCTCTACGCTCATTGGCTATCGGCAACCCCTCGTCCAACCAGCGTTGAGTTCAATTTCCAATTTCCCATTTCTGATACAAAAAGTACTATAAAAAGGGGTTGAGAAGTGGGAATTGTATTCATTCCTCTCGTATCTAGGCTCTATCTCTTAACTATCTACTTTCGTATCGGTGAAATTATGTATTCGATATCGTATCATTACCGCACTGTTCAATCCTGTCCTTTCCCTCTTTTCATCTTTCCCACAAAGCTCCGCCCCCTACACCACCCACTTTATTCTAAACCTACAGTAAGTTATCAGGGTGAGAGAGCCCTTCTCGATTTTACACGCTCTCTCACTCTATCCCCATTCCTGTAGGGCTGACTGGTCTGTGGAATGATGTGCACCGTTCCTCCCTCTCCTCCCCTCCCCTCCCTCCCCTCCCTCCCCTCCCCTCTCCTCTTTGATAGATCTCACTCATTTCCTTAAACTATATAATTGATTGTCTCATTTTCAATGTCATTTCAATTCCAGAATGGATCCATTCCGTCGGAATCTCTCTATTCGCCCTGATCCCTACCGTAAGCCTCGAGAGAAACTCGCCTCTCTTCTTCACTCAAAGTGGTGCAAACAGGTATCGATTACTGTAGTGGTTACTGCATTAATTACGGTAGTTGATTTGGATTACACCCAGTTTGGGGTGCGAGGGAGGGTATAGAGAAGATAGGGAAGAGAGAGGTACCAATTTGAGAGAAGGGACGAGAGAGCAGAGAAGGGACGAGAGAGGGAAACGATGAGGGTAGTTACCTAGATTAGAGGGAAAGGGCGAGAGAGCATGGGAAAAGAGGAGGAGGATACGTCCCTAGATTAGAGAGGGCGAGAGAGCAAGGGAAACGTGGAGCGTAGTTACCTAGATTAGAGGGAAAGGACGAGAGAGCATGGGAAAAGAGGAGGGTAGTTACCTAAATGACGTCACTTTGTACTTTGCAGCCAGTCTGTCGCATTTCCGACTGTGCAACCAACAAAACTTTGTTGCAACACTTGAAGAATTGCAGCATTCAAGACACGTGTGAGGGTGAGTTGCATAGGGATGATGAAATGATTATGATGAGGTACGGTAGATAGGAAGTTCGATAGAATGAGAGTAGATACTTTTCTAGTGTAGTTTCCATGTTTCCGAGATCTCGTTCTCTTTGTCGGGTTCCTTTTCCAATACTGATGACGTCACTCTCTGGTTCTTTCCCTCGAAAGACTGCGGAGCGCTAGGGAGCCAAATATCACACCACTACGCGTAGCTACGCTACCTATTTAGCCTCAACTCCCTTGTGGCGCTAATATAATCAATAAACTACAGTACTCTATCTCTTACAGTACTCGATTGTTCCTTCTCTCGTGCCCTTCTTCTCCACTCTCGAGATTGTCTTCCCACCACAGAGAATTGTCCCGTCTGCACGAGAAAACCAGGATCGGTCAGTTAAATTTGTGAAATCACACCTCGATAGAATGAGTGAAATGAAGAGAGTTCTTCTCACTTTTCGCACGCTCTCGCCGCTCACCCCTTTCTGACGCATTTTGTAAATTATTCCCCACGAATATTTGAGAAAACGTTGTGCAGAAGTTGAAAACCGACCTGATAATTGATTGAATTCGCAAAAGTAATGACATTTCGATAGGGTGAAATCGAGAGATGATTATGCAAATTTGACTCTAATTCGCAGATCGATTTTTCTCAACTTCCGAATGAAGTCCTCCATGAAATCTGCTCGTTTGTACGTAGTGACCGGTGAGTGAATCATTTTTCGGAAATTCAGCCTACGTAGTTCCAAACCACCAAAAAGGGGTCAGAGTAGGAAGTGTGCATTAAAAAAACCATTTCACGCACTTTTACACCACATCTGGTCCCTTCTCTGTACGACTCACAGTGATGTGAGCCAGAAATGTAGTGTATTATTGAAACAGAAAATGAGTATGCAAAATACAAAGAAGAAAAAAGGAAATCCAAATGACTAGAATTCTCTTCTTACAGGCAGACGTTGGACTCGTTGGAACTGGTGAATCGCCGTCTCTACACGTTCTTAAATGATCCCAAGGAGTGCCGGCAATTCCACAAGTACGACACAGTTGGACTCGCCATCGGATCGGTATCTTGTTTCTCATTCATCAAAAATTTTCTTGAGAAATGATTCGATTTCATAACTTTTTCTCTGTAACGTATTAGCAACCAATTCAGGCGAAAAAAAAGTTTTTCCAAACCGTACCATCATCATGAACGCAATCCTCCAGATTGGTGCCGCAAGCGAGAGAGTGTGTGCAAATGAGAGAGTCCCTTCGATGTCACACACTTTACTTACCACTGTTAACCCCTTTCTGGAGGCTTACCTGTCCTATGAATGATGTACCTATTAAAATAATTTCCATTTTAGTTGGAAGAAGGCGGACACTTCTTCCATCTCATTCCCGACCCAAACAACAACAATTCGGCAGTCGCAATATTCGGACGAGCAGTGATGTGCAGGAGCACGAATGTCACTCAATCTACAATGGTAAGTATCTTACAGATTGGCGTGCGGAGTGAGAGAGCGTGCAAAATCGAGAGAGTCTCTCTCACACTGAATTTTTCAGGGTTTTCACTACTGGCAGCGTCGTGATTGCTATGGAATTCTCGTAGAGAGTGGGGGAGTTTACGACAGAGATCCACAGTGGAGTGCGGTGGGTCACATTTTATATCTATGAATTATTATTTTCGGTTATTTCCCAAACATTTGTAAGCATGATCATTTTGATACGAGATCGTGAAGATTTGAGCGATATTTGAAACCAGGGAAACGAGGGAGAAATAGTATATTTCTCAGAATCCGTCTTCCCTTCCCCTCCCCGTTCCTTCTTCTCTCTTCTCCCCTCTCAGTCGAGCTCTCAACAAGTTCGACTTCACTACACTCTCCCTCTACTCGGTCAGCATTATTGATTTTCACCGTATGCTAATTTCGGTGCAATTGGAAATCTTGTATTTTCAGATCCTAATCGATTCTGCCTTCCTCTCTTCCTTCCTCTCAATTGGCGTCAGTCTGAATTTCGGAAGAAGAAATCTCGAATGTCGAAATGTGACAATTGCCGATGACGTCGACATGCATCTTCTAGAGAGGTAATTTCCACATTTTATTTGTTCTGCTCTTGTTGTCTGACCCTCTCGTTTGGCGCGCTCTCTCGCCATCTCTGTTTTTCTCTAACTCGCTCTCGCTGAATCTGTTTCGAATGCTGTCGCACTGGTGGATTTGTGCTTCACAGATCCTACTTCATGAAATACGCAATAAAATATTGATTGCAGATTCTTCGATCTTCTCAATCCGGTCACAGTCAAGGGATTCCCGATCGATTGCTTTAATACGATCGAAAAATCAGCAGAAAGTGAAATGGCTGAGTTTGCTAGACAATACGGTGTCCTTTAGTGACTTCAATTCGTGTAGATTGTTGAATTTCATAAGATTGTACATCGTTGAATAGTAGATCCGTTGATTGTCTTTTTTTGCTGTTTTCCCTGTTTTTTTTGTCTTGCCATCGTTGTGAAATGTTGCGATAAAACCCTAATAAGTACGATATTTCAAGTGCATGTGATGAAGAAAGTACCAGTTATAGGCCTTCCTATGCTCAATATTTCTTCATGTTCAATTCATCTACTCATGAATCTGAATCATCGCTTCGAATATTAACTTTATCAATCGTTATTCGCTTCTTATAAATACATACAAACAGTAGGATTGGGGGCACTTCGTAACAGATACAAGTCGGTGAAACTATACAGGAGGGTACGGTAGGCCAATCGATCGATTTTCTACTTCTTCTTTCTAGTCATGAATGCAGCAATTGCATTGGCGCATTCCTTCGACTGCCATCTCTGGATGATCAACTCCGTCTCCTTCTGTAATGATCGATTGAATCATCAGATACAGTATCCCGCGCAATCCTCTACCGTAACCCTGATCAATCCATCTACCGTACCTGATTAGCCTTGGTGAGTCCCTCTCTGTGAATGTCTCTCAGCAGGATCTTGTTCAGCCTGAGTGACTCAGGTGGCAGCACCGACATCGCCTCCACTTCCTGCAATACAAGATTTGATGATTGGTAAAAGTCGTCGTTGTGAGGCGCACCACTACCGTAGTCCACCACACCACACCCTCACCTTCCATGCGGCCTTCTCGAATTGATCGTGAGGGACGACCATCGATACGAGACCGAGACGAGCGGCCTCGGCAGCATTCAACTTGCGACCCATTAGGAGAATCTGAGGGGGGATGATCTTTGATCTCTATCATATTTGAAAACACTATATCTATCTATGTATCATGGTTGCGCTCTGCCATACTCCTTCAGTACTCGATTCTACCGCTACTACATCTCAATACAGTACCTCGCTGGCCTTGACGGGTCCCATGAGGAGGGGGAAACTGTAGGAGGAGGCGGCCTCGGGCGATTGACCGAGCGTTGCGAACGGAGTTACGGCAGTGAACTGAAATGAGACAAATTTTGACCTGTGAAATTAAGGTGAACGAATCAAATCGCACAGCCACTCCCCATCATATACAGATCGTGCAACACCAACTCGCCTGGTTCAACATTAAAACCACAATTTCCAAAACAACAATATCCCACCGCTATACAGTGATTTCGGAAGTAGTACGGCAGTAATCAAAGTTGCTACCAATTTACCACTCGGCCATTCCGCCCCCCTTTTTTCTTTACTTTACGGCAGTAATGAATAGTCGATTGACCTTATCACTAACGATGACCATATCCGAGAGGGGAAGGACGGTGATGGCAATGCCCACTGCCGGTCCCTGGCACAGAGTGATGAGGGGCTTGGAGTGGTCGATGTACGCCTGAATGGACGGAAATGGATTAATTACTGGGGTAGAAGGTTCGGGTACGAGAGATCAATTCAGCTTCAGTCTTTGGCATTATCAAGTATCAATGGATTTCTCAATCAAGAACTATTTTGCAACGATCAATTTCAACGTACTGCATTCTAATTCTACCTACCAGTGAAACCGCAAATCATCGAGCGCGCATCGCTGCACTTTTATATGATACAACTCTCACAATTTCTAGTCAGTTAAATATTGTCAATAAAAATAAAGTCATAATATTGTACATCATCGAAGAGAATAGAACTACATGCTCACAATCATCCCTCTCTACCGTATCCTCTACCATACCTGTGTGTACTTCTGTAGAATCACTCCTGCAAACTCCGCCATTTCCTTCACTTCTTCCTTCGACGCCGTCGCTGCCTTGGCGAAGTTGGATAGATCGTTACCCGAGCAGTAGTAGTCACCAGAGGCTGAGAGAGGGGGTACGGTAACTATACAGTAACCCGCATAGAGTCAACAGACACCATCGATGCCTACTGCATAATTTTCATTCTTACCGTACCTCTTACTTTACACATTTTTAAAGTACTATGACCACACTGTAGCCATTGATGTTTACCTATTTCCTATCTTCCTAACTGTAACGCACACACAGTACTCTTCGCATTCTGATTCAGTACCGCACCCTTCGACGTGCTAGACGTAATAATATGTTTCAACTGCACAAATTTCGTTCAAATTTTAGTTTCTATCACCACTTCCTAGTCAATCGCTTTTGTATCCTTGTGGAATTTTCTCCCCAATCATATTATATTATCATGTAGTAGCGACTCGTTTATGACTAGATGCCGATTAGTTATCCCGATAGATTACGAACCATATTATTGAACCAGTATTGTACACCTTCCACTTTTTGCATTTCTCTCACTCGCACATTGTCTTTGTCACCTAGTCGTGACATCGTAATTTTCATGTTGCTTCAAATACTACACATTACTTTAATTCAATCAAGTTTTTTGGCATGATAAATGATTGAATGATAACTACCGTACCCCTCCCCACTCACCACACATAACCGTCACACTGGTCGAGGGATGGTTGGATGCGAATTCGAGGGCGTTCGTGATTCCATTGTACATATCGAGAGTGAGGGCATTGAATTTGGACGGACGGTTGAGGCGAATCTCGAACACTTTGCCCTTGATCGAGAACTGAAAGGAAGATGAGGATTATGGATTAGGAGCGGTCTCTGAGAAATTGAAATATCATCTCGACAGCTCAATAAGTTATAACCGCGAAACGCGAGAACAGCAGGTGTTGAAAATATTTTTAAAATCGAAGGAATTCCACAGGTATCAACGGGGTTGATCTCCCCACTAATACATGCTACACTAGAAACGAGAGATCACCGTGTCGAAAAATTGCATTATTCATATTCTAGCTATAGTTGTAGAAGTTGTTTTCCATAATAACAAATTTTCTCGTTTTCTTTGTTTCAATTCTATGATATTTTAAAAGAGAAATAGAGCGGTGACCCACATCAACTCCGGGTACGGCCTTGAGTCCCTCAACCGACTTTGCCTCAGGAGCAGCAGCTTCTTGACCGAGAAGAGACGCAACCAGATCGACGTACTTCTTCTGAGCATCGTCCTGAAATCAAATTAACTAAATTGGATATATATATATTTTAAATAACTTCAACATTTGAGAAATATGATATCATCAATCAATTCGAAGTTTCAAAGAGGTGTTATCAATTTCATCTCGGTACTACAGCATCATGGGTACAATGTGTTGATCGCACCCAACTCGAATCGAAAGATCACCGAGAGAGAGAGAGAGAGAGAGAGAGAGAGAGAAATGGACAACAACAACCCCCCGCAACCACTCCACTACAATAGCGACACTGAATGCGTGTTTTCCTGCTGGAGGACACCGTCTCTCCTTTATGCTCACTAGAATAGTGGTACTCCATCTAAGTTTCAGAAAAATTCGGTAACAATCGCTACCTTATAAGATACATGACTTTCAAAAAAACGGTGAAACTCGAAAATTGCAAGTGGCCAAGTTTTCCGCCAAGACTTTACTGCAGCCGATACTTTGTCTCTGTTCCTAACACTGACTCACTGTCCTTCTCCCATCCTCTTCTCTTCTCTTCACTCTATCTCTCATTCTCTCCTCACCTTGGTCGTTCCCTTCAGTTTCGCATGTGCATCATACTTGGCCCTCTTCACAAAGTCCATCATGCCCGGTCGACTGCCGCTCACGTCACCAGACTGAAATGGAGGAAGAGATTAGAACTTAAATATAACAGAAATATTTTTTTTAAAAAAACAATCGTGTTTCCAAAGCAGACAAAAAAATTAAGCTTCGTCTGCATTTCTAGCAGGCGAATTTCTGTTTCTTCAATATTATTTGAAAAAAATTAGATGCGCAACTGTCGTTATTCGCAACACGCCTACGAAACATGTGAATAAAAAGTTAATAATTCTGGGAAATATTTCGGGGCCAAAGATCAAAGATCACCCACCGACGCCTGCTTGAACAGCGCATAGATCTTCAGCTTCACGTCGTTGTCGGGCTCCTGCAGTGAGAAACGGATAAGGGGAAATCGATAGTCATCTCTTATTATGATTTATAATAAATATAAAATTAATCTTATAATAGTAGATTAAGTGTACCTCCTTGAGCTTCTTGAGGTCGACCTGCGCCTTGTCGAAGGCCGCCTGCGAGGAGAAGCATCTGCAAGCAATTGGGATTTGGGGAGCACGATTTGACATTGCTGCCCTAGTATCGAGTGCATTTGATGAACCAATGAAACGTCAATATTGCAGGAACATGAAAATTAAAATCGTCTGTTTTTATTATTTTAAAAAAAAATTGACAGCTAGTGGAAAACATCTGTACGCCCAAAATATAAAATAAAATACAAACTCCTAAACTCATTACAATCTCGGAAAAAGAATGTTGCACTTAATCCAATGAAACAACACGAACCTCACCGGAAACATTTTAAAAATCAAGTTGACCACTAATGTATACAATTCAATATCTATCTACTCTATGTGCTGACAATTATCTAGGAAGGGTGTGGTAAGCACTTGATCCAACGGCGCGACAGGAACCTCACTGGCGATATATCAAATAAACTCAAATTCACGAGTAATGTAAACAATTTAATATCTAAATACTCAGCGAGCTGACTATCATCTAGGAAAAATGTTGCAGGCTCTAAATCCAATGGTGGAACACGAACCTCACTGGTGCTCCTGCCGCTCCGATTCCCTTGGCGACGACTGACGAGAGGGCGCGACTCAGCATTCTGAAGAGAGATCGATTATGAGGGATGAAATCGAACAGGGGGGAAAGGGCAGTAAATAGATGCAACGCGTGAATGTCAAATGTGTGAAAGGGGGGGGGGGTGCAAAGTACAGGGTTCACTGATAACGCTGGCGCTTTATTAGACAGAGGCGGAGTGAAATGGGCAAACCACGAGGCAATCGGAGGAAACAAGATAGAACGAAAAAGGCACCACAAGTCGGGAGTGCGAGACCGGAGAATGAGTGAACGGGTTGGGCAGAGAGGGAAGAGGGGGGGCAGCTGTAGTTTGTACTCTCATCCTAGAGGGGAGACGAAGAGGGAAGGGAGTGAACGGGAGAGAGAGAAGAAGACGAAAGGGGGAGAGGGAACAACAACCTTGTGTCCACCCAACTTTTGCTCGATGCAAGGAGTAAAAATATGGATATGCTCAGGTCTAAATGCGCCTATATATGAGGCGAATGTAGAAGTATTTATCCTCCACCCGAAAATAAATGTTTCCAAAAGACATCCCAAACAAATTCTGAAAAACTATCGTAATCCAAAAAGTGCCATAACTCGACGCACACCAATTTTTCCGGTTTACCAAATTTACCTCGAGTGCAAAGTGAAATCAGTGGTCTCAAAATTCAGATACGTTGATGAAATCGTCAACATCCTCCGCAGTCTCAATTCAATTCTCAATACTGATAATATATCTTTATCGATCTATCTCATTTTTACAATATCTAAATGCATAATCTCAACTTGATACAAGTACTATGGTCTGAGTTGTATGGCAAAGTAGTAATACTAGTAGATTCATCTCCTATTGAGCTCGAATTTGATGTCAGAGTAAATGGAATACCGTAGTACAATATTATCGAAGGGTAAACAGAAACATGCATGCAAGGGTACAAAAAGAGTATCGTAAATTGGATACAAACTACAGATTGATATCTACATGGGCGTTTGTCTAACTACAAATCGTGGGCGAGCCATCATTCTCGGGACTACGGTAGTATCCTCCTCCTCTTCACTCTCTCCTCCCACATTCATTCTCACTGGAGTGGATGGAGCAATCTCCCGCAGGGTTTGGCAACCCTGAAAATAATTCAAATTACGGTTCAAATTGTGAGTGCAATCGTGGGTGAAATAATAATAGATGGGTGCAAAGTGTAATCAATTGCGTGGGTGAACGTGTGAAATATAACAAAAAATGAAACTGAAGCAGGAGAAATGGGAACCAAAGCAATGACACAACGGACTACAGTACTCCATCTACCGCAACTCACCACCGTTTTACTGCTCCAGCATACGGCACACCTGAACATTTTATTTTCACTCTCTAAGCACTAATCTGATATCAGCGTTAATAATCTTAAAACTTAATTTATATCATTAATTGGAAACGCTAAATCACCTTCTCTAAATTTCCTTTTCAATTCATATTTTGGATATACAGGAGATATTTGCCTATCCAAATTATTACTTCGTAAGGGTATACCACATTTTTCGACTTCTACAGTACTCCCCACAACACATGCGTCCCCGTCCTACCGTACTCGTACAGTATTTCCCGCAGTACTTCTTTCCTGTCTTACAGTATTCCCACAGTACCCTCACCTCTAGCAGACATCCGACCGACCAGGCCTGTGCCTCACACGAGTGATGGCAGTGTTTTCCATCGGCATTCGTCAATTCGGGCAGAGATCTCCATGCTGATTTCTTGAGGGCGATACGGTACGCACCCAGTCGAGACAGCACCTGCACACAAGGAGAGGGATCGTGTGCATTGATCGAGGCAAACCAAAGAAGCAAGATTGAATTCGGACTTGTGTTGCAAATAATACAGGCAGACGAAAACTGCAAACCACCGGGCTCCTCCGACATATTTGCAACTAATAAAATTACGACAAATATTTCCCCGGTACAACACTGTATTTCAACCTAATCTTAATACATTTATCGTCTAAAAGCCACAAGGTTACTGATGTGTTCTCCATTTTTAGGAAACTTATGCAAGCACTGAACCCTCAATCTACCAGGTGCCTCTTCTCCACCTTCCCTATCCATCATGCTCACCTCTCTCCTCGCCTCTTCCATCTTCTCTCCTCCCAATTCCTTCGCAATGACCAGTCTCGCTTGAAGGTAGTACGCAGCCACCCACAGCCATTCCTGCAAAGAACAGCGATATCAGGAAAAGTCACTTGTCGATTCAAGAGTAATACTGTAGCCGTACACAGAAGACGATTTCCTAGTTCATTTTCAAGTTTCACGGTTTATAAATTCCCGAGAATGAGAGTCAAAGAAAATATTGTTTTTGCTCTTCTCTCCAACCACATAAACACTGATCATAACCCCAAACCAACTGGTTCATAATTCTTTCTCGATCATTCAAATCAATCTCTCCACTCACCGGTCCCTGATGGTAATTCCATCCCTTGGCCGTCTTCTTATCGTATCCATCATCGTCGTTGTTGTAGTCCCCGTTGTACGCCCAGTCACTGATATTACACAATCGTTATTTTATCATCACTACATTGTAAATTTTTCGAATAGCAGCAAAATCACTCGTTTCGTAATCCTGATACAGAACCGTGTCACTCATTTCTTCCTCTTATTTTTTTACCAAATGTAGTAATTCCTAGATAAATAATTATTTAGTTGATAAATAGATAAGTGCATACGTTGGATCGAGTGTCTTCATTCCCAGTGGTCCCATCAGCGCGTCTCTCGCAGTGTCCAGTGCCGCCCACGCTTTGTCGGGCGAGATGAGACGGGGGGCCTTTAAAAAATAACACGATTTAATTATTCTGTCAGGGCACGGCAGATCAGTGTTTCATTTGCACACAACAGTAGAGGCAACTGGGCTGGGCCTACTACAGCTAGCGTATTCTGTTAATAGAAAAAAATCGATAACTGTTCATCTACCGTATCCCCTTCACTCACCACCGCCAGTGCAATGGGGAAGTTGCATCTCAGCTGGAAGTCGGTGTAGCCGGCCGTCGATCCTACCGTATCCTTCAGGATCCTACGACGATTGACGTGAGGGTCTGAAGGAGGAAATCGATCGATTGGCAGCAAATCATTGTCATAGTCAACACTTAATCATGCACAATGTACATTTATATTCGGTTGTAATATACAAAAATTAATATTAAGTGTGAATAAAAATAAATAAAATTGCTCACTCTTCGTCTGTTCGTCAACGTAGAATTCTCGTTCGAAGCTGACATTTATGAGTGACGCCCACTCACCGAATGACACTGAGCGGTCCTCTGAACGATAAACTTTTTGTACCGGCCAAAATGATGTCATTAATTATGACATATACATTAATTTCTTTTTGTTTTGCAATTCACAAAGGGAGACGTATAGACCTCTTTTTCACTGGATAATTTTTTTATCCAGTCACAAGATCGATCATCCAAATTTTGTGATGTACGTTAAATAAATACGCCTACTAATACTCGGGTCTTGTTGTCATTTCCAACTAACCTCCATCCAATTTCCTCTTCTCAACCACTCCCTCCTCACTCCACTTCTCCATTTCACTCAACACAGTGAATGCCAATCCCTGCAATTCGACGGGAGCTCCATCACGAGGAGTCGCCGGAAGACCCTTGTTGCCTGAATATAAGGGATGATCAGAGAGCACTATTTACGGACATGATTATATCCGATTGTTGTACCATTCTTGTAGTTATCTCATCATAGAATAGCAGAATACATTAACATAAAGTGATCACGAAATCGAAATGCTGCAAGTCGACCATTATTTTTTGAAAATTTGTATCCAGTGAATCACTGGATACAAATGTAAAAGCCCGTTGTAAAAGCCGAAACTTTGTCAGCTTTGTTCTCGGAATCGACTCCTCTAATCGATTTTCTGCTTCGATTTCATCAATCTACGCTCTCTATTCTAGTTGCTCAAACGAAATTACGTTATACTTCCAAGTTCTAAAATTCACGAATTTTTCAAGGCATTGTTCTTGTTTGCCTGAAAGTATTCGTCTTCCTCTTTAGCTCTTACGCATTATTTTCCTTGCTCCCAATCCACAATAACTTATAAAACTCAAAAATAGACAGCGGAAAATGCCCAAAACAGTCACTGAATATACAGACACAGGTATACGGTAGATTGGGAGCTAAAGCGTCGCAGGTAGTAGCGCGAAAAGCGTACTCAAATATTCAGAGCTCCGTCCCTACCAGTGATAATCAACAAAAAACAGAATCCGGTAATTTTTGGCAACAGTCAAACACAAATGCACATTGCTTATTGCAATGCCTACATTAACGTGTTCAATAAGCATGCGTCATTTCTTCTCTTTGTTCACCTTTTCTCACTCATTACCCTAACCCTTCCATCTATCACCTCCTCGAAACCCCAATCCCCCTCCCCCCCTCTCCACTCACCCGCTCTCTCACTACTTCCCATCTTATCCATCCACGTTCCACAATTGAACTCATTTCCTCCATGCATCAATCCCGTCTCTCTGTTCACGCGAATCGAGACGTTGAAACCTGCGAAGATACTAGAATGATTGCCTTTCACCATGCTCATTTGTACGATTTTCAGTTGCTCCTTACAATGAGAGAATGATTGCCGTTTCCTAGCTATAACACCTATTTTTAACAAATTATCGATTACAATCTCATGCTCCCTTTGATCCCCCACCTTGATCCTTCATTTGTTCATCAATTGCTCCTCCTGCATTTCTCTCTCTAAATTCGATTCCTCTCCAATGTCTCTCAATCGCTTCTCTCATCGTCTCTCTCAATTCTTCTTCTCTCTCCATTCCATTTCCGAAAACGGAATCATCTGTAGGGTAGATACGACGAACCTACAAACAGAAATGAGTTTTTTAAAGAAGAAAAGAGTATAATTGCGATCGTGTTCAGGTATTGAAGGACGTAAGTTTATCGATATGGGAAAAAAGGTATCTTTTCTGCAAGATCCGTATCTCAAACTCACCGGTGCTCTCAAAATCTCCTTTCCATTCGGTGCCTCTCTCACATATCTCACGACGGCGTACAACCAGAACCACACAGAGTCTCTGCAAGAGATGACAGCATTTAATCATCACCATCTAGCGTCATAAATAATTGGTTATCCATTTCGGAATTCCCATCAAAATCAATTTTTCAAGATTTCTGAAAAACTGGCAAAAGGGGGAATTTTCGATGAAAAAAAATTCGGCAAAAGACTTTGGCAGCCGACTGGAATCGAACCTGTGACCTTCGGATTAACGTTCTAGACCACTACCGCATCGACCACGCGGATGCCGCGTGTGTACACGCGTTCCGCGCGAGTGAAAAATCTTTGAAGCAATGGGAAACAACCGAGCCCAGACTTTATTGCTTAACCAAATATATCAAAATGATCAGAAACGCGCTCTTTAATCTGGTAATGGGCATGGCCGTAATGCGCCCTGTGTCAAAAATAGACTTTTTAGCGATAACGAGAGTCACAAATGATGTGGCACTAATTCCATTTGATAGAGCATCAAATTCTGATCTAGAAATTATAGTTTCGCATCATTCGGACGCGTTTCCGAAGAGTTTTAATCGAAAAACGCGTTTTCCGCAGAAAGGGCGCGGCGCCATACCGGCGCCCAGAGGGGTCCTATTGCGAAATGGATGGCACAGGCGTTTTCAGCGTCCAAAGTTACCCCTAGGAGCAAGTTTTGAGCCATTTCGATTTTTGACCTGTTCCTGACTCTTGTTGATCCTAACGCAAACAGCGTCATATGAGTGAATATCTGAGTCGATTGAGATTCTCACTGTAGAGGCCGCACAAGGAAAAGCTAACCTATGCTGAAAACATGCTCCTAGGGTAAACTTTGTGTGTAGAGACCGAAAATGGACATGAGAAGTTTCGTAGATCAAACCCGGCTGAGATATGTTTCATGACATGTCCAAAACTGAAATTTTCAACTTTGGCTAAACGCAACCAAACCTTTTACATAGTTATATATAATGAAAGCGCTCACTAAAAGAAACATTTTTCATGTTATGGCCAAGTTCGTAACTTATCTGTGAAAAAAACTATAATTTTTTGAACAAATAATTTTTAAAAATATATATCACGTCGTTTTCGTCCGCACTTTTTACTGTGACCATTCGATTGCTAGTGAAAAATTACCCCCCTGCGCAAGAAAATAGCAAGATTCATTTTCTGGGCCTTGATCAAATCATTCGATGAACATACTCTCTTGCTCAAAATCGCTGTGATTTTCAACAAAATAATTTATTATGAAAGTACACAAAACTCGCACAGCGAAATATTTCGCAGACTCACTACACTACATAAACTGAAGAAATTAAAATTAACTCCACTCAATTTGGAAAATAATTTTTGACCTCAAACCATGAACCCCGGGTCATGGTGAAATTTCAAGAAAATATTTTTCGACAGATTTCCAGTTTTGAGTATTCTACATAATTATTTCTCATATATAAAATATATATACCACATTTTGGTATTATTTGTCAAACGGAAGAGAGAAAAAACGAAAAATATTTTTTTCGGTTTTTGACAATGACCCGGGGTTCATGGTTTGAGGTCAAAAATTATTTCATCCAAATTGAGTGGAGTTAATTTTAATTTCTTCAGTTTATGTAGTGTAGTGAGTCTGCGAAATATTTCGCTGTGCGAGTTTTGTATACTTTCATAATAAATTATTTTGTTGAAAATCACAGCGATTTTGAGCAACAGAGTATGTTCATCGAATGATTTGATCAAGGCCCAGAAAATGAATCTTGCTATTTTCTCGCGCAGGGGGGTAATTTTTCACGCGCAATCGAATGGGCACAGTTAAAAGTGCGGACGAAAACGACGTGATATAAATTTTATTAAATTATTTGTTCAAAAAATTATAGTTTTTTTCACAGACAAGTTACGAACTTGGCCATAACATGAAAAATGTTTCTTTTAGTGAGCGCTTTCATAATATATAACTATGTAAAAGGTTTGGTTGCGTTTAGCCAAAGTTGAAAATTTCAGTTTTGGACATGTCATGAAACATATCTCAGCCGGGTTTGATCTACGAAACTTCTCATGTCCATTTTCGGTCTCTAGACACAAAGTTTACCCTACTCAAGAATTCCGTGTACCTGGTCTTGTACCTCTTGTACCCGGGTACACTCCTAGGAGTGCACCCGGGTACAAGAGGTACAAGAGCAGGTACAAAAGGAGGTACACGACCAGGTACAAAAGGAGGTACAAGACCAGGTACAAAAGGAGGTACAAGACCAGGTACAAAAGGAGGTACACGACCGGGTACAAAAAGAGGTACATTACCAGGTACATTCGATTCTGTATTCCCTCCCCCTTGAAATGCATTCTGCACAGGAATTCATGCATAATTAATTTATCTATTTCATTTTTTTTAAATAAACAATCACGCTGAAAATCGTACAACAAGCAACAATAAATGTTAAAAAGAGAAGCAGAAAAAAACAATCATAACTCAGTCATCAGTCCTTATCAGTAAACTGGAATAACTCAGCCAGAAAAGATCCTATCGAAGTGGGAGAAGTTTCGCATTAATCAGTATCGAATTATCGTCTTATCACTGTTATGAGTGATAACAATCATTTCTGATCTCTAACTGATAAGAAAGTGATAAAAACAGAAATCGATGCTGAATAAGATGAAATTATTCTTGTTGATTGGATCACTCCTACCAGAGTTATTGAAAAAAAAGGAAACTTGAATAATTCAGTCAGAAATGCTCCAATCGGCGTGCGAGTGGTGTTAATCAGCATCGGATTCGCGTCTTATCACTGCTATCAGTGATCATTATATTCTCTTTTCATTAAGGGATAGGAAAGTGATATTACGAAAAATCGAAGCTAATTAACATGGTATTACTCCAACATTGATTGGATCACTTCTAATTCAGTTATTCAAGTTTACAGGGGGAGACAATAACTAAGTCATTCCAGTTCTTGATAGCAACTGATAAATAATAAGAAGATTTAAATGAGTGATAGGAGGGTCCCTAACAATAAGTGAGTTGGTTCAGTCAGTGATAAGCGGGAAAAAAATCATTAGCAATAAAGACTCTTTTACAGAGAGGTTCAAAACACTAAATATTTCTCTGCTATACATGCTATAAATATACATGTGAATTTAGAGGAAAATATAATTTCAAAGGAAATTCGCTTCGGGAAACACGTAGATGACAGAAATCTTGCGTATAATAACATAAATCGACTCTATTACATGCAAAATTATTGCTCCGAACAAGTATTTACGGCTCACTGAAGCGATTTTCCCTCGACTAAAAATGTGCTTTCGCAACAAAATCTCAGAACTAGTAACTACGAAACAAACGCGAAATTGGAACAAAGCTTCATTATATCGATTACACAATCTCCAGTGTGATCCTATGTCTACAAATTCATTCAACAAAAGAAAATTGAAGAAGTAATAACCGCAAAAATAGACAATTATTGGTGAGACTTCATATTAATATAATGATCTAGCAAAGAAAGAGCCGCTCACGTGTACGTTAGCCAAAAAAACGAAATTTTCGGCATTTATTAGTTTATAGCATCACGTGAACATCTCTCTCAAATTACAAACATAAAAAAGATGTGTAAACAGAATGATGACATTCATGAGACAAGAGTGTCGGTGTATATTTCGAACGTTTAAAAAATACTCTTTTTTTCAGCTTAGCCACTATCGCACTGTTCGAAACACAATAATTGTAGCTTTTGTTCAATGGACAATGACACCGTCCAGACAATATCCAGATAAAGTTTCTAGAGTATTCGCAGTTATGTTATACCGTAAAGCGATAAAACGAAAAAAAAGGTTCAGCAAGGCTTCAAGCGCAGGAGTGGGTTTCGGATGGTCATTGCTCGAAGAATGTAGGGCGCGCTCCCATAATAAATTAGGCAACTAGTAAACCAGAAATATGAAATTGAAAAAAAAAACAATAATTTTATGGAATTTACGCAGCATTCGGTGGTGGACCTTATTCATGAGTGCACGGTATCTTTCAGTAATCCTTGAAAGATGACGTGCAATCATGAATAAGGTGGATCGAAAACCAAATTCAACTTGTCGTACAGTAACGTAACCAACATACCCGAGCTACCGTAGCCGGGCAGTAGTCTCACACATATTATTGTGTGCCACTATGTAATTGTCGCAAGTTCAAAATGCCGGTTAATGTAACTTGATTACTATATATATGCATATGTAATATGCGGGTTACGGTACAAATCTCTGGCCGTATCAGACCTTGCGGACCAGATAATACAAAACAACCTGACCCAATTTCACATTTACTGCATGCTCAAGCTTACGAAGAAATAATCACATCCTTTAGAAATAGCGAAAAGAACAAATGTATGCGTTTCAAGTAAACTTTTTAAAACATTTTTTAAACACACCGTCTCTCTTGTTTGCTATAAAACAAAACTATGGCAAAAATATGGACTATTTTAATCTCACATATTCTTCTCTTTCCAATGCCTGCCTTTGTCCTCTCTCTTCATTCTCTATTCGCTTCTTCTTGACAACGGCGATGGGACGATCTGAAATCCATAATTATATTAATATAATATTTCAAGTGGTTGATTGAAACGAAACAATAATTTCGTAAAATAAATACGCCCCTATTCATTAGCAGTATATCTCGTGAAGTTTTTATCTAGATTTTTTAAAAAAATATTTCTAGAAAAAACAGCATAAAAATAGCACAAAGGAACGACTCTGCGAATACAGTCAGAGTTACGGCTAGTTAGATCCAAAAGAAAGAGACTTCTAATTAAAACCAAGTAAAATAATATTGTCAACAAGGTCGCGGCATGGAACAATAATCAAATAGGGTAATTGAGAGCTTCACGGCGGGTCAGAGGTTCGGTGGGTCGGTGATGTAGTTTGTAGTCTACTTAGTAGTAAAAGTCCCAAAGGCATCAACCCCTCTAATTAGCTATCAATCGACTAATGGATATTGCCATCGTCTTCAGTGAAGAATTCCGCAGAGAACTATCGATACACTTTTTAAAGTTATCGATACAATTTTCTGATATGAGCATGTTACAAACGACAGACAGGATAATGCGCATGCTCGCAATTTACACCACCGAACCGGAGGTGGGTGATTGACGCGCTGTGAGCTTGTTTGAATGGGAATCTCACCTTGTGGTGTTCCTTCCTCCTCCTTGCACGCGGACGGCCTTCTCTTCACGAGAAGCATCGGCCTGTAATCGTAACTGTGATTAATATGTTGCAGTAAATTAAAAACAGTAAAATGGAAGGAAAATGACGCTAATACAACACAAAATAAGCAAGCTATATAAGAATAACCAAGATGAACCTCGGTCGCGCCGCCCGCCGCCGTGCCGTGCGTGTCCCCGGCCACGCCGAGGCTTCAAAACGGCGAGGCTGGAAGATATCTAATAGGATCATCGAATGAGCGTTAAAAGCAAACAAGAAAATCGATAAAGAACGCAAAATTCGCGAGAAAGTAGAAGAAAAAAAAACAAGTAAACATGACGTCAAAAAGTCAATTCACCTCATATACAGTATATTTTGCCTGAATACCGTAGTTGTTGGTGATCACTAACTGATTTTAAAAAATTGAATTTTGCATTTACTTTTCTATTATTGCTGAATATTATTTTATTTATTTAAAATACATTACAAAATACTGCTTACAACTGTACTCTTACTAGATTTCCAAAGCAGGGGCGACGCGCGATAAAATGATAGAAAGAGGTGCTAGGTCTTACGCAAGGCGGTCTCGACCTCCCCTATGCATGAGTAGCAACGAGAGCCTGTCCTGAGATGATCAGTGGTCTGTTGCAATGCTATTCTCGTGTTGTGTGCACGTGAATCGGGGACCCCTTTCGGGGCATGTTTGGATTGTGATTTCTCACTACCAACATTTCTTAACCCCCTTCTGCAGACACGGGGGGGTCGAACTTGTGACCATTCGATTCGCATTATAGCACACAGCCACTGCGCTACGCGGTCTGCCAAATCATGCATTTCCAATTTCACACACTCTCACGTGTAAGTAGGAATTGCATGGAATGCGGTACTGCGTCGCTTCCAAAAACACGATATTTTATGAAACGCTAAATTCACCACTGCTACACTACAACATCAACTTCGGAGAAGTACTCAATGCCATATGAGACCTTTAATTTACAAAGAAAATCGGAATATAACTTGCGTAAATTGTAAGGATTTCCGGACGTGAGTAGATCCGGGTCCTCT
Organism: Pristionchus fissidentatus; assembly: GCA_036245785.1. Lineage (NCBI taxonomy): Eukaryota > Metazoa > Nematoda > Chromadorea > Rhabditida > Neodiplogasteridae > Pristionchus > Pristionchus fissidentatus. The sequence continues at coordinate 13,650,787 of BTSY01000002.1, forward strand.
ATTGGAAGTGGTACCAGGTAGTGTCTTTAACAAATGTCGAATCGGCAACACTATTTTTAAACACAGAAAAAGGGGTAACCGCGCAACGTGAAATGCATGCTTTAGTTTAGGTTGTTTTATAAGTCGTTTATCAAGAGGCTTATCAAGAGTTCATGGGAATGGGAGCTCTGACGACGGTGAAAACCTTCGGTTGTCTTCCGAAGAGTTCTGAATAGACTTCGAGAAATAACGAATCAAAGGGTCGCCTAAGAAAAAATGCGCCGCTCCAGCAAAGAGAGAGTGCGAAAACAACCCTTTGCTTCGTTATTTCTCGAAGTCTTGTTCTGAAGAAAATGAATGGTTTTCGGAGTGAGGATCGGTCTTTTGTTGGTGAGTGAATGGAAATGAGAGATGATCCGATAGTCGAATTGGAAAAAAACCAAATTCGACTATCGTTTCGATCGAAAAATGTTAAATTTTATAATGTGGTGTACTCGGCCGACGAATGGTAAAATACACTAAATGAGTACACCACGTGCCAAATCAAACTCTCCGGTTCGTTATTTGCAAGTTTCGATCGAAAAATGTAAAATTTCATAATGTGGTGTACTCAGCCGACGAATGGTAAAATACACTAAATGAGTACACCACGTGCCAAATCAAACTCTCCGCTTCATTATTTGCAAGTTTCGATCGAAAAATGTAAAATTTTATAATGTGGTGTACTCGGCCGACGAATGGTAAAATACACTAAATGAGTACACCACGTGCCAAATCAAACTCTCCGGTTCGTTATTTGCAAGTTTCGATCGAAAAATGTAAAATTTCATAATGTGGTGTACTCAGCCGACGAATGGTAAAATACACTAAATGAGTACACCACGTGCCAAATCAAACTCTCCGCTTCATTATTTGCAAGTTTCGATCGAAAAATGTAAAATTTTATAATGTAGTGTACTCGGCCGACGAATGGTAAAATACACTAAATGAGTACACCACGTGCCAAATCAAACTCTCCGGTTCGTTATTTGCAAGTTTCGATCGAAAAATGTAAAATCTTATAATGTGGTGTACTCAGCCGACGAATGGTAAAACACACTAAATGGGTACACCATGTACTGCCTAAGTTCCAAAGAACATCGAGACCAATGGCCAGTGGAATGGCACCAATATTGAGTCGAGCCTGTTGATTCGTGTGAGTATCCTTTGTACCTGGTCGTGTACCTCCTCTTGTACCTCCTTTTGTACCTGGTCTTGTACCTGCTATTCTCAACTTCGAAAGTCGTCAGCCAACGCATATACGTTTTGTACCCGGGAACGTACCTGTTGTACCTGGTCGTGTACCTCATGTACCTGGTCTTGTACCTCTTGTACCCGGGTACGTACCTGCTTGCAGGTACGTACCCGGGTACAGAAGGTACAAGACCAGGTATAGGAGGTACAAAACCAGGTACATGAGGAATGTACCCGGGTACAAGAGGAACATGACCAGGTACAGGAGGGACGTACCCGGGTACAAGAGGAACATGACCAGGTACAGGAGGTACATCAGGTACAAGACCAGGTACACGGAATTCTTGAGTAGGAGCATGTTTTCAGCATAGGTTAGCTTTTGGTTGTACGGCCATATCTCGATCGACTCAGATAGTCTCTCATATAGTCCACTAAATTTCATGAAACTCTAAAAAAAAAAGTAAAGGTATACCATGTCAACCGATAGTAAGAAACTGATTGTGAGCTAGATGGGGGTACGCTGGTAAGTTGCAACTATGAATCTTCTCCTCACCTGCAATTATATCTCGGCGTCTTTCCCTCTGCCAGTAGATTCGGAATGAGACCATGTCGAAGAGTTCCCGCGTAGGCGAGAATCGTCGCTCTGCATCACATTCAAATATTGTAAAATTCAAAATAATTGTTTCGTATTAAAGACGAAGCCGTTTTGCGATCAAAAATTCGCCCAAAATTTATTCTCTAGTAGACATCATGGATCGGACAATCACCGGGCAATTAGAATACTGATTGTGGTGCGCCATGCTGAACATTACTGCTACGCATTGTATTTTTTTTAAAACAATGACGATGCGGTTCATGTTTATCGACTGCACCAACCGCGCTTAATTTTTAACATTTTGCGGAAGAGCGATTCTCCTGGTCTCAATCAAACTTTGCTAATTCGTCCACTTTATTCATGTTATTTTAAAATTTAAAATAATATTGTATTCCTCACTTTGCATCCTCGTATCTCTTGACTGCCAGATAGCATCCAAAGATTGCAATGAACGTGTCTCGACCCCAATTACGCCAGATTCCTGTTGAGAAGTGAGGAGAACCGGCAGAGAGGGAAGAGGGATGGGCATCTGAATTGAGAGGGTTTGTCAAAATGACTTAGTTATCAATTAATTAAATATGCGTTACCACTTATCATTTTCACACCCTAATATTTACAAACGTTCGCACATCAATCTCTAGAGATCGTTTCATACTAAGCACCTTGGTGAACACTTGTTTGCATTAAAAAAACAGACTAGATCGGACAATGCACATTGGTGAACTTGTGCTTGGTGCACCCTGCTTGCGAGTGGATAATTATTCACACTAATAATTGTGTGTTGCCTTTGTCAAAGCGAAAAAGGCGAATGAAAACCGCTTACCTTATCTTGTGATATTTTCTTAGAAGCAAAATATCTCATGCTAAAAATAAGTTCTGGATGAAAGGATGAAATGAACATTTCTGACCCTTCAGCTTGAGTTTCTCCGATAGAGGCGGCAATCCCGCGTGAGGAACGTGGCCAGAGAGGGAGACGGAAGAGAGGGCGAGAGATTGCTCCAGTGAATCGGCAGAGAGAAGAGCACTGAATTGAGAAATGGTATGGGAAAGTTACTGTACCATTTGATCGACAACTGTCTAGATTATTTTATTACAATAAAATTAAAACTTAATCGTTATATTATATTAAGACAATCTAATATCAATTGAATGCAGCAGAAATCTCGCACCTTTTAAATGTAATACTCAATTAAAATGCATGAAAGTGGGGGTATCACTTTAGAATTCCAAAGTGTTTTTGTACACATATGTTTGCAAAAAAAATTAATATAATATGTTCGAAAATGGTAAACCTCATTCGAAAAGAGAAAAAAGTGTACCTATCCATCTTCTCGAGAGTTGCGTTCTTGACTCGTCTGTAGAGATAGGCAAAGAGTGCCTCGAAGTAAGAGGGACGGAGGAAGAAGGGAATGGTGTACAGAGGAGTGAAGAGGACGGCACACTGCAGTGACATAGATTTTTAAAACTTCTCACAGGCATAGATATTTATTAATTTATTTGATGCGTCCGTGGAGGTAAAGGTAAAAAGGTAAAGGCATCCCCTTATCTAGGCTCCAAGTCCTAAGGGAGTCACTGCTAAGGCCAGCGCATAATAGGCCAGTTCAATCCGGAGGGCCCAGTATCTTCTTCGGATCTAGTTACCTTCGTGGATACACCACTACCAATCTTTACTCATTCGAGCGCCTTGGTGAGGCGGTGGCGGTATGAACAGTCGGGAATCGAACCCCGGTGTGGAACGGAATGAAACTGGGAGGGCGCCTTAGACCACTACACCACTTCGACCACTGGTTACGGTAGAGGTTACGGAAGAATATTAAGATGAATAGTCAAATGAAGTAATGTAAAATTCCGTGAGAAAGATTCGAAATAAAAACGTTTTAAAGGGACCATGCATAGATAGTGAAACACACTTATTTGGCATTATTTTGGTCGAGTAATAAAGGGAAAAATAAGAAAAAATTGTTCGGACCCTTTGGGAGTGGTTTACGGCGACTCCCAGAGGCACATGCTCTGGGATTCGACGTTTCCTAATTTCTTTTCAAAAGTGTCTCAGCTCCAAATATTTGTGGTGGATGAATGCTGACGATGTCCTGAATGACTACCAAGAATAATTCAGGGCATGACATGTTCATTCCTCGATGTTATGACCACATTAGGAAACGTCGAATTCGTACACCACGACAGTTCAATTGCGCATATTTCGAAACACAAAGTACCGAGAATTTTTTTCACTATTTTTACCGTTATTAGCATGTCATATTTGACTAATAGAGATCAAGTTGTCAATCTCTGCCGGGTCCCTTTAATTATTTGCCCGTGGAATTCCGGTTCCAGTCGGCCGATATTATTAGCTAAACTCTAAGTCGAATAATAGGAATACCATATTAAATCGGACGTACAAATCGCAAACTCTCCCCTCACCTTCTCAGCCAATTCCTCCAATCTCGGATATCTCTTCATTCTCTGATGGACATAATCAACCAGCCAGCAGCCCTCTCTCAGATTGCCACACAATGGATGACCGAGGTCGTTGTCCAGTCGAATCTTGTGAAGAATCGGCACCAGACCTGAGAAATGAATTATAATAGAACAAGGCCGATATTGTAATCTCTCCATCAACGTTGTCCCACTTTTACAACACCGTTACAACGCTTATTCACCAGGTTTTAGCATCTACTACTAATGACGAATAATACAGGGTGCGGCAGAATTATGGCAACAAGACATCTTTTTATCTTTTTGTTCATAAAGTCCCCTTGTGCACTTCCACGGACTTCTCGTAATAATTTTAGACAATTACATAGGTATGACAATATTCAATTAAAAGATCACACAGATCCATCATCAACTAGTGAAAGGGCCGGGCTTGAGAGATGCAAGCTTTTGATTGCTAGATGCGGCGCGGCGGAATGCCTTGTGAGCGTTCTCACTATTAGCCAATTGCTCAACGTGGAGCAGGCCAACACCTGCCAAAAACAGTAGGGAATTGACTGATGACTCCTCCCACTCCGATTTAAGTGATCTAATGGTCGATCGAGTGTTTGATCCTCAACAATTCACGGTTAAGCGCCACTGGCTAAACTACCCCATTTTCTTCAATCCTTGATCGATTTTGAATAAGGAGAGTTACTTGGAGACCACCCTGAAGGGTACTCTGGAGCCCTTGTCCGAGTTCGGCGCGAAGCATTGGTGCTCCTAGGAGAACTCTGCGCTCGCATAAAATGACAAGATCGTTCGAGCCAGGTTTTTGACCCATTGCCGTCCCTTCGTCCCCATCTGGGAATTGCTATCCTCTCTGGTTTTTCTGCCCCACTGGGGCCCCAGTAAAAGGGGGCGTGGTTTTGCTCCCCCAGTAGGGCCCCAGAAGAAATATAGGGGCGAGCGTGGTCTCATTTCTCCCACTAGGGCCCCAAAATTACCCCCACTAAACCCCAGAGAATCAAACACGTCACCAAAGTGGATTGGCGCGCTCCGTGAGTGCGCCGGAGAGCTGTTTCGAAATTCGAGAGATTTTTACGGTTTAAGCTGATTTTAAAGTTATGTTCAGTACATTATTGACTTATTTAACTCGTATTATGAGCGTAGTTGCTATGCCCTTCTCGCGGTGTGGTTGTTGCTTCATTATAGTCCGCCAATCTGTTAATTTCGTTATGTTTACGAAACTCGTGGTTTCAGATCACTTGATATGCTTCGATCGTTTTTAATTACTTCGATACGATATATCTAGAAGTGAATCTATCTTGCTACGAGAGATCTGGAAGAGGTACTTCCGTTCTATTTTGTGAAATTTGTATTTTTCAGAGGAGGGAACTCAACCGAACGTCATCTACGACATTTCCAAATAAATCTCTAAACAACCTCGAAGATTGTGATTGTTATCCATCTTCATCATTTTGATTGTAACTTCTCTATGCTGACCAAGATACCTACGAGCTGTTGTTTTCTTGTACTCAAACGGATAAACCAGTCTTTTCTCATTCATACCTATTCACAGTGCAACAATCGTCGATGCCCCACTGGGGCCCCAATATTCCCCCAGAACAGCCCTAAAATTTCCCCCAGTAGGGCCCCAGCGATTATTTTGCCCCAGTAGAGCCCCAGAGTTAGCCCCACTAGGACCCTAAGCTGCCTCCCAATGGGGCGAACTCTGGGGCTCTACTGGGGCAAAAAAACCAGAGCTGTTCCTCGAATCTCGACCCCTCGACTATTTCATGTGATTAGTCCTTGAGCACAATGCCTGTGCTAATCATTTTTTTTCCAACCATTCCAACCTGGAGCCTCTCAGCTCTTCCGTTCTCCGGGAACAGGACAATCTTGACCTACAGTACCTGTCCGCCGTGGTTGCCGCCTGCCCCACCCTTCTCAACTAAGTCATCGATACGAGAGGAGGTCGAATCAAAAACTACCCGTTGATTTGTGTTGGTATGGAACTTATTAACAAAATGTTATGAATTGAATAAAGTAGCTCATCATATGGGGAAGATATAGATCAGAACGTTTGTTGCTATAATTCTGCCGCACCCTGTAAATAGCCTACCATATTGATCCAACCCACTAAATCTTTTCTCACCCTCTAGTCCACAGTAAACGGGTGCTCCATAGTTGGGAATGTGGTAGGGGCCAGCTCCTCCCGTGCATTCTTTCTCTTCTCCCTCACACTTGAACAGCACTGCATTCATGTCCTGCAGAGTGAGAGGAGCGAGGGCAGAGTCCAGAGCTGCAAAAGAGGGACATATCGTTTTTAAAAGACTCCGCACGAAATGGTAAATAAAGTAGCAAACCCACCGTAACCCAGAACAGTATCTACGATGGCTACCGTACTCACCTCTATTCATCTCCTCATTCTTGTCATCCATCATCACTCTAATGGCCGCAATCGCTTTTCGCTGCTGGTCAGCCAGTCGGAATCTGTGACGTCACATTAATTAGTTATTGAGTGCTTAATATTTAATATTTTTCATGCAATAAGAACACTCAAAATTGAGAAACGCTAGCATCCATTATACCGTGTAAGGGTCATGCAAAATGAATACGCCTTGTACTCTTTCGAAGCTCCAATGAAGTCCTTATTGTTAGAAGAAGAAAAAATCTCACTATAAAGATCTATGCAATCGCGTTTAATCAATATTTCATCGTACATTAATGTTTCATCATAATAACATAATAACAACCGATAGAAGCCTCACCTGAATGCCATGACAGCTCCCGACGGGAATCGAGTCAGCTCCAGATGGCCTCCATTCTCTCCTCCATTGTGGAATCGACTGAGAATGGAAGAGGAGGGAGTGAGATGCTCACGGGTCTAAAGCGAGATCAATCATTGAAGAGGAATTGCGTCCATCCACAACCAATCTCCAATCATAAGACGATGAAACTCCAATAAGTCATGTGAATAAATAGTAACAAACAGTAGTAGTAACAAGAAAATTGTGACCTCAACACGGTACGACTTTAGTCCCAGCAGCTTCTCAGAATCTGAAAGCATCTCTTATATAGCAAGAGCATTGTATTATGCATTCAATAAAATTGAGACTATGCATCAAATGGAGACTATTCAGGTGACCATCCTCCCATTTGTTTATTTTCCTTACAGTAATTATCCCTTTTTTACTCACGTTCTTTCTCCTCCACATGTTCCTCTTTCACTTCCATCTCAAATAGAATTTCCTCCAGCACACCCGAGATCGGAATCCATCGAAGATTCAGCTGAATGGAATATTCTTTCGGTACTATTTCTAATTGTAGCACGCAGCTTGCCGATCAAGTGCACGAAAATATTTCTGTACATTACGGCTACTTAAAACCTACAATCACCAGGTGTTTATTTTCTTCTTATTTTAACCAATCTACGGTAGAACACAAATATATCTCTACCCATCCTAAACCCAACCATCGAAAACCCAATCCACCTAGCCCCCCCCCTCCCCTTCCTTCTCCTCCCCTCACTCACCCTTCCCTCCCTATCTACTGCTCCTTTGTCGAATGCAGTGTGACTGACTACGACGACCGTCTCGTGAGTGACTGCATTGTGACGAGTGATGCCGACGACTGAGGGAGACATCTGGTCAACGAACACCTGAGATAGGGAGGAGAGATTACAACCGACTAATACAGACCCTATCTTCATGATACATGTATTTTTTAAACAATCCATATCAGATTTTCCTAGGATATCAATTGTTTAGATGGTTAGATATCTAGAATCCATTGCAAAATGCGAGTCGACTAAACTCATACCCATGCTGCAACCCCAATCTCGCATGTGCACTTCAGGTATTCCCCATTGGTCTATACTTTGCCTGATCTTCTAAATGGTCACTTCCTATTCTCTAACCTGATCGAATCCGTCCCTTGCCAGTTGTGCATGCAGTTGATTGAGTACTCTTCTAGCTGCAATCAGTCCCGTTTCCTCACTCGATTCGGCCTCCGACCAACGGGCGTATAGACGAGTCTCATTCACCACGTGGATCTGAAGGAGAACACAATTAATACTCGGAAACTTTTGTAAATATCCGAAAATACTTAATCCGCACAGGGCCACCGGATGTTTCAAGTTTCACAGACTAATTAAACCTCATGAATTTCGAAATCGGAGATAGGTGACAAGCATTATCATAAATATCATAATAAATCCTTGCGCCTATTCCACCTGACATATACGTGTTTCAGTTTCAACTTAAATCATATCTGAATATCCTACTTCAATCCCGTCTAATCCTTTCTACAAAATATTAATAATAACTATAACCCACAGCATGGGGGACGATCTCATCATATCCCCTCGTCGATCCGACTGCACAACTCGCCATTGAGACCATCGCTGCAGTGGGAAGGAGATCGTGCACCGAACGAATCTGGAGATTGGAGAGATCTTTACCCGTTGTTCTCCATGATGCGCTTTGTGCAAGATATAGAGTAAAAAGGCGACACGGGAAGACCCGAGAGATGCTGTGACAATAAACTAGTGGATGCATAGCCATGCCAATTTTGTGTTTCGCGTACAACACAAGTTAGATACTGGTTTAATAAAAGAAATACTCCAGTGATAAGACCAAGATTTACAACAACAAAAAGTCTTCTCTCAAATCTACCGATCTCTCTAAAAAAGTTGTAATTGTTCCCCTAATTCATTTCAAATACAAGAGTGTAAAAAAGTACTCCTAATTCCCACACCTGAACAGGCGATGGATTGTCGTGACTCTGATCGAGGAAGAAAGCGTGAGCGACGGAGCCCGTCGACAGACGAATTCGCTTCTGCATCATCGCTCCTAAAAAGATCAAAGAACAACTACTTTTTTGAAAGCAGTAAACAGGGGACTAAATTAGTAACCATCGACTGAATAATACCATGTGTACAACTGCTCAAGCAATTTTGACCACCATTTACTCCTATTGTAGTACTGTGCGACCTGATGTCATGTGATACGATCTACTCAAAATCACATCATTTTTTACAAGTTCCACCAGTGTAGCCGTAGATTCACTGGTCATTCTTCACTAAGTAAATATTCGTTTCTTTTCCACTACAAACGACAGTATTCCTCACTCACCGACTACATCTCCTCCATATCGATACACGAGTCTTCCCTGCTCATGCGAATCGTTGGCAGCCTGCGCCTCTGAACAATACAATCTTATTGTCAGAGAACAACAACAGCACTAAGAATGTTTGATCAGCCGATTGTGTGATACAGCAAGTCGTCAAGTTAAATATAACAAACATAATTTTGATTTATGAGATAGTAAATGGATTGTACAACTCTTCATCAGATCCAGCTAGGTTGATTGCAGTTTCGCAGCCTAGCCAAAGCACAATCGTGTTTGAAACATTCAGTATTTCACCCAGTCTATGGCGTACCTCTGATCAAACTCGTGATTCCCAGTCGATTGACGAATAGATTGTCCAATTCCTCGCTGCCAGTGAACAACTCGGCGAATACGAAGAGATTGGGACGAATGGAACGAGCGGAGGAGAGCAGATACTGGAAAAAGGAAATATGGAGGATGAAGCATTAGAAAATGGGAAGAGTAATTAATCAAACGGTGCAGTAACACCAATCAGATATGACAATGTATTTTTTTTCTTCAAAAAAACATCAGCTACTATGGCAGAAGTTCTCACGCACTTCCAAAATTATTGAGAATCGCAATTATCTATTGTATATTCTATACTAAACAGTCATAGTTCCAATTCATCATCCCTATGCAATCGCTGCCTCTTTGAACTAACCTCAGCCACATGAATGGGCGTTCCATGGGCGTTGTCGATGCGAACTCCATGGAAGATGCGGGCACAGTGCTCAGTGTAGTCCTGCAGGCATCATACATGAAGAAAAGGATATGGTGATCATAATATGTATATTTTTTCCGAAAAGAGAAGTGAACTTTTATTGAAAATGTGTTGACCATAATCCACCTTTTACATCCTATGAAACATCAAAGCTGCAGATTTGGGGACTTTTTCAAAAAGATTATATCGAAGGACGATCGGTACAATAAAAATTCCGAGATCTTAATAACCTGTTGTAACCGCAACCCACCTGCATGTACTTCCACAGGAAAGAAGAGGGATCGGGACGATCGCCGTAGTTCAATTTGACCGAATCGCCCCAGCATACGAGCTGTCTGCAAAGAATTACAATATAAAAAATATAGACATACAAAATATTTCAAATCAACCCATTTTCTCTATAATTCTGTGTGAAATTGCATTAGCTGAATGAAGATCAGCGAGCATTAGAAAGTGATCAATAATGTAATGTGCAACGTACCTCCTCAAGTAGACTTCGGAATCAGGGTGGGCGAAATTCTTGAGTGGATCGTGCGACATCACCCAGCCATTGAAGGCCATCAGGTACTGCAGAAGTTTGAGAGTAGAATGTTTGCTTATTAAGATATGTTAGATGTGCGGTTACTAAAAATCGTTTCAAGATCATCTGAGTAGGGAGGTTACGGCTACAGTCACTCTTCTAAGGTCTCCGTGGATTTGAATAGACGCTCCAAGTAGATCATCAAAACGATTTCCAATATAAAGGTCATTAATACGATCAGATCACCATTTTACCACGGGGGATTTTTTTATTTTACGGTAATTTTACGAAAAAGATTCCACAGATAAATCGAACGCTCGAAGAAGCGTTTTTCCAAAGCACACAAATCAATACAACTGGGTTTGGGCTTACCTTCGCCCTCTCTCCATTGTATGCATTGCTCTCCTCCTCTTGCCATCCCTTGCCCTCTTCGAAATTGTGGAGGAAGTAACTGCAGAGACAAAGATACAGTACTCTATCTACATATTACCGTAAACAATTCGATATCTAGCAGCCCAATCGATAATATACCGTACTCAGTCAGCAGGGGCGTCTCTTCTGTCACGATTCCCTTCTTCGGTCCTCCTCCCTCCACTCTCTCGTATCGAATGTGGCCGCAGCACGCACCGACCACGTCGTCAATTATCTGTAATCATATTAGTTTTTTTCCTACACAAATACCAATCATTGAGTGATCTAGTTTTCAAATCCGCACACTTCATTCGCTTGTACAACCTCTAACCCGCGGGTACTACTAAAACTCCGATTCATGGAGTTCTACCGTTCTCTCACCGATTGTGCTTTCCTCTCTCCGTCTCTATTGAGATGCTCCAGATGGCCTCTGAATGCAACCATACACAACTGCACTCGCTGCGTCTCATCGCCAATGTCTCCACTGCAAATAAAATAATAAATATTTAAAAAAAAATAAAATAAGTATTATTTTCAAATAAAGACCACCGCACGGATTACTAAATTAATAACACAAATGCAAAAGGAACATAATAAAATGAATCAACTAACCGTTTCCTATTGAACACTCTCTTCGACGTCTCCATATCCACCGTGCAGCCCTTCCTTCTGTACTCAATGTCTTGGTTGAGGGGCACCGACTCCTCCAGGGTCTCTTCCGAAGCACCGCCTAAATTGGCATTTTAATTCATCGGAACTTCATATTTGGACCATAATAAGAAGCTAGCAAACGAAAATGACAGTAAAAACGAAAGCGCATAAGTGAGCATGTGATTACAGGTTACGGCTATATCATACAGCACGAATATAACGAAGACATCAATATAACGTCTCTCCCACTAGACATGAGACGGATAACATGATTCCTCACCTCTGACGATTTTCTCAAATTCTTCTGTTGCTTTCTCCACATCAATCTGGTAGAATTCGTGAAGTCGAAGGGAGGGAAGGACGGAGTGACGAAGGGATGAGGAGATCGCCTGACAATTCACATGTCAAAATCGATGGGTGAGAATTCAATCAAATACTCAAAACGGAACGTCGAATAACGAAGATCCCATATACAGATTGTAATTTGAGCTAGGATAAAATAAACTAACAGGGGGATACCGTATAGAGGATATGGAGTTTCCGAAAGAGACCTTGTCGGATCGATTACTGATAGTAATTTACTATCATAAAAGTAAGAAATAATCAGTGGTTCAAAACTGCTGAATATGCCCCAAGACTTCACCACCCTTAGTGAGATTGGTGAATTTTCCGGACCGCAATTTTCGCAACTTCTCCACAGAGAGTGCAGATATCAGGAGATCTATTCAGCAGTTTTAACCCGCCGATTATTTCTTACTTTTATGATAGTAATCGAGCCCACTAGGTCTCATTCGGAAACTCCATATCCTCTATGCGGTATCCCCTAGTAAAATAAATAAAGCGAATAAGACATTAAAAGGTTCACCCCAATGTGCTCCTCCCTGTCGATGCATGCGGGAATGCCTCTGTCGGCCCATTTGCCTGAAAATAGATCTAATATTCATCAATTGATGCAATTACTATCCCTGGTAAGATCTACTCCTTGTGGTATGCATATTTTGCCTGGGAAGCAATCAATACACGATAATTCTACCGTACCCTCTCCGATCTCCCTTCCAAAGTGGTGGAGTGCGCGGTCGACAATGTAGGCAGGTCGCAAATGAGGGCTGTTCTCACAGTTATACGCAGACTCGGGATGTTCCTGCACAGGATAATAAGATGCAAATTAATCACTAGATCGCATGCCGGATCGATAGTGAATACGCAGTATACCCGGCATACTTATCCCGCCAGTGAAACCACACATTCACATGTTATCGCAAATCATTCAACAAACCTTCTTGCAAGCCTAATATGTCCATTTTTATCACCGGCAAGGCGGATAATGGTATGAAAGACCCATCGATGAATTGTAAAACCTACATCTAGAAAGAGAGAGAAATCAGCCTTACCTGTAGCCACGGTGCATTCTTGGCTGCATGGTTCCACACGACATCTTGCACTGTGAGCATACCCCATTCCTTCTCCATCTCTCCCACCAGAGAAGAGACGGCGTCCAACGAGACAGGACCATCTTTCTGCAAGAGGGAAAACAATGGGATAAGCATTGGTTGGTAAGGTTGATCTCGGTTCCGACTGCTCCTTTACAGACATGACATTTTCAGCTGCTATTCAAGTACAAGGGTATGGTTAAAAAGATATAAAATCGAAACCTCGTGAAGTGACTCGTGCAACTCGTGGTGAGCTTTGATCGAGTAGCTCGAGTTGGAGATACCCAGAGAATGAATGGGAGTGAGATGTATCTGAACGATTATTAAAGATTATCATTATAAATGGAGTTCAATAGAGTTCCAAATTTACGAACATGGTTTCTTAATTTCGTATACTCTCACATCCACATATCGGCGTAGAGTGTGTGGAAATGGAGAGACCGTGGTCTCACATTTCGCACGTGAGACCACGGTCTCTTCATTCTAGATACAGTAACCCTACAGTATACTACAGACGACAATTGCCGGAGAAAAGGATTTTTTTATCGACGTACCATATTGTATCCACTCTCCTTGCTCACTCGCAGTCGGTCCTTCCACTCCGAGAGGGGACCTGAGTTTTTATTTTTTATACATCGAATATTTTATTTTTAAAAATAAAATTGCTTGAGAGTATTTAATAACCCTATTTCGATTATGCATTTAGGATGAATAATTGATTGAGATTCATTTACTATTATTCATAAATGTATAATTGAAAAAAGGATTATTCCTCTAATGCCAAGTTTTCAATAGTGTTCTATTTTTAAACTAGCGGGGTTGTATTGAGGTTAAATGCACTACGCTCTATGCGTACACTACGCTCTATGCATAGTTCTGGGTGCGGGTTTGGTCCAGGGGGAGCTCGATAGGTGGCTCCAGGTACGGTCCAGGGGGCGCCCTATAGCCGGCTCCAGGTTCGGTCCAGGTGGAGTTCGGTAGCCGGCTCCAAATTCGGTCCAGGGGGGAGCTTTGCAGCCGGCTCCAGGTTCAGTCCAGGGGAAGCTCGGTAGCATGCTCCAAGTTCGGTCCAGGGGGAGCTCAGAAGCCGGCGTATATTAGGGAGTGTTAATCGCTACAAAAAGTACTGGCTTATTTCGTTGCAAAAGGCTCGTGAGGTAGAGAGCGATCGAAAAAAGTTGCCACTACGCCACTTCGTGGCTCCGTGGCAACTTTTTTCGATCGCTCTCTGCCTCACGAGCCTTTCACAACGGAAACGCAGGATACAGTGTTCAGAACTTTTTCAGAACTTTTAGAACATTTCTTTTCAGAACTTTTAGAACACTTTTAGTACGTTCAGAACTTTTAGAACATTTCCAGAGATGTTTCCTGTGATTACGCTCTCTAAATCATTTTGGAACTTTTCGAATTTTTCGATTTTTCACGTTAAAACGCGTTAGAACACGTTTCCGACATCGCAAAACACTTTTGTAGTGATCCCCTACGCTTTCTGAATCATTTTGAAACTTTTTGAAATTTTCGATTTTTCACGTTAAAACGCTTTAGAACACGTTCAGACACGTTTCCGACATCGCAAAACACTTTTCTAGTGATCCCCTACGCTTTCTGAATCATTTTGGAACTTTTCGAAATTTTCGATTTTTCACGTTAAAACGCGTTAGAACACGTTCAGACACGTTTCCGACATCGCAAAACACTTTTGTAGTGATCCCCTACGCTCTGCGCATCAATTGGAAATTTTTCGAAATTTTCGATTTTTCACGTTAAAACTCGGCAAAACAGGTGAAAACGTGTTTCACGGAACTCAAAAACGTGTTAGAACGGTTTCTGACACTCGCGAAAAATGCGGCAAAAGGTTTGCCCGCGGCGGGGGTCGAACCTGCGTCGGTCGGATTGCTAGTCCAGAGCGTAACCCACTTGGCCATGGATTTGGTGATTTAAATTTTGTAAAATTTTAAAGCAATTCTGGTCTATTATCATATGCAAAAGGTTCTGAGAAGATTGCGTGATTTTGAAGCGATTTATAGCGAAAAAACGAAAAAATTTGCAACGGAAGGAATAACAAAAAAAAACAGACAGACAGACAGACAGACGTTAGCATTTTCTAATATATAGTAACAAGCAAAATTGATTGAGATGGCCATGTGTTTACTCACCGAGCAGCTTCGTTAGATGCGTCTGGCACACGACGGAATCGAGTGGAAGAGGAACTCCAATGATTGAAAGACGAGGAGCGACGAGGAAATAGCCACAGCCACCACGGAGATCACTCAAGAGGAACAGGGGATTATTGCAGTCAAAGAAAAAAACTACACTTCAACGGGTTCTCACAAGGTATTAAATAAAGGTCGATCGTGAGTTGTTTCGTTCCTGTTTTTAGAACCTCAATGGTGTTTGAACATGTTTTTTTCGAATCTTTTTAGAATTAGGGTACCAAAACTCTCCACTGTTGCCATGTAGAGGCATATGTTCGAACATCATCTAGCTATCGGCCAGCCATTGTCATTTGTATTCTCCATTATAAACATAGGTCGAAAGGTACGCAAAAAACGACGAAGCCAAACCGCATTTTCAGATTTTTAGGTGTAAAAAATGAATAACCAACCCGCATTTTTGGTTTTTCATGTCCATTTTTGAAAAACACAACCCAGATTTTCGGTTTTTCATGCCCATTTTTGAAAAACCAACCTGCATTTTCGACTTGCCGCTACTCACCCTTTCGACCTATGATTATAAATACATCATATATTAAAATAGAAGAACTCTGCGAAATTAGGAGACTAAATAACTAAAGTAACGATTAGCGGAGAATAGATATTGAAAATAATATTAAACCACACCTTCCATCAACGAAGAACTCGTAGGAGAACGAGCCGGCGGATGTGCACACAACCTGCAACATCGTTGTTTCAGAGGCTTTATATGTGCCATACTTGCTCAACACTTAGTGAGAGGTATCCATCCACTTTAAATTAGGAAAATAATTATAACCTAATAATAAAATCAGGAAAGGATACCAGAACATCGATGTTTTACAAATCGTTTATAGGCTTTTCTTGATATTCACGATAGTTCAACCCTCTTTTATCGTTTTCCAATAATAAAAATTTCATCTCAACTCACCTCCGCTTTTGCGTTCAATGCAGATCCGTGGCTGGTCCATGGGAGGGGATCGGGGGAGAGCGAAGTGAGCAGTCTCACTGACTTCCCCAGCAGATTGTCGCCGAGCACAAACTGAACTCGCCAACCTGCAAAGGAACACCCGAATTAATCCTAATTCGATTTATTTTTCAGCAATTGAATTGAAATCATCGGCACTGGTTTACTTTACTGGGCCAGGCATCCCGTGCTAATAGAGTGGCTTCTAAATCCACATAGGGGGATGATGAATGAAACACTCACCACGGGGGCTCAAAGGCGGATAAAAAAGCGGTCCGCGAATAAGCTGCACTTACTACGGTATAATGCTTGATGTAGCCATCGCAATACGCAATTTTCATCGCAATACCGTAGTAAGCAATGGAAATTTTACGCATTGCGCTCGTGACCATTATCTGTTCATTTCTCTTGTAGAGGATCTGAATTTTTGAGCCCACGTGCTCACTCTATTAGCACGGATTTCCTGGTCGCGAAAAGTAAACCAGTGCCAAATTGTCTACCATAAGTATGCTAAGATACTGATCTACATCTAGTCAGTCATTAGCCCCACTGATCTACCTCCTCTCATTCTACCGTACCTTGCTCGAATCGTCTGACGATAGCCTCCAGATGCTCGCCGTCATTGAGTACAATGATGCGGACCTGCTCGTCCGCCGTCATCTTATCTGAATCAGAATGAGTTATGAGAGAGGGGCAATCGACATGAGAGCCAGTGGAAGTGCAACAGTTGTTGAGATAGAGCTCGTTTAACACGCAAAGGCAGCAGACACACGAGAGAAATCAAACGAGCAAAAGCGGAACAAAGGCAAAATATCTTTCAAAGAGCAATTTCAGAGAGAGGCATTAAAGAACCGCACGTTCACAATCGATGTAAAGGAGAGATGAGATGCGAGAGAGTTCGTAAAGTGTGGATATCTCCACTCAACGCCACATGTGAGAAACCATATAACGCAAGCGAGTGCGTCCGTTAGTTGAGCGGGTATTAATGATGAAAACCAAGTCATACACGTCTTCATGATTAGATAATCAATACAATAACAAAAATCACGGCAATTCACGCTCTCAGTACGGACCAGTGTGATCACACTATGAAACTGGAACGGCGAGGAAACTGGCGACCGTTGCAATCAGGCATTTCCATACGGGAGCGAAATTGCTCATTTTTACCGTACTTTAAGGGGTTTGGGCGTTACCGCGAATATGAAAAAGCCCATCCGTACCGTAGCAGGTGAGTGCGGGAACATGAAAAAGCCGTCCGTACCGTAGCAGGTGAGTGCGGGAACATGAAAATGCCCATTCCTACCGTAGCTAACTTTCTACTGTAATGCATTTCGTCATTGATTGCCCATTTTCCTGTGAAGTATAGTGGACTGCCACGCAGTTATACCGTACTTTATTCAAAAAAAGTTGGAAAATTGCCAACTTTAGCCGGGGCTGCCACGCAGTAAGTTGCCACGGGTATACTGTAAGTAGTGAGAATTTTCCTCTTGGCTGAAATGCCGTGAAAAATTCAAAACAAAAACAAAATTAGGAAATCTCGAAATTTCGTGGTGCGCGCACACACAATATGCGATAAAAGTCGGCGGACTTTTGAGTTCGCATTTTTAACATTGTTTTTTCTCTTCGATCAATAATGTTCAAGAAGCCGTTCTCGGTCAAGAACAATGCGAGTATGCGGAACTCCGACATGTGAGTTGAATTACGCGTTTTGATTCTGATCAGAGTGAGTTATTGCAGTAAGAAGCTCATCGCTCGTCTTCCGCCTTCCATTTCTTCTCAACTGTCGAAGAACAGTGTAGCCAGTGGACGGTTGACGACCTTCCACGACTATCTCATCGACTTCTACACTTTCGAGAAAGTTCCGCTCTTCTTCGAGTTCACTGAAGACAAGGTTCGCTTTTTTTGATCTACCTGTCTTACTGTAGCTGTCTGCCACTTCCCATTCCATTTGTACGTAGTTCTCGTAGTATTGTACGACACATTCTAATAGTAAGATTGTATTTTTAACACTCCGGTGGTCCTTTTCCTTATCAAAGTCAAGTAGAGATTCTGTCCTACAGTATCTTTCCTCAGTCGCGCACCCTCTTCCCTACCGTATACGCGACTTGGATGTCGCAAGAAGCATGGCCGATCCTTCTCGTCCATCGCAACGTCTACTCCTATCTCGAGAACGGAGCTGATCTCATGTTGCCAGGTATACGGTAATTCAGTAGGTCAAATTCAAAACTACCGTAATCAAGGGATAACTTAATTCCTCTCAGGAGTCATCTGCAACGAGAACTTTGGTCTTCCCGAGTTTGCAGCGGGATCTCCAATTGTGATCTGCACTATCCAGGGAGAAACGATCACTGGGCCGGTCGCCGTCGGAAAGTGAGCGATTGTTTACCTATTCCAGTTGTTTGTACGAGTTGTCTCCTCGGTCATTAAATTCTGATCGCAAAATAGGATGATTCAATTAGGGAAGGAAATAGGGGACGCCCTATGCCTTTATCATAATACACACGTTTTCTGTCTTGCTACTGTAATGAATCCATCAATTTATGAAGAAAAAATATTTTGAATGGTAAATCGAAGCCATGGTTATGAAGGGGTTAGATCAATTATTCGGGTGTCCCACAATTTTTGTCCCTAAAAATATTTTTGCTCATAACTTTAACAGGTGCAAACGGTCAGTGATCGAAGTAGTCTTCGTTCCTAATTATGACTTCCTTCCATCGATTGGGCAGAGCCATGATAGCCCTCCTCAGACGGACTGAGCCCATGCGTCAATCTAAGATTGATAGTCGGCGTCAAGATCGGACCGATTGGCGAACTGATTTTCAGGGTGGAAGCCCGCAAAGAATAGTTGCAATGGCTGATGTCGAGAGTATACAGCGGTATATTTGGCCTCTCTAACTTCAGTTCGTCAAGTCTTTTCTGGAATATTTTCGAAAAATGAGGTCTTCACAAGTCGATCAAAATTTGAAATTTCGCATATCTCTGGAGACCAAGAGAGGTACTGATTGGACCTCTTTATATTGGACAGAGTAGTGGTCGCGGAAGTTGGTGGTCCCATCACTATGGATCTCTCTTTTGATGGGGTCGAGTAGGGAGAACAAGCAGCTGAGAATTTTATTCTTTCTGTGGACTTTCTTGTTTGGAACGGGTTGGGGCCACTCTCCCGCATGCAATCAGCCAGTTTTCATGCCGGTATTGTCGTACGTGATCCACTTCATATCCATTTCGATTACCTTGCTGGCCCGCCTCATGTTGGCCGGACAGTCGAAAAACTCCCGACACTCATTAGCACGTGTCTTCTCGGTGGAAGCGAAAATACAGTGATTGGCGACATTTTTCAGCTTTTCACTCTTTCAGTTATGATGCGGGAATTGACGTACAATGGATATGGAAGTATAAGTATATGGCCCCATGGGGATGGTACTGGTTTTGAGTTTGAATACCAACGCAGTGAAAGCAGAAGTTTGGTTAAGAAGAGGGGGCGGTAAGAGTAGGGTCTATCCCCTGACCTGTGTTCTACGGAAGCTACTCTATAGAGTCGAATCTAACACGTTAGCTTACTAGGGGCCGCCTCTAGTATTGATTGCACTAGCTATTCATGAGTTTCCATGGTTGAGTTTTCGTAGAACATTTTAAGGAGTAATACCGACCGAAAGTGAAAGATGAGTCCTTCCGAAAAATTGGTGTAGAAAACAGCAGAGAGAAACAATGGCCTAGTGAAGAGGGTTGTTTGAATAGTAAGTGGATTGTCTATCAAATATATTGTATCACATTGAGAATCGGCCGAAGATCAGTTCTTTACAACTATGAAAATGGCGGAAGGGACAGAAATTGTGGGACACCCTGATATATTCGGTCAGACGCGGTTCGGGGATTTAGCATCTGACTACATTGGGTTCGATGTAGAGAACTTTGCCAGACTATTTAATTAATCGTCACTGATGATGGGGTAAGTCCCCAAAACGCGTCTGACCGAATAAAATTGATCTAACTTCTTCATAACCATGACTCTGATTCAGCACTCAAAATATTCCGAATCCAACCATGAAGATAACCAAGTTTTCACTCTTCACAAAAATTAAATGAAATGATAAGAAGATGGCGGAAATTGCAGGGCAATGATGAGTTCAGCGGAGATGCGAGCGTGTGGAATGAAGGGAAGAGGAGTGCAATTACTGCACATCGACAAGGATTTGATGTGGTGAGAGAACCCCGCTGTTCCGTGTTACAAGTGAATATAGTAAGAATGATAGGCAGAGTACTTTCTAATTGAAAGCGGAATCCTAGGCAATTCACATATCAAGGTCTAACTCGGTCCTTTTCATATGAGTTGAAGTCTCTCTCTCTCTCGACCGATCGATCGATATTCCTGATTGCAGGGAACTGGGCGACCGTAAGCAGGCGCCTTCCTTCAGCGTCGCCGATGTTCTACAGAACATGAGCAGTGAGGAGGCGAAATTGGAGGAGGGAGTGGAGAGATTAGAGATAGATGAGAAGAAGGAGGAGGATAACAAGGAGGAGATTACGGTAGAAGAGGGAGACGAGGGAGATGCGAAGGAGGACGAAGATACTGCAGAGGAATTGGTTAGTGAATGCGACCTACCGTAATCCTGATGGTCTATACCGTTATCCAAATGGTATCTACGGCAGGGCTGTGCGGAAAACTTTTTCGGAAATTTTTTTGGAGCTCTCGGAAACATAGAAGCGAGAAGTTACACATAATTGTTAGTGTTTATATTGTAGCTAAATGAATGAACTTTCTGAATGTCCATTTGGAATTATCCTATTTTTATTGCCTTTACAACTGTAGCCTATTTTCCAAAAAATTTCAAACTTTTTTCCGACTCGGAAAATTTTTGGGAAATATGTTACAATTCTCAAGGCAACATAAATATGATAATTCCAAATGGGCATTCAGGAAGTACATTCATTTAGCTACAATATAAATACTAACAATTATGTGTAACTTCTAGCTTCGATGTTTCCGAGAGCTCCAAAAAAAATTCCGAAAAAGTTTTCCGCACAGCCTGGTTTACGGTAATCCTGATGGTATCTACCGTAATCTTGGAGTTGTCTACCGTAATCAATTGGACTATTTTATTTGCTCCGATGCTTCCTCGCCGGCCTCAAACATCGCATGACCAAGTCAGCGCCGATGCCATTCGACGTTGGACAGTTCTATGCGAGGTATACGGTATCCAACATAGGTGGGCAGCACCTATCCGAGCCGTTTTGCGCAGTGCCCCCTCTTACCAGTAGAGTCCATTGCGTGAAGCCCCCGAAAATTCTAATGCATACCAATTTTTACCATTTTTACTTTTGCACAGTGCTCCCGAAAACCCTTACCCCCATTTGCACAGTGCCCCTGCACCCCGGTGCCCACATATGGTATCCAATTTCTGAATTTGATCTTCAATTTGGGTTTTATTGAGAATATCGAAGTCATTTAATTACTCTTGATTCTTTAGATTGACAGTTGGTAATTACGTTGATATACCACGAAAGTACGCTCGATATAGTTTATGAAAATATATTTTAAAATGTTCAGATGCCTCCTGCCCTGTGTGCCCGCACATCGCCGATTGGATATGAAGAAGACAAAGTGAGTTATTGCATAGTGATGACGCAATATGAGTCCCATGTACAGATACAAGAAGTTCGCCACATTCCTCGACGAGGCTAACAAAATGGGCGGAGGGGCGATCGTGAAGATACAGGGCAAGGGAAAGGGCAATTACGTCATCGCTGCAGTGAGTTGCATTGAGATGACGCAAGATTAGCTAGTGATGATGCAATGTCAGGTTACATGGGATCATCCGCTGCTCAAGTCATTCGAATTGACGGACGAGAGGATAACAGATGAGGACACGGCTGCGAGGAAGGTTACAGTTTTTTTAAAATTAAAAATTAAAATAAAATATTTTTATCAGTTATTTTATTGTCTCCAGATTGGTCCTACCATCCACGAAGTGCTCTCTATCACGGAACCTCTGATGCCACTGGTGAAGACGTGGAGGAAGGCCGAGAAGGTACGGTAGATCAATCGATAATATTTTCTTCAATCTACCGTATCCTCAGGGTCAGACGATGACGCCTCAGGAGCTGCGAGAGGGCATCACCGGATACGTCAAGGCGCAGGTTTTTTTCAATGGATTATTTAAAACTGTATTAATTTTACGAAGCACTTAACATTGTGGTGTGATTGGAAAGAGTGAATTAGTCGTATTAAAAGAACTAATTAGTCGTCAATAATTAAGGTAATTAATATCGTGGTCCGAGATCACAATGCACATTTGTGATAACTGTTTGCAACTGTGATCACAATCGCTCACATTGGATTTACTCAAAATTCAGCCATTTTAGCCATTTTTTTCTTCTTTTCATTGTTTTTCTGGTGTATTTGCGCGCCCGTAGGAAAAAAGAGGTACTTAAAATATTGATTTTAGACGATATTGGCCACTGGGAAGACCTTACAGACCAGAGAAGGCCGTTTGTCCGGGGAATAGGGGTGATTACAGTGATTGGGAGGAACGGAGGTGCGAAACAGGGAAGGATGAGAGGATGAGAGAGAGAGTGGGGGATGAGAGAACGAGAGAGTGTGGGGATTAGAGAGAGGGTAGAGAAAGAGAGAAACACCGAGGGTGAAATGACTCTTCTCCCCGTTTCCGGCCTCTTCCCTTCCCTGTTTCGCACCTCCGTTCCTCCCGATCACTTTAATCACCCCTATTCCCCGGACAAACGGCCTTCCCTGGTCTGTCAGGTCTTCCCAGTGGCCAATTTCGTCAAAATCAATATTTTGGGTACCTCTTTTTTCCTACAGGCGCACAAACACACCATCAAAACAATGAAAAGAAGAAAAAATGGCTGAAATGGCTGAATTTTGAGTAAATCCAATGTGAGCGATTGTGATCATAGTTGCAAACAGTTATCACAAATGTGCATTGTGATCTCGGACCACGATATGCTATTTGCAGAATCTGAGTGAGGGAAAGATGGTTAAGACGGATCCACTGCTAGCTCAATTGGCAAGATCGAATGAGACGACGATGGATTGGAATACACTCAATCAGAAGATACAGGTGAGAACTAGAGTGTGAAATGTGAGATCACGGCCTCTTCATTCCGCTCACTCTCTCATACACAGAGCTGTGCTGATAGCGAGCGAAATGAAGAGACCGTGGTATCATATTTCTCATTCTATTGAGAACGGTCTCTACGAGTACGCTTTCGAGACATTTCATATAATTTTTTTGTGAGACGTTTTGTGCTAGGAAGTATTATTTGTATTTTAGTTTCCACTTTGTACGCATGATTAGAATTTATAATGAAATTCTTTTAGCATGGCAGTTTCATGTTGCGGTATATTACGACAGCTAAGAATGTGTGAATGGTTAGATTCCTTTTTTTCAAATCGAATGAACTTATGCCAAAAAATTGAGTGTCTTAAATTAACTATATTTTTTTCAGATCGAAATATTTCACGGTCTTTAGCTTTTAAATTCCTCTCCTATTTTTAAAGTTACCGGGAATCCACATTTTTGGTGTCTGATCTTACGACGGAATCGAATAGACAATTGCCGTAAAAGAAAGGCTGTCGAAGCAAAAAATGTCAAAAATCGATAATTCGGCCGTGACACAGCTCCAAATGTCCGAAAATAGAGCACTGATCATCAGGAAAGTACGCGCAAATTCAAATGTAAATATTTTATCATGTTGTCTTATGGCGCTCCAGCCTTTTTTCGCTTCTTTTTTTTGCATACTTCAATGCCTCATTATTTATTGAAATATATTGTCGTATTAGAATTTACGTAACGAAAACATCGAATGAGAAACAGAGCTTTCAAAAAAGACCGCGACGCGTCACGCGACGCTCGCCATTGATCATCAGGGAATACCGCGAATTCAAAATTATTCCGTGGATTCCCGGTAACTTTAATATAGCTGGAAACGGCTCTGGCGGACATATTTTTTCGCTAACTATATTTGCACTAGGAACGCATTTTTGACATCCGATAAAGTGTTTTTACGTATGCGGCAGGTTTTCACAATTCGTCTAAGATGTATAAGTGATTAGTGGTGAAAAAGGAGTAGTGGTGACTACAAAGAATGTGGGTGTCTCAACTCTAGCACATGATTCCAAACCTACAGACCAGGGTTAAGATGAGAGAGTATGCAAAAGTGAGAGAGTCCCTCTCGATTTCACACGCTCTCTCACTCCAAATGCCTTTCTGGAAGGTTGACCGGCCTGTGGAATGATGTGTAGGTTAGCGTCTTGTATCTGAATCTGTCAGGTGAATTCAACCCCCTTTCTTACCTCTGCGAATGCATCATAAATAAGAAAATATAATATTCAGAGAACCATGTCGTTTCATGTTGCAGTAATTCAAGATAAGCAGGAAAATGTGAATGGTTTTGTTATTTGTTATGATATTCTTCAACGATTCCGCAAAAAAAACAAATTCCTTTCAGACCCTCGCCACTCCAACCTTCATCGTTGAACTGCCTGACAAACGGAAGCTGGTCTACAAACTGAAGGCGCCCAAGATCAATCTCAAGGTATACGGTATCCCGATCTCACCACAAATGAGATCAATAAAAAAGCGCAGAATGATTGCCAAAAGATCGATAATTATTTTTTTATTCCTGCCATGTAGTTTGCTGTTACAGTAATGTATGATAGCAAGGAAAATGGGATTTTTTTTTAAAATTTCTTCCATCAACATCAAAAAGGTCGATAATATTCTGTTTGTATTCCTATCACCTTACACCACGCGGAGATGTCCGAGTGGTGTAAGGTGCCACTTTGCCAACCGGCCTTACCGGTGAGCCCCGGCAGAGTAGTCGTTTGCCGACGTAAAGTCATCTTGATTCCGGTGCAACTTAGCCTTATCTTACCGTAATCTTCAGACGGAGAATCGAATCGGCAACAAGAAGGTGACAATTGTGAACAACTGCGACATGCTGGGAGTTGATGCGAAGGAGCTGGCTCATCGGTAAATTATCCCAGTCTATTTCATTTTCGGGGAAAAAACTCTGATTATCAATCGAGAGTACGGTGTTTTTGTGGTTCCGGTGGTAATGTTGTATTTTTTTTTTAACTTTTAGAGGTACGGTCATGACAATTTAATTTATTGATTGATTTCTTCAGATTGCAAGTGGGAGTGGCTGCGTCCGCCTCAGTGGTCGAAGCATCAGCGCCATTCACGGGAAACTGCATTCAACTGCAGGGAAGCCAGGTGAGTACGGGTTTCATCTCCATCGGATATATCAAACTCATTCTCATTACTCATCCGTGCTGGTTTCAAAGATGTGTCTTTCGTAATTACTTATAGTTTACAGTGCGTCAATAGTAGAAGCTTTGTGGAAATTATTTTTTATTTGAATATATATGAAATTCATAATGTCTTTATTTACTTCCTCTTTATTTCATACTAGAGATACAACAATTTGATAGGAATTAACACGATTTATCATATTTTCAATAGTGTTGAATTCGGCGCTGATCTCTTCAGTTTACACACTGGACGAGAGAGTATGCAAAAAAATGAAGAGAGACAAAGTCTATATCTCTATTTTTAAACTCTATTCTTCACTTCTCATCGCCTTTTCCCCATTTTTTGGTTGAAATTACGCTTTCCGTTACTTTGGGTTTTTGTGGACGTGGGGGGGGGTAATTTACTTGCCGCCGAAGCTCCAGTTGAAACTACCGCGCTGATCGTTGGATATAATCTGAGCAGAAAAAGTCTACGTTTATTTTGTAGTTTGCGATTGCGAAGCACTTTTCTGGTTATGTCTTGTCGTACTCGTTTTGCATCAGCTTTACAATTGCCATTTTGGGCGCTATTTTATTGGCGCTGTTCTTTGTCCCCTATTTAATCTGGAGGCAGAGAACAGTGCTATCAAATCCGAAAGAAGGGAGGAGGAAAGATAAGAGAGACGAAATAAAAAAAAGAGAGGAGAGAAGGGGGAATTATGATCCGCATCTGTGGAGAAGAACAATAATACACGTCATTATGCGTGAAATGTTGAAACTCGAAGAAATCTCTCAAATAAAAAAAAACATTTATCTCACTTTTGAACCAGCGAACTTTTCAATTAATGAAAGTAGCTCCGAAGTATAAGACAGATATTTACGGAAATGGAATATTCTCGATTACGATATGAATTATTGATTGCAGGTGGCCTTTGTCTCGACGATGCTAACCACGGAGTACGGTATAGACAAGAAGTATATCGACGGATTCGAGCTTCCTGCCAAAAAGAAGAAGAAATAGATCAATTATCGATTAGGAATACGGTATCTGATTGTTAGAGTCATTTTCAGAATTGTTTATGCTGTACACGGGTGGGAACAATTTGTTGATAATAAACCGGGATTTCTTGAATTTAGACTCATATAATAACAACATGACATTCTGCTGTGAAGTAGATGGGTTATGGTATACCGATAGGTCATGACATCGATCTATCTCAGTTTGTACTCTTTGTCATCAGCATCTCTGACGTAGACCTT
This sequence comes from Pristionchus fissidentatus, assembly GCA_036245785.1. Lineage (NCBI taxonomy): Eukaryota > Metazoa > Nematoda > Chromadorea > Rhabditida > Neodiplogasteridae > Pristionchus > Pristionchus fissidentatus. The sequence continues at coordinate 13,677,565 of BTSY01000002.1, forward strand.
GGAGCTGAATGCGAGAGTGTGCTTGGCACACGCAATTTCCACTCCGTCCTCCACTCGAATTAGCTGCGCCCTGGTGTACGCCAGTGATCTACCGTGTCTGCAGAGTGCATTGATCATGTCGACGAATATAAAAAGTCGCCTCACTTCACCACCTCTGCATCGAGGCGTACGAGTGATCCGAGCGGTGCAGGATTGAGGTAGGTCATGTTAAGGTTCACCGAGACTGCTGTAAGAGGGGACGGGTTACGGTAGTGTTCGATTAATCTAACCTGGCCTGCCGGTAGCTACAATCACTGCGGCACAAGTGAGACAGTCGACCATTGTCGCTGAGCATCCTCCATGCAGAGTACCAAAGTGCTGAATCTGAATGATCAAAGATCAAGTATGCGAAAAGGTAGATGCAATCTTACCTTGTGTTTGTCAACTGTGAACTCGGCGGACAGTTTGAGCTCTTGAACGTCGGTAATTTCCGCCTGGAGTTCAAATATCAAATAGTGGAAAGATTACGGTATAATGAGAATCTTACATTCCAGACGAGACCCGTGAAGGTTTTGTCCTCATGATCCATGGCAAAGAATCGATTCATTCTCTCATAGTAGACAGGATTGACTCCGGGAGCAGTGAGAGCTTGTGCGGCACGTTGGAATACCAGTCGAGACATACTTCGAGTGAGCTAAGAATAATGTTTGAAACCGACAACTGCCAAGCATTTTAAATCTCGAGAACTATTACAACGAGGCGGACACATTACAACCAGACGTTTCGTATGACTAAGAATATTAGGAAACGGTGAAAGATCCCGTGAGAATCTCGTGCGAAAGAGGGATATTGGAACTTGAAAAGGAAACCTCCCAAAAAAGCCCACCTCTCTAATGGAGGAAATGGTCAGGCGACCGCTCGTGACTACTGGCGAAAACGAGAAATGATGATCGTAGTGGCTATGTTTAGCATGTGTAATTTAAAAACGAGAAAGCTTTGAGTTTTGAAACGTATGTAAACACGTTCTGAGATTAGTAAGAACACCACACTTCTGACCAGTTGCACAGGAATTGTTTGCCCCTGCTACTCTAGATGAGATAGTGGGTGCAACGATAAGTTGTTAGAGCGACAAAATGTATGATCGCAGCAAAAAATGAAAATCTACGAAGAATGAGGGGAGTTCACGTGATTGTGAGCAATAATATGAGCAGTGAATCTCTTTCTCCAATCTTTCTTTTATGCTATTTTTTGCTTGTTTTATCGATGATTCCTCGCACTGAAAGCATCACACTTTTTTTTCTTTTACAATTCCCTGGATTGTCATCCAAATCGCCAAAAAAGTGTACGGTTTATCAGCGAGACTAAGCGATTAAATTTTCAAACTGTGATACTTCCGCCAGTTGGGATGAGTACGGTAATTGTTTATATACAAATCAATACTACAGTAGCTATCAGTGCTTCACCCCATCGAGGACGTCCTTTCTGATCTTCGCGTGAGCAGGGAAGGCCTTGGTGTGGAGTCCCGTAGCGATTAGCGTCATTTCCGGCTTACGGTAGAGCGAAGCCTTCGTGAACGCCATCGATTTGCCCGATCTAAGAAATTAAACGATATTCTCGTAAAGTGGCTTATACTTACCGTATGACCTCGGCGTCCAGCTGTACCGTATCTCCGAGCTTGGCTGCAGCGAGGTAGGTCATGTGTAGATCGACAGACACTCCTTAAATAGTATGGCGCATTCAGTGAAAGAACTTAAGGAACAGAAAATTGGCGAAAACACGGGAGTTCACAAATCCCCATTCCCAACAAGAGAAATGAGCAGGGGACGGTCGCGACCGTAACGCGTAAATTCTCATTACTTAGTACGGTATTGCCATGAAACGGCTACATAAGGCTTTTTGCCGTAGTAACTGTATTTGATTCTCGTGGCCACATTTTACCCACCTTTGAGCCCCGTGGAAACAGTCCCGCAAGGAGTACAGGGATACTGTATCTCTCTTGGAATGGTCGAAGCACAAAGTCTTACCGGGCATTCCTCGAGGCGTGGCAACGAGAGCTCCAGTGGTGATGACGTCAACCATCGTAGCTGAGCAACCACCGTGCAGGGTCCCGAAGTGATTCACCATACGGTCGTCCACCTAAGTACGGTAATTGTAGATCAAAGATATCGATTATTCAATTGAATTGCCTTGCAAGCATGAGTTCACCTCGAATTCGACCGAGACGTTGCCCTCTTCCGCTTTCACCAGTCGGCACTGTAATAGAGAATAGTAAAGAAGAGGAAGACACGGTAAATTTGACCTACCGTATTGACGATGGAGGAGAAGTTCTTGGGTCCCTTCTCCAACTTCAGGAACATCTTCATAACATCAACATACTTCTTAGCCGCCATTCGAAAGTACAGAAGGTCAAAATGAAATTTAAAAAAGTGAAAGAGAGGAACAAAAAACAAACAACACATCAGAGCCGGGTGCAAAATCCGCAGAAAAGTACTCGCTAAACACAGTAATTCCTTATTTTCTATGTTTAGCAATGTAGTTTATAGTTTGATGCATTTCTGCCATTCAAAACTCGGTGACTCATTTTCGTCGTCTTACTCACTCTTTCGCGGTTTTCTTCACTCCCAAGTTTGTGTGTATGTCCTTCAATACTTCGGTTTCAAGTCTTCACTGTTGCCCTAACGCTTTCCGTCCGTTTTCAATGTGCATGCCTGCCCTAAAAAGAATGTATTTTTAGTTGTAAATACGTCCATTTTTGAAGATGATGGGACTGTTCGGCAAGACGAAGGATCCTAAGGAGCGAGTTCGCGAGCTTCAGAGGAAGATGCGAAGGGAGATGACCTCCCTCGACAGGCAAATTCACGCGATTGAACGCGAGGAAAACAAGGTTGGCTGCTTGATACTTTTTTTGAATGTGTTATCGATATATGCCTCGCTTATTTCCATTGATACTCGTTTACCCGTATTTCATTAACGTTAGTATCACTCTCCTATTCACTACACTCCTCCACCCTATCCCTTAATACCCCCCCCCCCCCACTCCCCGTTTCTCTCTCTAGTCCAATGTGCGTGTTTACTCCCTTTGTTGTTCACTGATGCTCGATCGATACTACCCCCCCTCTCACCCCCCCCTCTTCTCATCTCCCCTACAACCCCCGCTTACCCCCCCCCCCCCCCACCCCCCCCGTCTCTTTCAACATAAGGCTGTCAAGGCTACGTTTCTCACTCAATGTCGCGTACCTCAGGTGAAAGCTCAAATCAAAGATGCAGCGAAGAAGAACGATAGGGACGTATGCGTTATTCTTGCCAAATCCGTCGTCCAATCCAGAACTGTGAGTTTATCCTTTCACAGTTTATCGATTTAACCTGTTTTCTTCGTTCTGGTACCTCGTCGATATGTTTCATTACTAATGATACTCAAGTTTCTAATGTCGGTTGAATTAGTTAAATAATTCACAATATTTAAGGCGGTTCGCAAGATGCACGTCAGCAAGGCGCAGATCAACTCTGTTGTCATGGGCATGCAGGTATGTATTATCAAAAATGATTCTTTCCTTAATTTTAAAAGTATATCACGCGACTCACGAGAGGCTCGAATTAAAGACACATAATCCAGCATTGGCCATTTGGGTTTTTGACTTTAAATGATGTGTCTGGGTCCAACTAAGATATCCTCGAGATATTACGCCATGAAAAACTTTTTTGATCGAGATGCAGCATGTGAAACTTTGAAACTTTGAGCCCATTTTCAACCTTTTTTAAATTTTTCTGTTGAATTTCTGTTGAAACTTGTTGCTTGGAGCTATGCCTAATTTTCGATTCTCTTTCAATCTATGTTATTGGTTTTACGACTAACCTCCAAATTTTGCATAAAAATACAATATTTTAATTAACCAAAACTGTCGAGGAAAACTAAACTTTTATTTCACCATAGTCTGGGGAAGGTGACGATGATTCGATTGGTATATTTATATACCCATAACTCGGGAGCTGGCACAACATTTCATATGAAAAACTTTTCAAAATCATCTTTTTCTCCATTCTCAACACCACCAGGCTCGTTGAATCGTGCGGAATGAGAGATACGCCGTGCCATTCTTGGCGAGAGGGACAAATGAACCGGCCTAAATGTGTTGAGAATGGAGAAAAGATTATTTTAAAAAGTTTTTCATTTGAAATGTTGTGCCAGCTCCCGAGTTATGGGTGCATAAATATACCATTCGAATCGTCGTCACCTTCCCCAGACTATGGTGAAATAAAAGTTCAGGTTTCCTCGACAGTTTTTTGGGTAATTAAAATACTGTATTTTTATGCACATTTTGGAGGTTAGTCGTAAAACCAATAACATATATTGAAAGAGGGTCGAAAATTAGACATAGCTCCAAGCAACAAGTTTCAACAGAAATTGCATTGAAAGGTTGAAAAATGGGCTCAAAGTTTCAAAGTTGCAGCTATCACATGCTGCATCTCGATCAAAAAAGTTTTTCATGGCGTAATATCTCGAGGATATTTTAGTTGGATACAGTAGAACCTAAAAATAAATAAAAAAATGATTTCGATTTTTTCCAAAATGCCAAGTTCAAGTCGAGCCTCTCGTGAGTGGCGTGATATAGTAGCGAATTAGTATGCCTTCCTTTTTTTGACCTTCTAGAGGATTTGTAGTTCCCGTTTTTCGATAGTTTCCATGGTAGCATTACCTGGGAATGGTAGCCAAGAATAATAATCTCTTGAATTTGCTGTTAAACTAGCATCGTCCGTCCCTGATTTCTTCTGTTACAATATTTCCTTCCAGGAGCAGCTAGCAGCGATGCGAATGGCTGGATCGATAAAGTCTTCAACGCAGGTCATGAGAAGCATGCAGTCACTCGTGAAGGTACCTTTCATCTTACTTTCTTTTTTTAATATCAAAAATGGCATTTTGATTGAAATAAACAAATTACGGGTGTAGTAGGAGACCAACCTCTCAAACATGTTTGGTTCAGACTCCCTAATGATATTTGTTAGCGTTCATTCTTTGGGCACTTCAAAACCAGACTTTAGGAACGCTGGGGGCTTAGTTAAGCCAAATTCCCCTCTTGTGATATAACGAGAAAAAATATGTGCGCATCTAAGGAAATTAGTTTATAAAGAAGTATATTTAATTTTAATGATTCCTTTCATTTTCAGGCTCCTGAAATCATGAAGACAATGCGTGAGATGGGAGCGGAGATGACGAAGTTGGGCATCATCGAGGAGATGGTCGAGGTTCGCTTTTTTTCTCTTTATTTTTATTATACTGACGGTATATAAGTGGTATATGAAAACAAATATTTAAAACACTTTTGAAAATAATTATCTTGACTTCATAGTTGAAAATCGCACTTGTAAAATCGCAAAAAAAAATCATAGACATATTATTTCTGTTCTACCCGCACAAGGCGTGCTTCATGACCAGCTTATTAGTCTACTAATTTATCTACAATATTCTTTTCCTTTATACAGTTCATCTTATTCCCGTAAACAATTAAACAGAATGCAGTAGCTTCTGCGCATCGGGAAGATGATATCTAGTCTAGTTTGCTTATAGGGCAATATCAATGTAGTCTCCGCTGTAAATGCGAATGTTGAGGACACGTTCGAGTCGATGGAGCCGGAGGATTTGGAGGAGAAGGCGGCGGAGGAAGTGGAGAAGGTGCTGGATGAGATTCTCAAGGTGAGACATTAATGCCGCGTTAATTTCATGGGATGCAAGCTGCAAAGCAGTTTTATGCGCCTTTTTCATAACTTTTTCCATAATGAATCTAGAACTTCCAAAGTTGATATAGGGTTAGAAAATTACATTTTCCTTTTTTTAGATTTTTGACTTTTCGTTCAGTTTGAGCTGTTACATGAGTGTCCTTAGAGCATAGGTCAAATGGGATTTTCGCAAGTTCGCAATTAGCATAGAGCAGGGCATGTAAACAGAGGCCTTCATGTGTCTGCCCTGCACTCTCTCGCTACATTAATCGGGTTTACATGCAAAGTGCAGAAATGCCTATCTTCGCACACGAAGACCTATTTGACGTATGCCTTAGAGGGTGCAATTTCACCCCTTGAGATAGAAAACGACGTCATCTTGTTTCAATGGTATAGTTTGAGTAGAGACGCAGATTTTATTTGATTTGTTCCAGCCGTGAATTCATGTTTCATCGGGTGTTGGTAGACGCTTAATGATGTCCAAAAATAATATCAAAAACGTGCACTTTTTACTTAATGTTTGTATATTGAAATTAAATAACCAGTGTGGGATGCAAAAATGAGTTAATCGTATTAAAAGTGTATGATTATAGGGCGAGCTATCGAAGGCGCCCCGTGCCCCCATCAAGAACCCCAATGCACACGCAGAGTCGAATTCCGACTACGAAGAGATGCAGGCCAGACTCGCCAGTCTCAACAATCAATAATTGATCCGTCCATTGATCTACCGTATTCGGGTACCTCTCCTCACGCTCCTAAAGAAACAACCACTCGATTGATAGTCACCGTAACTTATCTCCTTGAATTGTATGAATAATTTCCCCCCGCTTTTTCGTATTCCTTGTTATACTGGTCTCTGCTCTAATTCACTGACTGATAGAAGTGAGTCGCCCCAGTGGAAACTTACTGTACATACCGTAGTCCCGTCTCTTCAACTTAACAACTCCCAGAATAGAATCGATGCTAATGAACTGATCCATCTACCACTCGATTATTGTATTGACTGCCCTAATTCGGCCTACCTGGATTCCTATGAATTCCTATATTGGATAAAATATATTTCTATTTTGTCTCGGTAAATAATGCCAGCTCATCGTTAATTTCGATGTTAAATACCTGAGAAGAGTATTTTAACCAATAGTTAGATGATCTACCGTAATCGATCGATTCAGATGTCGGGAGGTCTCAAATTCTACGGTGTTGCGCACGGTTTCCATCGGGGAGTTTACGAGGATTGGGCGACGGCGCAGAAAGAGGTTTAACCTGATATTTTGTAAATGCAATATACTTTAGAAGCTTTAATAAAAATAGGAGTGGGTCACAGAAATGGTGACTGTTCCGTTCGTGTTTGCTTGACTGACTCATGCCGAGTGATAACGATTACTGCGTGCGTAACCAGTGCAAAAGGGTCAGTGCGACGAGGTCTTACTGAAATTTACTATCTTTTAATTATTATTGTCGCAGGATCAGGACTTACAGCATTTGTTAATTTGCTTGTCTATTAAGAAAAAAAACTTACAGAAATAATTGTTCATTTATGTTTACGTAATTAACCATGATCACTAACCGCTCGTTCTCAGATCGACACTTTCCCTCAGCCGATCTACAAGAAGTTCGAGACGAGAGAAGAGGCGGAGAAGTACGTCGAGGCTGCGAAACCGGCCAGAGTCGAGTGTGAGTCGAGAGACATTACAAAAAAATCACGCACACTTGTCTGAAATAGTTAAAATGTACTACTTAAGAGCGATACAAGATATTTACGAATGTAATCGTGGAATGCATACTCCGTATACATATGAATTTGCACATGGCATGGCTATGCTCCAATTCTCATGAAGATTCGAAGGCAAGCCTTTTTATGTGCCAGAATAGACATCCCGGAGACAAAATGGCAAAACAACTTTTGTGTTTATCACACTTGTTTCAACCTGTTCGTTCTTATATTAATGATAACAGAACACGGCCTTGTTAGCTTCATTTAAATATCGATACTACAAAGCGCTAGATCGCTTCTGAAAGAAAATCGAAAAAGTTATTTTTTCGGTGATGAGTGTGATAGTGGTTAGCGCGAATGGATGTGAAACTTTTCATTTCGAGAAGTGATCTAGATCTTGTCCAACGTGTAATAGGGTGATGTTTTTGCATCAATATTATGGGTTGATCTTGGACTTTGAACATTCGAGTAGGCCACAATAAATTCGGAATCACAAAAAATAGTCGCGGTCCGGTCGCTGTTTTCAGAGAAGTGGGCTTACGGTCTTAACTCTAATTGAATTGTATGGAATGCCTACAAACTTTGGTTGTCGAATACTGGAACACTGAATATTATCTGCCCAAAATGAGAACTCCTATCGATAGGTGTCTGCTAAATAATGAGGGTTGAAATTTGTCACCTTAATTTTGAGACACCCTGTATTTATGAGACGAATCGCGAGATAATCGACCAGGGAGAGGAAATAGAAATTCATGGTTTTCAAAATGGACGGAAAAATTAATTTAGGTATTAGAGAGAAAGGCGGTTCGAACTACGTTTACCGTTTTTCGATAAAAAAATTTGTTCACGAGCTGCAAAGCCTCAAACATGACGAAATAGAGAAAACACCAAAAACCACACCTCACGAAATTGATCATATCTCGCTTCAAAATTGAGATAGAAACTTTTTTCAAAAAAAGGATTTGAAGAGGAATAGATTCTCTGAAAATTTTTCCGTTACGTCATAACTCTAAGTGTGAAACCCGAATCAGCCTGGTCGGTCATCGGCAAAATTGCCATAACTCGAACAAAACGAAAAACTATTTTTTTGGTTATGTGTAAGCTGTAGGTCATATATGATGGTATTTGGACCCCACGTATTATATTTTTCAAGAAATGTATAAAAAAAGCGCACTCGATTTAATGGAGGGCTGTCGTAGTGACCTACCTAAAAATGATCTTTTCTGCTCTCCATTTTACCTAATTTTCTAAAAAATATTGTAAAAATAAACTACAAACACTTTCTGGTTGCTCATTTGCCTCAGAAATGTTGCACTTAGCTGAAACACGAATGTGACGGGCAATATTTCAAATATCATAAACCAGGTTTTTTCATGTTTCAGACCTGTCTATATAACTCGAAAATTACGAAACGGATGCTATAATGCCCCTCTATTGTTACCATGCAAAGCGGGGCCTTATTTCGGGACATAATGAATTTTGAAACCTAAATTTTGCAGGTTAGATCACTTCTCGAAATGAAAAGTTTCACATCCATTCGCGCTAACCACTATCACACTCATCACCGAAAAAATAACTTTTTCGATTTTCTTTCAGAAGCGATCTAGCGCTTTGTAGTATCGATATTTAAATGAAGCTAACAAGGCCGTGTTCTGTTATCATTAATATAAGAACGAACAGGTTGAAACAAGTGTGATAAACACAAAAGTTGTTTTGCCATTTTGTCTCCGGGATGTCTATTCTGGCACATAAAAAGGCTTGCCTTGGAATCTTCATGAGAATTGGAGCATAGCCATGCCATGTGCAAATTCATATGTATACGGAGTATGCATTCCACGATTACATTCGTAAATATCTTGTATCGCTCTTAAGTAGTACATTTTTATTCATATCTACGTACAAGCGGGCCGTTTTTATGAATTTCGGTTTAAAAAATATTTAGCCGTTCTAGGAGCGAATCGTTTACACTCTAATATAGAGTATGATGTTACCTCCTCTAGTAAAAAAATCAAAAGCTGTATTACTCTCCCCTTAAGAGTAGCATACCTTTAAATTATCCGAAGTTGCATCTCAAAAAAAGGAGAAAATCACAATCACTAACCAAGAGTAAATTTCAAAGTTATGGATCTCTATTAAAATTAATGATTGAAACCTCAAGTCGTCAGAATATAATAACAATGACTTTACTAATATGTGACATAAATTGGATAACAACCGCTTATAATTAGAGACAGTTATGCACATTCGAACTTTGTTACCATAGTTTTGAGACACCCTGTATTATTATTCATATTATTGTTGTTATTATTATTATTATTATCATCCCTCGATTTTGCAGTCGCCAACTGCGAGGAGGACACGGCGAAGTGGTATGCAGTGGCACGAGGAAAGGTCGTCGGAGTATTTGTGAGATATGAAGATGTCCAGAAACATGTGAGTCGATGGGGCTTCGCTTTTTTTCGCTTTGGTGTCTATCACAATACCAACTTGTGAAAGAGGGAATTACCGTGCTGAGCTTGGAAAACCAATATATTCTATTTGAATTGCTTCCATGTTCTTTGGTGCTTCATTGATATCAGATATGAAGGTCACAATTTGGTGACGATAATTTGTAGCGTTCATTTTTCTTCGAGTAATTCACAGTATTTTGCAGATCGATGGCTACCCACAGCCGATGCACAAGAAGTTCGACAACTACGCCGATGCCAAGGCGTACGTTGATTATCTTGTCTAGTTATTATATTTTTTGCATCTTGTTTATTCACATCCAGTACTTTATCAAAGCTTCCAACTGAATTTGTCATTCGTTTACTAATTTTCGATAACACGAATAACATTTTTCGCATTCAGATTCGTGGACATCTACTACGAGGGCAAGGGAGATGTGAAGAAGATGAAGACTGAGAAGATGGAGAAAGTGGAGGGAGTAGAGAAGGCTAGTGAGGAGGAGAAGGTGAGGGACGGGGAGGGGAACCAGTGATGGGCTAGGAATTTCGATGATTTTCGAGTTGCGGACCGTCGACACTGTTACAGAGTTTTTCAAATCGAAATTTTATTATAAATGCGGACCGCCGCTATGATATTTTCTGGCACTGTTGCGGACCACCGGTCGATATTGAATATCTAGATGCAGAAGGCACGGGGGAGATGCAGAAGGCACGGGGTCGAACACGGAATATGCCGATTTTGCCTGTGAATTCAGCGCTTCACGGCATCGATATGCCACTGCCTCGTTATTTTCCTGCGATTTGTTGAGCCCTACGATATATATTTTGGTCGGACCAGAAATAACGTTATTTATATAGTGTCTGAACCAAACTGGTCAGAAAAATCAACAAAAAACTTGCCAGATCTATATCAAAAGTTGATGAAAACTGGTCAGATAGGGGATTATGCTTTCTAATCTCGGCCTCCTTCTATATCGGTCTCGAGTCGTTATTTCTTTGGTTATAACAAATCATCGACTGGAATTTCCTGCCAATGGAAATATCTGAACTCAAATTCCCATTGTAGATGGAGAAGCAAGAGACGGCGGGTACGACTGCCGCAGCCCCAGCCAAGGTCATCCTGCACAAGATGGAGAGACAGAGGGTTGTCGTCGTCGAGCGTGAGTAGTCACTTATTATCTTACTATTCTGTATATTCTTAAGTGCGAAATGAGCCAACAATTGCGTAACCTACTATATTGTTTTCCCATTAAACTCCGAATTCGTGTCTTAGTGGGTCTGAGTTGTCCAGGGAGCATTTGTAACGAATCTGAAGCTGCAGACTGCCGGGTTAGATATTGGGTAGAGGACTGTGGGGTTAGTCGTTCCTGCACAAGATGGAGGGCACAGGGGAGTCGTCGTCGAGTGTGAGCAGTAGTGATGCGAATTCTGTATTTGATTATGACCTTTGGGCGAGAGATCGGTATTACGGCTGATAAGCGGAAGAGAGTCAGAGAAAAGGAGACTGCTGGAGGGTATGTACAATACCAAAACGGCTTCCGTAGTCAGTAGGGGTGTGGATTACCGTACCAAACGTTAACATAGTGCCTGAAAAGGGACAATATTTTGTTAATGCTTGTACAATTGTTTCCTACGCACAAAGATCACAGCCCTTTGGACACATGTGGTATACACAATGAAAACGCTGAAGCTGCAGACTGTCGGGCCGTTCTTAAACAGATTTCCATCTTGGAGAAGAATACTCATCGCGTGATTTTCACGATAATCTCTTTCTAATTCGTTATTATCCGATCGATCAATATCGATTTCCTTCTCTGCAGCCTCTTCGTCCTCTCGTCAGACTCGATCGGCTGGTCGTGGAGACAAGCCGGTGACGTATTATGCAGTGGCCAGAGGACACAAGACGGGAGTGTTCACTGATTGGAATGAGTGCAAGGCTGCCACTACCGGATTCAAGGTGGGCGTTGTTTATTGATTTGCAAGTTAAATCGATTTCTGATCGGAATAACGACTATATTGTTCAATTAAGTTACTAGATGATTCCAGCGAGTTTCGGGATACATTGGCTTTATTTGATGCAGTAGGTTTTGATGGATTTGTTTATTTTCACGGTTCACTTGCATTCAACACGAATATAATGCGTCTGACATATGTATTAGTGTTCAATATAGTCGTTATTCCATATATTTATAAATAACAATTCCAATTTCTTCAGGGATTCCGTTTCAAGAAGTTCGACAACGAGGCGGAGGCCAAGATGTTCGCAGCCGGAAAGAGCATCAAGGATATTGGTGCGACTTTTTTACGACTGTTCTTAATTTCGACCGAGTTTTATTTTCCTTGGTACACGAAAATGTAAAAAAAAACAACTACGATTACAGTGTAGCCGATGATCGTGAGAGAGAAATAGGGTATTGACTAGGTATCAGGTATTTTCATGAGACAAAACGCAGAAGAAAACGATCTGCCCATTTTACATGCCGATTTGTGCTTGCATTGAAGCCGTAATGATGTTGGTGAAAATGCGAATTAAATTTACTTATTTTTTAGAAATTTTTTTTCTCTCAGATGCCTCGAAGCGCAAGACATCGGAGAGCGACGACGCCTCTCCTCCCAAGAAGGCAAAGAAGGGAACGAAGGCTTGACCTACCATGCCCCGCCCCCTCTCAATCAATCGATAATCTCAGCGGAGAAATCGATCAGTGAAATGTATTTAAGTTTCCCACTCTTTTCTACCTCCAACTAAACAATCCATCACTGATCGTTTTCAACAACCCCGCTATATTTGTTACTTCAAAAAGCGACGATACAAGAGGTTGTAATAAGTTCTATTTTTAAACTAAAGTTTTACATTTTGTTGATATCTGATCTCTTGAATCGTCGGCACGCTCCGTAGATGCACCTCAGTTTTAATCTTTGATCTTTGCACACTCTGTCCACAACATTTGAAGAAGATCCGCGGATCAATATTGTAGATAGTACTGTAGAGTAAATAGTCATCAAACATTGTACTCATTAGTATGAATTGTCATGTTATCGAGCTTTAGACGAATTTCGAAGCTACCTCACACACATTATGCATCGATGTACCCTCCCTGTAAGTAACCTTGCCTCTCTAGATTCATAATTCCGCCGGTGTGGACGCTTATCTCGAAGATTCTCAACCGATAATCTGCTTACATAATAATTCGTCCGGTAGCTAATAATTGTATACTGTATATTCCCATTGCACATTTCCATGATAGATAAATTCTGAGCGTGTTGGGATTGCATTATTTTCCTCTTCTATCAATAAGCAGTCGCTGATCTGTGTGAATATCGCCAAGTTTTTTCTTATTTTCAAAATATATGTATCAATTGATATTAGCTCCGAATGGTCTGACATTCGCAGTACATCACATTAGTGTTGAAAGTTACGGTAAGTTTTATAGTTGTGTACTGTGGACTGTGAATAATTGAGTGTTGCAGACGTTTAAGTCTCTCATGGTACGCATCAAAGGCGCTGGTTACTACGCGGTAGCCAGGGGCAAGCAAATCGGCGTCTACCAGTCAGTAATTTATGATTATTATTGTTTTATACGAAACCATTCTTAAATAATACATTATTGATATGCCAAAGAACTATTTATTATTACCTTAGTAAGGAAACGCAATGGCAAAATGTATCTTGCAAAATTCCCCCAAAAAAAGAACAACGAAAAGTGTGCTAATTTCAGTAGCTGGGCGGACTGCGAGAAGCAAGTCAGAGGATTCCCAAACGCGAAGTCAGTTATTTATTTCAATATTATTTTTATGAAAAATCATTTTAATCAAGAAACCTCCAACTTCGAAGATGTTATTTCAGAATTTGAATAGAATGACCCGAATTAATTATATAGGATCATTTGAAATCATTTTGCCCCGAACTAATTAGAATTCTCTGATGATAATTTTTAAAACGAGTGCTCAGAACAATTTTGTTATTTCGAACTATTGCAGATTCAAGAAGTTCATCACTGAGCCCGAGGCCAATATGTACATTGAGACGCATCGATCGAGGGAGAGAGATGGTGAGGGGAATTAAACTTTTTTTTTCTCAAATGTGATGAATTTACGCAACAATTGCAATGTGGTTTCATGTTCCTGTCATATAATATAACTAGTATATATTTAGAAAGTGTGATGTTTATCAACTACTCTCGAACTATACACCGTTGACAAATATACTAGCGAAGTTCTTGTTCGTACTTACTTGGTAACTGATGTGTTTAATATGGAAATGTTGTATTGCTGTTGAACGTTGAACATTTTATTTGTTATAATATTGATGTTTCCTTCAGGTGGATATGCCTACTCGGTCAATCCTGCCTCTTCCCTCTCCTCTCCCTACTCACGACAACAGCAGAATGTACAGCCAGACCCGCATGATCTCACCGGACTCGACAGTGAGCACTACTTTATATACATTATAAAAGTCTGATACTCAAATATCGATCAAATGTTGGCACAGTATAAATCTAAATTCAGTGCATATTATTATTTGTATGTGTGACTGAAAATTTGATGTAAACAACTTACCCTGATTGTTTTTTTTAATGTATCAGGTTGATACTATGCACTTCTTAGTTTCACGTTCATGTAAAAGGATTGGTAATGGGTTTCGTTTATCAGCATCTTTTTGCACTCATCTACCCTTATAGGTTTACTCGTATCCGTTGGCGATTATTCACAAAGCCTCAGAATCACCACTTTCTCAATCCATTCTCTCTCTCTCTTTCAGACATGGCAGCAACAGCTCTAATGTCGCTCTTTGGTCGTCCCTCAACTTCTTCCTCTGCCTCCTCCTCTCCCTTCTACGCCGCCCCTTTCGCTAATGTCCAGGTTCATATATTTTTTTATTAATTGAGCTGAAGATACGAATGGAGTAGTATTTAATTAGTTATTTTTTCCCACCCTTACTATCATGGAATTAAAAAAGGAGCGGGCTAGTTTATTTTTGCTTCTCTATGAATCTGCAATCCAGCGGGCATAGGTCGAAAGGGTGCGTTGCGGCAAGTCTATAATGCGGGTTGTGTTTGTGAAAAATGGGCATGGAAACCCAAACATGCGGGTTGGGCTTGGCAAAATGGGCATAAAAAATCGACAATGCGGGTTGGGGTTTAATTTTTTTCAACATTATTTCTCAAAATGGGGGTTGGCTTCATCTTTTTAACGTACCTTTCGACCTATGCCAGCGGGTGCCTTAAATTTGCACGTGAACGCTGCCACTAGTCTATGCACCTCTTATTCATATTATTATAATTTAATAATATTATCAAGTTAAATGTATAAACTGTGCGGCTGCTATTTTTGGGTGCTCGTTTCCTACAGGCATATCCGTTCATGAAATTAAAACTGGAGCGGGATAGTTTCTTTTGGCCACTCATTGAATCTGTAGTTCAGCTGGTGCACCTCGAACGCGCTGGAATGCTGGAAATAAACAAATAATGTTTATACCTTTCAGCAGCAACAACAGCGGCAAATGTCGACGAGTAGTGGAGTGATGGCAGCTGCCTCCACCTCGAATGGAAATGGATCGATACCGACGACGACGACGATGGCTCCCGCCCCGACTGCGACTACCGTAACCCGGAAGAGAAGTCATACGAAGATGATGAGGAATGGAGGAGAGGAGGAGTTCAGTGCGAGCAAGAAAGCGCGAGTTTGGTCAGTTCGGGTTTTTAAAAAATAAATTTAAACATGTCTATTGAAATATACATGTAGAATTTAGAATTTCTAAGAATAGTGACAATACGGGAGAAGCAACATATTTTCCTGACGATTTTTTCTAACATCCCGTACGTGAAGCGATAATTCCCCGGGGCAGCGCGTATCGCCGCCTTTCCGAAATTGGTGTTAGAGTAGCGGGTTTATGGGCAACAAAGTTATGAGCGAGGTTCCTGTTATTGTTAAGTTAGTGGTGCCTATCACATAATTCTTGGAAAAACGGTGGTGGGCATGAGGCAGCTTGCACATATTTCATTGTCTGGATTATAGTTTCTTCATTCTTTCTCCACTGAAGTTGTTCTTGGCTTCTTTGAGATTAGTGTATTCGAATATTTGTCTTCCAGAAATGAGGAAATAGTGGAGGGAATTTGGAAAAGTTGTTTACCATTCATTCGTCTATTTAGAAGCTCTTTGAATTTATCATGCAAGCTGTTTCTGCTGTTCTCTCTTTGCGTGCAATCGTCGAGTTCCCCGTAGACGCCACTTGTAGGTCAATTTCCTGCTCCCTCCTCTTCTCTCTCTCTCTCTCTCTCTCTCTCTCTCTTTCTCTCTCTCCCTCTCCCTCCCTCCCTCCCTCCCTCCCTTCCTTCCCCCCCTCTTCTCCTCCACGTCTACAGGGTTGTTTAATCAGTGATCAGCAGCCATTTTCCAACTCGGATCTTTTTTGAAACGATGGGGGAAGCTGAGAATTGGAATGAGAAAGAAGTGGGAAGCAACTGATTGTTATCCCACATCAATCTTTTCCCGTGGAAGAGGAAGAGGTTCCCGTGGGGCTTTGTTAGAAGTCGTCACTGATAGATATGATATACAGAGGTTAAAAAGTAAAGTAGCATGGCACATCTGGTCGGGTTGGTTTTCGATCTTTTGATGGTCTACAGGGCAGGTATTCTACATTTCGGGTTTTTTTTCGGTGTTTTTAACAGATTTCGTTTTAGGGGTCTAATTGATTAGGTATTTATTTTCCACACGGGCTCTGTTTGAACTCGTCACCGAATGATATGAAACACGATATGATCGATTTATTTGTCCGTGAACTTTTATTTTGAACCCACTTTGTTTACCAGAATTTGCTGCTACTCTGATCTTCTCAAGTGATCTCATCAAAGTTCTCTCTCCCTTTCCCCCGTTGAATGGCGCACTTAAAGCATACGTCGGAATGAATAATGGCGAAGAGAGTGAGAGGGAGATGGAGAATAATGCGGGAGAGAACGTTAAACGAGACGACCGGCGCGGAGCTCCTTTCATGTCTGCGCTCTCTCGTTCTCACACGATCTCTCACTCTTCTCTAACCTACTCCTCTTCATCGTCGTTGATATCCCTTCAGTCGTCTCTCACCGCTCCGCCCGAAACCTATCCCATCATGTAGATAGAAGTCCTTGAGAAAGAAGGCCGAGAATCTCTCTTACCTTTTCTTGTTCGAAAAAAGAGAAGAGGAGCGAAACGAGAAAAGGAGGAGGAAGATGAGAAGGGAGAAGAGAAGAAGAGGCGGAGTCTAGAGAGAGAGGCAGACAGCGTTGTAAGCTCATTCCTCGATAGTGTCCTCTGCAGTCTACAATAGTCGTCGACTACCGTATCAGTCAATTGTCAATCGGACGTCGACTACTTTATCACTCAGTTGTCGATCGGTGGATCAAGTACCGAACCCCTTCAATGGACACTCGTCGTCGTTGTTCGCAGGCGGAGGAGGAGGACGAGGAGACGCTGCTGGAGGCATTCCGGATATTCGACAGAGACAACAAGGGATACATTGACAGATGGGACATTCTGAGGGTGGTCAGGATGCTGGGAGAGAGACTGAGCAGGAGGGAGATACAGGTACGGTAGTAGGGTTACGGTACGTGGTGGAACTGCCGTTTAGGAACCCGGAAATATAAATGTTCTGTAACATATCCCAAAAATCCGGGGGGGGGGGGTCCTAAACGGAAGTTCCAAAACGTCCTATCACCCGGTAGTATATATCGATAGATCGATTGCTACAGTACCCTCTCTGGTTCCTGGCAGGCAATGATGGCGGAGGCGGACAGAGACAACAATGGAAGGGTCGAGTTTGCCGAGTTTGCCGCGATGCTGCAAATGGAGAAAGAGGAAGAGAAGGAAGAAGAGGAGGAGAGGTCGAGATACAATTCGCATCCCCTTCTAGTAGAAAAAAAGGATTATATCTAGACTAATTTGATTTTTCGTTGTTTTTCTGTAGTTCGCGATTCTACCCCCTTGAAGTCGAAAATACGCGGATTCTATCTTGACTAATTAGGTTTTTCTCTCTCGATATTTTTCTCCATTTCGTCTTCCTTAGTTTGGGAGCGTTGGAACGGTCCTTGTTAGTGGTATTGTATGAGATATACTCCCTTGTGGCTTTCGGTCACTTGAAGACGGAGTTTTGCCAAGCGTCTCCAATAGTTGGGCCAATTTCCGGAGTGAGAGAAAATAAGTGTGAAAAGTTTGCGTCAGGCTCGCCATTCACTTGACGCAGATGTTGGAGAGATTTGTTGTTTCTAATTATAACTCATTCGTTAAACATTATATCATATCTCCAGAAAGGGGCCAGGAGCGAGAGAATGTCTGAAATTACGAAACTATCTTTCACTTTTGCACGCTCCTTTTCTCCTGCTCCTTTCTTCAGGGTAGGAAGGGTTATAGAACGATGCGCTTAGCCAGGCTCATTAGTGGTTCCTCCTTGTTTTTGCCGGTTAGCACATGCCTGGGGGGCTCTATTTTCAGTCACTTCATTTTCTCGCGTTTTTCCCTTACCCCCGCGCATTGGAGAATATTGAATGTGAGACGTCTAATGAATGAAGGGATCGGCTTACGCAGTAATGGAGAAGTTTGGGTAGCAAGCAGCCATCAATTAGCAATATTTGCTTTCTTAGTGTTCGCCAGTTACTATTGCGTTTCAGGCATGGTAGAAAGGTATTGTTGTTATGATAATATTAGTGATGGATGGACAATCGATATAAATACAATTCATTATTCACATACACTGCGAATAGGAGCCCATAATGAATGTAGAGCCTTTATGATTTCTTCAGTAATCACTAATTACAGTATCCTTACAGTAATCCCCCACTTACAGGTCATCGATCTCGTTCGCCGATGCCTCCATTGTGTACACGGACGGCGCGTGCAGCAAGAACGGCAGACATAACTCCAAGGTACGGTAGAGATCGAGAACTAGTCATTTAAATGCGGTTATCTCTACACTATTATGTGCTCTATGAACGTGATCTTTCCTTCTTTCTGATCTTAGTGAGAATTTTTTTTGATTTCCCTTTAATGAACACAGCGTTGATACAATCGCCGCGTGTGTTTGGCACATTCTTAAAGCACGAATCAACCGGGAGGGGATAAATGTAGAATAAATGTGCACCTCCATTCGTGGAACATGGCTTACTAAATCCTTCGTCAATTGCCTTATTTTCTGATGACGTTGCCTTGAATTACCTAGTGATGACGTAATCTATCGTAGTGTGTATTGCAGGCAGGTTGGGGCGTGTGGTGGGGCGACGGACACGCCGACAACGACTGCGGACCCGTCCCAGGAGATCAGACGAACAATCGAGCAGAGCTGCTGGCTGTGATTAAGGCCATCAATAGGGTGAGTGGAGAGGATTGTTAAATGACCGCGATTCGATCGAATGAGCACCGCGTGAAACAGCGACCTATCGGGTGTCTCATTTAAACCAGAAGGGTGAGTGGGGCAGGGATTCCGATAGGGGATTGGTAACTGGAATCTACTTGGTCTTATGAAAAGCGCGTGAAACAGCGACCTGTAAGGTTGCGCACTGTGAGGAGTAGGGCGATTGGAAGGAGAGGAAATGGATTGCGTTGGAAAATCACACTTAATGTTAGACGGTGAATGAGGATCGCGGCAAATAGAGTCCTAGTGTCTTTCGCTCTAGCGTCATTGACTTGAGTTAGGGGGAACTGATAGTGGTGTAGGAAAGATTGGATAGTGTATTCAGATATATCTATTTTTTTTACAAAAAAGAGAGTGCGGATTACTGATTAAATATGGTAATTCCATTTTACAAGTGTTGCATGAGACACCAAATTGCCGGGTTGATAGCTTTGTGGGGTTTATTTAACCGGGATGTCCAAACTAATTGTAGCAATATATTTCGAATTATATTTCGTTTGTTTGCAGTTCTTGCTCACTACGAATCATTGATTTAATAACAGTTTTCCTTTGAGACTATGAAAAAGCACGAATTCACCTTTTTGTAAGAAAGTCAAGGTTTAAGTTCATTTCTACCCATTGTCAGGCGCGCATGCGTGGTCTCTCCAAGTTGATCGTTCGGACGGATTCGATGCTGCTCATTAACTCGATGGACAAATGGATCGTGAAGTGGAAGAGTAATGGATGGAAGACGGCTGATGGAAAGGATGTCAAGAATCAGGATATGCTCATGGTGAGGGGGAAGGAGAGGAGTACGATAGATACATAGGGAGTACGGTGGATAGGCGGGAGGGGAAAGAGAGTAGGATACGGGCAGGTGAATTGGTGATGTAGGACACTGGGATTAGGATTCTGCAGGGATGGGTGTTTAGTTCCTCGCTCTCTGGCACTATAAAAATATAAAACTGTTGTAATCGAAGCTATTTTCTCATCTAATGTTTTTGTCTACCAAATTAGCGCTTGTTCCGATTTCCCTTTTGCAACGCAAACCAGGTGGCTTAGTGCTTCAGGGAATCTTTAATCGCAATTTTCTTCGTGCTTTCGATACGGCTCGCATCATGTCTTTCAAAAATCCCACACGATAGATGCTTGAAAAATGTTTGTGTAAACCAGTACAGAGTAAAATAATATTCCTATACGAGACTCCCTATTTCTGCAGATTCTGGACGCCCAATTGGAGGTGTTCCCTGTCC
This sequence comes from Pristionchus fissidentatus, assembly GCA_036245785.1. NCBI lineage: Eukaryota > Metazoa > Nematoda > Chromadorea > Rhabditida > Neodiplogasteridae > Pristionchus > Pristionchus fissidentatus. Next base: position 13,698,028 of record BTSY01000002.1, read on the forward strand.
ACTTCGAGCACGTGCCCGGACACGCCGGAGTACACGGAAACGAGATGGCCGACCAACTGGCGAGACATGCTGCTGCTGAGGTACGGTAGGAGGAGAGAGGGAAGGGGTCGAGAATTGAGCGATAGGGTGGTAAAAGTAATGGAGGAGTACTGTAGAGGGATCGAGTACTGAGTGATACGGTAGGAGGAGGGAGGGAAGGAATCGAGAACTGACAAGTGAGTGATACATACGGTAGGAAAGAGTGATGGAGGAGCACTTTAGAGAGATCGAGAACTGGGGTGTACGGTAATGAAGGAGATCGAGAACTGAGCGATACGATAGTTGAGGTGTACGGTAGTGTTACTGTGGAGTACTTATGTCTACAATCATTAGCGGCATTGATCTCGTGGGTAATGCGATAAGGACAAATGTTTACTTTGATGATGAATGTATCAAAACAATGTATTTGACTAGTTGTTCTCTTTGAGGTGGCTGCGGGTCGCCTCTTCATTCCGGATATTCTGCTTGCCTGATGACATCATCAATACGTAATAATGTCTCTGATGTTGCCTTGTTCCCCCATAATGATCTTCCTTGATGTACCGTAGACCATACTTCCCCCTCCCCCTCTTGTATCGATTCGTCTTCTCTCGCTCGTAGAGTTTCTACTATGGATGTCAAATGAAGAGGGTTCTCCTTATTTTGCATACTACTTTGACAATTTGCAGTGAAATAGTGTGAAAGATTGAGAGGTCCTTTTTCCATTTCCAATCCCAGAATTGATCATTTCTATCATCGAATGACGGGAGATGCAACGTGTGCTAAGTTATCGATTGTTTCCCATCATGTTTGCATTACTTTCTCATCGTGTTTCGTATTTCTCTCCTCTTTTTACTCGTCGATTCACTGGGTCGGACAGTATTTGTAATAAAGTGTGTTCACTTTTCATCAATTTGTATATTCTGTGTTGATAAGCTTGTCGAAAGATCAAGTTGTTCTACTTGAAACGGCGTATGGCAGATTAACGTTATGGTACGCTTTGGAACTCTCAATTTTCAAACAGATTAAAAATGTGAATTCCATATATCCTAAACGGAGGTTCCAAAACGTACCGTTACCGGTGATTACGATTTTTCTCTTGATCAATCGATTTAATGTGGGATGAAATGACATTACAACCGGTGCCCGCCCTATTTTGCTTGATCGGAATAGAGATAAGAGAGTGTAAAGATAAATGATGTATGTGTATTTCTCGACATCAACCACAACCTCCTCCCTTCCCTTGATATATCACATAATGCAGCATTTATTTCGTCGCTTTGGCTTTCTCCTTTTAAATTATCGATTAATTTTGCGATTACTAGTGATCCCAAATTTTCATCCCACAGTTTCACACAATATCCCACTTTTCAGGTACCGTAGAATAGTCATGAGCTACAACAATCGACGCGAGAACGTGGTGTACACGGACGGAGCGTGTGCGGGAAATGGAAGAAACGGAGCTACGGTAGGTCAATGGGGAGATTACGGTAGGCCAAGATTTGTTACTGCTCAATCGATCACAGTTTCAATGCCTCGCTAGAGTTCAGGAAAACATGTCAAGAAAATCTCTGCTTGCGTATTCCAATCGTGATTGATTTCGCAGCTAGGCACAATAAATATTATACGCCAATACACTGTGCATGTCTAGCACATATAGACGCATTACGGAAAGTTTAGAGGCTATCACGGTCCATAGTGTCATCAACTATTGCCATTGTCAGTGCTTCAATCGACAATAACTTGCAGGCGGGTTACGGTACGTACTGGGGTCACGACAACCACCCGGACAACGAGCGCGGCTCTGTGAGTGGACCACAGACGAACAATCGAGCAGAGCTGACGGCAGCACTCAGTGCGGCTGATAGAGTGAGTGGAGAGAGGGGGAGGAGGAGATTAAGTTGGGATGATGCAATGAGGGGGGGGGGTTGGATATACAGGGAAGAAATGAAGACGTTAACGCAATATGAAATTTTGAATAATTTGGGGTGGTTTCTTTATTTGCGAAACACGCGATGCTCTTGATGTGAGATTGGGTTGCAATTACCTAGTGATGATGCAATCTCTTCTTCTCAGGCTCGCGAGCGTGGACTGGACAATCTGACGGTGCGTACGGACTCGCAGTTGATGTGTGACTCGATGAACAAGTATGTGGAGAGATGGAGAGATAATGGATACAAGACGGCCAGTGGAGGAGATGTCAAGAATAGAGATCTCATTGAGGTAGTATTGAAGGAGGGGTACGGTAGAGTATTGATTTTTTTCGATGATCTTTGTAGAACGTTACTTTTTTGGAGAATGCGAAGGGGTCTAACAAAATTTACTAAATAATGTTAAAGTAGCGGAACTGTATGGAAAACTGAAGCGATAAAAGGAGCAGTAGTGACATAATGGAGTCAAAACAGGATTTCACCTGGCACTTGAGATGAAAATGTGATCAAACAGACGGATAAAGGGCTAGGAATTTGATGTGTAGTTGCAAGCGCCCCCTTGATGTCGAATATCTTATTCCAACAAGAGGTTGAGATAAATAGAGGGTCCTTAAAGGCTATCGGAATATTGTTTTGTTGTGTGAGACTAACAGAAGTAATACTGAAACGGGACGAACAGCCGTAGTTACATAGTGATGTAGAAACTTGTAGTCACCAGGTTTAAAGCACTGGATGGATGTTTCGTTGGAGGTTTTTACTGGCGACATGCTTTTCAATAAGTGTCAACGGTGAATAGCAGGGACGAAACCTCTTTCTTGAATTCCCTGACACTAGTGTTTAGCTTCAATTATTGTTTATTTTTGTTTCACAAGGCACGAGGCGAACCGAGGCAATTAGCATTGTGTGGATATATTATTTAAGGATGTGTTAAAAACCGTGAGAGACATGAAACTATTACCTGTCCCTCTATGGAAAATAATAGTAAGGATGAAACGTACATTCACTTGGTTTTCAGGCACTGGATTATCACCTAGTCGGTAGTTTCAATTGTCATTCATGGTTATGGTATTTACAAGCCAGAAGAGTATAAGAACAATTAACTCAAACATTCATAAGTGGACTGACTGTAACTACTGTAAGTAGAAGTTTGATTGTCACGATTCACTTGTTATTCACGTTGTTCTCAGGCACTGGACGATCATCGCTCTCACATGGATCTCCGTTTCGAGTACGTCCCCGCCCATGCAGGAGTGAGAGGAAACGAGGCTGCTGATAGAATGGCACGACAGGCGGCCAGTGAGGTGAGAGGAGGGGTACGGTAGCCATAGGTGAGCGTACGGTTTCAGGGGCACGCTGTATCTAGGTCGTCTTTTGCGTGCGCCGAAAAGTAAAAATAGGAAAAAAATAGAGTATGGTAAGAAAATATAATTGAATATGACGATCAAGTAGCATCCTGTAAATGGCTAGGGATACTGTAGGGGTAGGTGGATAATGAGGACAGACAGTAAGATGAGCGAGAGAATTGGTTTGATGCGCAGGCCTCGTCCAGCCGTGGCGGCAACTACTACGACAACAATCGTGGCTACCAGGTATTTATTGATTGATCGATGCGGATACGGTAGTCTATTGTTCGATGCGGTAGGTCACAATATGTATATATCTCAGGGCTCCGGATACCGTGGCAACGGAAACGGTGGAAGCTACCGTGATGATGGCTACGGTGGAGGATACGGTAGAAACAACGGAAACTACGGTGGCAATCGCTATTATTGAACAAACTCGACAAAATATTGTACACAATAGACCAGGTATGATTACTGTATCGATTAGAAGATTCCTAGATTTTCCTGTTGTGCTTATTTCCCGTGATTTGCTTTCGTTCGTGTATAATGTGGCTTTATCAGAAGCAATTGCATAATTCCTTCTCAATCGATACCGGAAGTGTATGTTCGTGTACAATTTTGTGGCCTACCCTTTGACATTCCGGATTTGCTCATTTCCCGATTCTCTCTGTCTTGTTTATTGTATCACATCGAAGAACCTTTTCCCCGTTATGTGTTGAGTAAAGAAGATTTTAGAATTGAAATGACTTGATTTTTGGTGGAATTGTTGATTGTTCAAGAAGATCTATCTTTATTCTAATAGGGCATTTAATTATTTTGATTAGCTTAAATGATTACAGGTACTTCATATTCGTAATGAGAACTATTGGATTGGAGAGGAGGTGAGCGGCCGTTCACTCATTTACATTGAATTACGACCAGGGATGCAGTAGGGTCTTGACCCGGGGGAAACGTGATTCATCCGTATCATAAAGAATAAATTTGACTTTGCTGAAGCAGTGTAGTAGAATTGACGACAGCCTTGAAGCATATGAATCATTATCTACCATAGTCGGCATTCGACACCTTAGAGGAACGGTAGATCTGTATGGGTGGTCTCTTCTCTCTTTTCCTCTCTCATACCCTTTTTTGTCTCATCTCCCCTTCCTTCTCATCTCTTCTCTCATTGGAGGAAAGAGGGTCCTCAATTCGTATGACACATCGCAGACAGAAAAGAAAGGCAGTGAGAGACTGTGTTAAAAGAAGAGAATGTACAGAGAAGCAGAGGGGAGGGATGAGAGATGGAAAGAGAGGCTACTGAATCATATTAGGGCTACCATCAATCTTGCGCCGTTTCCGATTTTTAGATTATTGATTTTTCAATAGCTTACTTTAGGTGAACGATATTGATTCGTTATAGGTTACTGTAGGTCATATATATTGATTTTCAGATGGGCGAGGTGCTCGAAGTTTACATCGACACGGCGGAGAAGCGGAACGAGAGCGGGAAGGTGGTGAGTTACGGTAGCCAGGGATACGGTGGGAGTTACTAGATATCAGTTACTCACATGGGACACGATAAACATGCGAGTTTCACAGTGTTTATCATGTTCTCTAAATTCGCGTGCTAGGAGGTCGCTTATTGTTAGGGGCGGAAGTCAAAATAACAGCACGTATAGTCAATGCGAGGGGGTCAAAATTTCGATATCGGAAAATGTAGGGAACCTTGAGAATCACTGAGGTATCGATTTGCGAGTTACAGTACGCCTTCGGCTGTCTCTTCCCCGCACGACGCGAGCTCAACTACTGTAGGCGAATGAGATACACGAGCAACGATGAGACGACGTTCGCCCAGCTGTGCGCACTCGCACACATTCTGGTGAAGGTGAGGAGGGTACGGTAGTCGAGATTTGCAAGATTACGGTAGATGGGAGTGGGGAGGGTACGGTAGTTGGTGTAGCGACGATAGCCTTTCAGTAAAATATGAACGATATTTGCAATCAAAATTGTTGGTAATAGTGTGCCGGAAAAGGAATCATTTTTAATGAAAAATATATTTAATATCGATTGTTAACGGGAAAATGCGTGGTCAGGCAGACCATCTCAATAAGACGAAGGAAAAGGAGGGAAATGATGGGAAGAATCGAGCAGTGGAGAGAATCATCGTGAGAACAAATGCACGACGATTTGTGAGCTCGATTCAGGTGAGGGAGATGATTATCGATTGATTGTGAGATGAGTAGATCAGCAGAGGATGTTACCACGACCTCCCAAGTGACCACGGGTAGGATGATTCACATAGAGAATGAGCAATTTTCATTCTGAATGACAAAGGGTCACAACAAATAGATGAACGCTATTCGACCTTGCCACTACCGTATCCTTGCGAGGCGGGCGCATACTTTAATCGATAATCTCTCATCTCAAAATCAGATGGAGCTATCGAAGTTCTACTCAGACGGCTATCTTGACCAGTCGACACGCAAGACACATGTGATTGAGATCGTCCTCAGTTATCGACAGATTATTCCGGTATTATTATTATTATATTTATTTATTTTTATTACTTTTTGAATTTTATATTGTATGTCATCTCGAAACCAGCGGATCTTTGGTTAGATATAGAAGTTATACATAGATGTTCAGAATAGGCATAGTTCCAGTCCCGCTCGGGCTCGTTATAATTAGTTTGTTTGTTTAATTGCCGTCACACCTTTCGCGGGTGTATCAAATAAATAAATAAAAGTTTACTAGTAATTGAAGCTCGGGAGTGGGAATATTATTATATTTATATTTCTTTGCGATTTTTACATTGTATGCCATCCCGAATCCAGCGGATATTTGGTTACGTATGGAATTTATGCAGAGATGTTCAGAAGAGGTACAGTGTCTGTCCCGCTCCGGATCGTTATAATTAGTTTACTAGTAATTATAGCTCGAGAGTGGCAGTGGTTGATCTTTGATCTCAGCTTTATCTTCGATCTCTCTCATCTCATCTTCAGGTCGACCTCTACTTCGCTTCCACGTCAGATGCACACGTGGGAGAGGTGGCCACACTAGCGGCATCAGCACTCAATGCATAATGAGAAGACAGCCCCCCCCCCCTTTACTTGAAGAGAGCAGGGAGAGTTGAAATCGAGAGAGAGAGAGAGCTGATGAAATACAGTAATGATTTGTACACGTTTTAAGCATGTTCTTACACCCGAATTGTGGTAAGTTCGGTTCTTATCCGAAAACAGCAATAAATCCCCCTTGTTTTGCCGACCCCGATCATTCGTGCTTCACCGCTCTTTTATGTTCACCCTGTTGAGTGTTTCCTATTGCTCCCCTCTTTTCGTATGTATAACAAAATAATATTTTTATAAAGCTCACTTCTCCATCCTTAATTGAATTCTGTGGTGTATGAATCGTGTCCGAGACACTATCTGATACCGCATCCATTTGTATACTGTAGAATACTTTTTAAAAAACTCAGGCTCGCGCAGGTTCTTCTAGAATGCCATCGTTGTATAGAAGACGTGCACCTACTCGACACTTCCCGTTCCTCAGGTACGGTAGATAATTATAGGTACGGTAGGTGAGGCGGAGTACGGTAGTCACGAGTGTTTACCCCATTATTCAGGGAGCCGTGAATCAAAGGGGAATGGGGGGGGGCTCTCTTCCCCCTTCTATTCAATCTCTACCGTCTCTCTTCTCCTCAATTCAATTCATCTCACGAGGAGGAAAAACAAGAGAGGCGACCACTGATTTTTGTGAGAGGTGAGTGGATTAATGGGATTCCGAGGAACAAAAAAAACCCAGAAAGGGGTCAGCAGCGAGAGAGCGTGTGTAGGTTGTAGAGTTGCTCTCGTCTTTATGCACTCTCTCGCTGTGAATATTGACTGAAATCGTTTGGGGTCACTGAATTGATCTGTCTGCACTTTATCCATCACCATTGTACATCCGTCGTCATAATTGGTCATTAGTGCAAGTGGGAAATATTGTGACTAAAACGTGCTCCCCTGATCAGAGTAGCAAGTTATTACTAATCAGAAGTTGTCTCAATAACTTTGCCCTTTCGTCTCGACACCCCATTTCGTGCCGCTAATTAGTCCGCTAATGAGGGCGAGAGAGAGAGAGAGATAACTCATTAGAGGAGAGGGAGAGAGTACGGTAGGTGAGAGGGAAATTCCTCTCACCTCGTCAAGATTCCACTCTCTTATCACTCCTATCTTGTCAGCACTTCCGGATATTAGAGGAAGGATTACTGTAGTGCGTATGATTGATTCTCCTACAGTAATCCCTACAGTAGTACAACTCTCCAGAACGGAGTTAGCGGTGAAAGATGGTACAGACATGACGACCCATCGTTGTAAACATACTCTTTTGTCACAAATCAGAGGAGGCTTAACCGTACTGTGAAATGATGTGTCCCCCCTGGTATGGTTGTTTCTTCTTGGCTGGTTATTTGAACTAGAAGGGGGGGGGTTGGTAGGAAGGTTGAGTGGTGCACTCTTGCTGACAGTTGAGACGGTGATTACGTTGTATACTCAAAATTGAGGGCGAGAGAGAGAGAGAGAGAGAGAGAGAGAGAGAGAGAAAGGAAGAGGACTAAGGGACTGTAAACGGGCAGCAGAAAAGTGCAGTGGATAATCACTAGACTGAGAGTGAGTGACTGGACAAGGTTGGAGATCCCTTGGGAGTACAACACTAATATTAGAAAGAGGATATGAGGAAGGGCAGAGAGTGATTCACAATTGGTGAGCACTTGAAAGCGCGGATTAAAAGGTGCCGTCAATTGACGCTCCAAACTCTCCTACCTTGTGTTTTCGAGAGTGAAAAAGAGGCCTACCATGTCTTTTTTGATGTAACCAATTGTGAAAAGGAGACTACCACATGATTTTAAATCTAAAATATCGTCCTGCCTTGTGTTTTAGGCCCCCTTGGAGATTTGTTTTTGGTCTGTGCTTGAAAGCTCGTTGAATAGGAGCAGAGTAGTTGAATAGGAGCAGAGAGAGATTCGACAGAGTAGTTCTTGCTCTTACTCTAACACTAACAACGACTTAGATCAAAACGGGCCGATCATCCTCTCATTTCCCTCTTTTTTCCTTACTTCCTTTGTATAGATGAGAATGGCCGCGGCACCTCGCTTTATTCAATACAGTCACACACTTTTTGTCCCCTCTCAGTTTCTTTCTTCTCCCAATCGCCTTTCAAATAGTATATTTCGAAACAGACTCCGCCCACTTGATTCAGGGTAGATGATCTTTGATCTCTCTGAAACGTGCAAACCAGTGCTTGACGACTTTGTTGTTGTGGCCACAGGGGCGTCGTTAATCATAAGGCCGAAAGTGTACTCAACATTTCGTCCCTTTACGGCCTCTCAATCATTCTTCCCCTTCCAATCAGTTTCAGTCCCACTCGCAACATTGGAGGGGGAGACAACTTTAGTTTACTCTCCAAGTCTACTGGTTATGTCTCTAGTATTATCTACGGAGTATACTAAAAGGGGTCAGAACGAAAAGTGATTGAGTCCCTCTCGAATTTACACGCTATCTCAATCCAAACCCCTTTATGCAAGGTTGGGAGGTCTGTGGAATGATGTGTATGGAGTCATTACTATTGACCATGACTGCCTTACAATTAGAGCGCGATCCGAGAATTGGCAACATGCGTCGGGTGGTGGTAAACTCACCCTGGCTAGTCCACTATTCAGACTATTCTGGAGAGACGAGAGAGTGTGGTTAAAGGAGAGAGTTTCCCTCTTCTTCTCTTCCTCTCCCATTTCTCAATCAGCGGATACTCAACTCTCAATCGGTTCTTTGTCTGTAGAGAGGGGGGAGAGATACGACTGAATCGTCCAATAAGAGAGGGAAGGGGAGAAATGGAGATGAATGGATTGTTTAGAGAAGGAAGAAGAGATTAATGGGAAGAAGAGGAGGGGATGGAGGAATGGTAGATCACGAAGTGAAATATGGGAGGTGTTCATGGATTGGTTTATTTTGATCCTGTTTCAGATGGCGAGTTATCAATTCAATCTACTCCTGATGACCATTTCTTTGGTACTTTCTCGACAATAATGGTTTTAGGGCAGATGTTGATCGGTAGAATGTCGAGCTGAATGAGTCGTGGCCATCGACAGTAGAGACGAAATGATGATTCAGTGATTGAGCGTCGATTGAGTCATGCAACGGCCAAGTGGTTTCAATATTGGAGTTATTGGGGGGAGGTGGAATGAGGGGACAATAGAAGTGATACATCGCAACTGGGAGTGAATAGAATGAGAGAGAGAGGTGTGATGTTGTAGACGAGGGGGATCAGAGTGATCGAATACTGATTGATATTGAGTGAGGTCCCGACTGGGATGGGAATCTCCGTCTCGTATATTGAAATTATTTGGATGCGGTAATGGGTTACGGTACTGCCAGAGAGGCTACCGTAATCACTGACGTGACAAAAGAATGCACAAAATGCTACAGTAGCATTTTGCACGCTCTTCTTGTCATTAACTACCGTATCCCCGTCGAGTCCAATTCTCTCTATCAGGGAAATAAGTCGTCTCTTTTCACACCATCATCGTGTGAATCTGCTCTCATCTTCTCTCACGCGCTCTTCAGTCGTGCCTTAATCTCCTCCAACCCTCGGGGCATGCGTGAGATTGCCGCCAAAATAGCAGCGATGCGCGTGTTTTCCCGTGAGAAATCACCAAAAAAAGGGCCAGGTGTGGGAAGAGGAGAGAAAAAATTGTATGCAAGTCCCGTGGAAACAATGGAAAACAGCCGATGCAAGAGAGTAGGCAACAACATGTTTGCCATCCCTCCTCCCCCTCTTTCTACCAAAGATTGATATGATTTCTTCCTGGTAGCAGAAGAATAAGCGGAAAGTGCCATCGGGAGATGGACCGATGGACAGATAAAAAGAGCAGAGGAACAATTGCAGCCCTACAGAAGAAAATTTGAGTGTCCAAATTTTTGTCCTTTTCCAACCATAACACCTGATATTCCTCTCTTATCTCACGTGAAAACACGCGCATCGCAAACTATTTTGACCAATTTTGGCGGCCATCTCAGACATGCCTCGAGGGCTGGAAGAGCAGAGGAACAATTACACGAGTCTAGCCTTGCAGAGGAGAGAGTCCACACCTTTGTCCTTTTCCGACCATCGCACCTGGTCCTCCACTCTTATCTTATGCGAAAACACGCGCGTCGCCAACTATTTTGGCGACAATCTCACGCGTGCCCCGAGGGGTGGAAGAGGAGAGGAATGAAGAGGGCGTGAGAGACGATGGGAGCAGATTCACATGATGAAGGGGACTGATGGGACTGATAGAGAGAATTGGAAGATCGGAGGGGATACGGTAGTCAATGGCGTCACAATAATGGGCAACATGATATCGTAACCCGTACCGTATCCAAACAATTTCACTGTGGGAGAAGAATATTCTAATTCTCTTCGTCACCTCACCGAAAAAAAAAGTTGTCCTACCTATGGAATGATGTGGGACGTGAAAGGAAACGGAGTTCTGATGATTGTGCCAATGACTTTCCCGCATTTTGAAAGAAGTATGAGAATGAGTAATTGATTGGCTGAGTTGCGATATCGATTAGAACACGTTCGCATCTTTGTTTGTGGCCGCGAGATGCATTATTCACATCAATCTGATGCAATCGATCCGTCAGAAGCGCTCCCTCTCACTGCCTGATCTCTCCTCGAACCCTACACTCACTCGGCGTTCGACCGCAACGCATGGGCCTGTGCGTTGTGTAGCAGCATGATGTGCAGGGTTGCATCAGTTTGAACGGTGCTACTGGAAGTGGACGATCGTGTGTGGTTGGTCGACGAGCAAAGGTGGAGGTACGGTGTTTGGAGTGACTTATTAGTATTGTAGGGAGTGCCAGAGGTCAACGATCAAAGAGTTGTTAGCAAAGACTTGCTCAAAGTTGACCTATTACATCGATGGTTCCCTATCGGGAAGAAGAAGGGATTAGCTCTATCTCTCGATCTGCCTGTTTGGCATCCAGAGTCGGCACTCTAATGAAATCTGATACAACCGAGAGAGCGGCCAAGTGTTTATGGATATGGTATGAGCAGGAGTTTTGTTGCCGAGAGAATGGATGTAGATTGATCGGTGGGTTCACCAGAATGTGCCGTTTTAGAAGTTTTTTTCGAAGAGGAGGGTCTGATCATGCTGATGAAATAGTTGTACGACACTTTGTGAAATGATTTCAAACCGAGTTCCAAACAATTCTCAAATGGTTGACCCGGGATAACCACATAGAGGTGGACATCAACTCACAGCTCATTTCCCGTGTTGATGTTGCCAGTGTGTCGGAATGAGTGGAAAGAGAGTGAGGAAGAGGGGGGGGGCTGGAGTAATGATCTGACCCTCCCAACTCCGTATGCTCTCTCGCGCTGTCTGATCGACGAGAGACCATGCGGAATGAGGAGAGTCCCACTCGGGGACTGATTTGAGGGTGCGTCTCTGCTATGAATGAATAGCCGGCCTCTCACAGGTGGCCTTCTCCTTCTCTAACGGCATTTCCCCTCCCTTCTCATTTGATTTCCCTGCCTCCTTTCCACTGTTGGGATCGGAAGAAGTGGTTGGCAACTCTCTCATCGTCCATCTTCTACGGATGGCACGTTTTGTGACCGCGGGTTAGGAACCCGAAAATGTAAAAGTGTCTGATTGTTCGGAAACGTGCCCCAAGCAAATCCTGGGGAAAATATGTTAATGGTTCCTTAACGGCAGTTCCGAAACATACTATAACCGACGAGAGAGTGTGGAGGGAGGAGAGAGAGAGCATCGATGGCCATTTCCAATGAGAGGTTAGAGTCTGTCTTGTTCATTCCACATGCCAGCCTACGCTCCAGAAAAGGGGTTTAGGGTGAGAGAGCGTGTAGAATCGAGAGGTTTCTCTCTCGCCGTGACACCCCCTATTCGCAATGACGTGGGTGCTCTCCAATCGGAGATCGCAGTCTGTGTTGTTGTCTGTCTGATACGCGATTGTTTGTGATTGTCTCCACTCGATTCTCACCTCTTTTTCTCCTTCTTCTCATCCTTTTCATCATCGAATGGGACACAGTGGTGCTTATCTGTGAGTGTCGGTGGTAGGAAGGAGGAAAGAGGAAGGAAGGGAAGAAGGAAGAGGGAATAAGGGTCATCCTACCATCGATAGAAGATCCAAAAGATCAACAACTACCATGCATCACATGCAAAACCTCCAGAAAAGGGTCAGGACAAGAGAGTGTGAAATTTGAGAGAGTCTTTCTCGATTTTCAAAACCCCTTTCTCGGGGGTTGACCGGCATGTGGAACGTTGGAAATTCTCTGGATGTCTGACCCTCTCGATTTCACGCGCACTCTCATCGTCCCTATACTTGTGGAGCCTTCAACTTGCGTTTCAATGTATCACATGCGCTGATAGATGACGTAGATTTGACAAACCGAATCTCCGATCATTTCCCGTTCGAAAATAGGCACAAAAAAGCTGCAAACTGAAGTGTCCCTCATTAGGTACCTGCGTATTCGAAGAAGTCGACCTTATCAGACTAATTAGTGATCATAATCACTAATGAGTGGTCCTAATCAGCCACTCGAGTATCGTGTTTGTCTCACTGAGAGTGTTCAAAGAAGCTCTCTGATTTCGTGACGTCAAGGGAACGATTCGAAGGCGAAGTTCCCACGACGAAAATGGACGCTGATTTCATACTAAAACGAGATCTCTCGTCGTCTGACTCTCTTGATTTCCCGTTCTCTCGTCAGTACGCTCGTTGTATAATAACACTCGGATGTTATTAGGTGTAGAAAACGATCAACTGTTCGACAACCGTCTCGAGGAGTGTAGACCGAAACTAAGTGTGAATGAATGGTAGTCCCTCTAAGTATCCTAAAAGCGTTCGAGAGTATTCTCTGATAGCTTTGATTTCCTGCTCGTAGTGATGGTTTGCATCATGTTTCTCCCTCTTCCGTTGATTCATTCTCTCTCCATCCATCACAATGCACCCTCTAATCTACCGTATCACCCCACTCCCTTCTCTCCTTCCTCCCTCCTCCCCTCTCCTCCCACCTCCCCTTCCCCTCTCCCCTCTCCTTCCCCCAGTGAGTGCGCCAAAATAGTGGAAGCGGGGAGGTGAGAGTAAAGAGGAGACGGGGAGGGCGGAGGGAGAGAGGCAGAGAGACTCCGCCCCCTCTTTTCACCTCCCCTTCCTCCTCCTCCCTTCATTCCCCCACTCGTATCATTCGACTGTCATGAGTGATGGTGCACTGTAGAAAAGAGTGATGCTCCTTCGTCTTTTTGTTACCCTTCCCTCCCCGTCTCACACTGATCCTACTCTGTTTTTTTCTCCATTTGGAACCCTGGTGAAAGTAGGCGTGGTTTGCAGCTTTTGAATGGTATTGCACCCAATGCACCCAATGGTGTCCCGCTAGCGAGTACTGTGATAGAAGGGGTAGTTTATTGAACAAAGTTCACCCCCATAACCCCAATCCCCTCATAAATGCGGCTCTGCATGTTGCGTTCACAAGCGAAAAAAGTAACTGCGGAGGAAAATCTCCTCATATCTTGTTGCGGTGTCATTGTAGTGCCACACTAGCGAGACACATGAATCCAAACCTACAGACCAGGGTTAGAGCGAGAGAGTGCGCGAAAGTGAGAGAGTCCCTCTCGATTTCACACGCTCTCTCACTCCAAAGGCCTTTCCGTAAGGTTGGCCGGCCTGTGGAATGATGTGGAGACTTCATGAAATGGAGCCCCACAGTACTCCACAATCCGGGAACCCTGCAGAGAGGGGTTGGGAGTGATAGAGCGTGCACATTCGAGAGGGACTCTCTCACTTTTGTGCATTTTCTCTCCCTGGCTCTTTTCGTAGTTTCCGACCCATGTAGTCATTGTCCTCTGTACGGACGTAGGCCCTAATTTGTCATGATACATCACTCCCCTATCTCCATTTCAATCGAGAGAGAGAGAGAGAGAGAGAGAGATCTCATTTCTCCTCGTCTTGTCAATTTGTCCCATTGTTTTATGGGACAGCTCATTGACTCATCTATCTCTATCACACGCCTCCCCTCCCCTTTCTCCCATAAATGAGCCATGGCTTCTCGCCCTCTCATCCCAGTTTCGACACCGATATATCTCTCTCTCTCTCTCTCTCTCTCTCTCTCTTTCCTCCTTCTCCTGTTGTTATGCACCCAAATCTTGGTTGATCGGACTCTCTGATTTCGCAAGTTGGTCTGTCGGTCAGTCTCCCCCCTCCCTATGAGTCCAGCTATTTATCCCCCCTCCCCTCTCTAGCAGCGGTACTGTTATGAAACCGCAGCTCCTCCTTTCTTCATTTCTCTTTGATTGGCTGTTTTACTTGATATTCCTAAATTCGCAATTGTGGGTAAAGACAGAGCGCCCGTCACTTGTGCGTTTCACGACATGTAGACGAGTGGCTGTCTGGGAGTATTTCGATCCTGCTGGCCTTAACCGACGAATAATTATTTCTAAACCAGGGTACCGCCATGTCATACACTCATGTTTCTAACAGCGCTACAGTTACAAAACGACCGCTCCTTCTTTCGTCATTCTTCTACTCTTTTTGTGGTCCCCCTCCCTCGATATCCAAAGTTGCCAATATAGTCCCTCATAATGTAGTGGAATAGTATCACGTTTTGCACGTAGCATCGAGATCGCCTAGGGAGAGAAAGAAATATGAAAAAGAAGAGAAGGAAAATGAGGACTGACCACCCTGATTGAAAGGGTGGATAGAGTGTGATCGGGCGAGGAAAGGGGAGATGATCTAGTGACGAAATTGAGTCCTGCGGCGAGCGAAAAGGTGATTCATAGGGTACGGTAGGAGAGGGGGAAGACAAGAGTACTGTAGGGGGGAAGTACTTTTATGAGTGCAACCGATATGAGTGCAACCGAAGGTTGAACGTAGGAAAGTGCACCCAACCGGCGCAGACTCTTTGTCTATTGTTCCAAGGAGAGGGGGGAAGGGTACGGTAGGTGGAGTATATTGAGGAAATAAGGTAGGGTACGGTAGAAAGAGAAACTAAATGAAGTAAGGGATGGGTACGTTATGTGGGGAAGATCACGGGAAGGAGTACGGTAGCCAGGATAGATCAGGGAAATTATGAGGGGCACGGCAGGGAGGGTAGATCAAGGGCACTCTATTCCATCACTTTACGAATTTGTTTGTGATAGGCGTGCACGAGATTTCACAAGCAACGCCTGTCATAACACGAATGAACGGTGGGCTGTCTTATCAGGGGAGAGGAGAAGAGGAGGGGGGAGAGAGAGAGAGAGAGAGAGAGAGAGAGACGGGGGGAAGGATCTAGAGGCAGACTCGATGGTTGCACAAGGGGCGACAGGCTGTCTATAGCCAGTCATACACTTTCGCACCCATCGAGAGAGGTGCGTCGGCCTCTGATCTTTGATCTCCTCTCATTTGTTGATTAGTAATTGTAGTCTGCCGATACAGTTTCACGTAATATTTGATCTTTGATCTTATGCTTTTGGCTCAACTGCTCATTCTAGTATAGTCGCTCGCAATCTCAGTAAGGCATCAGATGGATCTCTTATGCCTGCTCGTCACTCTCTATGGGATAGGGAGTGCATTCACTCATTTCCTCTCTCTCTCTCTCTCTCTCTCTCTCCCCCCCCGTTCTTCTCACCCACCCAATCTCGGGTAGTCAATGAGTGAGAGATGAGGCATCTCCTCTCTCTTCTTTTCCATCATTCATTCGCCCACCTTACGCAAAGGGCTGATGATTGATAGGGGAAAGCTTTTTGTTGTTCTCCCATTTCCTACCGTAGTCCTATTTCCTACCGTAGTCCTATCTACTGTAGCCCCCTCTTCTACCGTAACCCCCTACCTATCTCCTCTCCTACTCTCTTTACAGTAACCCCTATCCTACCGTAACCCCCTGCCTACCGTAACACCTCTCGTACCGTAGCCCACTCTCCTACCGTAACAGCTCTCATACCGTAACCACTCTCTACAGTAAGCTCTCTTCAATACCACTCTCCTACCGTAACCCGACCCTTTCCCCCTACCTACAATCAGTCTTCTTCTCCCCAGGTGGGATCTTCCTCCTCCCCTCTTAGAGGCCGAAATAGGAGATGTGAAAGGAGTAGTCCCCCCATGTAATAGTCCACTGTGTCCACCACCTGATTAGACACAATGGTCGCCCCCTCTTCCTTATCGATTAGTTGCGTGTTTTGTCGCAGTGCAGGCTGGCTGATCAAAGGGGTTGAGAGTGAGAGAGGGACCCTCTCATCTCGCGCTAACTCCTTTCAGGAGAATCATGTGATTAGAGTCTATCGCTTATCAATGAATGATTCATAGGTGTTGTCGAAACACGTGTTGACGGGTATTGGAAGTGTCATCAGTTATGCTGTCTCGGCTAAGAATAGTGTGTGCATACCATGTTGTTGTGCAGATTGCATCATTGAATAGCTGTGACCCACTGTGAATGAGTACAGTATCAGTTTGAAGAGGGACTGAGTTACGCAAGGAAGCCATCCTTTCACACTCATTAGAGCACCTCTTGACTTTTGAGCCATTCTCACCCCCATCCTCCCATATCATGATCCTATCTCAATCCGCACTGAACTGGAGATTGCGCAACGTTGCCCGTCGGAAAGCGCGCGGTTGTGGCATGGAAAGGCACCGATTAGATGATGATTGTTTCTTGAGAAATAGTGGGTCGCACCAGGCACCAGATACGGTAGTGGCGTGGGATACTGTATGGGGAAACAGGGAGGCACCCAAAGAGGGGAGAGGGAGGTGGAGCGACCAGTCATTGTGGTGTTTCATGGGTGGTAGAAGGGCGTTAGCACGGGTTCATATTAATTTACCTGATACTGTTAGTTGAAATATTATTTATGCATCTGTAATATTATCAGTCACAGTACTGTTTCATGAATTGCAGAAAATGAAAATGTCTAGGGAATTAGCGATTGAAATTTGGCTGATATTTACACGACGGCAATTTCTTCATCATTCTCGTGAAGGTGGTGCCTAGAGAGACGCGGGCCGCGCGTCCAGTCGACTAGGTGTTTCACGACTGGCAGAAGAGAGGCTTGTCTCGGGGGTATTTCAATCCTTCTTCCGTTTTTCTATCATTTTGAATAATTATTTCTAAATCCGGGTACCGCTTTATCATCCATTCGTGTTTCGTCACGATTTCAATCCATTCTGGGAACGGACTGAAAATGACTACTCATCATCGATGAAAGCACCTCCTATCTCTCTCTCTCTCTCTCTCTCTCTCTCTCTCTCTTATCTCTATCTATGACTGTCTCCTGCTCATGCACATCGATAGAAAGAGGGAGGGGAGAGGAGAGAGAAAGTCTGTACTCTTTGTTCGTTCCAATCTCGCCTCACCTCCTCCTTCCTCCTCCTATCTCTCCCCCCCAATCTCTCTCTCTCTCTCTCTCTCTCTCTCTCTCTCTCTCTTCCCACCCTCGTCACACATCTCCTCCTCCTCCACTGTTGCTACCCTCCTCTCTCTCCGATATCAGTCTCTAATCACCCCTCCCAATTAAACGACCATGACATTATGCTCCTGCTGCTGAGAAAATCTCTCTCTCTCTCTCTAAGCCCCGCCCCCATTCCAGATCGACTACCGTAATCTCAAGCTGCCGGGTCCCACACAGAAGTCTCCGGTGACTCTATGCTAGCCCTGTTCCATCTCAGCCATCGACGGGTCGTCCCTGAGGAATCAAGCAGGTATACGGTAGAGAGGGATACGGTAGGGGTAATTATTGATTGATATTTGAGAGGGTGTACGGTAGAGATGGCATACGGTAGAACAATATTGATTTACCAGAATGTCAACAACGATGAAGACGCGCAAGAGGGTGCAATGGAAGGAGGAGGTGGACATGAAGTACATCGAGGATGATGATACTCAGAGGTACGGTAGGAGTACGGTAGAGCAGGGATACTGTAGGATTACGGTAGTGAGAGGGTTACAGTTGGACTAAGGTAGGACAGGGTTACTTTAGAAGAACGGTGAGACAGGGATACTGTAGGTTTACGGTAGAAGGTGGGAGAGGTACGGTAGCATTGCAGCGAGCAGTCGTTCACGTCGTCGACTGATCGATCCTCTTCCTCCTCTTCTTCTACCAACAGCAACGGAGCTACGGTAAGTTACTGTAGCATATCGATTGATCAATTGTCGATACACCGATCGATATATATATATATATACCGTATTCAGATCTCGCCCACTCGCTCACCCTCCTCGCTTTACTCGACTCACTACACGGGCTATCGCCGTCTAACCGCTTCTCCCGATCCTTATTTCAGCTCGGAGGAATTGCAGGTATACGGTAGTGGGGGGAGGGCGCACTGTAGCTATAGAGTACGGTAGCTTCTCAATAGGTCGATAATTTGCAGAATAGGCCGACCGTTAATGCTGGAGCGGGCCTGCGCGCGTCGATGAAGGTGCATACGGTAGCTGATAAGACGGGCAAGGTAGATTACCGATCTATTGATTGACTGTGAGATATGAGGGAAAGCTCCATGGGTGGTCTTGCTGATCTATGTCTACTTCCTCTCTTTTTCTGTCCCATCTCCCTGTTGAATCAAACGAATGTCTGCTTCTGTTTGACTGTCTGTGTTCATCATTGATCACTCGATTCTTCCATTCCTTCCTTCCTTCCGATCTCTCTCTCTCTCTCTACAGTCAATCCCCCCTCATTACGACACACAATGGAGCTCTCTGACCACTCCTCACCCAGTTGTTTATTCTCCCTCCCCCCGAATGACCTATGATGACCTTCAGAGAGGGGGCGGAGGAGGCCCCAATTATGGAGGAGAGAGAGAGATAGAGAGAGAGATGGCTTAGTGCCACCTGTTGGACAGACTATCAAATGATAGCGATCAGCAGGGAGAGGCAACGGGAGCAGATGTACTGTGGAGAGAGAGAGATTGAGTGGTTATAACCCCTAAACAGTGAATTGTAGATGAGGAGTACGATAACTGAGTGATAGGCATTTAAAGGGTTACCGTAAGTAGGCAGTGGCTACGGAGTACGGTAGTTTAATGATAGGTGACGTGGTACTGTAGATAGTAGTGGTGATCAGTCAAAAGTCGGAAGGACTGTCGAACAAATCATTTTCCGTACATAACCGGCAAACTCCTTTGTCCGGCCTTGTTTATCAACTATGAGCCTTTCGACTGACACATCGTAGGAAGTATTAAGTGGCTACGATGTAATGTAGACGCACGGCTAGTGATTGGATCTGCGTACAAGTGGGAACGGTAGTAGTTGGGTGCTGTAGATTATCAGTGACTACGGTAGAGTGGGCTCCGTATGATTACGGTAGCTGATTCGTTGCACAGAGATTACGGTAGGGCGCGGTGAGATGAGAGAAGAGAGAGAGGAGGGACGTCTCTTTTGTGCCGAAAAGGTGAAGAAGTGTGAATGAGAGAAGCGACGAAGGGAGAAGGATTAGGGAGGTGTCAATGAGGAGAGAGAGAGAGAGAGAGAGAGAGATCAGGGGGGAGGGGATTAGTCATCACAGTACAAGAAAGCTTCCACAGTTCACGTCCACAATTGCCAAGCTTCCACAGCACAAATGCGTTTAGGATACCTCATTTTCCGGGATTTGTTCGAAGTTTACACGGAACTTCCAATACAGTTCACCACCAGCAGAATGATGTGGTTCACAAGCAGAAAGGGGTCACAGCGAGAGAGTGTGCAAAGCATAATTGGGCCCCTCTCAATTTCCCATGCTCTCTCACTCGTGACTCCTTTCTGGAGATTGTTCTGAGTGTGGTAGTAGTACGTGCGTGTTGCCCCCTCTACTAATCAACTCTGCTATCAGTAGAGAGAGAGAAGCTGTCAAGCGGGGGTCACTGAATATGACGATCCTGATCGTCCTTTGGTCGATGACACTTCGGTCTTAGCCCTATCTGTCTGATCCTCTCTATTCAGCGCACTCTCTAGCACCGTCTGACCGACGAGAGAGTGTGCGGAATAGAGAGAGCGCCATAGCTGAGCGCTGCTTGATCCTCTCCTATCCGCACACTCTCTCGCTCACTCTGACTGACGAGAGAGTGTGTCGAATTGGGAGAGTCTGTATTCCCCAACTACTCCGATGAATGCTTTGCTCGGTAGAACATTGAACAGCTAGAGGAGGGGAAGAGAAGTTGTCTCGTCGGAGTGTCTGTGTGAAGTGTGAGGATCGTCTTACAGGAGATGCCTCCCGAGAGAGAGAGAGAGAGAGAGAGAGAGAGAGAGAGAACGTTCTCTGCTCCCTTGTTCTTCTTCTCTACTCACTGACCGAGAGAAGGGCCATTTCAATCCACCTCCGTCTCTCTCTCTCTCTCTCTCTCTCTCTCTCTCTCTTCCTTTATTCTTCCACCTTCGTCATCAATTGGATATTCGATGTTCTCTTCCCCTTCCTGTGCAAGCTCAGCAGCAGGGATATTCTCCCGAAGCTTCTCTGTAGATTGGAGGTTCTTTGATCTCCGAGGGGGGAAGGGTACCCTCCCCCTCCCGAGGAGGATACCCTGCACAGTCGATCGTTCCATCTCGACACTGAGTCAGTCAGAGGAGGGTGAGCTGTAGCCGGACGTCCTGTCTGTCTACAACTTCTCTCTCTCTCTCTCTCTCTCTCTCTCCCCCCCTCTTTTTTACTCCAATCACCCCTCTCCAAAATGTCTGCTCCATCATTCCTCAAAAGGGTTTGAAGTGAGAGAGCGTGTGAAATCAAGAGGCACTCTCTCATTTCATCACACTCTCTTGTCCTGACCCCATCCTGTTGGCTTGGAATCCTCTGTCCCCTCCTCACTCCAAATTGTCTTCTTCCTCATTTTGATGGGAGCAGAATAAATGGGGTGAAATCTAGTCAGAATGCTCAACATCACGCACTTTTGTGGCGGATTTATGGGCACATTTTTATCCATTTTTCTGCTCCTCTGTCTCTTTTTTCTTTGCATGCATCACTTTCTCAGAGAATGAGAGGGAGAGAGAGAGATCTTTTCTCTCTCTCTCTCTTTCTCTCTGATAACCCCTCCCCTCCTCCTTTCATCACTATCACACTTATCATCTGGGAACGAGGAATGGCCGGCCACTCTCTCTCTCTCTCTCTCAGTTTCACAGTAAACTGCTCAGTTGTAGTGATAACGCGTCTCTCTCCATTTCACACACTCTCTCGTCGATCTCTGATTAGAGGGAGTAAAAAGGAGGAGATTGTCATTTTCGACCACTATTTCTCGTTGATGTTTGGTATCAGGGCAAATATTGGGACCATATTAATTCATTTCACGCACTGCCTACATAGATTTGTTTTGGTTCAGAGTGGAATGGGTGAAACGAATAGATTCGATCCAATAATTTCCCCCCATTTCGTCCCCCTCCCTTTCTATTTCGCACTATCTTCTGTCACTTTTATCGCTGCTCGTGCAGACATTTGTGGTTTTGCGATCGTTCTCACAAAGTTATTGCACGCCCGCACTTTTTGCGCCATTCGGTGCTATCTTTTACCCCCCCCTCTCTAACTTTTACGGCTTCGAGGTTCGTTCCGTCTCTCTCTCTCTCTCTCTCTCTCTCTCTCTCTCTTTCTCTCTCTCTCTCGCTTATACAATCCCCCTACGTGCAAAAGTGCCCGTAAAAAAGATCAAGAGTGCACAGGCATTTATTTCCTCCCTCTCGCCTCCTTCCAATCGTTACGTATATTCCCCAAGGGAGAGATATAAAGGGGGTAGATCAAAGGTAAGGAGAGAGAGTGAGAGAGAGAGAGAGAGACTCCCATAGGAGAGTTATGCCACCACTCACTCTCTTTCACAATAACCCCATCCCTCCCCCCTCATTCGCAGTCTCTCCTCCATTTGATTATTCATCCCTCTCTCTCTCTTCTCTCTCTCTCCGAAAGGAAGGCGCACCCTCTCTATCTCTCTTGCACTGTGATTGAGTCATGCTCAGTAATAAAGAGAGGAGAGACAAAGGGGCGACTCTTCGAGGGGGTCTCAGATGGAAGAGAGAGAGAGAGAGAGAGAGAGAGAGAGAGAGAGAGAATTGTTGACCCTCTTCCTACCGTACTCCCCCAGATGATCTCATCACTCTTGACCCATCACACAGTTGTATTACATCAGGAAGGTGTGGAGAGAGAGAGAGAGAGAGAGAGAGAGAGAGAGAGAGAGAAGACCACCCAGCCTCTGTCTGCGCAGGTTTAGAATTACAAGACCATTGGAGCAGAGACCACTCTGCTCTCTCTCTCTCTCTCTCTCTCTCTCTCTCTCTCTCTGTCTCTCTCTCTCTCTGTCTCTCTCTCTCTCTGTCTCTCTCTCTCTCTCTCTTTCTCTGCAAAGGCAACACTATCTAGAGGGTCATAGAAGACGAGAGTATGGGAAGAGGAGAGGGTCCAGACAGTGTTTATGCCTTTCTCTCTCCAATGTCCAGATGCTCAGAATATGAATTGACTCCTTGATTTCGACGGGACCATAAACACCATTCCCTCCTGTGTATACTGTAGTCGTGGTCTCAACGAGAAAACTACGGTATTGGGATACGGTATGTCTGTGATATGGACTCGTTCTCACCGTAATTTGGACGACTCAAATACCTCAATGGTTAATAGTGCGTAGTCCATTCAACCATTCTTCTTATTCGTCTTTCATCTTTTCTTTATTCTCTAACCACCCTCTCTCTCTCTCTCTCTCTCTCTCTCTCTCTCTTCTCTCTCTCTCCTCCCGTTCGGTTCAATTCATACCCATTCTCAGACACTTTTTGCCACAGACATCGCTTTGAGCAAAAGTTTAGAGGAGAGTGAGAGAGAGAGGGGCCCATTTCGTCACGTTTATTCAATGATTCAATTGGTCGAGACGGGAGCGCACAGTTTTTGCGGCCCGACTGTGCGGCGCCGCGAACTGGATACCGTAAGGGAGTGGTTTGATAGGGTACGGTAAATAGCTGAGGGGATCGATTGTGCACGGTATGCTTACTGTATTTGGGATACTGTAGCAGACTCATATGCCGAAAAGTACGTAAATTGGAGTTATGATCAGACTCTCCTCATTCTACATGCTCTCTCATCGATCAGACAGCGCGAGAGAGCATGTAGGATTGAGAGGGTCAGACCATTGCTCGTGAGAGAAGTGAAGCTACAGTAGTGGCGGTATCATAGGCGCACTGGTGATTGACATTCCCTCTGCTGCTTTCGTGCACCCAATAGCAGAATGCACCCGACTGCACCGTGTTTATAGTTTGTAGTGTGATCTATGGATTAGCAGAGGGTGCACATATCAATAGATGGTATCTCGAGTGGGTCCTTTTGTCACAGCTGAGTCCTCCCCTGGTCTCTCTCTCTCTCTCTCTCTCTCTCTCTCCGTCTGTCAATGACATCTCCTCATCCTTCTCTTCATTCGCTGAGGCGTGTCTGATCCAATGACACCCTCCTTGTATAGTTCATTAGGAGACGAGACGAGTTATTCCAAGAGAGTTGATTCGGGGGGGGGGGGGGGGTATTAGAAGGCCTCGCGCTGACATAGGCACCAGTTTATAAAGCGTGATTAACTTGATTGATTCTTCTCAAAATTGGGTAATTAAACCACGGAACAAGATTTGTTCTCAGATAATTTCTTATTAACCAACAGGAGGGCGCATGCCTATACAAGCTTTGAAACTTGTACAATCTAGATTGGTGGTCTTGTTTGAAATGTGTGGATTCAATCAGAGTCTCATTCATCTTCTTCTCCATTGATAACTGTTCAAGTGTCCCCCAAATGCACGGGGATTCATATATCTCCTTCCCGTGGGGTTTCAGCAGGGGGAATATGACATGTAAGGGTTCTCTGAGCCTCCATATGATTGAGCGGGGGGGGGGGGGGTATGTAGTGGGGATAAACACCTTCCAAGCCTCTCCCATCAGATGGATTAACGAAGGGCATCGAATGGATGGGAGAGAGAGAGAGAGAAGTATTTGAAAAGATAGGCTAGTTCAACTTCCTTATTCGGGAAGATCCTTTCTCCTTATGCGGTTTCGAAGTTTCGTTTGGGAATTCGAAATAAAAATTCTTCTAAATGCATAGAAACCTACTCCTAACAATTTTTGGCAAGTTCCTTAAGGCGTGTTTAAAAAACGTGACAATTCGTATTATTGGGTTGTAGGGTAGAAAGGAGATCAAGATGAGTGTAGGTGTTTTTGACTTGGGAACCATTCGGATGACATCATACCCCCCTCTGATACTAATCAGTAAGTGATCAATGTACGGGGAGTGTTCCATCCCGCCTTTCTCTCTGTCTTTCTCTTTCTCTCTCTCTCTCTCTCTCTCTCTCTCTCTCTCTCCCCTATCCGGAGGAAGGGAGGAGAGACAGCGTGAATCAGGGCGTTGAATCAGTAGGGAGAGTGGGAGGGGAAGGATGTCTGGCATACGAATAGGGAGGAGAGAGAGAGAGAGGGGGGAGGGAGAGAAAGAGAGAGAGAGAGAGAGAGATTGCCATTTCAGTTTCTCTCTCTCTTCCACCAACTAACCTTTCCACTGAACTGATCACATGTTCCCCTTTCTTGTGTTGTTTTTGTTGTGCTTTTCTAGTTCCGGAAGTTTTCCCCTGTGGTTACGGTAGGTTTGGGCTTTCCTCGCACAATTTTAATAAACCCCGCACTTCCCTCTAATTAATTGGCGCGTCGCTCAGTTGTGCAACTTGAGATTGCCACAATTTAGTGTCTCCCTCTGAACCTCCTCTTCTCCCACGATCTCTCGTCTACTCTAACCGACGAGAGAGTGTGTGGAGGGGAGAGAGTGGAGAGATGTCGAATCCTCCTACTTCAGTGTCCGTAGTCCACTTTATCTTGTGCAGTGAGAGAGAGAGAGAGAGATGGACGGCTTGAAGTTGATTGATCTACCCCTGATGTTCTCTGTTCCCATCACACTCAATTCACATAGTTGAAACTGGCACTCTCTCCCAGTCTCGTCTCGTCATAGGGGAAACATGTTGTGACTGGGTCTCGTCTCTCTCCGATCGGTGGAAGGACATGATTCCATACCTCTAGAAAGGGTTTAGGCATGAGAGAGTGTGTAAAAGTTAGAGAGTTTCACACTCATTATCTAGCTTCCGACCCCTTTCTGGAGGTTTGATGAGCATTGAATCTTGAAAGGAGCAATGAACCATTGGATTCCTCTCCTTTCCTTCCTCTCTCAATTCCATTCAATCATTTCTCATCACACGTCTACATCCTTTACCTTAACCTGCTCATTTCATTGCACCCCCTCTCAAATACCGAGGGGGGAGTCATTCTTGGCATTCCTAAAAGTGTCTGGGCAAGAAGCTACGGTAGTCGGCGGGGTACGGTAGCTGAAGTACTGTAATAGTGAGACCCGCTCGATTTCCCACGCTTACTCACTCCAAACCCCGTTCTGTAGCGTTTTCCGCCGGTGGAATGATGTGGATTACTGTAGACCACTGAGACAGAAGTTGTTGTGGTTGTTTGAGAGAGAGAGAGAGAAAGGGAGAGAGAGAGTGGCAGACAGTCTGATGCAATTCGACCTCTTCTTCTTCATTTACGGGACAGATGGGAGAGGGAGCAGAAGGGGGCGGAGTCAAGGGGAGGAGGAGAGAGCTGTTGGTGACCACCCATATCAGTCTCCCTCCTCAGGGGAGCGAGGAGAGGGTACGGTAGATCTCTACCGCACATTTCTTTTATTACCGTGCGTTGGGTCTATAGTTTGTAGCATGGTGACAATCCTTTTTCTTCCCATGGTCAATCATCCTCATTCATTCATCTGTTCATCATAAATCCACACACCAATCCGTCTCTCTCTCTCTCTCTCTCTCCCTCTCTCTCTCTCTCTCTCTCTCTCTCTCTCTCTCTCTCCTCATCCCCTTAATCCTCCTCCTCTCCTCTCCTCAATCTCCGTAACCTTTGTGTCGTCTAATAATCTGCTCCTCCTAATCTATCTAACATCATCTTGCAAGTATCGCTGATAGGAAGAAGATGGGGAGAGATGATAGGGAGAGGAGGAAGTGGAGAGAGAGAGAGAGAGGAGAGAGAGACAGAGGTGACCCCTTTCTGGAGTCTTCTGGAATGTACTAAGCGGCGAGTGTATAACGGGCCGAAAGAGTACATAACACACTCTTCCTTATAGCTTCTTCTTCTCTTCCCTCCTTTCATCTTTTGATCTTTTCCCATTCTCCGCTCCTCATTGCCCCCCCCCCAATGTCCCCTGTCCACTCCCCCCCCACCCGTCTCTCTCTCTCTCTCTCCCCTCTGCCCCTCCTTCCGTTCCCCATACACACATTTCATCAACATTTGCATTGAGGGGCGAGGCAGATCAAATTGACAGCTCATTACCATCTACACTTTCTCTCTTTCTTTCTCTGCACTCTCTTCTCTCTCCCTTGTCTCTATTCACTTGTCGTCATAGATCTAAATCGATAATTTCGTCAATCATCGTCACTCTTCATTTCGCACGCCTCTCTCTCTCTCAATCAGCCTAACCAACGTGTCGTGTCGTGCTTCTCTTCCTTGTCTCTTATTTTGTTGCACTTTCACCCTTTCTTCCCACCCTCTGCGGTCAGACGTTCGTCTCTCTGATCTCCACACTCTCTCCCCTTCTCTCTGACTGTCTACCCTCCTCTCTCCCTCTCTCTCTAGCTCTCTCTCACTCTATCATTCTCCCTCTCTCTCCTCCCCTAGGCACCTCTATCTCCTCATGAGGGACGATGAGTGTTTTCATCAGTCTCGTCTATTGCTAGGGGTGTGGTAATATTCATGACCTATTTCATATTGATGATGCAATCTCTCTCCTTCAGATGTCGACCGCTCGCTTCTCAACGACGGTTCTCCCCGGGTCGCAGCTGCAACAGCTGCAGCAGCTGCAGCAGCTGCAGCAGCCCTCCCCTCCCTCCTCCCCCTCCTACCACCAACTGCAGCACACGACAGACGGCAGCAATGAGATGAGAAGGTGAGTGAGACTATTGCGTCATCATTAATATTACGCTGTCTCTTTTTGCAATTCGATTTATCTAATTTGAACTTTTCCATAGTACGCGTGATAGAGGATGGATATAGGGGTGTTTGGCTGTGTTATGAAGGGAGCTAAACAAGTAATGAGAAGGCGCACTGACTATTGCGTCATCATTATGTAATACCTCTCCCCTCCCTCAGGGGCTTCCCTTATTGGTGTCCGGTGTCCCCTAATTAAGTAGTGATTGAGTGATACCAGAGGGTAGGAGAAGCGCCACTGAGGTGTGAAGAGAGAGAGAGAGAGAGAGAGAGAGAGAGAGAGACCGGTAATAATGATGATGTAATAGGCGGGCCTCTCTCTCTCTCTATCATCATCATCAACAGGTGGGAGGTCCCATTCTGTAGTCTGTAGTGTGTGCAAGAGTGTGCGACACACAAAGCTTCTGTTGCACCTGATCCTATTACACACTGATCAGCCTTATTCAGCAGATTTGTCTAGCGATGTAGTAATATTCCTCATCTGTTTCATATTGGTGATGTAGGAAATCCCATTGATCGAAATAGCCCTTTGCTAACGATGACGCGATAGCTGTTACATTGCGTAGTGATGATGAAATAGTTGATCGGTTACCTAATGATGATGTAGTACGTGATTGGTTGCCTAGTAATGATACAATTCCTGATTGGATGCGTAGGGATGATGCAATAACTGATGGCGTAGTGATGATGAAATTCCTGATCGATTACATAGTGATGATGCAAACCTCATCTTTCCTCTCTCTTTCAGACGTTCGTCCTCTTCTTCATCCTCTTCCCACATGGACTCTTCCTCTCCCCTTCGATTCTCCATCTCTGGTTCGATAGAAGGTGCGAGCAGACTCGAGGCAGGTCTGGAAGGAGTACTGCAGTTGGGAAATAAGGTGAGTACCGTAGTCGCCGATAGTTGACGTGTACGATCGACAACTGACTTTATTCTATCTCTCTCCTCTCTCTTCTCTCAACGGCATCACCGTAGTAGATACAGTAGTCATCGATAGTTAATCCCCTCGATCGATAACTGACTTTATTCTCTCTCTCAGACCCATCTCTGCCAACTCCGTTCCCTTCACGTGCAGACATCGGATCCCGTGCTGGCCGATATCGTCACCAACATGAGCAGCCATATGAGTACGGAGTTCGATAGTGAGTCATCATTTGGTATTTGATCTTTGATCTTTCGTAGATAGTTCCTAGAGGGCTAAAACACTGACTGCTATTTAGTTAGGCTGTTTGATTTAACATTTTCTTGTTTTGACTTTCTACATACAACATAGACTTTCTAATAAAAACAATAATACACATTTATGCACCCCCGAGGCGCAATAGGTTTTGACATTTGACAAGACTTTCGGGTACAGTTTTAGTCAATATTCGTCTTTGATCTCTAGCTCCTGTGTTTAGCTTTATTGATCTTTGATCTCTCTGCAGCCTTCGCATGGCCTCATCTCCTCACAGAGCGAGCGATGCAGACCCTCCGTGAGATATCCGTCCTCACCCTCGTAGTCAAGGTGAGAGAGAGAGATTGCATCATTATTAGGCAATAGGGATTACGGTAGTAGGAAGAGGTACGGTATATCGATTTTGTGTGCGTTTCGACATTATAGAAGTTGAGAGAGTTACGGAAGGAGTACGGTATAATGATTTTGTTTGTGGTTACGAGATTTCGATTGTTAACAGCTACGGTTGGGTTACGGTACATTGGTTTGATGGTGTGCTCGCGTGAGGTTTGGAACTAAGTGCGTAGAGGGAGTTTGGATGTGGGAAAGTGCACGTTTGGCCTGCATTGGCCAGACCAATTAGGATGAGTTGTAAAGAAGAGAAGTGAAGAGAGAGAGAGAGATTGCTGTCCTTTGACGCCGAGGAAGAGCAAAGAGAGAGAGAGAGAGAGAGAGAGAGAGAGAATGAAGGGCACGAAATCTCTCTCTCTCTCTCTCCCTTACTCATAATAGTGAGGTTGTGGGCGGGTTTGGTGACAGACGGGGACGAGAGAGTGGGCGAAATGGAGAGAGTGCAGACAGAGAAAGAGACAAAATGATTCCCTTCTCTGACACTCGGACTCCAATTATGAAATGGAGACAGGCTAATTGAGAGAGAGAAGAGAGAAGAGACATTGTTGTCAATCACAGAGGACATGTGCACTATGGAGAGAGATGGAGTGACAATGAGGAGAGATAGGGATCGTAGACTGAAAGATACGGTAGAATTAGGGATATGGCAGTTATGCTATAATGATGAGATACCATCGATTGGCATATCGATTTATACGGAGAATATATATTACTCGGATAAGGTAGTTACAGTATGGCAATGAGTTATCGATTGCAGATCACAGTCGAATTCGTGCCCGAGAGGGAGAGCATCCTGCGCCGCGTCTCGCACCGACTCAAGTCAGGTACTACCCGATTTTGTAGGAGTTATCGATTTATCGATTGATTCTGACACGCTGATTTCCTGCCTTGAGTGTGCTTGAGCTCCGATTTGCGTGTGTGATTTGAGCAATCGATAATCTCTTCTTTTCAGTCTTCTCCTTTTTTCGCCGCTTCCGCTGAGTGAGAGTGGCCACTCGTGAGGGTCGATATACCGACGTCTACCGTATCCCCCAAGGAGAGCAGCTACAGTATCCCCCCATCTCATTCCTCGTAGGACCCCCTATTCCTTCCCCCTCCCACTCATCCATTGATAGTTTCTCATACAATTTACTTTCTCCTCTTATAATAGTCAGTCTTCAATTCGTTTCTATTCATAATACCGTAGTCTAGTCAGACATAATTCGCTAAAAAGGTACGGAAACACACAAAAAGATTTTCACATACAGTATTTGCTGCTTTTTTTATTGGGTCTCACTTTTTTCTGCTCCTAGTATTTTCTACTTAGTATTAGTCCTGCCCCACCCCATCTCTCTATTTTTCCATTCGGTTCTTTCGCTGTCTTATCAAGATCTATACCGTAGTCCGAGATTGTACTCTAGAAAGCCCATAGTTACAGTACCCAGCCCGGCAGCTGTGTTTCACCCCTTCACTTCCCCATTTTGTCCCCCTATGCCTGGTGCATTTCCGTCTGTTGACCACACACCAGAGTCATAAGTTGATCTTTGATCTTTGATCTGTGATCACTGGACGAAAGGTAGCTAGATTATCGATCGTTTCTCTCTCTCTCGATTGTCAATTGATTATCGACCGAGTCTCTCGTTCATTCGTTATGCCATACACACAAACTCATCGTTGTTATTTTCCCTTCTTCTTTTTCCTCTCGATTTACTAACCATCAATCGATTGGGACGAACTCTCGAAGCGCCGAGCATAATTACTGTAGCCACTTATCGATCGAGTTCTCCCCCGTCCATCACATGTTATCATTACCGTACTCCACCATCTCACCTTTTTACAGTACCCCCATAATATCACCCCCCCCCATTGTCGCCTAGTTCCTCGTATCTTTCCGTCCTTTCACTGAGCAGGTCTCGCAACGATTGTCGATCAACCGATTGGCCGACTACCGTAATCCCGTCGTTCCCTTATCAGGGTGCATTCCCCCCACTCGAGTGACTGGCACAGAACAGATAAGAGTCATTTCATTGCTCATCATCATATTGATTGATTGTCCATTCCCACCTACAGTATCCCGTCATGCACCAATTGACGGCCCCTCTCCATTCCCGGCTCTCGTTATCACCCCGATTGATAATCATGATTGTGCAATTCTCATCTCTTTCCCATTCTTCATACGCTTTACGCCCATCGAAACCGATATCTCTGTTCTTCGCCCTCTCCCATCAATCGATAATTCTGATGATCCCATCGAAATTACCGTACCCCCGTCCACTCCTTTCTCTCCCCTAAGCCCCGCTTTCACCCCCCCCCCCCTTCCCCCATTTTCACTCCTTCCTTATTAGGAAATCACTTTTTTGTTAATGCGAGATTGTTTTAGTAGCATGATAAATGATGCTATAAATACTGGAAGAATAAGAGATGAATCGGTTGGAAATCCGTCAGTTTACCACAGGGGAAATGTGCGATCTAGTAATTAACGTTATTACTGTAGATCACTATAAGTTACTGTAGATGCATCGATCGATTGTTCGATTGGCTGCCGTCGAATTGGATGCTCTACCATGGGATTCGTTCATCCAATCGATATCACCCAAACCATCTGAATCTGCTAGAAAGATAATAGAGGAGGATCGACCGTTTTCTGTGTAAGCAATAGTGTTGTTATGGCGAGTAACTCGGAACTCGCGAGTATTTTCTCAAAAGATGTTCGCGAACAATAGATACTCGCGAGTGCCTTTGTCAAATCGACTCACGAGCCTAGTATACTCGCGAGTTCATTTTACACTTTTTGTTCGCGAGCACCGGTCACTCGCGAGTGTTGCTCGCGAGTAGATTTGCATCGTTAATTCAATTATCTCCACTGTGGCTCTGACCGGTCACCTCAGACCTCCTCACCTCTCAGTGACTCTGACAATGGCCTGAGGGAGAACAAAGGCACTCGCGAGCAATGCTCACGAGTGCCTCTTGCTCACGAGTGTATCTCACGTAGACACTCGCGAGTGGCCATTGTTCGCGAGTCATTTTCTTCGCCACACTCACGAGCGACCGGTCAAAACGAGTCTGCCAGAAATGACTCGGCGAGTGCCGAGTACTCGGCGAGCATTGCTCGAGCTAACAACACTAGTAAGCAAATATCGATTCGCGGGGCTCAAAAATCCCGATTCCCTACAAGAGAAATGGACAGGGGATAGTCTGACCGTAATGCGTGAATTTCTATTGCCTACTACGGTATTGCTATGAAAATGGTGATAGTATATTCCATTATACCGTTGTAGGTTTATCCCCATTCGATTTGTTGATCGATAATTTACCGTAATCATATATTCAGCGCCCCTCACGTCTACATCGATCACAGTTACGGCAAGTCGAGCATTATCTGGCCGGGGAACGAGGTAGGGATTACGTTAGGCGATCGATAAAGTAAGGTTACTGTAGTTTGCGACGGTTCGACTGAGTTTCGAGAAGGAGCGCAACACGTACTATCGGGAGCTCAAGCCGCTACAGTACGCACTCTCGCAAGTTCGTCGTGATTATCGATTGGGTGTATGGTGTACTGTAACCGAGCTGCATAGGTAGTTTGAATGGTTACGGTATACGAGTAAGATTATCGATTCAGGCCCTCTCGACAGGCATCACTCACGTCTATCTGCACACACAGAACGGCATCGTCTACAATGTATACTATATTTTCTTTGTTTTAGCAAGTTACGGTAAATACTACAGTTTAATTGATCTTTCAATTACGCCGTCAGTGATACGTTAGGATTACGATATATCATTAGAATTATCGATCGTCAGGTGGCCACTCGTCAGTACAAGGCGAATAAGGAGCAGGAGATCTATCGATTACTGTGGAGAGCGATGGAGAGTAGCGATGCACCCGTCAAGGTAGGTCAAAAAGCCGCATTTCCAAAACCAGACCACATTTAGCCCTTATTTTTCTGTGTTCATCATGAAATAATGTATAATTCTGAATAGTAACTAGTTAGGTATCAAAAATTATATATTTTCTTTTCATTTTTTCGACTATTTGTGAAAATCTTTACGCACACGTGTGGTGTACGATAAATAAATTAATAAATCGATATTATCATAAATTTCCCCCTGCAGGCTCGATTGGTTCTCCAGAAGGGAGAAGAAGAAGTTATTAAGAAGACGAAAACGCATAAGGACATGACTGAAATCGAATTTGTGGATTCACTCGGGCGAGTTGTCGATCGATTGAAGGTCCTCTAAGGATTACGGTAGCTTAACTTGATGAATATTGATTACGGTAACGCAGTTTGTACATATCGATTGTCATTGCGTGTTTGAATGTTCCGATAAACGGTTTTTAAATGAATTTTTTACACAACGATTTGATTTGGGTTATCGATCCAGAATTAAAGTACTGTTATCCGATGAAATTTTAGTTTAAAACTTTGTTGAAGGGATTGCATGCTCCGGCGTCCCTTGCCTACAGTACTCTCGTTATTCTCTATTAGGAGCGCAACCACAACTAGATGGTACTGTAGCCCCTCCTCCTCTTCGGCCGGCGATGAGATACCGTAAGCTTGCAAAACTACCGTATCTCCATAAAGGGGCCAGTAGAGAGAGAATGTGTGAAAGTCATAGAGTACCTTTCAATGTGCTTACTTTCTCGCCTTGGCCTCTTTCTGGAGGTTTGATCGTGAAGTAGAACGATTTATTTGGAAACTGTACTTGGTCGTGCACCAGTTATCAATCGGAGCTACGGTACTGTCCCATTCGTTCGGAGGTACCGTACTCTTTTCAGCACCGTGCGAACGACGGGAACTCAGTATGTGCTCAAGGGGAATATGCCGTGCACTAAAATCGGAATCTACTGGGGAGAAGGAGATCCGAGGAATACGGTAAGTGGCAGAAGAGGATATGGTAGATTATATCAATCGATTGCAGCTAAAGAATATGGACTATGACGGCACAGACTTCAAGGGCGCAAAGCTTCGATCAATTATCTATGCACTGGAACAGGTCAGGGCTATTTTTCGATTTTCAAAATGCTCTAAACTTAAAATTTTTGATTTTATTTTTATGTTGTAATGTCAGGCGAAGAAAGATGGCCTGAGGAAAATTCGAGTGCAAACGGACTTCGAAGTCAGGGGAAACTTCCAGAAAGTGGTCAGTTCGTTAATATCTACATTGTATTTAATTAATTATTATTTATATTTTAAAATAAATATAATTTTCAGCTTCAAGGGTACAAGGACCGAAATTTCACCAGCTACGATGGCAAAATTATGACAAATGCGAAGAAAATGGATAAACTGCTGAGTTTGATGGAGGAAATGGAGGTGAGGATCACGAAAAAGCAAAACAATAGGAGAAAAGAAGCCAGTTATCGATTGAATTGAAGAAAAAAAGAACCTGGAAGATCGTTTGAGGTGACACTCGAGTACCGTACAGCCTGGCTGGACAACCACGGGGGCAACGAAGTGCAGATCGCACTTATGGAGGACTCGAAGAGGAAGTACGGTAAGATAATCAATTACGATAGTCTACAGTAGCATAGATGGGCAAGGGTTGTTGCTGGACGGTCAAAAGCGAGAGGGTCGGAGATATAATTGGTGAATTTGAGCAAAAACCGTGGCGGACTGTACCGAAATAGGGTTGTTTTTTTTGTTTTGTGGTAAAAAAGAGGGACGGTACTTTTGGTAGTCTACAGTATGTACAGTATGTACAGTAGTCTACTATTGCTACCGTACGCCTTTAGCGCACATCGAGAAGGATCAGTACTGGTCTCCCGACTACGTCTGTGATTGGACAATCACTCCCAATAGTACGACACCGGTCAATGGGAGGAAGGTGCCTACCGTATACGTCGCCGGTCTGTGAGTTATCGATTGGAGTACTGTGGAAATTATGAGCCTCACAAACTGTAGACGAGGCCCATTAGTATACGGTATACCTGAATTATCGATTGATTCTCTTCCAGATTGGAAATGGGCCGCGGCACCTTCAAGTTCGGCGCCTTCGCGTATTGGTGGGTTCCCGAATCAATCGAGCATTTGGAGCCACGACAAAAGTGAGACCAAATCTATTATTGATCTATTTTTAATTCATGATTGTCAAGGTTCGATTGAGAAAAAGCAACAAAAAAATTAAGAAAAAAAACGTGATTTCAAAATTTTAACGGATTTGTTGGTTTTGGGCCTCATTGAGTACCTGAAGGGAGCTGAATGAGCGTTGAGTGATGTCTCCTAGTTGATGAATTGCCCAAATTTAAAAAAAAATATTAATAATTGCAGATCTCTTGGCTCTCTAGTATTTATCATCTAGTGTCTAGTGTCTAGTTTAGTATTTATCGATTTTAACACGTGGAGCAGTTGATTCGAAAAGAAAGGTAAAAATCGAAAAAAATTAACTAACCTGCTGACTTCGCTCAGTACACGAACCGAGCGAGATTAACATTGGTTGATTCCTCTTCTCTCCCTAAACCGGCGAAATTTATATAGTAAATATTATTAATTATTCATATAATTGTAGACCTCTGGGCGCGACTCGTCGTCTCTCCATCATTCCAGTCACTCGTTTTCGAGCTCAACTCGTCGGCATTCAAGAGGCCATCAGGGAGGTGAGCAACTGGACGATGACGTCACCATCTGATCTTTGATCTTTCTCAGGCAGTAACACTCGGTCTGCCCGAGATTCAAGTGATCACCGATTCGCTCCCCTTCATGCACTTCTACAAGGTATTCTACAGGGATCATTTACTGTATTTGAGGGGAATGAGACACGGTAGTCTGAACGATACCGTAGTCCTGAGAGGAAGTATGAAAGGGTCAGTGTGAGAGAGCGTGTAAAAGTAAGAGATTCCTTTGCGATTTTACATGCTCTCTTTATCCGGACCCCTTTCAGCAAGGTTGTCCAGTCAGTGGAATGATGTGATGATAAGTGAGGAGAGTTTATGACGTGACTTCGATTATTTGGTTGATCTTTAATCTCTGCAGATTGGATGGAAGAAGTTGGATGGAACACCCGTGGCTAATGAGAAGATATACAATAAGATCAAGGCACTCACGGAATCGACGACCAAGGTACGGTAGACTATATCGATTGATTAGATCGAAAGTGCAACCACTACGTTCATTAGGTTTCACTTTCTAGTAAATGTATTTCATCTTTTTTTAGATTCATCCATTTTCTCAGGTTCACTTCAAAGGCGACAAGCTAGAGAAGGGATATACTCATGAACCTGAGATGAATGAAATATGGACGAGTTTGTATGAGAAGGCGCATGATGGCGAGTGTTTTTCGTATCGATTGATTGCATTATCGATTTCTTTCTCAGGACTACGGTATCCGATGGAGTGTCGGGACACGAAAGAATACGGTATGAGCATCGACGAGCTGCTGCTAGGCAAGGACGACGTGCACTCTGTCGAGGGAACCAGGTGCGGTAATTGTTTGATCGATACCTTACCCTACCTCGCCTATTACAGTACCCGCCGTGTGCGATACTTCAAAGAGACGAGAGGCAAAGCCAGCTGTCCGCCGGGAGCACTTTGGGACAGGTACGGTAACTGACGATGGATTACGGTAGTCGAGGAATATTGATTGATTTCTGTTTAGAATGGATGGGGTGCCGTTGGAGGGCGAGGAGGCGGAATCTGCAGTTGCATTTATGGAAATGGATAGAAGGAAGACGCCAACGGCAATGCTGCATGCGGTGATGGAGCATGTCAGTTTTCACTATTACCTCATCAATTCAAAACAATCTCCATATCAGTTGTGCCAATCCACCCGGTGAATCCATGTAACGTCACATTGTGATATGCACACGTGACTACAGTGCAATCCTTTCAGAGTTGGTGATGATCGAATTCGTTATTGACTGTACTCCGGAGTTTCAACGCACGATGTGCGCGCGATTCCGGTAAAACATCGTGCGCGCGCGATTTTCACCTGATGCGCGCGAGATTTCCACACGTCGCGCGCGGGCCTGATCCTGATACCGTAATTTCCGTTCAAGACCTTCAACAGAGCACACGATTTTCACACGACGCGCGCGACATTTCCGCTAGTGGTTTTACACGACGCGAAACTAGTAGTGGAAATCGCGCGCGCATCGTGCGTTGAAATCCCAGAGTATTATCCTGCCCAAACCCTCAAGCATTACACCCTAGTCATCCTGTGGGTATATCACAACGTCCCGCTACAAGGATTCACCAGGTGTTTTCTCACTACCGATAGGGAAATTGTACTGATGGTGATGGAGCAGAGTATTTGTGGTGCACGAAGTTAACGTTCCATCTCTGTTTTCACTTTGTTCCATAGTCGAACACAAGTTTTTTTTAAATCGAAGAATTGGAACATGTAGGAACATGTTGTAAAAAGAGGATACAGTAGGAAACTTTCACGGAAATTCGACTCTGTGTGCCATACTAAAGTCAATAATTATTTCGATCATGAACTAACCTGTTAGTATTGCACCCAAGGCGCATATCACAACGTTGCGAAACGAGTATTCACCAGGTGTTTTCTCACAATTGATAGATTGTTATGAATCACGTCATCACTACGCAATTGCAGGCTGATCGAATGGGATTTGAGCGAATTGTGATCAGGACGAATAGCTCGCTTCTCGTCAGATCCACACTCGCATTTTTAGAGGTTTGTGTTTTATTTTGCTGAATAATGTCTCCGATAATCATTTCTATTGCGCGCCAAACTCTTGTCCACGCGGAGAAACACGGTTCCACCAGCGCCACGGGGGCTCAAACGTGGAGAAAAAGTGTTCACGAGAATACAATGCAGCAATGATTCATAGCGATACTGTTGCAAGCAAACTTTCCACATACACGCAAGTTCAAGTTCATGCGTTACGCTCGTGACTCTTGTGGAGAATGAAATTTGTTGAGCCCCCGTGACCAGTAAAATTTTCCGAATTTGTATCAGGTGTACAATCGATACGATTACTTGGACCAGCGATGGAAGAAGGTGAAAGACGCAGAATTGTGGAAGAGAATCTACGAACTCAAGGAGAAGATCGAGGTTAGGATTACTGTAGAACGGAAAATCGATAATCACTAATCTCAGATCATCTGGGACGTAATCGATAAAGTGGATAAAGTCAAGGATGAGGCCTACTTCTCCAAGTATAGAAAGCGAAAGAAGAAGGAGAGAGGTCGACCAAAAAAGAAGGCGAAAGGATTGCCTCCTGGCACGCAATAGGTACCGTAATCACTACCGTAACCTTGTTAGGATCTCTGTTTGTTGAAACTTTGTTACGTTGATCTCACAGTTGCACATATCGAGCTGAGTCATTTTACCAGTACTTGAATAAATAATAAAACAAGGGAACATTGCATAACGGGAGGCACTACGGATATTCAATCGATAATCGATGGGAATCTCTCAATCGACAGTAAGCTTATGTGAACGAGATCTTCTCGGGAGGCAGATGGCCGATATCTCCAATCGATCGGATCGATACTCTTCCATCGGGACGGATTACGAGTACGGTAATCGAACTGTTGCCCAGTGACATTCTCAGCCAGCCCTCAGGAGGAAACTGCAGGGCTCTGCAAAGAGGTACGGTAATCGAGATTACGGTAGAAGGAATAAATAGTAAATCGATACTCACCTGCACACAAAGTATCTGATGACGTTGGCGTGGCACACAATAACCTGAACAGAATTAATTGATAAATCAATAAACACAGTGCTACAGTACCTCTGTCGAGTCCTTCTTCTGTCTGGGAGACGCTCTGTGGATGTACTTGCGGAATGCAGACTCGATGCGTGATCCCTCCGAGAAGAACTTCTAGGTGATACGGTATGAATTATTGATTTACGATTAGTTTCAAAAGTTTCGACTCGGTTACGGTAGTTGTCGATCAAGGGCTACCATACCTTAGCATGGGGTCTCCAGTGTCCCACTGGGGGCTCGGGCGGGTACGGTGCGCCCTCCTCGAGAATCGAATCGCTGCTACGCGGCACCGTCGAGGGAAGCTCGGCTGGAAAGAAGAAAATCAGTTACCGAGTGTATCTACCGTAATCTAACTCTACAGTACTCACTGAGAATGAGATTGGCCGTCTCCGTCGCTCTCGTCATCGTCGACATTATCACCTCGTCAAAGGGCGTCTTCGCGCTGAGGTCGGCCAGTCGCTTGCCGACAAGCGTCTAAGAAATTACAATTTTGAACCAAACAGAAATTTCGGTCCGCAATTTTATGAACCAAGAATTTGTAAGACTCAAAACAAATAGAAATAATTTGACCCGTTTTGTTGCCTTTTTCACAAGTTTGAAGTCTCCAAACAACGTTATTTCCGGTTGGAAAATATTCTATGATTTTGAACCGGAAGTGGCTGTTCCCAACCAGAGTTCCTCCTCAATACTCACAGCTTGCTGTCTTCCCAACTCCGAGAGTGCGTGCGGTTTATTGTCGAGGTCGTACTGACCGTGTCTAATGAGAATCACGGTGCGAGTGGACGTGGGCGTCGCCTGAGAGGGACGGGTATCGAGTGGAAGAAGAGGACTACGGTAGTCGAACCTCTTTGATCATCGCATCCCGCTCCTCCTGCGTCGCCTTGCCGTACTTCTTCTCGTTTATTAGCGACATCGGGTCGCGGCTGGAGAGTAATAAAGTCATTACTCAGATAATGCATCATCACTGGTTTACTTTTACCGGAAAAACGGTAAAGTGAACCAGTAGCGGTTGCGTCATCACTAGGCAACTCACAAGTCCCAGTTGGAGTGCCATTGTCCACGGGGGAAGGCAGCATCGAAGGAAGAGGAAGAATTGACCCATGAGTTGGAAGCAGAAGAGACGAAGGAACTCAACTGAACGGGAAAACTGAATTTGGTTACAAATAGCTATTTTAAGTGTACTACATGTTAAATTATAATAGTAATAATTATAATATATAATAGGTATGACTGGGACCGGCAGATGTTTTCGAGTCGAATTATCATCGTGTTAATTCGAAAAACAACACGATATTTAACAGTGTCGCGTTGGGGGTGATGATCAAGATGAGGGTCCTTATAAGTTTCAGAAGAGATTGTTCGCATTCTTTATAATTAATTTGAAGAACAAATCAGACCAAACCACATCGACCTTTGAATTCACTCAACTACTAAAACTAAACAATTTCCAATACCCACGTACCAGCCACAAATTAATGGTATTGTGCATAATTGGCGGGATGGGAGGGGAGTTGCACTAAGTAGTGAGACAGTGTTGCTTTACTACTGCGTATGGTCGCTGCTCATTTGCCAATCTCGAGTGTTTCTCGTCGTTTGGCGAAGTTTGAACGATTTGGAGATGAGTTTAACCGATTTTCTCGAGTGGTTTTGCAAACAAGACTCCGGGTCCTACTGAGATAAATAAATACGAACACGTGGGTGGCGGATCGAACGTCATCAAGACTTGCAAACGCAGCGCGAGTTTCGAGCTCTAACTCTAAGAGTTTCTAAGAATAAATATGCGTGAGTGGGTGGCGGACCGAAAGTTATCGCGATATAAAAAGGAAGTAGCTAAGGAGCTCGAAACTATCGATAAAATGAGAGGAAAGAGAATAGAAGGATCTACTCACCGTTCTGAATGGGGCCGCGACTCCATAGACGCCGTCAGCGACGATCTCGTCCTTGTAGGCGTACGCGGTGGCTGCCGCCGCACCCAACGGCAGCGCCGTTTTGACCGCCCTCGAGAGGACGCCCATACCTGAGTGAGTGAAGGAGTGAACGTGAGAAGGAGAAAGAGAAAGACACCAGACGCAAATGAGCAATGCTAATCGCAGCTTGAAAACAGACAGTGATAAGAAAATGCAAAGCGGTACAAATCGAGCCTGAGCGGGGGGAATGGTCCGGGTATTTTGTTGTAGACGATAAAGCTAGATTTATTGCAGTGATACGATAAGAATTTCGCGCTAAACACGTCATCTAATCAATGAAAATGCGCGAAATTTGCAAAATTCATCAAACATCGAGAGAGCCGGCAGAAAGTTCCGGCTGTGTGTTGTGCACGCACTCGGAAGCCGGCAATTATTTGTCGGTCATCAGCGGATCACGCTTCAATTTCCGCTTCGTCTCGTTTTCTTCCCTTTGCTCTCGTTGTTTCGACCTAGATTTCATTGACAAATGTTCCACTGCGCGTGCATTATCTGACTACAACGCACTCTTTTGTCTGCTTCCCTTGCAAACCACGAGGTGCACTGCTCTCAAATATTGACTCCGATCGCCCAATGAATGAACTGTGCAATGCGTCACCCTCGCAGGGAGTCTATAATCCCAATTGTGGCCAATCCGTCATGCTCTGTCCATTGAATTTCCATGTTATCGTTCATTTCAAGGTCCGGCTTATTCATGCTCGAATAGAGGTCATGATAGTATCGCTTTCCGCTGTTCTAATTCCCAAATCCTTCGAGAGGTTCTACTGCTCGCGCATATTTGCCTTCTGTTCTACCCGATTATGAACGCCCAGGGAATAGTATAGTCATCATTTCCTCCCTCTAGTCGTGCCCATCTGTGTGATCTAACCTTCCCACCCGTTACTCCCCCCACTTTTTCATCACCCACTCGTCCCAGTCATGTTTACCCTCTATGGTTAGATGCCATGCGCCTGCCTCCTTCTCACTAATCGATTGTAAGTCTTCTTCTCAGATCTCGAGATGGAGGCTGTTCGCAAGCCGAAATCGAAGGAGAGATCTCGTCCACAGGAGGAATCAGTGGTCGCCCCTCCATTACCCGCCAGGGGAAGAACGGCATTAGATAGAGTACTACCCGATGTGCCCTCTGAAGCACCCGGCACCGCCCCGCCCATTCGTGAGTACACTTACGGGTTTGGAGACGGTAGATTACGGTAGATCAATAATTCATGTAACCAATTAGAATCGTTTCACTGCAGAAATTAGAACAGAGCAATTAGTCATTACCAATCAGTAGTTGGAACGATGTTGATTACACTCGGCCGTTTTGAAATCAGTAAATCACGGGTAGGAAGTGGGTAGATCACGTGTATTACGGTATAATTTCAGCTGCCCGACAGCGTACTGTATCTCCGCAGCCTGTGGTAAGAAGCAGATCGCCGTCCCCTGAACCGGAGGAAATCGATATTCCACCAGAGGAGCAAACGAGGTACATAAATATTGTAGTCCTCTTCTGTAAAGCCAAAAGCGCGTGTAAATTTTGCGGATTTTGTATTACTGGAAATAATCTGCAGTAAATACTGATAGTTGCAATTGTGTTACGGTAGTGATTTATCGATTGATTTGCAGAGCGCCGACACCGCCTCCCGCCCTTCCTCCTCGCTACATCTTTCCTCGCACGAATGGAGGATCGGCGGAGGCTCCGGAAAGGTAAATATTTTGACGGCGCATTCATGTTTCAAGCCATTTTCTTAACCTGTAGAAAGCTAAACTCCCTAACATAAGTGCTGTATTTTTTCAACTAATATCGTTGATACCTTACAGATCCTTCGAAGCGCCGCCTCTGCCCGAGAAGACCCGCAATCCGTCCACAGCCTCCGCCCCTCCTACCGTACTCCCTCCGACGACTACCGTATCCTCCGCCTTGCCTGCCTATCCCGTATTGGACATGATGCCTGAGGCATCTACGAGAGTCGCGCCTCTCACTCCGAGTGGACTGCCATCCTACTCACAATTGAGTAATCAAGCGAGTGAAAAGGAACGAGTGAGTGATGAGGGATACGGTAGATTGGAGATACTATCGATGTCTGATGGAATACAGTAGCATTGTAGTTAGAATAGTATAATTGGGCGGGTATGTAGATACAAATTTATCCTGACCTCAAGACAAGTGGGCCTGTAATACGGTAGCTTCTTGGCCAAGGAGGGATATACGGTATATCATTCGATTATTCTTCTCAGGAAGCGTGGCGTCCGTCAGTTCCTCGTGAGGAGGCTCCGCCCATGTATCCGAGTATGAGTGTACTAGAGACGACGGATTTGGGATTGCTAAGTGAAGTGAGTAAACTGACTTAGTTGTTTACTAATTAAACGAACATTCAACTAATTGAAAGCAGGGAATGATCGTGAGAATGATAAACTCAACTGGTCAATTTATGAATGGGTTGAGGATCAAGGGTGTGCAAAATTTCCCGAACGGTTTTCCCGTTTCCCGGGTTTTCCCGGAATTTTCTTGAAAATGCATTTCCCGATTTTCCCGGAAAAAAATCCGGGAAATCCGGGAAATGTTGCACTTGTTGTTTTCCCTTGAAAAGTGGAGAAAATAGGGCCAAAATAGTATTGAAAAACTTTAATTTACTTAATGAGCGCTAATTCACAGAAAATCGATCATCTTGATAAATGGAAATTCTTTTTCAATATTTATTTGTTCTCTGTCTGTTCATCTCTTCCATTTCGCGTTCCTACCCGACAGGCGCAAGTTCGATTCCACCCGCGGAATAGTCTTTTGCTGATTTTTCTAAACATTATTGCGGAGTAAAAAATTTTTTGTACACAACAGTAATCATTTTTGAGCATTTTAAACAAGTTTTAAACGGATTAGTATCAACGTAAGAAATGTTTACTGTTTTCCCGATTTTCCCGATATTTCCCGGTTTTCAGACCGGGAAAAATATTTTTCCCGAAAGTTTCCCGAAAAGTTTTCCCGCACACCCTTGTTGAGGATCGAGGAACGAAATAAATCGTCTAGATTTTATAACAAAAAAGTGAAGTGGCCTGCCGTATAACCGATTTCAGAGGTCAAAAAGTAAAGTAGCATGGAAAACTTGTCGGGCAGGTTTTCGATTTTTTTGATGGTCGATCGGGATGGTTTCTATATTTTGGGGACGTTTTAGGGGACCATGACGGGCAGGTTTCGTTTTTTTAAAGGTTTAATTGATCAGGCATTTATTTTTCGCGCACGCCTTCGGCGGGCAGGTTATGCCGACATCGACCCACTTTTAGACCTATGGCCGATTTCCATATAATTTGTATTAATTATTGAATCATTTTTCGTTTGCAGCAAACTCTGCTTTCTTTCTACCACAACGAGTTGTACGAGGCTTCGGATGATCTGGTCGATCGATTCTGCAGGGAGGAGGTACTGTGCTTTTCTTTTTAGGAATAAGAAATGTATGGGAATAGCCTCGGCATATCGCCTTTGAATAAACACGTTACTGTCAATGTGGATCTTCGATCATCAATGAAACAAGAATTTCGCATGTCTCCTGTGAATTTCATATTGAACTTATTCTGTACAGGAGCGTCCGAATGGTCCTCTACTCGAATTGCTACGACGATTCAAGGCTGTCTGCGATGATATCGCATTGTCTGCTGTTAGTTTATCACTTTATTTATTAAAAAAATTAAACATGAAAAATAGGATTGATACTTCGGATAAACACATAATTTAA
Organism: Pristionchus fissidentatus; assembly: GCA_036245785.1. Lineage (NCBI taxonomy): Eukaryota > Metazoa > Nematoda > Chromadorea > Rhabditida > Neodiplogasteridae > Pristionchus > Pristionchus fissidentatus. Next base: position 13,742,113 of record BTSY01000002.1, read on the forward strand.
AAAAAACACATAATTTTTTTTTCATCATTACGAAAAAGGTAGATCAAAAGTGTACTGTTTTTTCGTGACTTTAATAATATTTGTTATTATTAATAGGTGGAGGAATCAGCGAACGCCACTTCCCTCAACAAATCTCTTCGTGAGGTGTGGATGATGCAGCCAACGACTATGACACACAATGTAAGAGGAGATAGTACCACTATATATCTCGACATATTTCCATAGTTCGAATGGGTTCGTAGCGGCAAGTCGAAAATGCGGGTTGGATTTGTCGAAAATGGGCATCAAAAATCGAAAATGAAGGTTGGGTTTGTCAAAAATGGCCATGAAAACCCGAAAATGCGGGTTGGGTTTTAATTTTTTTCACCAAAAATTCTCAAAATGCAGGTTGGCTTCGTCGTATTTTACGTACCTTTCGACCTATGCATATTTCCAGGATATTTGTGAAGCTGATATCCACCTCGATCTTTTTTTTTAATTTTTGTATTCTATCGATCGATATCACTAACATCGTGACGATACCTTATTCTTTTCTTTAACAGGACACTTGTGGCGAGAATCGGCCGGGTTCCGGTGTTGGCAAGTACGATATTGCAGTGATGAGCAATGAAAAGTTGCAGGAAATGAGGTAAGTGACTATTTTGTATGCACTACCATGCGTTGCGTAACCAAGAACCGTGTTTCAATTAAAGTTGTGCACTTCTCGATCAACAAAAGAGTCCAGTAGAGATTCTAAAGCAAGTTCGAATTAGAAATTATTTGATTACGGTAACCAGACGAGGAAATGAGAGTAACTCCTTCTTACAGGAATCTTCTCCGAGGCAATCGAGATGTCACACTGAGAAAGAGAATGAGTCAGGAGGTGGAGGCGAGGGCACTCGCACTACAGGTTGCAACTTATTTAATATTCATATTATTTCTCGCTATTCTTTTTGTAACGAAATGATACACTGAAATGATTATGAGCGTACGACACAATTGAAGGATAACCATTTCACAAATCGTTGTCAAGGTGTTTCTAAACCATGGTTCTTTTATAGACTAGGAGAGATACCTTCGGAGAGGTTGAAAAAAAAACACAAAAATCACAACTTTGTAGTCGCTTGTAGCGTGTGCCCGAATCGTGGACGAGTGATGGTGAAATTGATCCCTTTTCAGATCCAATGGATCGTAATTAGTGTGAACACTGCTTTTCTTTCTGAGGCACGAGCTTCCCCGACTTCCCTCCCAACCCGTCAGTTCATTTAATTTTATTTTTTTTAATTGAAAAATTGAAATTATTTTTTTTGTTTTAAATACTACGTATAAAATAAGAGGAGGCGGGGAAAGAACTATGAGATAGCTGCGTAGAACAATACAACCAATTATCACTTGTACCCGCCATTTGCTCGTTTCAATGAGTTTATAACTGAAGTAAATGCCGGTTAGATCAATTCCAATTCCTAACGTAGAACGAGACTAATAATATCAATATATATGACCTCTTGTTATTTCGCATTTGCTTAATGTATTTTTAAATTTAAAAAATATGCATAATACAACATTATAGTGGAAAGCAGCTTTACCGTGTGTGTTAGATGTGTGCTTCAAAAACCATGGATAAATAAACAGAGGCTGGCGCGGCAATATGGAATAGCCACGTAGAACAAAATTATCACTGGCACCCGCCATGTGCTTGTTTCAATGATTTTATAACTGAAGTAAACAATGGATAAAGATTCCAATTTCTAACGTAGAACAATACAAATACTATTAATATGTCTGATTGTTTTATTATTTCGCATTCGTTAGCGGGCGCTTTAATGAATCGCAAATGAACTATTCTTTTATCAGATAGTTTGATTTCATAAATCAAAAGCGTCAAATTAAAATTTATATGTTATTTGTTTGTTTCAAAGACTCTTCATACGCAACTAGGGAATGGGTATGTCACTACGAGACTGTTACTTTGAAAAAAATCTGATGTTCGCCCGCAATTAGCTCGTTTCATTGATTTTATAACTGAAGTAAATAGCGGCTAGAGAGATTCCAATTTGTAACGCAGAACGAAACAAATAATTTTCCTAGGTCTGATTTCTTGTTATTTCATATTTGCTTGATATACCAAGTTTAAAAACATAGTCGCGTATCGAGCGGGTACTAGTGTCAATTATCCCTTTATCTGATTGACTCCTTTTATTACACAACTCGAAAGCGTTAAATTTAAATTTTACCTGACAGTTGCTTGTTTCAAAGACTATTAATTAATTAATAGGGAATGGTCATGTCAATACGAGATTCCTACGTAGAAAAAATAATATTAAAAGTCTCATGTTCGCCCGTTTCAATGATTTTACAAAAGGCTCGTTTCAATGATTTTACAAAAGTCGTAACTAACGGCTAGAGAGATTCCAATTGATAACGTAGCACGAAACTTATAATTATATTGCATCTGATCTCTTGTTATTCGCATTTGTATGGCATATGAAGTTAAACAAGAGTTATGTATCGAGCGGGCACTTTTGAGTCGCAAATAAATTATTCTTTTAACAGATTAATTCCTTTAATTACAGAACTCGAAAGCGTAAAGTTAGATTTTGCCTGTTGGTTGTTTGTTTCAAAGACTATTCATAAGTTGATAGGGAACGGGAATGCCAGTATCAAATTGCTACGTAGAAAAAATAAAATTTTAAAAAATCATGTTCTCCCGCAATTTGCTCGTTTCAATGAGTTTACAATTGAAGTAAATAACGGACATAGAGATTCCATTGGATGACGTAGAACGAAACATAAATACAATTAAATGGTACATCTGCCTTTGCATTTTTTGAATATTTCATTATATTTTGACAACCGGCGTGCCTCTATAAGTACGATTAATTAGGCTAATGAATGATTCCGATAGTTCATAATCATGTGTTAATTCAGTCCATTCCTCTCCTCCCATTGGTTCCTTCTCATCTCCTGCCCGTTCTCGCCTTCGTTCTGCCCTCTCCGATCTCTTTTCTTCCCTTCGAGTTCCCCATCTTCCAAAGAGATTCACTGATGCTGCTACTGCATGGACTACTGAATTGGTGAGTAATTACTGAATTGGTAATAATTAAACAGAATTTAGAGGACATTTTGGGGTTGGGTGAAGTACTGATTCATTTCTCCGTTTTCCCCTACAAATTCTTATTATTTGATATTGTTTGTTTTCAGCAATCAATGGAGCCGTTAAAATTATGAGTATATTTCAAACACCGTTTATTTATCAGACATGCGTGCTGCACAAGTCGTGTCTTGCGACCGATGGACTGTGGTTGCTGCTGCACGTGCTGCGAATGCCCTCCCCTGCTGCAGAGTGGACGGCATCACTTATTCAGGTGTGATTTATATAACAGTGAGGAAAAGAATTCACTAAAATCGTTGGAATTGACTATTTGTTAGTGAACCTGCTCTCACGGGGATATCGAATTGCACGAGCTTAATTGCTTATGTCAATTATGTGAAACGAAAAACTGCCTGGCTTGACGTCGTTTATCTGGCCGCGAATATCAAGTATAATTTACTTCAATTCCAATTTGGAACTAATGCCTGAACATGTTGACAAGATAAAAAAAATGTCATCCCAGGCAGTTTTTCGTGTTACAGTCTCTTAAGTCACCAATTTCAATTGCAGACTTTCGTTCAGTCAAATTCATCTGGAAAACTGAAGATGGACTACTGTATTGCGATGCTGGCACAGTTGATGAGCCCAATTAAGTGAGTTTACTCATCAATCAGTCAATATTTGTCAGGTCAGACATTAACGTCATGTGAGGGTGAGTGTACATGCTGTAGAATATTGCGTTGTAGTGATCGCATCTAATGGCAGTTATGCATATTACTATGTGATCTTTGATCTCTATCAGATCTCGTGAATCTTTCCTTTCTGCTCTAAGTGCATCTAACGAAGAAACAGGAGAGGGTTGGATGATTATCGACGATGATGGTGAGATTACTGTTTTCTCATTGCACAGTGAACACTTGTTGTGGTCATTTCACTATTTAATATTCATATTGAAGCGACAATTTACCTTACGAAATGCATTTCATGCTTCATAAATATATTAGGAGTAGGAAAGGCAAATTTAAAACAATGTTTTTTGAAGGAACGCTTTTGTTTTCATATTGAAAAAAGAAGTCAACAAATGAATGATATACTATTTTAATTGAGGTGAGAAGGAGCACAATCCAGTGGTTATCTCTGAGGTCGATTTGACTGCTCTACTCGAACAACTTCCAATGACTGACTTCTACTCGCTAGCTTTCCTTCATTTCTCCACCACCAGTGAGCTTTATTTTACACATTTGTATAATCTGATGAGACTCTATAATCGCATTGCCATTGTAGATTGCCAGAGCGCTATTTCAGGAAAGCTAATTTGTGTATATTTTATTTACCCTGTATATTACACGTCAATTGCTCACCAATTATATTGTTGTGTTATTTAGCCACTTTGAAACGCCAATCAACCCAGCAATTATAATATTCTTTCCCCTTGTTTCAGATTCGGATCGACTGGGTCAATTCGTTTCCCTCCTCGCTTTTCAACTTCTTCTCATGAAGATTTTCCACGATGGATTGGAGACTTACTCACAGATGGAATACAAATCATTCTGCAAGCAAATTGGAATGACACTCAGGTGAGGGGAGCGGAAAGTTTACGATTGAGGAGAAATGAGGGACTAGGTCATTTGTGGTTTCATCGAAGTTTCAATTGGTGGGAATTGCGCGGTGGACTCAATGCTGCTCCAAAACCTGTGTCCATGAGACAAAAAATACCAATCGTGAAATTCACCTGCTTGTCGCATTCCTAGTAACTACGATTATTTTATTTAATCAAAATAGTTGCTAATTGTATCGGCTATTCAGGAAATCAGTCCGTGAGTTGGCGTCCCATTGGAAAGTCGCTCGTGGTCTACTGGAACCTTCGTCGGAGATTCAAATGCAGAAGGAAATGGACAGAGTCATGCTACTGGCAGTACACTATGTCATATCGAAGAGGAGGTACGGTATCGATTGATGGTTACGGTAGTAGTATATCGAAGAGGAGGTACAGTATCGATCGATGGGGAGGTCGGTATCGATCCATGGTTACGGTAGTGGCATATCGAAGAGGAGGTACGGTATCGATTGATGGTTACGGTAGTGGGATACGGTATGTAGTTAAGCCAATCGATTGCAGTCTCGGCCTGTGGCAGTTCCTCATTGACCTACCGTATGACGCGATCTCGGATGAGTGCAGACTGAGGGTGGAGTACCTGCTGAGGTACGGTAGTTATTGATTGGATGAGTGACCCGGTAACGTCAAGGATATAACGATGGAGTACTGTACACGATATTGATTCATTTCAGGAAAGGCGGCTCTGAAGAAAGCAAGAGTGTGCGGGAGCTGTTCGAGATGCCGCAAGCAGAGATTGCTCGGGAAATTCAATCGAGTGAGGAAAATTATCGATTTATTTATATACCGTATTCCTTGAATCTACAGTAATCAATCGATATTCAGGCGCATTGGCAGAGCGACTTGATTCGACGGGCCCACTGGATACGGTATTCCTTGTGAATGCTCTAGCTGCACTCGTGGCTCAATCCTCACGAGACCCGACACCTTTCCTGCGGGAGATGGTGCAGGTACGGTAGTTTACACGAAATTATCGATTAGCTAAGAATTATGCACTAGCTTGTCTGGTCCTGAATTATTTTTTTTAAATCTTCTTTTCTTCAGGTCTGCTTTGTGGACGCAAACACGAGAGATTCGCTGTACAAAGTGAGTATTAAAATGCATTATTTGACTAAGCAGCGAAAATAGAGCTCATTAGTTCATTTCCCCCAGCATATATTTGTTTATCCATTGAAATAACGAAACTGTGGGCGATCTAATTTTTTTTTTATTTCTACGGATCGAATATTAGTTTTCGTAGTTGTTGTGGAATCCGCTGTCTTATGAACTACAGTGTTATTGTTTATAACAAGCAATATGACGCTGTCCACGTAAGGATCAACAAGAGCTCAACAGAGGCCTGGAACAGGTCAAAAATCGAAATGGTTCAAAACTTGCTCCTAGGGGTAACTTTCGACGCTGAACACGCTGGTGCCATCGATTTCGCAATAGGACGCCTGTGGGCGCCGATACGGCGCCGCGCCTTTTTGGCGCAAAACGTGTTTTTCGGGTAAAACTCGCTTCGGAGTGCTCGTACAGGGGCAAAACCTAGATTTCTATAACAGAATTTGACGCTCTATCATCTGGTTATAACCACATTACACGATTCTACCTGGTTTTCGAGAAAAAGTGAATTTTTGACCCCGAACATATCTCGAGCGAACCCGTTACACGATCATAGAGAATGTTTTTCTGATCATTTTGATACATTTGTTACCTCATTGTACCCCCGGGAAAGTTATTTTATATTGATTCAAAGGATTTTCGCGCGCGCGGAACGCGTGTGCTGACGCGGCATCCGCGTGGCCGAAGTGGTAGTGGTCCAGAACTTCCACCCGAAGGTCATTGGTCCGATTCCAGTCGGTTGCGAAAGTTTTTTGCCGAATTTTTTTTCATCAAAAAATTGACTTTTTCAAGATTTCAGAAAAAGTGCCAATATTGTCAGGGGGTGAAAAATCGATGAAAAAAAATTCGGCAAAAAACTTTCGCAACCGACTGGAATCGAACCAATGACCTTCGGGTGGAAGTTCTGGACCACTACCACTTCGGCCACGCGGATGCCGCGTCAGCACACGCGTTCCGCGCGCGCGAAAATCCTTTGAATCAATATAAAATAACTTTCCCGGGGGTACAATGAGGTAACAAATGTATCAAAATGATCAGAAAAACATTCTCTATGATCGTGTAACGGGTTCGCTCGAGATATGTTCGGGGTCAAAAATTCACTTTTTCTCGAAAACCAGGTAGAATCGTGTAATGTGGTTATAACCAGATGATAGAGCGTCAAATTCTGTTGTAGAAATCTAGGTTTTGCCCCTGTACGAGCACTCCGAAGCGAGTTTTACTCGAAAAACACGTTTTGCGCCAAAAAGGCGCGGCGCCGTATCGGCGCCCACAGGCGTCCTATTGCGAAATCGATGGCACAAGCGTGTTCAGCGTCGAAAGTTACCCCTAGAAGCAAGTTTTGAGCCATTTCGATTTTTGACCTGTTCCAGACCCTTGTTGATCCTAACGCAAACAGCGTCATATATCAATTCCTCAATGATTACTTGGTGTTCCTATTCGACTACAAAGTTTACCTGTAACTTGAATCCTGCAGGTTGGCGGGGAGGCGATTGGGACTGTGTTGGGAGCGAAACCATCGTCACTCGATGCACTCATTACGATTATCGATCGAAGTATTGATCATATGGAGGAGGTCAGTGATGTACCGAGATGGGTGCTGTTTTCTTTGAATAAACTTGATCTAAAAAAATACAATGGGAATGGCGATTATGCCTTCCTGTTGAATACTGAGTTATGCGATTCGGAATGAAAAGTGAGGATTGCCAACGTTCAGCCTGATTATCGATTTCATTCAGCACGCAGTTGACATTTTCTCCTCTGCCCCTCTTCATCTCTGCAAGATTGGCGAATCCGTAGTGGGAGGAGTCATCGGTTAGTTGTTATTTTTAAAAAGAAAAACAACAAAACCCTAAATAAGAGGGACACACAGCGTTTCGAGAGCGGAGACACGGGTTAGACGACTAGACAAAAACTAGAGAGCGTTCACTTAAGAGAGACGCCAGACCGCGAGGCAAAAGAACTTGTCGTTTTATACCGGAAAGGCGCGCCTTACACGAGACGGGGTGGAACGGATTCGCGGTGGAAAAGGGGCGGAGACTCGAGCTTCCTCCGCCCGCTCCCTCTCGGAGACGCTCGAGAGAGAGGGGGCGGGGCGAGACATCGGATTTCTCCCCACCGTCAAACCCGGCTCGCGTCAGGACCGCTTTCTCAATACTCTATATAAGCTGCGCGCGCTCGATCAATAGTGCGACAACTACCGTACATGGGGCGCCCGCATCGAGAATCCCGCCTATATCAGTGGTCTGATGCGCAAGATAAGTTCGAAGGGGGGTTTTCCTAGGTCTACTCTCCCCATACTGGTGAAACGCTGTGGGACATGCATGAGCCATTTCGTTAAACATTTTAAACCTGTCACCTCGCTGTTTCATCAGTTTATGAAATTGGACTGTTCAACGCGGTGTCCAGTTTTATCTTTGCGTGTGTGCGAATTGAAACTAATATTAATAGATTTTCTCTTCAGGAAAGTGGTTGATCGCTCGTTCTCCCGAAAGAGCGGGAAATCGAGTTGCTCGACGTATTCTATCGGCTCTCAATTGGGGATACTCAGAGGATGGAGATGGAAGAAGTTTGTGGATGAGTGAGAGAGTCCATGCAGTCTGTGCAGATACAGTACTCAAGGTGAGAAGGGGGAGGGATACGGTAGGGTATTGGTTCGTGAGGAGAGAAAACTTCGAGAAATGTGTGTGAACCAGCCAGGAACACTTGTGATTCATGTGCTCCTTATATTTATCCGAACTCTTTCAAATTAATCTTCACGCTCCATTTGACTCACAAACTAAAATAGAAATTCAGATTATATTCTACATTGAATATGAGAACTTTCAAATCCACATTTATTCTACGAAAGAATGATGCAATCAATAATTTGAGGCTCACATCGCGCACTGTGCTCGTTCGAATGGTCTCATCGCGAAAAGTGTTGGAAAGATCGCCAAACTTGCATCCAAAATCCCCGATTATGAACAGCATTTCTCCCAATTCTGCTGGGATCTTCTCATCAAACTCAAGCTGCCCATTCAGGTACGGTAGGAGGCATGGAGATTGGAGTGGATACGGTAGATTATCGATTGATTTGCAGCAGTCGAGCAAGGAGCCGGAAGCGGATCTGGCTGCGTATTTTGTGCACGCCGTGCAACATTCACTCAAGAGGTAAAAGATGATAATTTATCAATGATAAAGTGAGAACGTTAATATTAAAGACAATAATGCGGTAATTTCTTTTACTTTAGTAATTCACCCTTTTAATATTTTTTTATTTGCAGTCCCGAGCTTTTCGCTGAATCGGGTTTGAACTACGTCGGAGAACTGGTGAGTTTCGTGCTTCGTAGTTTGGAGATGTTTGGAGAGATTTTTCGTAGTTTGGAGAGATTTTCTCAAATCTAGTATCTTTCTGACATCGGTTTGCACAGTTTACGGATATTTATTTATCTGTTACTACTGTAATAACATACAGCTGCATCGATAAATGATCATTCAGGTGAACGCCGGTTGCACCTCTGCCGCTGTTGTACTCATTACACGCGCATTTGCTCTGCATTATGCGAAGATTGATGTGATCACGGGACATAAGAAGTCAGTTGTCGATACGCATACCGTATCCATCTTTATTTGTTGCTTGTTCATGAACGAATAGTAATCAATAATTCTTACCGTTTTCCTGTTTCATAAGAAGCCGGATAGCGATAGACATGCCGTAGTCATCTCCGGTTGATGAGTGAATATCAATCGATAATTAGTACCGTATTCCAGTTTCTCGGGAGTGTTCGATCGTGTCATACATGCTGATCAGTGTTCGTATGCCTATCAACTTCTCACTGGTCCTTCCTCTTCTCCAACTCTCATTGTTCGACTCATCGCATGTGCAATTGTGGTCAGTTTCCACAAAATATTGATTTTTTTTGTGTTTAAAATGCCTATGGGTATTCTGACCGGACACGCGGTTTCTTTTTCAAGTACGAGGCTCGTCTTGTCTCCAATCTCTCCTCTTTCCTTCGTGCGTGGGTCGATGCCCTGGTAGTGAAGAGGGCGGCACTATTCAATACTGATCAAGTAAGCATTTTTTCGAGTTCTTTTTCCGGTTTTTATGACTGCGTTAATGGAATTATATTGAAAACATCCTCTATTTCAGTTCTTAAATGTTCCCTATGTAACTCGTAATCGCCAGGTGTCTCTCCAATTGCTGGGAACGATCACTCGTCTCGCATTCGAAAGAGATCCCAAGGAGCTCATGGGAATTCCCGATATGCTGCAGAATGCACACATGGTGAGGATAGGAGGGTGTGTGTGCATGCAGCAAATGTAGCTGCTGTAAATTTGATAGTGGTGGGACTAGTCTCAATATGTATTTGTTACTAATCTTCCACGTAACAGTATTAGCTAGAGTAGTTTAAAATGCGGAATCTTCTCATACAATATTAGGAAGGTGCATTGGGATTTCTCGTTTCGCCGTGGAATGAACTGGATAGGAATTATCGGGGCTAATAATTGTGATAGTAATTCTTACATTTCAGCAAATTCTGACTACATGGCGGGAGTCTTCGAAGGGTTTTCTCTCGATGTTCTCTGGCACTCCAACCCCGCCCCCACTCATTCCATCCAGGTTGGTTCTGGTTACACAGTATTCATTTACAGAACAAATTTGGATAGTTGTAGATCAAATCTCGGCTAGTATTATAGATGTTACAACCAATATATAATTTGGCTTCCTCTTTCTCCTACGATCTCTCAATGACCAATCGTACCTTCCTATTCCAGTCATCTCACCGTCTCCCTCTGGTCGTCTCTCGCTTGTTTGTATGTGGAAGACGCAGCCTTTGACGCTTTTCATGCAGTTTTCTACGATTTACTCGCGAAGAAGGAGAAGACTACGGTAGAAGAGGCACTAAAGGTACAAATTCACAAATACCCGTCCGAAATAATAAAACATTCCTCCGATAACACACATCACGGAAGGCGTGTAAAAACAAGACAATTTTAAACTTGTAACATACTTACAATTAGTGGATGTTTAGCTATGAATGGAGTTCAATCATACATTTTCGTCCAACGCACAATGCGGCTTATTACGAAATATATAAACTTGCCAGAAATCACTATAAACTGGCTAGATCTATATTGCAGGTCCCATAAAACTGGCCAGATTAGAATTGATTCTTACTAAACTCACCCTTCCGCGTATTTATAGGTAGGTTTTGAGGGTCAAAACTGTCTCCTTCAAAAAATTGTTCACACACATTGTGTGTTATAAAATGTATGAGTTCAATAGGATTAATTATTCTACGGTATGAAGATAAATACAAAGAAACGCAGAACACATACGCAGAAGCTCGAAGAGATTCGATTGCCGAAATGCTAAATACTCTGAAACCGCAATAGACCTTTCCTATTTTGCAGAAAGCGTCAAGCAAGGTCTCATTTGCTCTTCCAATTGAACGATTGCCTGTCTTCCGATGGATGGAATTGTGTAGAAATTGTGGGACGGGAGAGAGGGAAAAGGAGGCTGAGAGGTTGGTTATTCATTGAATTACTTATCATGGTCAAAGTAGACTGGTTACAAGGTGGATGCGGGTTGCAGTCTTCTCTTATATTTCTCAGATTTCCATTATGGCAATGGTTTCTTTTTGCAATATGCTTGTTCAATAATATCAATACTGTATTGGCAGAGATGCGCCTGTGCTTGCTCTGGCTCTTCAACGACTCTCACAGCAAATGTTCACTCCCAGGACGAGTCAGGGGTACGGTAGTTTTGATATTGATTGCTAGTAACGGAAGAGTACTGTATAGACCAACTTATAGTTACTGTTAAATTTAGGGTAGTCAAATTGTCAAATTGTAGTAAGAAGTATCAGCTCGCGAAGAAGTTACATGCAGTTACTCCGAGGGAACGGTGGCAAACATTCGAGGTATGATTGTGCAGTAAATATGTGCATTAATTAGCTTAAGTAAGAAATGGATAGAAATCGGAAACGTTGCTAGACCTAACCTTTTCTGTATTATCTGAAACCTGAGGATGCCATGTTTTTGTGTATTTTTGGCCAGGACAGTTTATTCTGTTCATTTTGATTTTTTTTCGAAAATCGATAACTATTGATTATATATTGCAGGAATTTCTGGACGGTCGACCTCCGGGCGAAGCGAAGGGATTGTCGAAGGCAGTGGTGGGATGGATAAGGGCTGCTGTGGATATTTCATTGGCGTCGTTCAAGTGAGAACTGTTAGGATTTGGCAAATGAGACTAACCTTCGAACACTCCTTACAAATGCCTCATATTATAGGATGAGGTGGTGACGAGCACCAGGGTGATAATTTTGTTGTGTTCGAAAGTTAGACGTATATTTTCAGTGATTATTCTCGCTTCGATCTCGACTATCTTCTGCAATTGGTGATTGCAGATGACAAGGTGAGGTAGTGGTGGCTACAACCATGTCCAGAGTCCTTTTTTTAAATTTCTTTTTTCCTTCTCCTTATATTCCTTTGTACTTATTGTTAATTTATATTGGCGTTAGAATTAATTTATATTGGCGGTAGAATTTACCCTATTTTTTATTCAGAATCCATGGCTCGACTTTGTCGATCTCAACGCGATTGCATCACAGGATACTGAGGATTCGAGGGTGAGTCAGATTGCGGTATAAACAAATACTTGACGTTTTTTTTCTCGATTGCATTATATTCTCATAGCGCGGTGGCTACCCGCTGGAAAGCTTCGATCATTGTGTGGAACAGAAAAATGTATCACTCTTAATCCAGAAACCATGATAATACTGTAAATCATTATATGACGCTGTCCGCGATAGAATCAACAAACCTTGTTCAAGGGTCGGCACAGGCAAAATGATGTTCTTCAAATTTCTTGAAAAATCGGTTGTAGGGGTTGTTTTTGATTCTGCACAACGTTGCGTCGTTAGTTTTTCAAGATTTTGCCTCCAGGCGCCAAAATGGCGCCGCGCCACTTTAGGGCGCGGCACGTTTTCCTTTCATAACTTGTTTCAACCAGCTCGAATCAGCCCAAAACACACGTACCCGAACAGAATTTTATGGCGAATTCAATGGTATATTTGGTTATACCTGAATCGTCCAATGAAGCGAGATAAAACAACTTTTTCGACGTGCCTTTCGATTCTGATTCTAATAATATAGCATTGTGTAGGGGAAAAAGAGGTGGAAATATGTTTCCCAAGCGATTTTCCGATTTTCAACGCGCGAACTTTTGTCCTTCCGTCCGATCTGCCTAGTTACCTCAAGGACCCGGGGAGTGTTAACCTGTGCCAAGGGACTTCTGAGAGACTCTATTGGTTCCAGGTACCGTAATCCTGGGTTCCCTAATACTTTCTTGGCACTCACTATCCCCACCGCTGCCTGACTAGGCAGATTGGACGGAATCACTGTGCTCACCGCTGCCTAACTGGGCAGATCGGATGTACTCACTGCGCTCACCGCTGCCTAACTAGGCAGATCGGACGGACTCACTGTGCTCACCGCTGCCTAACTAGGCAGATCGGACGGACGGACAACAGTTCGCGCGTTGAAAATCGGAAAATCGCTTGGGAAACATATTTCCACCTCTTTTCCCCCTACACAATGCTATATTATTAGAATCAGAATCGAAAGGCACGTCGAATAAACTATGTCTCCTGGTTCACACTATAAGGGTTCAAAAAGTTGTTTTATCTCGCTTCATTGGACGATTCACGTATAACCAAATATACCATTGAATTCGCCATAAAATTCTGTTCGGGTACGTGTGTTTTGGGCTGATTCGAGCTGGTTGAAACAAGTTATGAAAGGAAAACGTGCCGCGCCCTAAAGTGGCGCGGCGCCATTTTGGCGCCTGGAGGCAAAATCTTGAAAAACTAACGACGTCACGTTGTGCAGAATCAAAAACAACCCCTAAAACCGATTTTTCAAGAAATTTGAAGAACATCATTTTGCCTGTGCCGATCCTTTGTTGGAGCTATCGCGGACAGCGTCATATCTCCTCTCTTCAGTTCTACGCAACCGCGTGTCACGAGAGAGGTCGACCACTTCCATCGAGTCGAAGTAGTGGAAGTCTGTATCCAGGAGCATTGGGTGAGAAAATCAATTATTAAAAGCGAATCAGGAACAGATATGAAACGTATTCTCGATTCTCTCTATAGATGAAGCAAAAGAGCATTATTCCAACTCGCCAAAAAGGTTTCAGTACAGAGAAAGTGAGTGAATGTGAAAAAGAACTTCTTGTCCCTTTCTGGAGTTCTATAATTAGCAGGTGGAATGGGATCCCGTGCTCTTCCCTTCCCCTCTCTTCCCGCCCATCCTTCACTGCCTCAGGCGCCCTCACTCGACAGGTATGGTAGGAAGGAGTGGGATACTGTAGAGACGGAGTTTGTGGTCGATAGTATAGTAGTCATAAGATTGAAGAGTGCAGTGTTAGTGAAATTACTATATATATATATATATATATATATATATATATTTACCATTACCTGAGCCATATTTAATTTACCTGAACCTATATGCGAACAACGAAACACAAATGTTCCTTGCAGATAAAGATGAGAAAAAACTGCTCTCGTAGAATTGGTTCGCTTCAAAAGTTGTTAGGGAGTGTAATCTATTCCAAACTATAGGAGTCGGGCATTTATCGATTATTCCCTTCTCCTTCAGATCTATCGTCGCTCATCCTCAATTGGCGACTTCCCTCGTGCAGCCATTGCTGAACAGTGTGTCCAAACTCGCTGTGTACGTTTTTTCTACTTATTAAAAGGACCCAGATCCACCATTATAATGTTCCTATTCTACAGACATATAGTGGTTTGTTGTGACATGAACCCTACTGGTGGATCAGCTAGTATTTTTCGGGACTAAAAACAATCGAATTGCGATATTTTTTTCCATTTTTTCTCAGCACTGAGAGTGTTTCATCCTACATCCTAGTGCTGCTGTACTTTATTGTTTTGATTTGTAAAAAAATTATAGTATTTTAATCATAATAAACCATTTCGTTCAGTGAGTTCGTCTCTTCCTCCGACGTTGTCGAGGACAAAGATCGTGAATACTGCGAATTACTCAAGAAGTTGTACACTCACGCTGTCATTAACATCGCCGTCGTTGTCAAATGCAAAAACTGCCAGATTCCCGCCACGAAAACAGTGCAGGTACGGTAGATTACTGTGGATTGATTAATGAACGATGATTGGGCACGGTAGAATAGAGAGGCGTACGGTAGGGATGCCGTAGGTACATGAATTGGTAAAGCTAGAAGACATTTGAATACGGTAGTCGGCATGATTATTGATTGATACTGCAGGTATCCGGAACAGAGTTTAATACGACAACGGACGCGACTATGACCAAAAATCGGTGAGGCCTTTTGTTTTTCCCCCTAAAATCTGACTATAATTGTGTTGCAATTATTAATTTGAGTTTATTATCCGAAGTATATGGACAAAATCGGAGCTCTTAAAATTCTAACTTTCATGAAATCGCATTGAAACGAGTTTGTTCCATGTACTATCAGAACGGAACATTTGTTTGACTTTGCAGTGAGGAGCGTTCGTCGACTGTGAATTCCCTACAGAAAGCAGTTATGGATGCAGCTGCTGTGCAGACTGCGAGCATCGAATTCATTGCGAGGTACGGTATGAAGGAGTACTGTAGAGACGGGGAGTACGGTAGAGAGGATGGGAGGGGTACTGTAGAGATGGGGGTACGGTAAGGAGGGAAGGGGGATACTGTACAGATGGGGACTACGGTGGACACGAGCATCGACTTCATTGCGAGGCACGGTAGGGAGGGGATGGGTATGGTAGTTATGAGGGAGTACGGTAGAGAGGAGTTTCTTATTTGCCCGTGAACCAATTTTATCGAAGACACTCACCCTCGAAGCCTATCAAGAAATACGCGGGCTTATGTTTAGTAAGAATCATTTAAGTACGGTAGGGAAGGAGAGATACTGTAGAGATGGGGATACGGTAGATGCAGATTTATGATCGATATTTGCATAATCCATCGTCTCTAATTTGAAGGGAATTGTGTGACATGGCAGCGACGGCTCCGGAGAATCTCCGACAGACGAGCATGCAGGTGGGAAATAATATTTTTTGTATTGAAAGATAGACCTCGTGCATTATTCAACTCTGATTGGGGTTATCTATGAGAGACTATCGGACTCAGTCGAATTACTCTTGGCACAGTACGAAAAGTGAGAGATTGAGTGAAACATGGCATTATGCACAGTAGCCCAGGAGGAGTTGCCCCGTGATGTAAAAAGTTGCGAAATCGCTTCTACGCCTCAGGGCATTTACGTCAGGAATTTCCGGTTTTTGAAAAACTTCGTCAAATGACCTAATGAGTGGTACCAATCGATTCCTCATAAAATTCTAAGACTTTTTCGACTCTGGACATTTTTCGATATTTATCGATCTAACGCCAGAAAACTCGGAAATGTGAATATCATTTTCAATTTTAATTTATTGTACCTATTTCCCACCGCCAACTACAAAATTTTATTTTCGCAAAACATTTCAATAACAATGACTTGCATTTCGTATAAATATGGTACATTTTAATTTCGGCGGAAAATGTAAACTTTGCGAAAAACGGAGTGCCATACCATTTATGGTGTGCCTACAGTATGCCGGCCGAGGTTCGCCTTATCACTTAACGGTTACGGTAATCAAATTACCGCACACGACCGAGTCTTATTGCAACAGGCGAGTCATTTTACTCACGATAAATTCTGCCCTGACGCCGTTTAACAGAAATACAAATCTAGTCCGACTTACAGTAAGCACACTATAAATGGTATGGCACTCCGTTTTTCTCAAAGTTTACATTTTCCGCCAAAATTAAAATGTACCATATTTATATGAAATGCAAGTCATTGTTATTGAAATGTTTTACGAAAAAAAAATGTTGTAGTTGGCGGTGGGAAATAGGTACAATAAATTAAAATTGAAAATGATATTCACATTTCCGAGTTTTCTGGCGTTAGATCGATAAATATCGAAAAATGTCCAGAGTCGAAAAAGTCTTAGAATTTTATGAGGAATCGATTGGTACCACTCATTAGGTCATTTGACGAAGTTTTTCAAAAACCGGAAATTCCTATGACGTAAATGCCCTGAGGCATAGAAGCGATTTCGCAACTTTTCATCACGCGGCAACTCCTCCTGGGCTACTGTGCATAATGCCATGTTTCAATCAATCTCTCACTTTTCGTACTGTGCCAAGCATCTGAACAAATATGTTGATCCACTCAGATAGTCTCTCCTATTACTTGTGACGGAAACCGCATTCCAGCTGCTAATTTTGGCCATTTTGTTCTGCCCGAGATAAAATGAATTCCGCTAGCTCTTTTTGCTTCTTGAAAGCATGCCGATTAGTAGATTAATCTTTTGTCAGCTAGATGCTGCTATTTTTATATCTACTTTTAATCAATAATGTGCAGGCAGTAGGTCGTTCCCTCTTCTTCCTCATAACTTCGTCCGTTTCTTCTGTCTCTTCCTCTCCTATTCTCTTCCCTCCAGCCACGGCTTCGTTGGAACACGCACTCAGAACACTCGGAAAGGTGAGGGAGGAGAACATTTGGTTGTGCGATTTAGAAGGAGAGGGATTGTTACCCTATCCTAATTTAGAGAACCTATATTAAACTTGAAATGTGAAACTGCCTGGATAAAGTGAAATGGGTTTGCATCTATGTTTCTAAATTTCTGCATTAGACAAAAATTATCAATGTCAACGACTTACTGTTTCTAATGACATGTTCAATTTCGTTAATATTATTGTTAATTGCATCAATGAATGGAGTAATTGCAGACCTTCATAATGTTCCGACCAGAGGAGCAATTGGGAGTGATGAAATTGGTGTTGGATGGATTCGTCCTCTCTGATCCTCTCGTTGACAGTTTCTCACCCGAATGTCTCACTCCAGCACTCATGGTGGGTTACGGTAGATAAAGGCTGTTCTTGATTCAGAATATACTTCTGTCTCAAAGAAGTAGGGAGCTTTTTGACGGTTGGCCGGTACTTGGTGAAGTACAGTTTCCTCTCTTGTACTTCCAAGCTCCAAATTTTCAATATGCCCATTGGGGTAGGACATTCTACATATTGTGTTTAACGATCATTTCTAAAATATAACAATAAATATTAATCATCTCTCTCTCCAGGTGGAAGCGTATTCTCGATTGAGTGATGCAGTCGCCAAGCCGGAATTGAGTCAGAGAGCACTGCTGCTATTGAGTGAGTACTGCTTTGACTATCTAGAGCATTGGCGGATTTTCCATTCTAAAAGCGCTCTAAACGATCAAATATATGATATTATATATCAGTCAGTTGATCGTGAAAATGTTTAGCTTAAACATTTTGTGGATGATTATTAGCAGACTAGATCTAGTGAATTTGTGCTTTAGGTAAAGGTAAAGGTAAAGATACTAGATCTCCTACACGCAAGGCAGTCTCGACCATCCCTATGCCTGAGTAGCAACGAGAGCCTGTCCTGAGGTGATCAGCGCTCTGTTGCGAGGCTATTCTCGTGTTGTGTGCGCGTGAATCGGGGACCCCTTTCGTGGCATGTGTGTGCTTTACTGTGTCTTATTATTCCTTGGCTGACTCGTAAATCAATGGTCATGAGTATTGTCCTTCGTATAACTAGAACTATCATAAATACCATCAGTGTGCAATGCTCAGGTCGTCTCTCTATTTCCCGTGCCACTTCTCTTCCTCCCCTTCAATTTCGTCCTCTGATGCCACTCGCATTCAGAAATGTCGCTGCAGCTACGGCCAACGCGGATACTGTGGCCTCGCCCCTGGGACAGGTACGGTAGTGAAGTATTGATCGATTTACGGTAGCGTTGTCCCTCGAACAGGTACGGTAAAGGGAGTGGTGATTTATTGATTGATGAGTGTTAGGGTTCGGTGGAGAGCTAACAGTGACTTTTAGTGTCCGTAATATGATTGATGGGCGGTGTACGACAACACTTGCACACGATTGTGTCTTGAGTAATTATCCAGCTCCGATATTGCATTCCAATATTTCTATCTCCTTCCAGTTATGCATGGACCACTTCATCGCCTTCGTTTTCCACCAATTCCCCGTCAATTTCGCATATGGACTCGAATTGGCACTCAATGGTGAGTGATTACAATGGACACAATCCATAAATTGATTCCGAACTCAACTCTGAAAGATATGAAGGAAACGAAGCGAGAAATCAACTGGGTAACATTTTGATCAGACGCTGATTTAAGTAAAATTGAAGGCATATACTTCCTCTTGCCGTAAACCATCACTATTTTGTCATCATTACTTGTTTACAATCACAATTATATATCGATATTTCGAAGTCGAACGCGACAGTATTTCCCATAAGATGTTGGTTCTGCCATATCTTCATACGATTTATAATTTAGTGGACTTAAATATTCTCTTTCTCAGGTTGCAATGCTGGTTCGACTCCTCCTTCTCTTCTCGAATCAATGGCGAAGAAAGTGGAAGCACTTCCATCATCCGGTCAAGCACAGTACACTATTGATCCCAAAACGGTGAGGTTTTATAAATATATTTCACACGTGGATTCCCGGTTTCACAGATTGGTTATATGTGTGTAACTTGAACTAAATGGGCTGCGAGCCGCTCCTCAGTCTAAAATATTCTATATTATGATTAATAATTAATCAAAATCAAATCAAATTAATTAATTAATAATAATAATATCTTTCTATTCAGTCGCTGGAATGCATCGCAGTCTCTTCTCGCTCCCTTGTGAGTGGCAGTGCAGGTTCCGTCTCTTCTCTCTTCTCACGATGGCATCCATACACTGAAGCACTCGGAGCTATGATGCAGGTTGGACAAATTTCTAATTAATACAAAAAATATAAACATCTTCCCGCTGATTTGGGGTTGCACCAGTTTGTTTCAAAATAAAACGTTTGTTCGAATTGTTCTGATTTCTTTTCTTATTGCTACGAAGAAATAAATAAGGATATTGTAGTTATTCATCATGCGATCAGCTCTCGCTACATTCAATTCGGAATCGCCCAAGTCACTCATTCAGAACGGTGAGTAATACTTTTTTTTCTTTTTTGTTGGTTTCAAAATTGCACACTATCGTTCGTATCACTTCGGTTCGATGTTTCATTGTGTGTACATGCGGAAATTCACGCGTAGCGTCATGGTAATGCGGAAGATTCATAATTATGCAAACTAATCAATCCCATCTATTTCAGAATTATCAGAGACCTTTGTCCGTATCGTATCTCTGTTCGGTCCTCTCCTCTCTCCTTCTTCTCCCTCTCTTCCTCCCTTCTCTCCATCAAATCAAGATGCTGCAGCTGCATTATTCGCCCGATTTATTGCGACCGTTGCAGCACTACCGCACAATGGAGCACTTCCAGCTGGTGAGTAGAATAGGGGGTAGGGAGATTAGGGTTGCAAAAAGCTATCTTAAAATCACAGAGCAAGTCATGGTAGTAGATGGATTAGTATATTGAGTTATCTCACATATAGATATGTACGAGTGGGATATTGCCAGCATTCGTTTCAAGTATCCAGTATTGCCTGGAGGAGCTGGTTTAATATTTCATAATGATGATCTAATCTCAGGATCGGTGAACACTCTCTCGTTGGTGTGGAGATTCTACGCAGAGCAACTGGCGATTCTCACCCATGGAACGATGCATTACTACTCGACAATTGTGAGTGGGAAGGGGAGAAGAGTATGGATATTCCTGATGGAAAGGGGCTTCATTGATGGGTGAAATGGCCAACCGGTTATGGTTGAGCGGTCCGGACGGTTTATTTAGCGGTAAAAAATATGCGAGAGAAAATATTTCATTGAGATTTAAGAATACCTGGTAAATGGTTGTTTTCACTGACTTTAAAAGTGTCTCATTAGTATCATCTACCTGATTAACTCGATTCTGGTTTCGATCTCGAATTTTAATTTGTCAGGAGACATATCTCGTCCGTCTGCCGTGGAATCAATTCTGGCCGTCGCTTCGAGCACTGCAGGTAAATTTGCTAGTAGAATTAGGGAATTGTTTTAAAGTAGAGATCTTGTTCGTGATTTTTTTTACATTTCAGCTCCATCTTGTGCATTATTCGTCACTGCTATCTTTTAGTGGTTATAGCAAATCTGAAATTGCGAACTGACGGTTATCTCTTTTGGATTGTCCGGTTCTTTTTTTAGCCGATCTAGCAATAGCGGCAAGGCAATACATAGGCTGTTCAGTATATCACTGTCGATCTCAGGCAATGGAGGAAGTTCTCTCTTCTCGATCTCCTGATTGTGCTCCATTTGTGGCTCAAGTCACTGTGAGAGTACCATGGAGCGACGTACTCTCATTACATGTCAGTTCGTCCCTTCTCCTTCTCAACAACCTAGACTTTTCCACCATGGAATAATTTTTTTATAAGTTTGGTTTTTACTCTTTCGGATCACACCATACTGCAAATGTATTATTTCTTCGATTTTGGTTGCTGCGTGAATCTCAAATCTCGCAGGTTCCCGACGATCTCCGTCCCTCTTATCTCTCCAAACTCTTCCTTGTCGTAGCAAGACTTTGCGCCAAACCCGGACATTTTGTGAAGGTATGAATTCGTTATTCGAAATGCCCGTTAAAAATAGGTGAATAATCGGTGCAAGCCAAGTTTATTAAGAGAATGGTATGGCAAATCTCAATAAATGTTCACTTTTGACCTTATTACAAGCACCCAATTATTTGTAAATATCTGCAGGTACGAGCCTCGATGGTAGAGTTGCTGAAGACACTCGCTGCTCGACCCGATTGGACTACCGTATCTGTCGAAGACGCGGAGAGTATTGCGAATACGGTAGGTGGAGGCGATTGACAGTGATGTTCATCGTAATTATTATGGTGTCGTAAAATAATATGCGGTAGGTCACTAATTATGTCTCTTTATTCAGATCTCGGTAATTCTTCCCTTCGACGCTGCTTCCAATCCAACCGAGGCCATCTCCATGCTCAAAGTGTACGTTTTCTAAACGTATTAGCCTTGTCATGAGGAAAATTAAAATCTAAATTTACGACAAAATTAGAGTTTATGTGAAAAATCTACCACTATGGAAACATTGCGTGAGTCTTTCTTATCCAATGAGTATTGTCTAAAACTCTGGCCCACAGGCTCATCTTTCCCAAATAGTTAGACGACTTATGTTTCAGTATCTGGCGTAAGATGTGTGTCTTCTCTTCTTCTACTTCCACTCTTCCCACCGATGGAATTACCGTACTCAAACAGTGTGCATTCCTCAGAGCAGAGATCAATCTTGTCATACGTACGGGTAAGTTATGAATTGATATATTCTTGATCTCTCTCTCTCTCTCTTTAGACTTTGCTTTGAAATTTAAAAAAATTAATTGTTAGGTGATATTTAATCGATAAACTACCGTAATCCTCTCAGGCACATCCCAATCCGCTCTTCCCGCCTACAATTCGCTGCTTTCGGATGTGTCTACGGTAGCTGCGCACCAGGGTACTGTAGTCTTTCTGATTATTATCGATTTCAGGCGAAAATAGAACGTATTGGCTTTATGAGTTTTTTTTCTTATTGTTGTTTTGTACTCATTTTAAATATACGGAAAATAATTAATTATTGTTCAGATAATCTGCGAGCCTTCTGTGCAGTTGCGAGAGAATTGACGAGTGTTTGGACGAAGATTGCAGATGTGAAATTGGGAGGTCGGCGATTGTTTCACACTTATGCTTTCATTGGGGATTACGGGCGTTCCTCAATCGGTTCGGTCGAACCGCTGCTAAAATAGTATGTTCGGAACTCTTTGTTTCTCTGTCATGTTGTATAGTAGTTTTCATTGTTATTATGCCAGCAATAAAATCTAATTCTAATTGAAATCTCAATTAAGCATTATTTACTTCTTTGAGAATCTCTTGTGACTGGATGGCAATCGTATCTCTCCACTACTCCCTCCTCGCCTCTCGTGCTCACGTGTCTCAACACGATTGTCGGATCACTAAATGTGAGCACTGTAGTCGGATGGTTATTGATTTATATTTCATTAGTTTATTGATTTATTTGCTTTCAGAACGATCAGCACTCGACTGCACTAAAAGTGATGGAGAGCACGCTGCACTCGTATTTCAAACGTCAGTTTCCTTTTTTTCAAACTAGGCACGTTTGAGTAACGGTTACAAATCATTAGAAGAAGTGTATTCAAACATTTGATTTGTCTATATCTTTTATCATGAATCATTATATCTGAATAGCATAGAGACGTCGTAACCCTTCCAATTGCCATATCTCATCTCTCTTCCTTCAGGTCCAACTTCCAATTGGTCAGATGCCGTTCAGTGGGTGACGATTCCAGAAGTAGCCAGAGATGGAGCAGCCAAGTATTTATTCACTCTACCCAAGTCAGATTATTGCGTCATTCTTAGGAAATTAAGAGATGGAGTGATTCTAAAAACAATGTTTCTGATTAGTTGTTGAAATGACTAGTCTAAAAATTATTAGAAGTCAATTTTTAAAAAAAAGGGATCTATAGTTTGTTATTATTTCGATTTTATTCTCGTATACATCCGGTACTTTTTCGTTATCTGAATAAGCAATATATCGAGAAAATAGCATTTGACAGTACGTGGCTCTTACAATTCTTTTATATCCCATGATCATGGTACGATTGCGTAATTTTTATGCAACCATCTTTTTTCAGTTCGGACAATAAACTTGTTCCTCTCTCGCTCACTCTCCGTTCATTTATTCTCCACGGTCAGCAACATCCAACAGTCTACGAGAAATTGCTGCACTACGTCACGAATGTCAAACCCAAGTGAGAAATTAGGAGAGGAATGAGATAAAATAGTTAGGACTTGTGTGGTTGTTAACTGATTATTGATAGTAACTTCAAGTGCCAAACGAGATCGCCAATGAAACTATATTAGGGCAGAATACCAGGTACTGAAACAAGATATAGTTCTCAGCTGATGTAACGAGGAACTCGCACTATCGTATATTCCGACCGTACTCCTTCTTTCTTCTCAGATACGTGGAAGACGAGTCTTCATTCTGTGTTCTCCTCTCACTTTTGCTACAATGGTCAACAAGTCCGTCGACAGGCGAAGAAACTACGGCGACCAGCTATCGAACGATTATGGAGTGGTTAAAGGTAGGGATAAATAACAGGGGGGGGGGAATGAGAGCACTAAGACCAGGAAGGTTTGTGTTGCAGCAGCTGGTTATATGGCAGGAATGTTAAGCAGCTCTAATTTTATTCGGAAAGCGACTCGGAAAATAATACGTATAATTTGCAGCGAGTTGCACACGACGAGAAAGGCGGTGGATTTCTGGGAGCGATCGGTCTCGGAAAGAAGAATGCATACACTAACAAGTACGGTAGTTTAGAGAATATCGATTAATAGGAGGGAAACGGTAACCAAAAAGAATTTACAGTTTAATTGAATTGGGCATTGAAGAACCATCAGGTACTATAATTTGCATAGCTACCGTGATTATCGATCGCTTGTCATCTACCGTATCATCTTTTATTGCAGATTGCGTGTGGTCCTGCAGTTGACCGAGTTGTATCTGACACAACAACGTCAATCGGGAGACAAATCGCCCCAATTGAGAGTGAGAAGAAGAGAGAATGAACCAGTGATGAATAGCAGAGTTGGAGCATTTAAGGAAATGAGTGCTGCGAAGGTGAGAAAAAGTGGTATGGAATGAGAAATATAAGAATTAATAAAAAGGTTCTAATTAGACACTCGGTGCCGAAACTTAATTGTAAAATCCAACATTCAAAGCAATTTAAAATACTATTGAACCTCAAACGTGGCAACTAGGAAAACAATTAATATGTTTTAAAGAAGTAGTGGAAACGCAGAATTGTTTTCCTAGTTCTCACATTTGTGCTTCAATAGTATTTTAAATTTCATCGAATGTTGGGTTTAACGATTCGTCATTCTTTAATTTTCAATCACAATATTTTTATATATATATATTTATGCGAATTCACAAGGAAAAACGCGGATACAAATTAGAAACAATAACATTAGCAAGCGAAACACGAATATCGAAGAGGGAAGGGGTTGGTCACTCAGCGAAACTGGACGAATTACCGGAATTTACAAAATGCCTTGCCGCTCTAGGGAAGAAACTATACTGTCTGTAGTTTGATGCTGAGACACAATTTGTGAAATTCATTCCATTTCTAGTGAAATAGTAGCAAAAATGATGTGGTCTCTTTTTAGAGATTTTGTATTTGCCTCTCAGAAGATTACTGGCTGTCTTCAAGTCAATTTCCTCTCTGCGCTTAACTAATGAATCTAGTCCTAACTGCATATTCCGAATAGTCTCACTGGGCATTGTCTGCCATGTGAAATTGTGGCAACGCATGTATAGCCGTCTCGTGAAATAGTTCTGAACTTTTTCGAGAACCGCTTGATCTTGTTTTTGATAGGGGTTGAAGACCATAGAGGCACTTTCTAGGATGGGTCTAATATAAATCGTGTAAGCTTTCAAGAGCATTTCAACGTTTTTAGTTCGTAGGGCTCTTAGTATGATGTGGCAGGCTGTAGTACTCTTCTGAGAAACGGCCGTGCAATGACTGGAGAAAGTAAGGGCCTGTCCTACTAAGAAACCAAGATCCTTGACTTCTAATTTCTGTTCTAATTCATTACTTCCTATTTTGTATTTCTTCTTTGTATTTGCTCTACCTAAGTGTAATGAATTGCACTTGTGTGCAGCCAAGGGGAGTTGCCACTCTTCAGACCAACTAACAATGGAGTCAATTGCGCTCTGGAGAGAGGTGGGGGAGTCTGATTTCTTAAACGCACGATATATTTTGATACCGTCAGCGTACATTCGAGCTATGACATCATTTTTCTGAACTAGTGAAGGGATCTCAGATGTGAAAATAAGAAACAACAGAGGGCCTAGTACGGACCCTTGTGGTACCCCACTCGTGACGGGAAGGGAGATGGATAGTTTTTCACGAACTCTTACTTGGAATGTTCTGTTTGCCAGATAGCTCGAAATCCAGTGAACAGTTTTTGTGGATAGGCCAATGCTGCCTAGTTTGTGTTTCAACTTGGGGTGAGATACTCTATCGAAGGCTTTTGCAAAGTCAAAATAGACGACATCGACGGGTTGAGCATCACTAATGGAAGATGTCCAGTGTTCAAGCGCGTCTAGCATTTGAAGCTCACGAGAACGTTTCTTTCTGAAGCCGTACTGTTCGTCAGGGAAGATATCTAAATTTTCGCAGTGCTCAATAATGGGTTTGCACAAGAGGCGCTCAAAGACTCGGCAGAATAGAGACGTAATCGAGATTGGTCTGTAGTTTAGAGGGTCGGAGAAGGGAGGGGATTTCTTGACTGGAGTTACAATTGAGTGTCTCCATGGGGAAGGGACTACACCTGTTTCGTATGAGTGGCGAAAAATGAATTCAAGAGGTTCAGAGATGGGTGCAGCTATCTTTTTGATGTAGCTGAGGTCGATGTTTTCAGGTGTTCTACAGGAAGATCGCTTCCATCGTTCGATAAGCGAACATATTTCATGTCTCAGAAATGATGGTTCCTGATAGTTTCCAAAGTTGGGGAGGGTGCTGGTAGGAGGGCTATTACCATTGTCGGTGGTGAAAACACTGGCGAATGTCTCAGCTAGTAAGTTCGCCTTGCCAATATCGTCCATCACTAACGACCCGTCATTTCTTTTTAGACCTTCTACTCCTCTTTGTTTGTTGGAACAGCGTTTCATGAAACGGAAGAACTTGTTTCGATCTTCACTTTCAATCACACTTTTCTCTATTGCTCTATGATAGTTTATCAGTCATATTGCAGGCGAACGTTCCCTTCTCCGCCGCTTTTTCACTCGCGAATCCATTCTTCACTCGAGTAGAGACTCATCACATCGAACACACTCATTTACTACTACAGAAGGTACGGTAGTTATCGTAGATTGAGGGCTACGGTAGATGATTGAAGATTGAGGGTTACGGTAGAATGATGGAGGGTTGACGATTACGGTAGGTAAGACGGTAGTGATAGAGGAGTGAGAGTTACGGTAGGTAGTACGGTAGAGCGAATATGTATTCGGTCCTCAAGTATGGTGATACAATTTGAGTTTTAAGTATTTCGTGCGTCTCTAACTTAATCTTGTTTCGATATTCGACTCGATTGATTTGCAGGTAGCTGCAAGCATCTTCGGTAATCCGAAATATCTCGAGACGTAGGCTGGACCAGATTATCGATTGAGTTTTCATGTGTATTATAATTACCGTAACCGTCTATTCACTTTGCTCTCTTTCAAACGATTCGTAAATCTAGTCCCTGTTGGAGTCATTGCCCTGTTTTTGTTTCGCTAATAATCATAGAAATTAGCCAGTGTTCACATTCGATTCAATCGTCAACTTGTTAGGTTCTGATACTAATCGCTAATTGAGATAACGATCCTCTTTGTGGGTTCACTGTGTTTGAAAACGTGAGTATGATTATACTGTGGATGTCCCTTTAACCTTTCCATTGCTACCGTATCCCTCACTCATCCCTCGGTTAGTCCTACCGTATCCCTCAGCTACGGTTTTCACCGGTATTCCTCTCACATCGACAATTCGTATCAATGTTGTCTACTCAGCAGGTATTCGATTATCTTCTCACCTTTCACTTTGTTGTTTCACAGTTCTGTACAATTTATTTGTAAAAAGTTCATAATTAACATGAGATGACTTGTGATAAAGTATACATTCTTTCCAGTTTTTCGCATATCAGTGCATCGTATCCGAACACAGATTTCTTAGTTCTGTAAAATATATATCTTGTTCGTCAGTGGCCTGGAAGAGTGTGACACCAATTTGTACTATTCCCAGGCGCGTATCCTCTGCTATACCCAAGTATCAGGCGCTGTGTCGGATAGTGCTCCAGGTTCGAAGTTGCATATGCTTTATCATTTTCTCTGAATATCAATAGGCTGATCGAGGAATCAAATATCCTTATACGCTCATTTTCTTGAACTGGGCGATGAGAGAATCACGAGTGGTCGGCATGTAGGGACACTGCTTCTGAACGGGAGTTGTTACGTCATAGGTAACGTCATAGGTACTAGGTAATCGGGGTGTGGTACCTGAAGTACAGTAGTGTCGAGAGCGCAGTTGCCCTTCGTCGCGAGAATTTCCTGGCATCTGAAATGAATTAGGTCAAAACTGGCGCCAATAGAGAGGAACGCTATTTGTATCTAAGTTTTCAGCTAGCGAAGCAAAAAAGCTCTTTTAAAAGGTTTTTTTTTGTTTTTTTAAATATCGTACCTCTCGCTGTTCACTGAGATCTCGGTAGGATTGATGGACGAATCGACATGCTGAATTTATGATTTAAGAAATCGATTTGGGGAAGCTACAGTACCTCCTTGTAGAGACTAACGATGTCGTAGAGCGAGATGGGACCCGGATTGACCAGGTTCAGGTTACCCTGAGCGGTATGCTATTAGAGATCCAGTGGCAGCAGAATAATTGAACCAGCTTTCCAATCCTCCAGAAAAGGATAGAGAGTGTGGAAAAAGTGGGAGAAATATCTCACTTCCCACATTCTCTCGTTCCTGATCCTTTCTGTGTGTTTGAAATGAGATCAGTGATCTACCTGGTATCTCTTTGCCATCAGATCGACCAATGCTCCCAAACAGTCGGGAAGAACTGAGAGGGAAACGGGCAGACCGAGGAGCTCCCTGCAGAGATCAAAGATCAAATCTGGACTACATACATATCTAAGGAAGATGAAACTACAAACTTGTAGTTGATGATTTTCGTCAGAATATTGCGCGACTGCGTAGTGTCGAAGGTCAGCGGGAGAGTAATGCGGGCATTGATATTCTCCCAACTGGAATTTCGGAATTACGGTAGCTGGCAGTTTGTCAAGTCTTACCGATTGAAGTGCTCCATCTGACGGTCGGTGTAGCCCTTGACGACGGAGTAGGAAGAGCCGAAGAAGGAGGGCCGGTCTGAAAATCGATAATGACAAGGGCCTCCGAAAGAGTAACGGCGAGATCAAGTTAGGTAAAGTGGTAATCATTGAGAGAGTGTGCGAAACGAGAGAGGAGTCAGACAACGAGAAACGTTTTTGGCATGATGCCAACTCGATGGCGAGGATACAGTATTCCGGTTACCGTACCTTCCTCCTTGAATCCTTCGCCTCCCACGGTATGGGTGTCATCGTAGGCGAAGATGTAAGCAGTGCCCACGTACGTGTAGTGGAAACCGAGACGACGAGAGATTTGAGCAAGCGAAGTCGCGCTTCAAGGGGAACATATAATTTGACGACTGATAGGATCCATAATGTATATTTGGCTATCTTCATAGGAATCAAGCTAAGAATTTCGCTTTACTCGATCAGTTATTGCGTAGGAATGACGCAACGCACCCTAGGGTTGGTTAAATCGACTACTGATCGGATCCATAATGCGCATCCGACTGAGTCTACATATAAATCTCACTAAGAATTTCCCTTTACTCGATCAGTAATTGCGTAGGAATGACGCAACTGACCTGAACATGTTGTCCCTCACATTCTCGTGCACTCGATCGGATCCTCCCTCGAGGTATTCGATCGTGTTGCAGCCACCACCGTGGGTACTGTAATTATCGAGTGGTATTATTCTTACCTTGTGTTCAATCTGTCTAGCTTTCACATTAGATTGCTCGAGCGCTTATTATAACTTTCATAGCAAGTGCAAATCAATAATCTCACCGTCCCGTGCAGCAAACAACATGAGTTCCGCCCAGTTTCACCAGTTCCTTCTCGACCTTCAATTATCGATTGCTAATCACTGACTCTGGCTACCGTACCTCATCGTCAGTGCTGGTGCCGGGCTTGGTGGCCGCCAGATGGAAGGGAATCTTGCGGGCCGTCAGAACCTGGAGTACTGCATTGTGTCAGTTCTCCATCGATGGTTACAGTATACCTTCTGTAGTTCTTGTCCGACGTATCCCTTTCCTCCGAAGAGAACGACACCCATTTGGACGTGTTCTCTGTCTTTGAGAGCTGAAGCGACCGTGCGACGGAGTCCTGAGATTTACATGATTGAATGCAGAAAAAAAAGTTTCATCACTCCCACATTTGGTGTTTCACACATCCTTCATTGTCATGGTTTCCCGGTTTCCCCAATCTCAATTCCATTGATGCTAGTTACCAAAACGAACATAATCTATGTAATTTCACAATAACTATCAATATGCTGACCCTCTTCGAATTCGATAGTCGGTCTCCAGTCCAATTCCCTGTCTGCTCGTGAGATATCGAGAAGATAGCGAAGGTCGTTGTACGGACGGTCGGTGATGAAGGTGTAGCTGATGTGAGAGGATACTGTAGGTTCCGTATCTAGCGGACTACTGTATCTACCGTACACGCTAGCGTATCAAGCCAAGTATCTTATCAGAGTGCTGTACCTACCGTACTCGCTACCTTATCTATTCGACTATCGTGGTACTGTATCTACCGTACTCTCTACCTATCCGTATGTGATATCGGGGTACTGTATCCACCGTACTCGCTACCGTATCTATTAGAATATCTTATCGGGGTATTGTAGCTACCGTACTCCCTACCGTATCTATCCGAGCAACATGTCGTGGTACTGTAGCTACCGTATTCGTTTTCGAATATCTTATCGGGGTACTGTATCTACCGTACTTGGGTCCATCAGGGAGAAGAGTGCGACCGAGCTGCTTGTCCACCTCGTCCTGCACTGCCTTTGCAAGGTCACGAACTGGAATTAGTGACGTCAGAGATCAAAGATCGAATATCGATTGATCTGACCATTCATCTCGAAGTATGTTCCGAGATTGTATACTTCCCCGAGCACTCCCTTCTCTGCGATCGCCTGTGATGAGATTCAATTTTTGTTTTTTTTTGTGATATTGGAATAGTTGTACAGCTTCCACGATCCTCCAAAAAGGGCCAGGAAAGAAGAATGTGTACACTCATGTTTTCACTCACTTTCACGCATTCCCGACCCCTTTCTGGAGGCTTGGAATCATGAGTGTTCAATTCCCACCTGCATTCCTCTGGCAGCGTCTTCGACGAAGAGCCACGACCGCAGCTGCTCTCCCGTTCCTCAAATCGATAATTGTGATTATTGATTATCGATTTATCTATCTTCGCAAGCTACCGTACCCTGGAGGGTGAAGTTGCCGCGCACCTTGGCGATCTCGATGAAGCGAGGAACGACCTGAATAAGAGAGTGTGCGAATATGAGAGAGTTGCTAGAAATTCGAGCATTTTGTATGGGTGCTTCACAAACAAGCAGTCAGTTCCCGATCGCTGGTCTCACTACCGTACCTTGACGTCCCACTGGTTGGGCCCGTAGATGTTATTGATTCGGGCGATGACGATGGGCAGTCCGTAGGCAGTACGGTACACTTGTGCGTAGGCCTCACCACAGATCTGAAAAGATCAAAGATCAATTGATGGAGGGGTGAAAGGATCAAAGATCAAAGATCAACCTTGGTTGCTGCGTAGGGATTGCCGGGCAACAGTAGCGAGTCCTCAGTCTTGCCTTTCACATCCGGGCCGAACTCAGAGTCTCCGTAAACCTTCAGAGATCAAAGATCAAAGTACAAAGATCAGAGATCGAACTCCAATCAAAAAGATCACCTCATCAGTGGAGATGTGTAGGAATCTCGTGAGTTTTCCGTACTTGCGAACTGTTTCGAGGAAAGCAACAAAGGCAACCACGTTGTTTTCGACCGCCTGAGATTCGAATTATTGATTTTTTTAAATCAGTTATTTAATTCCCTCTTCTCCGGGATACCAAACCTCAGTGGTGTCCTCGTAGCAGCGAGTCGACGTGCAATCAGCAGCGAAGTGAATGATGGTATCGATCTGAGATTGGACTTTTAATTATTCATGAATTTCGTCTGAATTTCAATGCTTTTCTTATCATTTATTTCTCGAATGGGATTTGTTCTGTCGGGATGTCTTCTGCGTAGCAATAGACGAAAAAAATTGATTATGATAAGGAGGGAGTGAAACCCGTATCCCCCTGGACGCCTCGACTCGCTCTCACCTCGTTCTCCTCCAGAATCTGCAGCATCTTTTGCTCATTCTTGATATCGGACAACTCGAGTTTGTATCGAGGAGAGGAGCGAACCTGAAATTTGTTTTTTTTCTTTGTAGAAAGTTAGTCATTTGAAGTGAGAGCTTCTGTAGCCATTTTTTGCGTAAATTGAACGCTTATTATAATACCCATTGATGATGTCGATGGTAGAATACCGTACCTCCTCATCAACATACTGCGTGTCACTGTTCAGTATGAGCTTGTCAACGTTGACGAAGTTACAATTCGGCCACGCCTGAAGTATCGATTTTTTATCATTCTTATTTTCCAATTTTGCTTTGTGTATCATATTAATTAGAATAGTCATTAATTGCAAATTTGCTATTGTAGAGATGGGAGTATTTAGTTTGGAGTTAGATCAGTGATTGCAACGTGATGACGCAATAAGATGTCTTAGTCTCACTCTGAAGATGTAGTTCATGAAGTTGGATCCGATGAATCCACAAGCGCCCGTGACGACGACGTTCTTTGCCACGTGCACCATAGCTCTGGAAAGAAAATGCCATTCCATAGTCCAATAGATCCTCCAGAGATTCACGGTATGTTGGAAAGTATCGATTGGTATCTAGGTCAGGGCCTAGAGAGTGTGTGAAAGTGAGAGAATTCCTCTGAATTGCACACACTCGCTAGCCCCTGCCCCTTTCTGGACTTTCTATCAATAGATTCACGGTGAAAATGTGAGAATTTCTCTGTTCTCTCTTAGCACTACGGTAGATCATTTTGATCTACCGTAGTGCTAAGAGAGAACAGAGAAATTGGTAGTGGGCGAGGTGTATCTAAACGAGCAATCTTTTTTGTGACAACGATTGATGTCATTAGAAAAGCGGTAGAAGATGGGAATGTGCTGGCAGAGTGGAACTGGGTAGATCACATGAACTACGGTAGGTTGAGAAGTTTCGATCGATATCAGGATTGGAAGATTTAAGAAAAGGGACAAATCATATTCCAAAAAAAAAGATAACACTAGAAATAGGTCAGTGCCTCTGACTCAGAGGTAGAGAAATACTAAGATGAAGTTGGGAAGACAATTTAGCTGAATGTTGAAGAATGGAGAGAATGGAGGATCTTTTCGCATAATGGAAGCACATGTGGTTTCATATTTGGAAAAAAGACGGGGGATAGAAATAGGTAGCATCGTTCTCGATCTCTCGATTGGAAGAGTGGAATGGAGATGAGAGGGCGTTACTTTCCATTTCGATGACTACTCTAATCTCTCTCATATCTCCACGATCTCTCGTCGCTCTCTAATCGACCCTATTAGAAGGTCGATTGATATCTGATCGAGAACCGATAGAGTACAGTTGTGCAGTGGTTATGAAACCTCGATATATTAAAGCACGCACAGAACCTTCTATTTCATCTAGCATGAAGCCACGTTGGATTTTCGATTTGTATTACGGTAGTTGTAAAATGTACTCCAAACTCGGTAAAAAAGATAATTAAATTCCAATGCAGGTTTTTTTCTCCAATCCCTAAGAACATGGTAATATCTGAAAAATAAGGTGGAATTAGTTTAATATTAAATTTAATGGAAATCGTTCACCAGAAAGAGAAATAAAATTCACAAAAGTAATAAAGTCGCTCCACCGAACTGCTGCACGACGCGGTTAGCCTACCCGCGTCGCGGTTTCCTCGTTCCAACATCACTTTCGTTTTTTGGCATGTTGATTCGTGTTTATCGATTAATTGGCACTAATTAATTGTCAATCGAACCTTTAGTAACTCCGCCACCGAATTGAACCTGAGTTTGACCGATTCGAGCTACTAACTATGTGAATTTCACTGTGCCAATTCGTGGTTTCCATTTCAACTTTGCTTATTCACCATCGCTTGTTATCTAAGCATCAATGCCTTTAGTGGAGCTAGAATAACGTCTGGCAACTTGATCCAACTCATCACTCTGTCTTGCCGTCTGCTCTCTCTTCTAACAGCTGTTCTCTCTCGTTTCCCCGTTGTCCCATTCCAGTTTCGCTCGTCTCACTTTCTCCCTTGCTCTCTCTTCCTCTCCCCTTTTTCTCTTCCTTCACCTCAAATCCCATCTATGGCTCATCCCAATGCCCGCAGCAAGGGCAGCTTTGTATCGATTGATATGGCGCAACATTGCTGTTCCAATCTACGCGCGATTCCGTTGTGTTTAGGGAACTCTCTATGTTATGCCGCGTCAGCAAATCGATGCACAGTGGATCGAGAATGTTATAATGCCCTTCTTCCTCTCAATAAACAGTGGATTTTTAGGCGAGACGAGATGGCAGACGAGAATCCGAATGGACCGACGAAGGTTGAACTGCAGAATGTGATGAGAAAGCTGAGGGCTCTGCCCGGCAACAAGGTGCGATAGCCTCTCAATTTTCCACCCTTAAATATGCTAATATCATTTAAAATCGAATATTTAAATTGAATTCTAAGTAAAGGGAGCCCCGAGAAAATCTTTGATGCTTTAATTATGCTCTCTTGGGCCGGGCGGTTTCGAGCTTCGATGAGCACGTAAAACGAATCATTTGCAAGCGCGACGATATAATATTGAATTGAAGGTATGCTTCGACTGCATGGCGAACAATCCGACGTGGTGCACTGTGACGTACGGTGTCTTCCTCTGCATCGATTGCTCCGCCGTCCATCGTAATCTCGGTGAGAGGAGATTATTGATTTATTCTCCTGATCTACGCACTCAATATATAGGCGTTTAACGAGCAATGTGACCTGATTGATTGTGGATTTGTAAAGAGATTCCGATCAATTCGTTATGCGCACTTCCAATTTTGAAAAAAAGGAAAGAAAAACCCCTAGGAAATGTGCCGAAGCAATATCTATTTTTTTTCCAAATAAATGTTCAATAATATAATTAATATGCTTATATTTAGGTGTGCATCTGACATTCGTCCGATCAACGAATCTGGACACAAATTGGACGTGGCTGCAGTTGCGATCGATGCAAGTCGGAGGAAATGCAAATGCGGTGAGGAGGGAGGATTGAGAGAGTGGAACAAACGAAAATAGGGATTGTCAAATATATAATGTACTAGTGTTTGTATTATTATTATTATTATTATTATTTCTATTTATTGCGAATACCACGTCTCCTGCATTGTAGACACCATTGATTATTCTAAAATAAAGTGTTCGTGAAACGGGGAGTTTGCAGGCTTATCAAATACAGTATTGGTATTATCGTTATTATGTCCTGCCGATGCGTGTCCGGAATTGCTATAATTAAGTTTTATTTTTAGACGATGCATTCGTGAAACGACGAGTTCGCGGGCGTCGGTACATCCTCTTTTTTTTTTGTTTCAAAATCTTATCATTCATTTTTTTCCAGACGCAGTTCTTCAAGCAGCACGGCTGCAACTCGACGGACGCGCAAGTGAAGTACAAGAGTCGCGCAGCCACACTCTACAAGGTACGGTAGATCTAGCGAAGAATTGATCGAGAACTAATTTTTAAAATTCTTTCTTCACTGCAGTTCATCAGAAATATAATTAAATGTGCTAAAATGGGATGATGTTCATGGACGATATACTTTACAAGGAATATTTCTGAAAGCTCATTGTTCTTGTTTATAATAAAATCAATAATTTGCAGGACAAGATCACTCAGCAGTCGGTGGCATGCCAGAAGCAACACGGAAACGTCGCCATGATTGATATGGGACACCATGGAGTTGTCGAAGTGAAAGAGGACAAGGAGGTGGGCGGAGTCAAGAGAGGGGGCTTATCAATTTGGAAGTGATAAGTCAGTGATTGCGGTAGTTAGTTGCATAGGCAGCCAAACGGGATAATGGTAGGCTCATACTTATTGTGCATTTTTACTCTCAAAAAGCGCTAACATATCACGGCCCATTGCAAACCGCAATATTATATGATAGTTCGGAAACTTGTTTGTGCCTTGTTAGTAAAAGGTAAATGTAATCTCGTCTTCAGCATGTATTACATGCGTGAAACATTGCGCGTTTCAGTGTACACGCAATCTGGGCATATACGTGCCTTATTAGTGATATCCTTAAAGTTGGTTCGTTTTGAGATTATGAGTGGGTTGTGTTGCAGGATTTCTTCGAGAAGGCTCTCTCTACTCAGTCTCAACACGCCTCGTCGGCCTCCCTCACGAGTGCGTACATTGGAGTGCACCATGAGGAGGAGAGTCATGGTCAGTGACAGGGGTTTGGGGCAATAGTTGGACGGATAGAGGCAATTTCTACCGTAGGTGACAATGAAATGAGTAGTCATGTCAAATTTTCGTTTTTGTTATTGCTGGAAGTTTTCGGTGACCCAGTAGATTCACGCTGTGGACTTTCGTCTTGTTGGCTTGACGAAACGCGACTGTATTTGCCTATTCATCATATATATTGTTATGTTGTGCTATAACATGTTGCGGAGTCCGAATAGGTTCACAAATCAAGACACGATTTTAAAAATGTTGTGTTGATGAGTGAACGAAAGGCGACTCCGCCTGCTCTATTTGACCATCCATCATTGATGCTCTCACTAACTCCTCCTCATTACATGTCCATCGGTCGACGGTCTGCTGAACGGCGACAACGGAGCTGCAGCAGCAGCAGCAGCCCCCGCACCCTCCATCATTCTCAAGAAGCCCGTCAAGAAGGCAGGGGTACGGTATCTTTGGAAATTGGGAATTGAATGGTTATTAAAAACATCCATGCGAAGTGGTTTCAGCACATCCGTGAATGTTGTATGAATCTAGGCATGTTGATATGCTTACTGCTCCTATTGTAAATTGTATTCAGAAATTTTGTGGAATTAATTTTTTTCTTCAGCTTGGCGCGAAAAAGGCGGGTCTCGGGGCGCAGAAACTTCGCATGAACTTTGACGAGTTGGAGGCGAAGGCAGACGAACACGAGAAGGCTGTGGCCGAGGTTAGATAATTATCAATTTATATTTTTTGTTTAATTTTCATCGTCTGTCCGATGAGCCTTATTTTTATGTTCACCTGCTTATTCAAACACATAAATTGGTCGTTTGCCTGAATGATTCCCTCGATTGCCATGTTGGATTTTAAGAAACGGGATTTATTTGTGAGTAATGATTGTCTCAGGAGGCTGCGGCAGCATTTGCCTACCAGGAGGCCATCGTGAAGGGAGTGCAGCCGAGTGAGGAGGTGAGGGAGAGATTATGTCAGACTTTTGCATTTTTTTCTATCGACTGTAGTATGTGCAATTAAAAAATAAATAAAATAATAATTGTTGTTTATATCACACATTATTCCGTTGCGCCTTCGGGCGTCGATAAAAAAAATATATATATTAGTAATGGAATATTTCCTGCAGGTGACGGCCCTCTCCAGCAGACTCGCCATGCAAAACATTGAGAAGGAGAAGAAGAAGATTGAGGTGGGTTGAAAGCAGCAAGAGAACCGAAATTGATTTCGTTATTTGAGTCAGGAATATTTGCGACCTATGAAACACTAATAAACCAGTGTGTGTTCTTTGAGATTAGCGGAATCAGTAATGCTCGCTATCGGCCAAAATAATATTCTCTAGTGCGTGCCTTCAAAGTCGGACTAGGATGGGCGGTGTTCATATTACCTAGTGATGACGTAATCTCTTCTCTCATTGCAGGCTCGAGTTGCGGGCGATCCGACGAAGGCTGCGGCAGTGGAGAGACTGGGAATGGGAGGATTGGGAGGAGGACGACCGAGGGCAATCCATTCCATTTCTAGTGGAGTCAGGTGAGGATGGGAGGGAAGGGATTGCATAGGGATGATCACATACCGCATCCAAACTATTCATTTGTTTGATAAGCCTTTTTACGGGAATGTTTTCGAATATTTAAGTACTGTTTCGACAAATTATGAGAATATTGGGTTTATTTGCGGGATTGAATTGGGACTTCACCTGTCGCTGACTTTCTAGTTTAAGTCAAGAGGATGGCCAACCTATGAAACAGAATTCAGCCAAGATGTAAAAAATACAGCGTCTCCCGAAAATATTTGATTTGGTGGTTATAATATCATATTATAACTACCAAATCAAATATTATTAATATGTTAATTGCAGAGTGGTTCGGCAGGACGATCTCGCTCCCGCTGGCAGAGGGGCGCCTGCTAAGAAGGTCGTCGAGGAGGAGTGGGACACACTCGATGATAGGTGAGGGGGAGATGGAGAGAACAGGCAATTAAAACATACTTCGTGTTATATTGACTATCGGATTTGTAATTGATGAAAAAGGTGGGGATGTTTAGATAAAAGTAGGAGACTAGAGAACTTCCTAAATTGTTGCGGTTGGATGAATAAAATGTTCAGACGCGGTAGATAGGTTACATTACATTTATTGTGCGTTGTTGTAAGCATCGAACGAAAACATTCACATGGTTAACTACTATGGCTGGTTTCAAGTGTAAATGTTGAAAAATATCTACTTTCAACATAACCTTGAAGCGCAAAAACACTTGTTAGGGGACAAACATTTCCGATTCTAAACAAAGATAAGGAGAGGCTTTCCGTTAAATTCTTTTCGTGGTGATTTTTAAAATTAAGACAATTGCCAGGAACGATCTCGGTTTCGACTCTGGCTTGCCTTCGAAGGCATCGAAGACGACGTCGAAGGGAGAGGACGAGGACAAATTCTTCGATGCTTGGGACACTCCCGCACCCAAGGGAACCAGTGGAATGGGCGGAGTCAGGTGAGAGAGGATTGCGTAGGGATGATGTAACTATCACTATTCGCTCAGTCGGAAGGCCTGGAATTGCTCTCTCGCAAATATTTTTTTTGATGCGATTCATCACATTTGTAAAACATCATATCTTGCGCTTGTTGATGATCAGGATGAGGTTTTCCTGTGAACTAAATATTACAACAATGTTGCAGCAAGCCGGCGGCGCCCTCCTCTCGCGGCATGTTCGGTGCAGCCGGTGGGCGGGGCCACGGCAGTGCTGCAACTGCTGCGCCGGCTGCAGATGTCGACGTGCAGAAGAAGTTTGGCAATGCGAAGGCGATCTCGAGCGACATGATGTTCAACACGCCCGAGATGGATGTGAGTGCATTGAATTATGTTATAATTTCGTATTGGGACCTGGTCATAGGTCGAAAGGGTGCGTTGAGGTAAGTCAAAAATGCGGGTTGGATTTGATGGGCAAATGGGCATGAAAAATCGGGTTGGGTTTGTCAAAAATGGGAATGAAAAACCGACAATGCGGGTTGGGTTTTCATTTTTTTCACCAAAATTTTTCAAAATGCTGGTTGTCTTCGTCGTTTTTACGTACCTTTCGACCTATGGACCTGGTGATTTACAGGTACACGTTACATATGAGTTGTGGTGATCGATGATAGTGATAGTGAGGAGTAGGTGTACATTTGAAAAAAA
This sequence comes from Pristionchus fissidentatus, assembly GCA_036245785.1. NCBI lineage: Eukaryota > Metazoa > Nematoda > Chromadorea > Rhabditida > Neodiplogasteridae > Pristionchus > Pristionchus fissidentatus. The sequence goes on from BTSY01000002.1 coordinate 13,781,273, forward strand.
ACATTTACTGCAACTTGGTGATTGGGGGATACACGCGCCTCACATTTATTGTCGTGATCGGCTGTAATAGTCCCACTCGACCATCCTACTTACCTAAGAAAACAAATCATTTTGGCATAAAATATCCTCCTAATCTCAAGGAAAATGATACTATTTTATCGACTTTTAAAGAAACATCTCAATTTTAAAAATAATTTTTTTTATTGTAGTACGAGACGAAGGCGGCGCTGGCCAAGTTTGACGGTGTTAAGTCGCTCGGATCCGCTGATCTGTGGGGAGAGGGCAGTGCGCCCCAGCCAAGCCAGGTACCGTACCCTCAAGAGTCAAGATACTGTATTACATTTGCGAAACAAATAATATGTCAAAATGGTACTTCATGTGTTTACCGAGGCGAAAAGAGCACACAAAAGTGAGAGGGTCGCCAACGTTTCTGTTTGGTAGACAAGGGAAGTTCGTGTTTTGGCTTTTTGGTATGTTCGTAGCATTTTATAAATGTAATATTTAGTAGAAATGCACTTCGATATAACTGTAGCTCCAGAGATATGAAATATCGATTTGCAGATGCCCGACATGGGGGACATGAAGGACGCGATGCGTGCAGGCATGGCCAAGGTCTCGGAGCGATTCTCCTCCATGAGCGGATACTTCTCGGTACGGTAATCAGGGGCAACCAATCAATCGGTATGAGAAAGCAGCGCGAAAACTCTAATTCAAACAGTCCCGACCTCTGTGTAGAGGACGCATTCACAGTGTGATAGAGTGTTCTGATGTGATCCCTTCCAGCGTGCTCCGGCAAAGTCTTGAACTATCGATCCGTCCGATCGATCGATAACACAATGAGTGAGATTTACCCTAGATTACGGTATTGTGAAGTGGACGTGTGTGTTTGGTTACGGTAACTTGCTATGTGTTGGTTCGTGGTCCGTTCGTTTGTTCTTCTTTTCTGCCTTGTGAAGTGAACGTGTTTGTGTTCTTTTTAGTTATACATTTCTTTGGGTTCTGGATCTATCGCATCTTTGCATTTTTTTAAATTCAGTTATGCATTGAACGCTTTGAACAAAATGCTCGCTATTATATTTTTGGTCGATAGAATGCCTGCCAGCAAGTTTCCGCATTTCCTTCTTTTATTGGTATTTTACGGTAATTAAATATATAAAATAATTTAATTTAATTACAGTGATTCGTCTTCGATTTGCTCGTTTTCGTCTCCTCTTCAACTACACCGAACACATCATTCTCTCTCTCTTTTATTCACTCCATACCTTTCTTTCCTTTCTCCTCTTCTCCTTTCTCTAAATTATCGATCGTTTGATTGTTTCGCCTTGTCAAATTCGTTGCCGCCTAGTTTGGTTTTAGCTATGTATGCACACAAACATATTTATATATGTAATTATGCAAGATACAAAGGGGTATCGCTGTGATCAGTGATGTGTCGTCGGTATCCTCATTAGCCCACAACCCCTTTATTTTCCTTCTTCTTTTTCGTTCTACTGGGATGTATACTGAACTATTCAATTGTGGAATTGTCCATTCGGAGAGTATATGAGAGCTAAGACAGAATTATCGATTTGGATTGCAATGATAAATATTTCTTCTAAATCGGCAAATCGATTTGAGCGGAAGTTTCTTCGGACTTTCCAATATCTATTGTGGATGTGAATGCAATACTGGATTTATTTATGATCCCCCATCATTTTGAGGGGGAAATATTTCCATTTCATATCAAAACGGACGAAAGTGCACCGTGTCGGATATTTCGCCCGAAAAAAATAACAAAAATAATTGGGAAATCGTTGCATCTCAATGAAAGCGGTGCACTTTAGTTCATTATTAGGGTATTAGCGAGAGAGAATGTGTGTGTAAAGTGATGATACCGATCCCTCAACTTTTTCCACAAACAATTCATCATAAAGCAAAACATCATCTTCAAATTGATGAATGCAAGGGAAAATGCTCAATTATACAATTATTATCAATTTTCATGAATAAAGCGATTCATGTTTGCTTGAAAGCTCATTGCACAGTTGTTTTGGGCCTCTTGCGATCACCGTACTACTCTAGGTACAGTATGCCTGCCCCTCTCGCCCCAATCTACGGGGCTACTGTAGACACACTCAAACAGTGGACTGAAGATGTGAATGGAATCATTGCGACGATAGAGGAGGTCGCCATCAATGTCAGTCTTTATATTTAAGTATAAGGTAATTTAATTACGCACTGGCAAATGTATTATTACTCTACTATGCGATTGTTGTTCATTTCTGGACATAAAAGTGGCGGGAACAATAATTATTTTGGGTATTTTATTGCCCATAAAAAGAATTTGCTGCAGCTGGAAACGGCCGCCCTCAATCTGGACTCTCGTCAACTCTCAAAGGTGCATCTTCCTTTACCCGAGGGAGAGAAGATGATGAAACACTTCGGCATAGAGGTTAGTAAGGATAATCATTGAATTCACTACTGAGTGAGAGTGAAAGCTGATTTTATAATTAATCAATCTTGATCATAAAGCGTACCAAGTGAATTTTTGCAATGACAAGTCTCCGTTTTGACTTAATGTATAACAAAAAAAGTCAAATAGGCGTGTTTGCGGGATAAATGAACGTGGTAGACATGTTTCACTTCCTCATGATAGTTTAAACCTAATACGTCGCTCCAGGAATTATTATTTATTTAAACTTGCCTATAATTGCAGCCGTACATCGTTGATCTGGAGCAGAGATGGGAGGCGACTTCCGGATTCCTCGATCGACTCATGCAGTTCTTCAAGATGATGTTGATGGTACGGTAGAGGGATACTGTAATTATATTAGAAACGAGAGGTACGGTAGCTAGAATGTGCGCTAATGTAGATGATTCGGTGGTGTTTTGTCGATAATTTTCACAAAAAAGTGCCTATTTTGTGTTTTATAACCGTATTTTGACAATATTCGTCTTAGAAAATCGATATCAGTATCTGTGTACTTACCGTACCCTTGTTGTTCCTCTCAGGACTCGGATCCGATGTTGAAGAATCTGCTGGCCGTCTACAAACGCGAGTCTCGAATCGAAGATCCGAGTGAGACGAAAGCGAGAATGGGAAAAGTGGTCGAGAGTGCAAAGGATATCATCAGAGTCGCCATCGGACCAGAGATTTGGTGAGCACGAGAAGAGTACGGAAGAGTACTGTTAGCGGGGTACGGTAGGAGAGTTTTCTCTACATAGATAAACATGTCTGGGCATGTTAATTGGTATTAATAGGATTGCTCGTTGAAGGAAAAAAATATATCTTCTTAATTATTTTCGTCAATCATCGTTTTCACAAACTCAAAAAAATTTACCATTCAGTTGCAGAGTAGAGACTGTAGTAGGGTCCCAGCTAGTACGGAGAGAGCAATGCAATGAATCGATAAAATTACAGTAACCTGATTGCGTGCGGTCGCCAGACGTTCGACTGTGCGAGCGAGCTCAAAAGAGTCGCGAAGGAATTGAAGAAGGTGAGGAAATTTATTTGAATTCGAAAAAGGGGGAGAGATCTCTGTTCGTGCTTACGGAATGCCCAAGTATAAGGATGTCCGGAACGTTCGTGCACTTTTTCTGGTTTTTCGAATATTTCTCTTCGGCTTCAATCCCGAAGGGACCTCATTATAGTTAAATCGTGACAGTAACACCTGCTCGACATTATTCGATTTTGATCACAAGTCGAGCTCACGTCTATCGAAATCCCTATTAGTGTAAACATAGTGAACTCGGACCTCAAAAAACAAGGTTTTTTGATATTTTCAGCCAGGAATGGTCTGAAAATTGCCATTTATGCCTCAGATGGATTCTGTCAAGGAAGCGCGTTAGTGCTCAGTGTACCAGCGAATTTCACCATCCCTACGCAATTTTGGATTTCCCACGTAAATGAGAGAAAATTTTAGAAAACACCCTCAAAATCTATCATATAAATTTTCTATTAATTTATAATGAATAATAAACCACATTGTATTGGAATATTTCCAAAAGAACTTTAAATAAATAAAAATTTTGAAAAATGCAAAACTGTGAAGTCCCGAGTTTATTTCAGAATTTTTTATTTCGTTAATAGAGAAATAAATCTCATCTTTTTGTACATGAATTGATTATTGAGCATCATATCTATGTTCAATTAAATTTGGGCATCTATCGTTTTAACATTCGTCAAGATTTATTTAATCGAATATTAGTATATCAAAAAAGCAATACCTTACATTTGGCTTTATTGCATCATCCCTATGAAATATGCGAATGCCTATCATATGATATTTGATAGACTATGATTTTGTGGTTGTGGTACTGGAGAATATTTGTTCCTATTGAAAGCAGTTCATCTGAAATTTCCGAAAAAAACGAAAAGTGCTTTCCGGACACCCTTATAGTAATAACGAAACAATGAAGTAGCGGGTAGAGCTATTTATGTCCCTAGTGATGCGAAGCGCATGTTTGTTAGGAATATAAATATCCTTCACGTCAGACTGGTATTGCAAGAGTTTGAAAATGAGGGTTAAAAATAATATTAGTTCCTATTTTCATTTATGACACTTTTGAGCACACAGTAAATGTTATTTTTTTGTTTCTGTATATTCGAGGTGTGTGATGGTACCGTAACTAGCGTTAAGCTTCTTCCTTTTGTCATAGGTAAAATAGGTTCTCGCTAGCGAGGATCGACACTTCTGCATGGCGTCTAGACCATGTCGGCAAACGAACATTTCGAATCATGCGTTTCTGACCTCTCTTGTTGACAAATTTATCGAAAATTGGGCAATATCATATTTGCCAATATTCATTTCGGTACGTGGTTATAGGCATTTCTCCGCAAATACCTGCGAGAAACCCATTTGGCCTATGCCTTTTGTCAATCGAAATCGTTGCAGGACATTGGCTGGCGATCGATCGATCTCGCTCGGTCTACAGTAATCTCTCTGCCCATCCTCGCTTCCGCCTACTTCCGAATGGTGAATGGTCACTGCATTTGCAGCGCTTCTAAGATGATCGACGAATGCCAGCATAATCATTGACTACCGTAATAGCACGTGCTGAACCACTACCGTAACCCTGCTATGGCCTGCCACGGCACCCCTATCATTCCACGTCTCTAACCTCACTGCTAACCGCATCCAATTACCTTATCAATAGTACAATCTAACTCCGAGCTTGTTTTCACCCTAGTTATTTAATTTCGAATGAGTTTATTCTCAGTTTGATCTCTATTTCCCCTTGTTTGTCTCATGCTTACCCCTGTTATCGTTTGAAACGATTCGTTCTCATGCATAATTCAGTTGTTGCTCATTTTCTGCTGCATCTCACTCTTTGAGTAATGGTCTGACCCTCTCAATTCTGCATGCTCTCTCGCGCTGTCTGATCGTTGAGAGAGCATGAAAAATGAGGAGAGTCTGATCCTTACTCCACTCTTTTGTTGTTGTTGTTGTCGTCATTGTTGCTTGTGTTATAAACGCACTCTTTTTGTGCACGCTTCCCGGTTTTGAGTGGTTGGAGTGGCGTGGTTTGCAACCAGCATGTAATATCGATTGATTGTTGTAATTACGCTTTTATTGGAGTAATTCCGTAATTAGTTTTGCAAGTCACTATATAAATAAGTTTCGAATAAACGGGCGTGAACTCGTTTTTAATAAGTGAAATGAGTTGTTGACTCCTCTAATTGCAGTTAATCCATGAGTGTCACTGACGCGAAAGGAGCTCGTCTTCCTGTACTCACTGCAAAGCCGATGCCTGCATTTGCTGCAGCTGCCGTGCGAAAGGCGATAGAGGTACGTTTTTTATACGAAAGATACTGTACACCTGTTGTAGGTAGATGCGCTGTATCGCAAACTGAAATCGGTGTAAGCAAAAATGTTGCTCGTTCGAGAGTATTTTAGCTAAAATCAGATTTTGATATAACGGTGGCAGCTTATTCAAATTAAGCGCGTTATCGGGCAGTTTGTTCCTATATAGATTTGTCAATGCGATCACAAACTGAAATTGAAGTACGGTATTTGCCAGGAAATGAAGTTGGAAGGGACGTTCGTGTTGTGCGAGGCTGGAGAGGACGAGGCCGCAGTCAAAGAAATATTACGCAATGTGAGCAAGAGTCGCCAGGTAAGGTAGTCTCAATGGAGTTATACTGTAGCACGATGTATGTGTTACTGTAGCCCTACCTTCAATATTAAGGCGGATAAGAAAGGATCCGAGGCCGAATCTGCGGATGGAATAGACGAGCCAAGAGAGACCATCTATATCCCAGTCCTCTACACTGACTTCATGAAGGTATGGTCGGCGTCTCACGTGGGTTACGGTGTAGGCAGCTTCCCACTTTTTGTCACAAACCTAACTGATTCCGGTTAAAACTCTTACGGTTTTGGCTCAGACCATGCAGCTTTAAAAAAGTTCCCCCAGGTTTATATCCGGCCCTGCCGCTTTTGACCTTCCAACAACAGCCCTTGGTCGGCATTGTGGGCACTGCGCCCCTTGCAGTTCGAGCAATCAATTACATGTAAATACCGTACTCCTCATCTGTTCCGTTTAGGATGCAAGTACGGACATGAACGAGTGGATCAACACCCCGGAAGGATCTAAGAGATGGTTAGACTTTTGCTAAAGGGACATTGATTGATCCGGGGAAAGAGACGTACTATGATTCATAATTCCTTCTAGACAAAATATTATCATGTTAATTTTTCACTGCTCCAGAACATGTCGCGGTATTTATAGGTGAATGGGGTTCAATGCAATGATGGTCTCAATTACCGTATGCTCATTACAGTAACATTCCGATCGTCTACAGTTGTCCGACTCCGTTCATTCCTCTCTATCGAGTGACGGAGAGAGCGCACAAATTGTGGTCGGACGAAGTTTCTGATATGATTATCAGAATTGAAAATGTTGCGGACGAGGTCAGATTTGAACAAAATATATGTAAAATGTATTTCTAAAGTTATGGTGATTGATTTCCTCTGCAGCTGAAATGTACCCGATGGCGTTCCAAATACGAAATAAATCGAGGATAGAATAGGACTCCGTAATGGTGTTGCTTCATTGATTTTGCTATTAAGGATTTAAATCGACAATCTATTTCGAGAATCTCTCCCCTAACCCAGGCGGATTAAATAATTGTAAATTGTAAAATGTATCTCATCTTGTTGTCTTCAGATGGAATGTGGAGTGAACTCACTTGATGCTCGCACTATTCTCGCTAACAAATCGACGAGAGCTGAAACTGCTCAGACGATGGCAGATTACTGTATGTTGGAGGTGAGAAATCTTGAACCTAAACCACGGTTTTGAAGTATTTTTCGCGACTTTCGTTTTCATGTGAGATCAGTTATGCTTTAAACAAGCTATTTGAACGAATTATGGGCAGAAAATGATTTACCCCGTAATCCCAAGTGAAATTCAGAGAGTTCCCCTCCCCAATACCGTTCTCTTATTTATCGTCAAATCTCAAATCCCATTAGACCTCGGGCGTAGATAAATTATTATTATTATTTATATGAAAGAGTACCCGATGGCGTTTCAAATACGAAAGAGAACGAGGATAGATTAGGACTCTGTAATGGTGTTGCTTCATTGATTTGCTTCATAGGTCGAAATATTTTATAGAATTCAAGAGAACCTGCTCGCCGAAGGCGGGCACGAAAAATATATGCCTGATCAAACAGACCCCTAAAAACGAAACCTGCCCGACAGACTCTCCGAAAACATCCCCGAAAAGTAGAAACCTGCCCGGTAGACCATCATAAATTCGAAATCCTGCACGACCAGGTTTCCAAGCTACTTTACTTTTTGACCTCTGATTTGCTTTTTTTGAATGCATTTGCAGGGTTTCATCGCTGAATTGGACGATAGATGGGAGTCGTCACTCGAACTACTCGATTCACTCATGCAGTTCTACAAGATGATGATGCGGGTACGGTAGTCGAGATATGGATACGGTAGCTAAGTACAGTAATCGATTACAGTACCCTTCTTACCGTATCCCTGTTCCTCTCAGAACTCGGATGCCCTCATGAACGAACTGTTGGCCGAGTTTAAATCGGGCGCTAGACTCGAAAGTCTTGACGAGACGAAGAAGAGAATGGAGAGAGTCGTCAACAGTGCAAAGGGCATCGTCAAGGCAGCAGTTGGACCCGAACTACGGTGGGTTACGGTAGCCTGATGTGAGCTTGAGGCCAAGGTAGATTGCCGAAGACTTGGGGGGCGATGGGAAAGAGGGTCATAGTGATGTTACAGTAACCTCGTTGTGTGCGGCCACAAGACGTTCGATTGCGCGCGCGATTTGAGAAGAGTCGGAAAGGAGTTGGAGAAGGTGGGTACTGTAGTAGGATTCCCTATTGAAAAAAAATTGGAAAAAGCGAAATCAGTCTTCGATACTATGCTTTCTCTAAAAGTAATTTCGAAACGGGGAAATAGTGGGTGTATTTTGAAGCGAACTTTAGAATGTCCAAGTTAATTATTGTAGCGTCTGATCGTAATCCCTCCTATCGTTGCAGGACCTCGATTGGTGTGTTATCAAGCTGTGCAAGGGGTCGGTCATCACCATTCCCATCCTCACGCGCGCCTACTTCAGAGTCAGCAAGAATCTGTGCATATGCACCACGAAGGAGCACGAATCGGGCACCCACCACTAGAGATACCGTACCCAGAAGCTACCGTATACTCAGATACGACCGTAGTGAGTCCTTTCATGATACCGTAACCCCGCTGTGCTTACTGTAACCCTGCACCCACTCTGTTGTTTTACTGCACCCCATATAGTCTCGGCAATCTCTAGATGAGAAGCTAATAACCACCACGAAATAGAATTTGAAATTCAGGTAAATGTGTTGGCTCACTTCATGTTGAACATTCTACACCGATCGAATAGTGAGAGAGTTTACGAAATTAATCCATCTAATCCTATTATTTACCCGAATTTCAAACTCTACCTCGAACCCGAGCATACCATACTCACAGAGCTTCGTTCACTGTGCACAATCACTGCCCCATATTGTTCTCCTGCGAATTACCTGATCTCTCTCCTTATTTATTCCCTTTGTTCGCCCTAATTTTCATCGATTTTATCCAATGATGCTTGGCGATTCTCAAATTTGAAATTTCAAAACACGATTTCGTAAGTTTTGCACTTTTGATTCAATTTCGCAATCGTGAGAGCGTGCCAGGCATTTAGAGGGACGACTAGTATTTATCACTATTAGTGTTTTGGAGTGAGCTATTCGGATAGTTGTCTCATCGTTTTGCACACTCTCTCACCCCGTCAACAGCCGTAGAGAGTGTGCGAAATGAAGAGACCATTGCTCGAATCGCGCATTCTAGTTCTGTTGTATGCTTTTGTTTCTGTTTTGTTGTTGATCTCTTTTTATCGTTGTTTTGTTATAAACGCACGTCGTTTTGGTGGACGCTGCCTGTGTGAAGTGGAGTGGTTTGCATCCAATGAGCTAATTATCGATTGATTGTTTCTTTGGCGATCTAATTTTTGGAATCGTTTCTCGTAAATCCGTCCTTTTCAGTGGTATCCCCGCAGTCAATGGGCCGTTTATGGAGTAAGATAATGCAGCCACCACCTCCTACTGAAGAAGAGATGAGAAAGGCGAAAGAGAAGTTCGATCGATGGATCGATAATAGAAGACACGTCATTAGGAGGATCAGAGAAATCGCACAAGAGGTTGGAGATATTGTAATTTTCGGGGAAAATTCTTGTATATTCTTTAGATTAGGAGTTCCCATTTCTAAACAACGACGAAAAAATAGCTGAAAAAAGTGAATTAAAGAATTGTATTTGTCCATCCCTTCTTCGTGTATTATAATGTTCGAAGGTGGTTTCGATATAAATATATTGTTTGTTTTGCTGTAGTTGGACGATTGGAAGAAGGGATCGACCATCGTCAATGTGGCTGGAAGTTCAGCGGGAATTGTGGGAGGAAGTATGCTGCTGGGAGGAATCCTCTTCCCGCATCTAGCCATTCCTGGTAACAATCAATTCTTCGTTTCACTATCTACGTTCCCTTTTCTTAAATAAAAAAAATCGTATATATTTGAACGACTATGGTATTTATGTGAGCGACTCGGGGTACTGTACTGCACAGTACCGTAGTCACACTAGCAGTAATCAGTGATTATTACAGGTCTTATTCTGTCTCTCGCCTCTGCTGGCACAAATGTGGCTACGAGCGTCGCGAGAACGACTGTCATCAAGGTATTTTGGCTGCCTCTATATTTTCAATTTAAATAATTTCATTTTACTATACATAATCGATAAAAAATATGTTGGAGAATCTCGCTGCGGAGGTGCAGAGATTGGCTGAGGAAGACGCAAGAAGACTTCAGTCATTCTTGGATGTGACCGACCGAATGCTCCATGTAACCCCGTCGTCGGGAGTACGGTATTTCATCCGTTGGCTCATTGCAGTACACGGGAGTTCTCCCCTTCGATGCAGCCAAGATTTGCGGTGTCTCGATGGCAGCACTCAAGGGTAACTTTTATTGATTTTCTTGTATACGAATCTGTGACGGAATAAATCACGAATGAAACTGACGACTGTGTTATCAGTTGTCGTTTACAACAATCGCAAACCGACGACTGGGAGTCATTATAAAAAAATTTGAAAATTATTCTTCCGCTCACAATGCGAACATAATCTGCTTGTTCATGGGAATTTCGCCGTTCGTTTTGTTGTTATTTTTATTTTTTTTATTATTATTATTACTCTTATTATTCCTTCCAGCGTCTGTCATCGTTCTTCGCCGTACCTTCATCACCGTGCCCAATGCTGCGGGACGCACGACTCTCAAGGTGATCTGCCGTTTCAACTGAAGTATATTTTTCTGAGAGCGATGCGATAGTAATGGACTCGTACTGTTTGCTGATCACCTAAGGGGATAATTTCAGTTGAAACCAGGCTACCTTTCCCATTAATTAGACCAAAATACGTGGTAGACCTATTATCGAAAACAAAAGGTAAATAGGGGGGTTTGAGACGTAACTTTACGGTATCTTTTTAATCTGTTGATGGTGCTCATAAACACCGTCTTCCAATAGCTGATTAAGTAGTGATGATGCAATCCTCTCTTCTCAGACGCTCGTGCCTGCTTCTGCTGCAGCGGGAGTTGGTGTAGTGGCAGGAGTGACGGTGGGCGTGGGAGTCGCCTTAGACGTCGCCAATATGGTCACCAATGCAAATACTCTTGCGAAGTGAGTGGAGTTTGCAGAGTGATGATGCAACAATGATTATCATTCCGTTTATTACTTTCTATTAAAAAATATTTAAAGCTTTTTTATGGGAACCGAATGTGCATCAGGATACAAGATGTTGACTGTAATTATAAGTCAGAAATTATGCAAATAAATGGTGTTTGCATTGCAGTTCTGAGGTTGATGGATGCGCCGTTCAGCTGACATGGGAGTGACCTGAACTCACATTTCCCGATCTTTTTGATTTTAGCATGGTAGTATACATGTCTAAAGACTATCTCAAAACCGTTCTCAAAAGCTGCGGAATCCGCCTGGGAAGCGAGTTAGAAGATTTCACGCCTCATAAGAACGAAAGAGTGCACTGCTCCCAACAGCAACGGTGGCCTAGTGGTGAAAGGCGGCGGGAGGGAGCGAGCGGGTCGTGGTTCGAGTCCGCTCTCCGAAATTTTGTTTTGCTCATTTTTCGCAATTGTTTTCTGGATTGTGGAGCCAATCTTGATGTGGAAATCGTTTTGTTCACTTTTGATTTACTCTTTTACGTTAACTTTCCGGTCCCGCTACTTTTACAAATTGGAGAATAATGAATGAGGACGCTGATCTACATGTTTACCCTTCTCGTGTTGTACGTCTACTACCCGATACGTCATCCCACCAGTCGGTCAAATCTCCAGAAAGGTTTCAAAAGTGAAATAATTTATACAACAAAGAATACTCTTCACTTTCGCGCACTTTTTTCGCTCCAGACCCCATTCTGGAGTTTTGGGATTATGTTCAACCCAACTCGGACTTCGATCGAACGTAATAAGTCTGCATTAGCATGTCTATGGTGAGGAGGATGCTCTGATTTTTTTCCCTAACTGGATCCCTGTCTGATTCCAGGCTGTAAATATACCGTATTCCAGCCTGGAATCTTCCCATTTCTTACCGGGATCCAGCCTCGAAACGTGTCCAGGCTAGATCCCTGTCGGATTCCATGCTGAAAATGCAGATTATATCGATACAGTCCGGAATAAAATATCATAGTGAACTCGCAGTACTCGATCACAATGACGAAGAAGACATCGACCGTGTATTCCCTCCCTAACAGATCAAGAACGATTACTTTCTCCAATAGATAATCCAATGACGACCAAATTCCGATTCCTCGTTTATTACATACATTTTTTTTTGATTTTTTGAAGATCTACAAGTTTGCAAAGAAAATCGAGTGGTACTTCGCTCTGCGGAAACAAGTTCCTTGCCGGTAAAAATACTCAACGTTTAGAGTGTCATTTGGAGAAAGTACATCGTAATTGATCTGTTAGGGGGGGGGAATACACGGTCGACGTCTTCTTCGTCATTGTGATCGAGTACTGCGAGTTCACTATGGTATTTTATTCCGGACTGTATCGATATAATCTGCATTTCCAGCATGGAATCCGACAGGGATCTAGCCTGGACACGTTTCGAGGCTAGATCCCGGTAAGAAATGGGAAGATTCCAGGCTGGAATACGGTATATTTACAGCCTGGAATCAGACAGGGATCCAGTTAGGGAAAAAAATCAGAGCATCCTCCTCACCATAGACATGCTAATGCAGACTTGTTACGTTCGATCGAATTCCGAGTTGGGTTGAACATAATCCCAAAACTCCAGAATGGGGTCTGGAGCGAAAAAAGTGCGCGAAAGTGAAGAGTATTCTTTGTTGTATAAATTATTTCACTTTTGAAACCTTTCTGGAGATTTGACCGACTGGTGGGATGACGTATCGGGTAGTAGACGTACAACACGAGAAGGGTAAACATGTAGATCAGCGTCCTCATTCATTATTCTCCAATTTGTAAAAGTAGCGGGACCGGAAAGTTAACGTAAAAGAGTAAATCAAAAGTGAACAAAACGATTTCCACATCAAGATTGGCTCCACAATCCAGAAAACAATTGGCGAAAAATGAGCAAAACAAAATTTCGGGGAGCGGACTCGAACCACGACCCGCTCGCTCCCTCCCGCCGCCTTTCACCACTAGGCCACCGTTGCTGTTGGGAGCAGTGCACTCTTTCGTTCTTATGAGGCGTGAAATCTTCTAACTCGCTTCCCAGGCGGATTCCGCAGCTTTTGAGAACGGTTTTGAGATAGTCTTTAGACATGTATACTACCATGCTAAAATCAAAAAGATCGGGAAATGTGAGTTCAGGTCACTCCCATGTGAGAGAGGCGGCAGATCAATTGGAGAAGGTGAGTGACGGAGTCATTGGAATTGCAACTAAATAGTTCCCAGTGTTAAAGCCTATGCACGACTATAATATTCACATTTTTTGGTATTAGGGTCAATGAACAATATTGCATTTTTGTAAAATTTAAATACCGGAACTTTTTAAACATTTCGTTGCAGGAAATGAACGATGCGATGACCAAGATGAAGGATAGCGAGAATTAACTCTCTCTACCTCCAATCGATATTCTCCCTCAAAAGGTATTGTAGAAGCACTCCCTGCACTCACTAAAACTAATCAATAATAGCTTTTTTTATCTCGTCGTAGAGGTGTTCGATCTCATTATTCTAATAAAATGTTCTGATGTTAAAATTGGCTCGTCCAGATGTTGTACATGTTGTTCCACAGTCTTCTGTGTGCTGTTGATTTCACGTTCTCTCACTGCTAACCGTGCTTATTGTTTGTGTATGCTTACCGTAACCTCACCGCATTTCACTCCCTTTTGTTGTTTTTCATTGTTTGACCAGAAGTTGATTAATGTTGTGGCTTACTGTTTTGTTGTGATTATCCCTGTTGTTTTGTTGTAAAATGCATGCATTTTGTGTGTGACGTGATGTGGGTGTGAACTGGCTTGATCCCAGCACTACTATCTGTCCGAGCACGTTAGATTGATTACGATAGCTTGCTTGGTATTGAAAATGCTAACGTCTGTCTGTCTGTCTGTCCGTTTTTTTTGTTTGTGATTCCTTCCGTTCGCAAAATTTTCGTCTTTTCGCTATAAATCGCTTCAAAACTATGCTATCTTCTCAGAACCTTTTGCATATTATAATATACCGGAATTGCTTCAAAATTTTACAAAATTTAAATCACCAAATCCATGGCCAAGTGGGTTACGCGCTGGACTAGCAATCCGACCGACGCAGGTTCGACCCCCGCCGCGGGCAAACCTTTTGCCGCATTTTTCGCGAGTGTCAGAAACCGTTCTAACACGTTTTTGAGTTCCGTGAAACACGTTTTCACATGTTTTGCCGAGTTTTAACGTGAAAAATCGAAAAATTCGAAAACTTCCAAAATGATTCAGAAAGCGTATCACTACAAAAAAAATGATTCAGAAAGCGTATCACTACAAAAATGTTTGCGATGTCGGAAACGTGTCCGAACGTGTTCTAACGCGTTTTAACGTGAAAAATCGAAAATTTCAAAAAGTTTCCAAATGATTCAGAGAGCGTAGGAGTTCGCAGGAAAAGTGTTTTACGATGTTCGAAACGTGTTTGAACGTGTTCTAACACGTTTTAACGTGAAAAATCGAAAATTGTGAAAAGTTCCAGAAATATTCAGAGAGCGTAGGGAATCACAGGAAACATTTCTGAATGTGTTCTAAAAATTCTGAACACACTGTATCCTGCGTTTCCGTTGTGAAAGGCTCGTGAGGCAGAGAGCGATCGAAAAAAAGTTGCCACGGAGCCACGAAGTGGCGAAGTGGCAACTTTTTTCGATCGTTCTCTGCCTCACTAGCCTTTTCCACCGGAATAAGCCAGTACTCTTGGTAGCGATTATCATTCCCCAAAATAATGCGAGTTTTAATGTAGCCCGGAGCCGGTTACCGAGCTCCCCCTGGACCGTACCTGGAGTCACCTACCGAGTTCCCCCTGGACCGTACCTGGAGCCACCAACCGAGCTCCCCCTGGACCGTACCTGGAGCCACCTACCGAGCTCCCCCTGGACCGAACTCACACCCAGAACTATGCAAAGAGCGTAGTGTACGCATAGAGCGTAGTGCATTTAACCTCAAAAACCCCCGCTAGTTTTTAAATAATTGAATCTATGTAATACATGGCATGCATTTTAATACGCGGACAATGTCCGTGAGCAAATTTTTGATTGAGGATTTTTGACACTTGGAACCCATCTAGGAATACGCGGGAGGATGAGATTAGTAAGAATAAATTGAGATCTGACCAGTTTTATGAGACTTGCACTGGAATTCTGACCAGTTTGTATACTTGGCAATAAGCCGTATTGTCCGTGGCACGAAAATGTTTGATTGCAGATCAATGACTGGAACTTCGAGGCGAACGTAGCCATTGTGACTAGTAGCAGTGCGGGAATTGTGGGAGGAGCACTGCTTGTTGGAGGAATCTTCTTCCCGCCTCTCGCTATTCCCGGTGAGTAGAGAGAAAACGGTTATGGTATTTAGTGACCGACTTTCCCACAGTACATCGGAATATTCCTTTCCACCACGTCCTCGTCAATCTATGCAAATTTAGCCAAGCAGTTAAGTAGTACGAATACCTTTTGTAAATGGGAGATGGTCGCACCAAGAATTCAATTTTGGTATTTTACCCAGAACATCGTGTTATCATCTCTCTCTTTCAATTTTGAGTGGATTGTTGGATATTGTAATTTAAATACACGCCTCTTAGGATTGGTCGTCTCTCTCCTCTCGGCTGGCAGTAACATCGCGGCCAATGTGACGAGATACGCAGTCGTCAAGGTGGGGGAATACATTTATTTTCAAATATGATTTTCGGCAAAATTACGTGTCCATCCTACTAGCTTTGTCTTACGGTAGATCAATCGTCTCGTCTGTCTATTGGTTTCAGACAGATGTTAAAAAGTTAAGTTGCATGGGAAATTGGTCGGGCAGGTTTTCGATTTTTTGATAGTCTTCCGGGCAGGATTCCACATTTCGGGGGTGTTTTCGAAGACTTTATCGGGCAGGTTTCGTTTTAGGGGTTAATTGATCAGGCATTTATTTTTCGGATTATGTCGACTTCTACCCACTTTTTGACCTATGGTGTCAGAGTATGTTTTTTGTCCAGAACCTGGCTGAAGAGGTGCAGTCTCTGTGTGAGAAAGACGCGCAGCTGCTAGCAGAATTCATGAAAGAGGCCGATATTCTCTTGAAGGTAGGTCATTGCAACCGTGATAATCGATATGGTGTACGGTAGAGAGCGATAAGGGGTTACTGTAACTTGAATTGCGGATACTTATAATCATCGGTGGTCTTATTCGCGACTGTACAGGACAAAGCTGGCCAACAGAATGACGACGTCGTCAACGATCTGGAACTTGGAGTGGGCGCTGCCAAGGGAATATTCGCGACTGTAGGCGCACTCAAGGGTTAGACACTCGCTTTCCTTTCTATTATAACTATGGAACGATACTACTCGTTCTTATTTCACCATACAAATCGTAATAGAAATATATTAGAATGTAAAGGTTTCCGAACGTTTAGATTTTCCAGAAATTTCCCCCCCCCCCTTTCAGCCTGTGTGGGCGTTCTTCGTCAGACGTTCATCACCGTCCCGAAGGCGACTGGAGGAACCGCACTCAAGGTACGATACTCAAAATTGCAATATTGATTTTCGGGAAGTCAGATACAGCCGAAAAACCGCAGAACAACATGGAAAGCTCTCTCAATTACATTTTCGTTGTTTTATTTATTATTAAAATTATAATTTAATTATCGATTAAGGCTCTGATTTCGTCGTCGACCGCCACCAATATTCGAATGCTGGGCAGTATGACTGCTGGATTGGGAATCGCCCTCGATGCTGTCACTCTCGTAAACAGCGCCCATTCACTCGCCACGTGAGACGATTTCGTAGTTATGATGTAATCAGACCAACTGTACATGAATACGGTAGTACGGTGTGGCATATCAGTGGGTCAGACTTGTGATTGCAGTAATGAGCGACACGAGTACGCAGTGCATCTGGAGACGGTGGCTGAGGAACTCCATGAGGTATACCTCCTATATTTGAGAATATACGTGAATGAGTATCAGTTGCCATGTGTGTTAGGGAGAGAATTCTCGTTATGTGTGGTCGGTATAGATTGGAGACATATATTTTGCTGAGCCTATGTGTCTTATCAGCTACAGTATCGTTCTTATACAGGGGGGGGGGGGGGGAGAGCCTTGGTGTCAAACACGCGCAGAAAGAGAGGAAAATGGTGAAGGAAATTGTAATATTGATTGGGCTTGTAGGAGATGGACAACGCGATGGAAGCACTCGAGAAGAAGAAGAAGGAAGTGGCAGAGGAATGAGAATTAATGAATTATTGATGTACCCCCGTCGAGGAGTGCGATAGAAAGTCCCGCCCCTCTAATTCCATTACCCACTTCATGCACTCCTCTCGCATTCTAACAAGCTAATAGTTTACTAATCGATAGTATTTGTTCAACGTTTGTTGATCTCAAACATATTGGCAGAAGGATCTCACATTCTTATTTGATAATTCGGAAGTTGTATATTTCACAATCATTTTGTTTTCTTTCAGAAGTTCCCCGTTGCTTTGTTCGAAAATGTTGGCTTATTTTCCTAGAAGCTGTTTTTTTTGTTATTGACTCAAATATTGTTCTCGTTGTTGAATAAAGCGTTGTTCTGTTTCCGGTTGTGCCTTGATGTGGTTTATAACGTGGTTCGATCATCCACTAATGATACCTTATACCCGTTGCGGTTCCGGTACCTGGTTGTAGATCACTCATCTTTGTTTTGTTCGAACTGAGATCAATTTGTTGTGTAGTGTTTACCAGAGAACACAGAGAGAGAGAGAGAGGGAGAGTCCAGTGATCTACCCTCGATCCCTTCTCATTTGCACGTATCATTCGATCTATTGGAGCGGGAGTCCGACCCTCTTCCCTCTCTTCCTCTCATTCTATCCTTCCTTCTCTCTTCCAGTTATGACTTGATTACGTCCACTCTCAAAGTCGCGTTTGTTTTTTAGTATTCCATTTGAATTCAACCAACCCCTACCTCCATGGTTAATTGTTCAATCGCGGCATTGTTATTACTCTATCTAGATCCAGTATTTATCATGTATGATGTTATGTTGACCGTGATCGATTTTTGTTCCCTTTTGACCCGCCCGCGGTAACTTAGCGCGTCTCTGGTTCCGGTTCCGGGTTGGTAAAAGGTTCCCAATCTCCTCGATTCTAGATGGTTCGACTGGGTTCGCTGGTGGTAATCTCAGCGGTGTGTTGTCTCTTCGCTGTCCACGCGAAGGAGCCCAAGGACGACTCGTATCAGGTGAAGGATGGGAAGGGAAGAGGGTTACGGTAGATAGTGGTTACTGTACTGATCGATTACGGTACATTTGGGTTACTGTATTGCGGTACGTACGAGCGTCTGTATTGATCGATTGTGGAGCATATAGAATACCGTTTTGATTGATTACTTTGATACGGGTTACTGTATTGATTGAATACTGAACATTTGGGTTACTGTACTTTCGATTGCAGCCTTTCACGTGCAATCTGAAGGAGGCGCAAGATTGGAGCCGGCAGCGAAGAGATCTCTACGAGACGATCGGAAAACTGTCTAACCAGGTACGGTCGATAATCCATATCCTTAGGTCACGGTATCCCCTCAATTATCGATTGATATTTCCAGGTGGGATGGACTCGTTGGTACGCGGGCTCGCAGTTCGGAGTGCGCGCTTTCTTCGGTGGAATGGTCTTCGTCCCGCCCGTCGTCAATGCAATTATGTACGGAAATGACGCTGATCTGCCCGGACAAGTGTCCATGTCGCTGAAAGGTACGGTAAGATTACGGTAGTTGCCAGCCTGGTCTTTGGCACCCGCCTGTCATGTGATGAGTGAGGTTCTGATTTACATAAAGGAAATGTGATACGAAAGGGCCCTGCGATCATGAACACAAATTATGTGTCTTTTCTGTGTGTGCATAAATAGTACAAAAAAAATAATTTAAAAAATGATTTGACATATTATAAATCCACCAACACTTGTCAAAAATAATAAAACGTTCCGCTCCTAAACAACAGATACGGCTACGAGAGAACATTAGAAAGCGAGAGACACGCCGAGGTATAGAAAGAGAGTACACCACCAGTTTCAGTTTCAGTAGACATCCATTTCATGAACGTATCATTTTAAAATTGTAATAATTGGATGTACAGGAGCGGGCGCGATGGTTATGGCTGAGAGTGCAGTGAAGGGCTTCTTCGATTGGAGTCTCCATCTGCAGGAAGTGAGCATGTGATGGGAGGGTGTACGGTAGCCGACTTATTGCGATTACGGTAGCCGATTGCAGACTGTTCGATTGGTGGCGGCCGAGGATATGAGAATGCGCAGGAAGGCGCTCGCTGCCGGCTGCGATCGACTCCACGAATGGGATACGGTAGGTGCAAAGGAAATGATCGAATACTGATGAATGAGATACGGTCGGTTGATTTGTAACTGAGGGATACTTTAGGTTGATAGATCATTGAATGGATACGTTAGGTGGTAGGGTGATCAAGGGAGATGATTGAGTAGTGATGAGGAACGAATGCTTTCTGTAGCTATTGTATCGTGTTTCTTCTGGAAACGCCTAAATTATGTTACTAATTACTGTAGTGGTTACGGTAGAAGTAGGCTATGTATTGGGTTGGAAGCGTTTGTCTAATTTGTGGGGTGAAATCCTATTCTCTGCGTGGGGGAAAAGAAAAGTCTTATTCTCTAGGGCCCACCGAACCGGGAATTCCAAAATCAGAGCCGACGAAAAGTACGAAAAGACAGAAACGGCCCGGGAATTCAAATCTTCACAGAAAATTCGTTTTTTCGGTAGTTTTCGATTAAATGTAGCTGCGCCAATGAGTTTTTCTGCTTACTCTAGAATTCGGAAAACAGGCAATGCACAAAATTAAAATTAGAAAAAATGACAAGAGCAAACATGTTTAAAATCGTGTGTGAACTTCAGCGATTTCTTATTATATTCAACAGCTATTGTTTTAAGAGCTGCGCCAACGAGATTGTGTAACATGTTCCTTGCATTATCTCATTAGCACATTTGCAAGAAAAATCAGGAAAATTCACAAAAGCAAACCTTATCAATTTTGGATTCAAAGTTTATGGCTTGAATACGGTAGCTATCGATTACGAACTAGTTATATTTAATGAAATATATAATAAATTCATTTTGTATTTATGAATTGCTCCCTAGGAGCAGCCAAAGCGGTATTCATACCGTAAATACCAAAATGCATCTAGTAAAACTCAAGAAAACTGTCCAACCGAAAATGTCCGACCTAACTGACCTGTCGTCGCCCTACCGAACTCGTGGCGCAACGATGCCGCGCGAATACGATGGGGCAACTACACCACGGAGGGCGGGGCTTAGAAACTTCTCCGATACTCGTTGAACCGGAAATATTTGGTAAATCTGGAAACGCTGTCATGATTCTGCACGCCTCATTACCTCAAAGGGACCAAAATTGCAATTTTAGGAATAATTTTCAATTTTGCTTGGTGGCCCCTACTTATTCTCTTTGCAGAAAGACGTTCAGTTGATGACCGATCTGTTTATGCTCCTCGCTATGATGAAGACTGAACAGAGAACTATTCTCAACTCGTGGATGGACGCGAGAAATTCGACCGCCTAGTGAGTAAATTTGATCTTTGCCCCCTGATCTTTGATCTCTGCAGTGAGGACAGACTCGGCATGTTTATCCAGCGACTGAACGAAATCAGGACCGAGCTCGCAAGGGTTGGTTAATTGTGTATTCATTTTTTTTGTGTCGAGGATAGCAGTTATCGATTGATTATGGCGCCGTTACCGTAATCTGTTGCTTTACAGGAGGCCAAAGAAGTGATGAAAAACGTGCCCGTCGTGACTCTCGGCTACGATTGGAGCAAAGTTGAGCTGAAGGAGGAGAAGAAAAAGGAGAAGAAACCGATCAATAATGTAGAGTACATGTAGGGGGATTGCGTCATCACTACGCAATATCGCCCCCCACCCCTTTCCTTTTCTTCCCTCACCCGTCCCAATTCCTTCTTGGACTGCTACCTTTTTGTACTCAACCATTACATTGTACTTTTAACTACGATATTTTGTTTGTTCTGAAATCATTCACTGATAGCTTTTATTCGTTTGAGCTTGTATTGGAATGTTTTTTTCTTTGTGATATGTTTTTAGTTGTATAGTTGCCATCTAGGGAATGCTTTTAATGGGTTTTTTTAATCAGAAATAACCAGTTTCACTCACCACTCGAATCTCTCAAATTTGTTACATGGGTATGCATTTCCACTTTCTAACTTGTATTTTTGTGCATTTGATCTCGAATTTTGTTGCATTTCTCAATAAAATGATTATACTTGTAATTTAAGCACTTTTTATTGTGAAATTGTTGAGTGGTTTTGTCCACGGTTTGTATCTGATGGATTGCGTGTTTTACGTGAAAGGACGTGGGGACGGAGAGGGAGAGGGAGAGAGAAAGAGTGCTTGTAGAGGCCAGAACAAAAACAACATTGATTCACTTTTGTGTCACTGGGGAAAAGAGAGAGAGCGAGAGAGGAAGAGGGCACTGATAACAAAATATGAGAGGGAAGTAGTCAGCAGTGAGAGAGAGCCGTATGCCAACACCATGGCCAAGTTTGTGTTCACAGGTTAGAGAAATTTCAAAACAAAGTGGTTTTTTTCTATCTTTACATTGTTGTTCTATTGCTAGACTGTGACTAGTGCGGCATTTCATCATCATTAGGGTAAGCGCTGAATAAACGCCATGGAAATGAAGTCTTATCCAAAACATGAAGATCCAAGTATTCCCTCTATAATCGATTGTTTCATCATCACTATGTAATCTCGTATTCTCACTTCAGCCTTCTCCGTTCCCACAAGAATGATATCAACGGAGAGTTCGAGACGAATCAAGGACATTCCCACCTTCGACGATGAAATGGGAATATTTACTGTTAGTTTCTTTTTTTAAAATTCTATTCTCTCTTTTATTCAAGTTCACTCTGCCCGTGATTCTATGAAAGAAAGATGGAAGTGTTTTGGTTGTTGAATGGGTTTTGAGCATCGATAGATGCTCTCGAATAGAGTTGATGCCCAATCGATATTGCTTAATAGATACCGTAATCTATCCAATCGGGATTCCTCTGCAGCCCGAAGCGCCTGCGTCTGAGCGGTCGCACGACCGATTGAGTGTGTGGGCGGAGCATCGAGATATCGTCATCAAGCGAATTCACGACATCGCCGATGGGGTACGGTAGGAGATATTGATCGATTGAGCATACGAATACTGTAATTATCCATTCTACGGTGCTCTAAATCTATATATAACTGATTTTCTTATCACTGCAGCTCGATTCCCTCAAGCGCAAGTGCGACGTGTCTACCGTAGTCGGGAGTACGGTAGGAATCGGGGCGGGAGCCGCTGTGATCGGAGGACTCATACTGGCGCCGCCTGTTGCCATTGGAGGTAAATCGATAATATTCAATCAATAATTATAATAGAGAGTTTACAGAGTTGTATGAATGGGATGTGCGGGGGAAGAAATGGAATTGGCGTAGACCAAATATTCGGGGAAAATGGCACATGGTGATCTTTGATCTCTCTCTCTCTCTCTATTCAGGAGTCGTTGTCGGTTCTCTGGCGGCTGCAGCAAATGTGACGACGAGTCTCGTCAAGGTCGGAGTCATTCGAGTGAGTGCAATGGAAATGAATGACATTTTTTTTTCTAGTAAAAACCGCTCTTGAATCGTATTTTCCAGACTGGAACATGACTATTGACACTTGTATTCCTGTATTGCCTGATCTGCATTCCGAATTTCTGCTTCGTAAATAAATGAAGGAAATTGCAGAAACGTGCTCGTGAAGTCGTGGGACTCGTGCAAGAGGACGAGAATCTACATGCGATATTCCTGCTGCATCTCGATGAATTACTAAAGGTGAGGAAGGGAAGGAGTGAAAAGAGAGAGATATTTCATAGTATTTTCTAGATACAATTACTATATAATAGAAAACGCTAACGTCTGTCTCTCTGTCTGTTTGTGATTCCTTCCGTTCGCAAAATTTTCGTATTTTCGCTATAAATCGCTTCAAAATTGCGCAATCTTCTCAGAACCTTTTGCATACTATAACAGACCAGAATTTCTTTAAAATTTTACAAATTTTGAATCACCAAATCCATAGCCAAGTGGTTAAAGCGCGCGACATTCAAATCCGATCGACGCAGGTTCGACCCCCGCCGCGGGCAAACCCTTTGCCGCATTTTTCGTAAGTGTTGCAAGTGGTCCAGGCACGCTTTTGAGTAACGTGAAACACGTTTTCACCTGTTCTGCCGAGTTTTAACTTGAAAAATCGAAATTTTCAAACTTCCTCCAAACGCACCGGTGTGTGTGTGCTAACACGTTCTAATGTGAAAATGGAAAATTTCGAAAAGTTCCAAAATGATCCAGAAAGCGTAGGGGATCATAGCAAAAGTGATGTACGATTTCGGAAACGTGTCTGAACGTGTTATAACATGTTTTAACGAAAATCGAAAAAATCGAATTTTTGCTAAATGCAGCAGAGAGTGAGTAAAAGTTAAAGTGTTTTGCGATGTAATTAAAAGTGTTCAAAAGTGTCGGAACACGTTCTACAAATAAACACACTGCAGCTTGCGTTTCCATTGAGAAAGGCTCATGAGGCTGAGAGCGATCGAAAAAAGTTGCCACGGAGCCACGAAATGGCGCAGTGGCAACTTTTTTCGATCGCTCTCAGCCTCACGAGCATTTCTCAACGGAATAAGCCAGTACTCTTAGTAGCGAGTAACATTCCCCAGCATACTTCGAACTTTAATGTAGCCCGGAGCCGGCTACCAAGCTCCCCCTGGACCGCACCTGAAGTCGGCTACCGGGCTCCCCCTGGACTGAACCTGCACCCTGGACTATGCATAAAGCGTAGTGTACGCTTAGAGCGTAGTGCATTTAACCTCAATATATCCCGGCTAGTTACACACTCCTTTGCGGTAATTATAATATTATATTTATACGATTTATCAAAAAACGCTGAATGGGATGCAATTGTCTCTTGTTTGAGTATATAAATCACTCTACGATCTGGAATTCTCGAAGAAGAAATGAAAAGATTACTGTACCTTTTTGTAGGAACGTCGTGCTGCTGGTGACGATGGAGCAGAGGAAACGGGAGAGGAGGCAATTGAGATAGAAGAGGTACGAATCAATATTTAAATGGTCGACCCGACCTAGTCATTAGGGGTTTCACTCTTGTCTTATCAAAAAGAATTGTGCGCTAAATATACTGGTTCTCTTCTTAGGCCATATATTACAATTATAAAATGATACATCTGCGTTCCTGTTGAAAAGTCCCGAACGGAAAGATGCGCGTCTTGAAAAATCCCGCGCGCAGCTTGTGAAATAACAATCGGGCGCACAAGCTGCGCTGAAAAACCGGAGTTACATTGATGAATACTGTAGTGTGTCAGGTTACAGTAGTTGATCTCCCTATTTGCAGGACGCGGCCCTCTCCTCTCTCGATTCTCCTCTATCGAAGAAACAGATGACTCCTCAAGTGGAGATGGCGACGAGTGTGAGTGTGGCCGTGGCCACGGGAGTCAGTGCAGCCGGAGCGAGAGCCGCCATTCTGGAGACGGTGAGGATACGGTAGGAGAGGGGAGGGGGTATCGTGGAATGATGCGGATTCGGTTGGAGGGGAAGGGGTACAGTAGAAGGGGAGGCTACGGTAGGAGAGGAGGGATACGGTAGAAGAATGAGTTACGGTAGCAGGGGGGCATGGTAGGAGAGGAGAGGTACGGTAGGAGCATTATGACGCACTGATCGATAAACAAGCAGAAGATTAGAGTTGTGTGCATCGTTACGGTACATTATTCACCGATCAATCGATTACAGTCTCGTCTGGCTCCGATGGTCGCTAAGGGACTGGCTCAGGGCGCGGCGGGACTCGGCATTCTCATCGACACTCTAACACTCATTGTATCGAGCAGAGATCTACTCAAGTTGGTTATTCATTTGTTGAATAGGAACACTGAAGAAACACTATCTAGAAATAATATCTAGAAGCGTATGTCTCTTATGAGTGTTAGGACCCGCCCACTTTGGTTACACTGGGGTAGAGGAAGTGGGTTCTCGGTTCCTACCGTAACTCGATTACCTACCGTTAACCCACTACCATACGCCTAACGTATCCCATGCGGAACAAAACCACAATTTCTAAGCATGCGAAACCCGCTCGTTTTTCCTGAAAAGTGTTTTTATTTCTTATCACTAATTCTGATGTGTGCAGTGGCGCCAATCTCGAGTACTCAGTCAAACTGAGAGAAGTGGCGCAGCAATTGAAACAGGTGAGAAACATTTGGGTCATAGTACTTTTCCGGAGGACCAAGGCGAATGAGACGTGGTCGTTACCGTAGAAGTTGCCGTAGTTTAGCGGTTCTGAAGCAGCAATTTCGACAGATTATTGTAATTTATAGGAAATGCACGCTGAGACGGCGCAGTTTCTCAAGGCGATTCTCCAGCATCAACCTTGATGAAAAAGTTCAATATTGGTGGAACTATTCCGCGTGGTATTGTATATAGTCATTAATTGGTCTACTAACCACAGGTAGTCACTACTAGTCTTGTCATCTTGACCGCATGCTCAATTGTTCGTATTTTTCTTACCGGGGATAAATATTACAAATATCAACGGTTTAAAAACATTCGCAGTACAATAATTATATTCGACAATTGCTCTCGTTTAGTTGGACATTTATATATCCATCTCATAGCTCTTTTCAGTTATCAGGTTACCGTACATACTTATGTTGGACTTTACTGCAGAATAATGTTTAAAACAAGACATCCATTTTATGCGGAGTCTTGGGGTGGGTAGAACATTCGTGTCGCATCCGATTTGAAACCTTCATATCGGAGTGAGAGAGTGTGAGGAAGTGGGATAATCCCTTCTCACTTTTGCACGTTCTCTGATCCCTCACCCCTCTCTGGAGAGTCAATTGGCACTTATGGAATAGGGAAGTCACCCTTATTTGCATTATCATCAAATTTGTTCTCCTCCCCATTCTCCTCTCATCCTTCTCCATCCCCTCACTTTCGCCCCTTTCCATCCTCAAATGTGGTTGCTCCTACTCATTTTCGTTCTCATTTCTCCCTCTCGATCAAATTTATGGAATACAGTGGACGAACCGGAAGAAGACACGCCGCATAGATACAGAACCAGTGAGTTGCACTAAAGCTACCGTACTTCGTATGTTATGGTACTGTAGTGGTTACTGTATTCCAGGAGTTACAACTGTTGAGAGTATCGATTACTTTGTTTCAGATCAGCCGTACACTCTGTGTCCCGTGGGCAGTCTCATCGATTGTGAGTACTTCTACATTTCTGGTTTGTCATCTAAATAGCTTTTTAGATAGATTTCTAGTTCTACAGTACTTTGCAGGGCGCCCCGAGCGTGTCGCGAGTCTCGTCCATATTACTGTAGGGGAGAAAACTAATCAATGTACGTTGTAATACAGTGCCAAAAAGTACCGTATCTCTCCTACATAAAATATAACACGATTTCTTTAATGAATAATTTTTAGCCCGATATAAGAAAGATAGTGGTAAGAAAGAAATGAATGAGAAATCGAAAGCGTACGATGAACCATTCGTAACTGTGGAGCATGTCAGTGATTTCTGACATCTTTTCATTTTATTTCATTTTTATCCAGATTCATATTTTAAAAAAAAGCTTTTCATGCAGCCTCAAAGAGCGTTTTAAGGGTCGAACATGTGTGATGACTCTCGGATTCACCGAACGAGAATCTCGTCCCATTCTCGCCTATGTGGGGACAGAAGTGCCACAACTGCTGGAGACATCCAAGATTGTGAGTGGACCAATCGATATCTGAACGTATCGTGTCAGGGTTGAAAATCGATCGATGATCGATGATTACTGTATTCTGTGGCTGCCATATTTTGACGGATACTGCATTCACTAATCTGACGGTTACTGTATTTAGTAATCTGAGGAATACCGGATTCCGCCATCTAAATATGAGTGTAATCCGTAATCTAATGGATACCGTTAACGTATTATGACGGTTACCGTATACCGTAATCTGAAGATCACCGTACTCCTTTTAGGGTTGGTATCGATTGACTCGTCATCCGAGACGAGATCCTCTCACTGGCCAAATCGTCGACATGGCTGTTTTCTATGCGAAAGAGGTGTACGACATTGAACTTGTCTATTTACTATTTACCATTTTAGAAACATAAATTCGACAATTGCGAACTCTACAGCGGCGCGCAGCATATTCAATTGAGGAGCCCGACCGGATTTTATGTAAATCAATATTTTTATATTATATAAATCAATAATTATTTTAGTTTATCGTCTGTCGCGGATCGCTGGAGAAGCTAATCGATGTGAGCAATTCTTAATGCAATTATAACTAATACTATTTTCGATTCCAGAAAAATACCAAGTCCAATATTGCGAAAGCTGGTGATAAGATCAAGGAACAATACCTGAACGGTAACAAGCCACACAAGAGGGGGCAAAAATGGGTAAATATTCGCATATAATTAGTCTTTCGATGCAGCTCTTCTCAAGAAAAACGATAATTTCTCGCAATTTCAGAACTATTTGCCACAAAACAACTTCTTTCTTGATCCTAAGAACGTTCAGAGACGATTCGGGCGCGTGATGAACGAGAGCTATCACGTTTGTCTCACGTTTACCAGGGGAAAATAAATTTATAAAAAAAATGAACAAAAGTATCTCAGGGCTGGGCCGAGTCAGTTATGCCCCACTACGATCTGAGAACTGTGATCTATGAGGTAAGCAATTTTTTTGTTGAAAATTCGAAATTATGAAATTCAGGTTCGCTACAAGAAAACGCGTACCGAGTCAGACGCGAAGATTGTAAGCCGCGCAGATCGATTCAATTTTTAAAAATATTTAAAATATCATTAATTTCAGTCATCTCGCTTCGTACTCGCCACGTGGATCAACATTCTGCTTTGCATTTTCATGGAGAAATTCTACGTTCTTCTGAGGAAATATTTGCTATGAGGAAGAAGGGAACAAAGCAGATTTTCGACCAATTGCGATGGATTTCTACCGTTTTTTGCCCCAAAGATCAATGATAAAACAATCGATGAAATGAGTGTCCATCTCGAATGCACTGTTAGAAATCGAAGTACACTTAAGATAAATCCATTTTTTAAACAGGCAGGATCGATAATAAATAGAATTTCCCTTTAGAGTACTGTAAATGTGATATTTAGCTAGTTTACGATGCGCATTTTGTGTCACAGATTACGGTATGAGTAGCTTTGCTATGCACTCTCGTTGTGTGGTCTCATTTTCCCGTGTTTTTCTAGTTTTCCCTTCCTTAATCCACGTTGTTCGTTGATTCCTCTGTTTGTAGCTCGATGCGTCCCCTCCCTCTCTCCTCCTACCTCTCCCTCTCACCACTGATCTACCCGTCGTGTCTTGCATTGATCGACCAGACATGTTGTTGTGTACAACGTGCTTCCCTCATTTGTCAGCTTCTCCCCTCTAATTTCTTTCCCTACTCCTTCTAGAAGCTTCTGCTATCGCTCTTTTGTTCATCTGTTCGAACCATACTAGGTAATAACTATTCGTCATTCTCGAGTCTCGCCAGGACGCTGGTGCCCTATTGTCATCATTTCTGTTCCACTCTTCCCAACGCGTGCTCTACCCGCGCCCGCTGTTTCTCGTCTTTATTTAATTGTTCGTCAAATCCTGACGATTTCAGCTCCCTTCCAATCTGGCCAATCGTCAATGAATTGACGTCAGAAGTCGACTGCCATCATCGTCCCCGTGGACGTCTCAACTGAAGATTAGTTTGTTTATATTTTACTACCTGGGTTAAGCCGCCGACCATTAAGTAACGTGGTCTCCTAGTTAGTCGCGCATTAGAGGCCACGCGAGCATACTGTTGGGACGGTGTAGAAGGCCAAAAGCCTGACAAGAGATAGTGTTCAATCCCGCGCACGGATCTCTGACCGAATTCTGCACATCCGCTGGATCGCGCCCGGCAGTAGCGTGACCTACTGAGCTTTAGTGGCCTACTTTAGTACAAATCTGCGCATTCTTTCTAAATGGGGTGGGAGGGGACTTGAGGGTTATTATATCTGATTCACGGTGGGCTAAGGTCGAAAAATATAAGTTCACATGTTTTTGTGTTGTTCCATACTTGTACTAATCCATTAAAACCTTCAGATGACTCGCGACGACTCGAGGAAAAGAGTTGGGAAGGAGCGAGCGAGGAACGAAGAGGAGAAGAAAAGAGATGGAATGAGCGAGGATGAGGAGAAGGAATAAAGGAGGAGGCGAGGAATGGAGAGAAGATGATGAGTGCGCGTGAAGAGACGACGAGAGAAGGATCAAGTGAGGAATAAAGTGAAATGGAGAGAAGAAGAGGATCCAAGGGTTGTAGGAGTCATCGATGGAGAGGAGAGACTTCCCTCGGCGATCCAGCCATACAAAGGAACGAGGAGGAGAGAAACGACGACTCGGTGAGCACCTTGAAAACGTTGCGTAGTTGACAACTGTTAGTATGCTGGCAATTTGCAGTTTCACCGCCTAGTCCAGCTCCCCCCGCTACGTTTCGCCATCTTCCACTCGCTCACCCCGGAATCGTGAAAAACTCGGTGAGTAATAAAGATGAAGTAGTGGAACAAATGATTATTATTCCCATTTCTCAGCTCTGTCTCTTCTCACTCGATGGGACAACTTGCAGACGGTCGCTATATGCCGCTAATTTCAAGCGTGCATAGCTCTCTCCGAGGTTTGTGTGATAGTTGAGCGATTATTGATAGACAAAGTGCACCACAAACATCCCTTGCCAACTTTAAATAACCCGGTGATCTGCAGTTTCGCGACCTCCTCACGTATCCTCACCTGCTTCCCGTCGTCCTCTTCCTCACGTGTTTCGAAGGCAAACTGGACTGGTGAGTAATAATGGTGGCATAGTAGAGATGATGATTATTATTCCTATTTCTCAGACAAGTCTCCTTCCAATGTGTGGGAACAACTCTTCGAGAGGGGCGGTTCAAACAGATGGAATCAACTGTGGATTGTGACCCTGAGGTTGGTGTGGTTAGTTGGACGATAATCGAACAATAAATAGCATTGAAAATATCTCCTGTCTACTTTCTGGAATCCGGTGATCTGCAGTGCTCACCATGTATATCTGGGTGCGCATTGTCGTCATTCAAACTTGATTCGGACTCGCCCCTCGCTCGGTGAGTGATGATGCAATCGTGGAACAAATGATAGTTATTCCCCTTTGTCAGTCCCATCACCATCCCATTGATGAGAAGGATGCCGTCAAATTCAAGTGTAAATTTCTCGCGCCGAGGTTGGTGTGGTAGTTGAGTGATTATTTATATATATATTTTTAAATACCGTAAAATATTCCCTGCCAATAACCCGGAGACTTGCAGTTTCATCGCACTGAAGTACATCAAGGCCCCGCGACGCCCTCGCGCACACTTTGTTCGTTTTCGATCCTTCGCCCAAACTGGGAGAAGATAAAGCGATCCGAGGTTGGTAATACGATAATTGAGCGACAATCGATCAATAATAGTGATTCAGCAGATCGAAAGCATGTCGTCAGGGACGAGCGGCCGAACTGCGACGGTTCTCCGCGAACTGTTAGTTTCAATCGATAATGTGGATATTGTGGAGATGGTTGTCTTGCAGATTCCACGTCCCGACCTTCTCATCGTTGATTGATGACTATTGATTGATTTGGAAGAAGGAAATCATTGCTGCTGACACGATAAGTGGTTAGTTTTTCGCTAAGTTGATCTTATAAATAACACATTTTGTCAGGCCTGCCCATTTCTCGTTTCCACTCGAGAGTATCCCTTTTCAAGTCGGAAGGAGTACTTCATGTGAAGGGTGAGTTGGAACCCCTATAAACTATTGTAATCTATTAGAATATCGATTGATGTCAGGTCGCCTAAACGCAAATCGGCCACCCTAACTCGCCTGCCGAATCGGCATCATCGCCTCAGGCTGGGATGAGAGAAGGTGCGTTCTTGTCGTACGGTTTATTGATTACTTGGTCGTCTTTTCAACTATATATTTGTTTGTTAAGACATTCAATGCGATCACTGACTGATTCTGCCCTCTTCTCCTTTCGTTGATCGAGTATCCTCCACTCCTCCATCGACTATCGTCACATTCGGTGAGTATTATCTGCTTCCAGGGAAATGCTCAGTCATGGGGGAATTTCATAAGTAATTTTGATAATTTGTTTTATTTTAGGTGTAGCCGAATGTCGTTCCTTCCCCTCCAAATAACACGTTGCTGTTGAAGAGGAATGAGTGAATCTAATCGATCGGTGAGTGTGCGGAATACTGTAGATTGAAATATATTATTATGGCAATTCAGATCGGCCTGCACTCTACTAATGTTGCCGCCAGCCCCGATCCACCGCTCTTCCCGCTCTCTTCATTCCTTGGTCCGTTCTACATCCATCCAAATAATTATTGCAAATGATGGTTGATTCAAGATATTTCAGATGTGGCGTAAGAGCAAATTCGATTCCGCGAGATGTGCTGCATCAGAGTCCGTTTTGAATGGAGACGTAAGGAAGAGAAGGCCCACGCTGATTGCTGCTACAAAGGTGAGTATTTAATGGAGTTCTAACGTTGGTTAAAATGTTATCATTATATTTAAATATGCTATAGCTGTCTTCAGGTCGGCAAAATTTCCACTCGGCCGACTCTCCCGACTCTAAGCGACGCCGTCTCTTCCATATTTTCTCGAGGTTTGTCATTGCACTTCTGAAATGGTTTCGATTGAATAAATTGCGCGCAAATTAACTGGGAGCCAGAATAGGCCAAGAACCAAGACGGTGTTCAACCTCATTTTGTGTCTTGTGCAGTCGTTATTCCATTTATACTTTTTTTTCGTATTTATACCCATAATAACTATCGGATTACATTGGGTACCAATGGTCGTGATTCTTTCGTCAGAAAAAAAATTATACTCGAAAACGTTGTCAAAGTGTACCAACTACAGCACATGAAAGTCGGCAGTTACGGCAATTAAATAGTCCTAGTGGTCCACTATTTGACATTGTTATTATGATTGCCTTAATCTTTCTACATTCAGTCCCTGATGATCTCATCTCGTTCATCACTCGTCTCTTCCTCAGGCATTTCTTCATCCGCTGCTCATTTCCGTCCAATGCTATCTCCCAGTAAGTGGATGATCAGACATTTAGGAGAAACACATGTGGAAAAGGATGTTTCGTGAGAAAAAAAGCTACTTAATTGAATGGTCTTGCCACATTTTTTTCTTTTAAAAAATCAGAAACTTCTTTTTCCGGATGTTGCTTCTCCGAAATGTTTTTATCCAGTCTAATTAGACGAGATAAAGATATTGAATGAAATGTTTGGTTTGACGACTCGACTCGAGATCGGGAAGCTTTCAAAATTATTTTCCTTCTCTCTTACTCGTCGACGGGTAGAGATAAATGCAGTGCTATTATACCTAAACTTACTCGTAATAATTAATCGATTAATGACAGATGTACTGTAAATATTAATTATTTGCAGATCGTTTCTCTCTCCTTTCGATGGGTTCTCCTTCTTTCTGTATCTTCTCGCTCCGGTGCTCACTTGCTTCGTCTCTGTGGGAGGATCGCCTTGTCTTCCGTCTCCCCCCCAAGTCACATAACAGCCGGAGAATCGTAATCGTATTTAGTTGTCTTATACCTACTTTTCTTCCTCCAGCTGTTATCCAACTACTTTACTGTCACCGAGCCTTACAAGCGTTCAGTGATTACATGCTAACTTCCCTGCATATCTCGTCCTCAAAAAGGTGAATTCCTCTTTCTCTTTTCTTCCAGGATTTTCCCGGTCGGGGCGGGGACCGGCGCTTGATGGGTATCTGCGTCGCCGCGAAGCGCGCGCCCGCTTTCTTCTTTTCAGCGACTCAGGTTTGCATTTTATTCATGCTCTAGAAAGCGCCATCCCGCGAAGCTCATGCCGATTTTTTTCGCTGAAATTCGAGGAAAACTCCGGGCGACAATCTCGCCATGAGCTCTTTTCACGGAGGCTCTGGAAAAAACGGGAATGAGCTTCGCTGGATATCGTTTTGCGATAGCTAATTAAATGTTAAATGAGTCCGCGGCGCATCATTGACTGGAATAAATATAAAGAAACTTACATTTCTGCAGACCATGTCCACCAGGCGAGCCCACGCGGATGCCCAAAATTTTGGACTGCGAAAAAAAATTGGGCATGAGCTTCGCAGGATGCCGCTTTTTAGAGCATAAATAAAATGCAAACCTGGGTCGCTGAAAAGAAGAAAGCGGGCGCGCGCTTCGCGGTGACGTCGATACCCATCAAGCGGCGGTCCCCGCCCCGGTCGGAAAAATCCTGGAAGAAAAGAGAAAGAGGAATTCACCTTTTTGAGGACGAGATATGCAGGGAAGACGGGCGCGGGGGAAGGAAGGGGGAGGATGGTATTGATCACTTGGGATCATTGTCAAAGTTAGCATGCAATCACTGAACGCTTGTAAGGCTCAGTGAGTGAGTCAGTCAGTGGGAATTCAGTAGCATGACAGCCGGAGAAAGGTTTAAAATTAAAAAAAAATGTTACGACGAAGGACATTCGTAGTAATTTCGATTTTTCAGTCATCGTTCTCCGACTATCATACGATTGGAGTGGGGAAGGGGTGGAAGACGTGACTATCCTTCTCGAGAGAACGCGAGATCATCACGAGACAACCACAATAATCGAAGGCCACGCGAGGAGATCTGAAAATATTATTCATTGTGATTAATTCAGAGGAAATACTTGAACACGGCTAGTTCAAAGAAATTCACTAATGCTGATTAGCTACAATATCGAAAATATGCATTGTGAGAGAAACATTCTATCAACACTTCGAAAGTGCTGAAGTGCGAGTTGTTATGAGAGACTATCTGACTCAAATGACCTTGACACGGACTGGCAAATGAGTTGGTGAGATAGGCATGGCATGATGTAGCGTGAACTGGTAGAAGTTGGCCCATGATAAAAAGAAAGTGCAAAATCGCGTCTACGCGTCAGGGCACTACATCATAGGTTTTTCCGGTTTTTTCTAAAATTTTATAGATTTCTAAAATTTTATAATAGATAAGTTTTTTGGGGTAGTTCTAGTCTATTACTAATAAAATTCAAAAAAATAAGCAAAATACTGTTTAACTATTTAAAGGACTGTTTGTAGGCATTAAGGATGTTCAGTAGGCTGAAAATCGACATGCACTAGGTATGATGTGATTACACTCGGAGTGTTATCCAAAAGCTTTGGGAGCAACAGTATCAGAAAGATTGATTAATTTCAGGACACGTGCTGTATGGTCGACCTCAAAAAAACCGTTGTTTATTGTGGATCAACTTCTACCGAGTTACACAACATCATACCATGCCTATCTCACCAACTCATTTGCCAGTATACGTCAACCCTCCGAACAAATATGACACTGTTTACGTTGGGATGAACAAGGTTCGACGGGGTTTGGAAGAAGTCAACAATGGGAGTCGCTCAAAACATGGTTTATAAGTTGCTTCAGAGAGCAGGTAGAGGCACGAAATTACGAGTGTTCTAACATAATTTGACGCTCGTTCTAATGGCGTTGTCCGTTTGTGGGTATCGTTTTTGGCTCTCGTGCAAAATTCAACATTTCGACAAAGAAAATGGCGTTGTCAGTTCTCTAGTGAAAATATCAACTGCTTAGTCCTATAAAGATATATGAGAGAATATCTGAGTCGATTGAGATTCTCTCAACAGGGGCCGTACAACCAAAAACTAATGTATGCTGAAAAGGTGCTCCTAGGGTAAACATTGGCCGTAGAGACCGAAAATGGACATGAGAAGTCTCATAGACCAAACCCGGCTGAGATATGTTTCATGACATGTCCAAAACTGAAATTTTCAACTTTGGCTAAACGCATCCAAACCTTTTACATAGTTTTTCATGTTATGGAAATGTTATACAACATTTTTCATGTTATGGCCAAGTTCGTAACTGATCTGTGAAAAAAGTTATAATTTTTTGAAATTGTTTTTGAAAAATCTATATTACGTCCTTATCGACGACACTTTTAGCTCTGCCTATTCGATTGCGCGTGAAAAATTACCCCCTGTGCAAGGAACTAGCAAGATTCATTTTCTGGGCCTTGATCAAATCATTCGATGAACATACTCGGTTGCTTAAAATAGCGGCGATTTTCAACAAACTAATTTATAATGAAAGTATACAAAACTCTCACAGCGAAATATTTCGCAGACTCACTACACTTCATAAACTGATGAAGTTAAAATTAACTTCGCTCAATTTGGATGAAATATTTTTTTACCTCAAACCATGAACATATTTTTCAACAGATTTCCAGTTTATTCTTCATAACTCTTTATGATGTAGAAAGAATATATACCACGTTAGATGACAAACGGAATAGAGAGAAAAAAGAAAAATTATTTTTCAGTTTTTCACCATGACCCGGGGTTTCATGGTTTGAGGTAAAAGAATATTTCATCCAAATTGAGCGAAGTTAATTTTAACTTCATCAGTTTATGAAGTGTAGTGAGTCTGCGAAATATTTCGCTGTGAGAGTTTTGTATACTTTCATTATAAATTATTTTGTTGAAAATCGCCGCTATTTTAAGCAACCGAGTATGTTCATCGAATGATTTGATCAAGGCCCAGAAAATGAATCTTGCTAGTTCCTTGCACAGGGGGTAATTTTTCACGCGCAATCGAATCATAGACCAAAATGGTATGTTCCATGAAGAATTTAAAATGTGTTATGTTTTGTCTGTCACGCTTGAAACGGATCAATTATCAGATTTTAGCGCTTGCAAAACCATCTTAAACTCAAAATGTAGGAAAAAAATATTTTTTAACAAAATTTTATATTTTAAAAATATTTTCGAAAATATTTTTGAAAATATTTTCCCCCAATTTTGTGTTTAGCTGAAAGCCCATGTCCGATTAAGTCAGAAAAAAATTACGTCTGCTGACTCGTGGTAAAAATCTGCAGCCGGGATAATAAACCAGGCGCAAACCCGAAATGATGTCTGCGTTTGTTCCCTGGAACATACCTTTTGGTCTATGAATCGAATAGACAGAGCTAAAAGTGTCGTCGATAAGGACGTAATATACAGTAGCGGACAAAAGTCTTCGGGCACTTTTTATATCTGATACAACTTTTTAACCCAAAGGGGCTTTGATATGATATGGTAAGACCATATACCAAATCTATTGGAGATTACGATGCAACTATTGGGGGATTGCGAAATCGTTCAGTAATTGCGTCGTGATGACGCAATCGATGCACACTTTTTTGAAGTGCCATTATTCTTACATGGATTTTTTCCCGCTCGTCTAACTTTCAGGATGTTGAGACCTGGCCACGACCTACCTAGAAACTTTTTTTCAAGTTGCTGCGGTGCCGCTACTTGGCTGCAGCCAAGCTGCAAAATGGAGACCTGAAAATCATATCTCGCCGTTTAGACATCGCCCAGACCCGATCAATGCACCAACATGATCGCCATCATGACTACCAATGATCCCGAGAATTTAGTCGCGGTAGGTCACCAATTCCCCTCAGGGCACGAAAAAATCTTTTTCGCATTATTGTGGTCTCACCGAGGGCCCCCCTATAGGACTTGCACTAGAGATCTGGCTTAGGCGTGGATTCGGTAGAGAATCTATGGGAGAACCGATTCCTAGCTGCAATATCCGTTTCGTTTGGACTCCTGCCCGCGACGATCGATTTCCGGAAGGACACTGGTTTGGCCACGCCCATTTTCTGCCCGTTGACAAGGTTCTGACTTTTGAGTGTATCTCGGTACTGTGTTAACGGAGAAGGCTGGCAGACCCATCAATGGAATCAGCGTGGCTGGCTCTAAATTCTCATTCACAAAATTTCATCATCACTATGCAATATTGCATCATCCTTATGCAATATTCCTATTTTTTTGCGTTTTCTTAGCCGTTAGTGAAGGAATAATGGTGGAAAAAATTCCAATAAAATAAATTTGATATTTCCGCCACTCTAGAGCACAAATTACGTCATTAATTTGCAATATTTTATAATTCTGAGGATTATTGCCTAAGGATGATGCAATATTGCATAGTGATGATGAAATTTTGTGAATGAGATTATAGAGCCAGCCACGCTGATTCCATTGATGGGTCTGCCAGCCTTCTCCGTTAACACAGTACCGAGATACACTCAAAAGTCAGAACCTTGTCAACGGGCAGAAAATGGGCGTGGCCAAACCAGTGTCCTTCCGGAAATCGATCGTCGCGGGCAGGAGTCCAAACGAAACGGATATTGCAGCTAGGAATCGGTTCTCCCATAGATTCTCTACCGAATCCACGCCTAAGCCAGATCTCT
Source organism: Pristionchus fissidentatus (assembly GCA_036245785.1). Classification (NCBI taxonomy): domain Eukaryota; kingdom Metazoa; phylum Nematoda; class Chromadorea; order Rhabditida; family Neodiplogasteridae; genus Pristionchus; species Pristionchus fissidentatus. The sequence goes on from BTSY01000002.1 coordinate 13,818,820, forward strand.
AGTGCAAGTCCTATAGGGGGGCCCTCGGTGAGACCACAATAATGCGAAAAAGATTTTTTCGTGCCCTGAGGGGAATTGGTGACCTACCGCGACTAAATTCTCGGGATCATTGGTAGTCATGATGGCGATCATGTTGGTGCATTGATCGGGTCTGGGCGATGTCTAAACGGCGAGATATGATTTTCAGGTCTCCATTTTGCAGCTTGGCTGCAGCCAAGTAGCGGCACCGCAGCAACTTGAAAAAAAGTTTCTAGGTAGGTCGTGGCCAGGTCTCAACATCCTGAAAGTTAGACGAGCGGGAAAAAATCCATGTAAGAATAATGGCACTTCAAAAAAGTGTGCATCGATTGCGTCATCACGACGCAATTACTGAACGATTTCGCAATCCCCCAATAGTTGCATCGTAATCTCCAATAGATTTGGTATATGGTCTTACCATATCATATCAAAGCCCCTTTGGGTTAAAAAGTTGTATCAGATATAAAAAGTGCCCGAAGACTTTTGTCCGCTACTGTAGATTTTTCAAAAACAATTTCAAAAAATTATAACTTTTTTCACAGATCAGTTACGAACTTGGCCATAACATGAAAAATGTTTATTTTAGTGAGAGCTTTCATAATATATAACTATTTAAAAGGTTTGGATGCGTTTAGCCAAAGTTGAAAATTTCAGTTTTGGACATGTCATGAAACATATCTCAGCCGGGTTTGGTCTATGAGACTTCTCATGTCCATTTTCGGTCTCTACGGCCAATGTTTACCCTAGGAGCACCTTTTCAGCATACATTAGTTTTTGGTTGTACGGCCCCTGTTGAGAGAATCTCAATCGACTCAGATATCCTCTCATATATCTTTATAGGACTAAGCAGTTGATATTTTCACTAGAGAACTGACAAAGCCATTAGAAAGAGCGTCAAATTCTGTAAGATGACGCGAGATTTCGTGTCTCTGCCGGCACTCGGAAGCGAGTTATAATCGAAAAATTAGTTTTCCGCAAAAATGGGGCGGCGCCATATCAGTGCCCAGGAAATTGCGAAATCGATGTTCAGCATCAAAAGTTATCCTTTGGACAACGTTTGAGCGAACTCGATTTTTGACCTGTTGCAACCATTTGTTAATCATAACGTAAACAGCGTCATACGTTGATTTACCCAGAGTCTCTCTAATTCACTAATTACTCTCCAGCCAGAATTTTGTTAACTTTCCTGCCAACTTTGGGATGTGAAGGATCGTTCGGTTTCTATTTCTTAACACAATTACATCTTCAGAATTGTAGACTTGCAGATTTGTAGACGCAAGTTAAAATAATCTCAGGTAATTATGATTAGTGTGTGGAAGACACCCACAGAGACTTACCATTTAAATGTGGGCTCTCAAATTTCTTTCCACGATGAGTTATGATATTTTAGCAAATTTGTGGTATCACCCGATTCGAGCAACCGATCTTCTCTTTTCAGTGTTTGGGGATAAAGTGTATGCAAATGAGGCACTTATTGACAAAACAGCTGATTTTCAACAAAATCTTCCCACGTCGATTTTTGGGTGAGAACATATTTGAGAGTTCATATTTAAATGGTAGGTCATTGTAGGTGTCTTCCACATGAACCAGCTGAGGTAATATTTTACTGACGAAATAATTGTTTTGCTTGTATGAATAGTAATCCAACGAGCCCTCACAGTCAGAGAGTTGGCAAGAAATTTTTGAAGAAATCGATAAAATCATTAAATTAGACATAGACCAAAATCGTATGTTCCGTGAATAATTTAGAATGTTTTATTTTTAGTCTGTCACTCTTGAAACGGATCAATTATCACTTATCACATTTTGGTGCTTGCAAACCCATCTTGCGTTCAAAATATGGAAAAAAAAATTTTTCTAAATTTTATATTTTTATATTTTCGAAAATAATTTTGAAAATATTTTTTTCTCAATTTTGTTTTTAGCTGAAAGCCCATGTCCAATTACATCAGAAAATCTGCAGACGCTTGGTAAAAATCTGCAGCAGAGATATTAAACCAGGCGCAAATCCGAAATGATGTCAGGGTCTGTTCCCTGGAACATACCTTTTGGTCTATGAAATTAGATGAATTAGCACATCTGGCCGGGGAGAAATAGGTTTAGTTGTGATTAGCACCTTAGAAAGTGTCAAAATAATGCTTTCTTGAATTTCAAATTTTCGACTGTATCGCAAACGGGCGCATATGAAGAATATTCCGACTCCCCCCCCACTTCAAAAGGGTATTGTACACGATAGGAAAATTTTCCGCGTTTTTCTCTCCCTCTCTCATCAGATGGGATAGAAATGCGCTTACCAGAATATCCTGGAGGACGGGGAGGATGAGCGTGATGTAGAAAGACTTGGCTAACAGACAGAAGAGCGCGATGAGATCATCAGAAACTGAAATAAGATGGAAATGTAAAGGCACTAATATACTCCACTGGACTACGACACATTCGTCTTTATTTCATCCATGTCGCGTTTATGCCTGGTTTAATATCCCGGCAGCAAATTTTTGCTCCTGAGAACATATTTGAGAGTTCGAGTTTCAAGTGGAGCAGCGACTGGGTCAGGTTTGTGATTGATGAATCGCAAACTGAAAATCGGTTCTTTCGTTAGGAACCGTTGTCTTTTGTTTTCGATATCCAGTTCGCTACAATAAATCCAATGTGAATTATGCAATAAAGAAATGATATCATTTAAATGACAGAAAGCTAAGATGAAAAGTCTAGTAAATTGGGCTACCGTATTCCTCCCTTGTGCAAACTTCGAAAGTTAATAACAGATAAACCGAGGAACGATCGCATTTAGTTTTCGCAGCATCGCTGTATCGTTCAATTACTCGTATCTCTGTAAAAGGAATTGCTCGATCGTTCCGCGGTTTTCGAGAAAATGCAAAAATAGTGATTTTCCCGTTGTAAAATACGAAACATTGATGACGTGTTTCTTAATTATGGTCTCTCAAATCGATTTTCTGTTTTGATAACCATAATTTACACTACGAATTCTACCGATGTTGAAGAAATTAGCATTTAATTCAAAAAAAATTGAAATTCGCGAATATTCGAAGTCGTTTATTTCTGTTTCTGCGGGGCGATCTGTGAATATCGCGTGCTTTGTATATTCTTTTGATGTTTCTCAATCCAACAGCTGTTATAATTTTCGAAATAAACCGCCGAAATACCAGAAAAGTAGTTGTGAAATTTACAACAGAGGTATACGGTATTTCGAGACCAACGGCGTCGCAGGTAGTACTGCATTATCGCGTACTTAAAAAATCACACGCCCGTCCCTATCTCCCAGAAATATCCAGGCAATAATGAGGTAATTTTTAAAACACATGGTCCATGTCTTTTAAAAACAGTGATGCTCATAGTCCCTAAATTCGGCGACCCCCCCGCGCGGGGTGAAAATGTGAAAATAACACTGTTTTCGATAGTTCTGATTCAAAATAATGTGATGGCTGATGTCCCCGCTGCCTGTACTATGGATCCCCCCGCAAGAGTAGGGGTTGCGGGGGGGGGGGGGGGGGGTCGACCCCCCCCCCACTCGTGAGCACCACTGCACATGGTATAACGCTAAATGCGATTGAAAACCATGTGGTAGGACACTTTTGCTACTAATTAGGCCAAAAAAAATACATGGTATACCACTTTTTCGCTCTATAAAACACAAAGTAGGAGATATTGGACCGAAATTTTACGGCACTGTTTTTGGTGCTAACATTGACACTTTTCAGTAATAGTATAGTAATAAAAATAAAATCGGCAAAATAACGTTTGCAAACATAGACCAAAAGGTATGCTCCATGGAACATACGCCGGCAGCATTTTGATTTAATGAAAATCAGACAATATTTTAAGATCTCAAGGTGTGAAACTTTGAAAAAGCAAGCCACATTTTCGATTTTTCAGGTAAAAAATCAGACAACATTTTCGATTTTTTTTGTATATACTCATTTGGTCTATGTTGGCAACCGATTGGAATCGAACAGCTGTTATTCGGCATGAAGTATAATGCCACCACCAATTCCGCGTGTGTCGCGTTTCATGACCGTGGAAAACATTCGAGGAAATGAAGAGCAACTTTCTCGGGTAATAATGAATCTAGGAGAAGAAACACGTAAACAAAAACTCTTTTAAAATCAATTGTCAACATGGAAGGAGCACATTATGTGGTAGAGTAGGAGATATAAAGTGTTCAATTGCTTTTGCCAAATTTCAAATTCATACGTCTTCGAGCATTTTGAAGCGAATTCGACATATAAATATTCAGTCCAAAGCTCTTCGACAATTATAATTTCAGTTTTCATCGATTATTTACCTTGATTGACGGCAATGCGATAGATGCAAAGTGAGAAGGACGTCTCTCTTCGAACAGCGTCTGTCCCAACTGACAGCCCGACAGCAAGAAGGATGGCGAAACTGTAACCCAATCGATAAATAATACACTATGCACATCGTATTTTACATTGATCGCGACTCATTCCCGCGCATATAAAGATAGCGTCTTGCTTTCGAACAATTTTGAGCTTTCTCGAATATCCCGTCAGTTGTATATTTTCCCGAGTAAAAAGGTTAAATTGAACCGGAATCAAGAGAACTTTACGTCTACTAGCGATTTCCCTGTCGGGGCTCATTAGTAAGGCCAGTATGCTAACGAAGGATGCGTGTCCCCTGCTGACCAGGCTTCTGGGGGCACGTTACCTTCCGCACTCAAAGTTGCTTTTCACCTAGTTACCACCTCCTTTCCTCCCCTTGGGTGAGTACTATCTGGTTATTTTTGCAGACAGTTCCAGAAGATGAAATAGCGTATCCAATAACCAATGGTAGATTGCTAATGAGTGATTGGCTATTTTTGGGTTGATGTCCCCTTTAGTGACAATTTGTGATTACCCGCTTATATCCAATAACCAATGGTAGATTGCTAATGAGTGATTGGCTATTTTTTTGGGTTGATGTCCTCTTTAGTGACAATTTGTGATTACCCGCTTTTATTCGGTATGTAATTTTGAATCAAAGAGTAAAAAAATTTTTTTAAATCCAATGCAATGCATTTTAAATAATTTCCAATCGAGCTTATTTAGAGCGCATTTCAACAAAAAAAAATTCTGATCATCCACTATTTACGTTTAAAAAAATGATATTTTTCGACAAAGGGAACAAACCGCCGGTTCGCAACAGCTCGAGAGAAAATCGAAAGAGTTATCACTCGCGGAAAGTTTAGTAATATTTTTTTGCAAAATTAAAATGCAATAGAGAAATACCAATCGTCCGCTCGTACAAGATTGCATTAATTTCGTCCCATGTGAACCCACGTTTTCGAATGTCTAGCCCATCGTTGCCCTTATTTTATATCCGCTCTTAACGAGGACTGAAGCTTGTGTGACCCCGCACTGCGAGAATTATAAAATGACAAAAATACCAATATTATTCCGCCACCAAATAAAGCTCTGGAGGGATCAGGGGCAAAAGAATGCGGAAAAAATCGTTCTCTCGCTCTTATAATTTTAGCACATTCTCTCGCATCTTCTGGAAGATTCGAGCCATTGACCCCAAGGTTGCAGCAAGCACTCTTTTCACTCACATTCTCTCCTTCCTCCGATTTTCTATGGTCGGATCCCACTACATAGATGGGCACATGGACACCCTACTTATAATCGTTTCTATCGCAGAGAATCCTTTTCAACAAAATTCAACACTAACAGACTGCACGACCAAGCCGTGCCATAGGAAATTGATAAAATCGTGAGGAGGCAGCGTGGGAAATGTAGTGAATACGCATTTGTCCCACTAGTTCATTCCTTTCCTCTTTCCTAGTTACGTCCTAAAAGTTCTCCACCGTCGATAATGAGTAACACCGGTCCAGTCGTGCCGCAAAGTGTCGAAACAGCGTTTAAGCACAGTATGATTATCTGGTTGCACATCATACTGTGAATTTAAATTCCCGGTATCGAAATATCAGGCATTTTCCCGCGGTTTCCGTCAAATTCAAATATCAGGTTCAAACATGCTGTTTGAATTTGCCGCGACTGCGCGCCGGTCGAAGTTTTTTTTGCCACGGATTTTGAACTTCAGTCGGGTTTTTGCCTGCCGTGGTATCCCTAATATATGTTCTAGTTTATACCCAACGGCAATTGAAATATGCACACAACCTAAGATTAAATTACTTATGGCGCCGTGAGAGGGGGAATACCACTTTTTTCAATTCAAAATTGACGACAGATTTCTCGCTCGCGCATAAATTTAGGCACCCAGTTGTCCGATAAAACGCCTGTGAACAATTTTGCAACTCGACAACACTAACCTACGTATCCAATGGCCGCCCGAGTAGATCATGAGACGACGTCGAGTGGCCATCGACTGCTTGATTCGTGCAGCAAGAGGAGCTGCACAATGCACACATTCCATTCGCCTCTCGAGCCAACTCTCCTCCCTTTCATGCACTATTGGCTCTTTTATGGCCTTCTCTTTCAACTACCGTGATCATGTTGGGAGGGGGTACGGACCGAGAGGGAGAGCGGTCGGAGAGAGGAGAGGGTGACCAACATTCATCCATCGAAGTAGTACGGAGTTCGGCTATCGCTCTGAAATATCACAAATACGAGTGAGGTGCAAGAGGCACGGCGGAACAAAGTTGTGAAAGTACAACATTTTCACGATATTATTAAGCCAAAATCCATGAACTTACCAATCGTTAGAGCACGGGACGATTATCAATCGATGACAAACTGGTCGATTATAGTCATCTCCATAGGAAGCGCGACGAAGAACGCGAAGTGCGAGTAGGTCACACCTGCAAAGAAGTGCATTGCACAATCGATCGATCACTCTTCCACCTCCTCATTTCATAAAATGCCACAAATGCTTCCACAAGACAAAAGATGGAGTCGAACATCGCTTTTGTTCTTGAATCTCAGAATAATCGTGGTTCATTTGTGCACAATTTGTTCAATCGAAAACATTTCAAAGAGGTGCAATGGCGAACATCGGGAAAAGAGGGAAGCGACGACGAGACGATTCCGGTAGATATAATAGAGTAGAAAGTAGGCGGATCTGAAGGGAGCAATATTATGTGAAAATATAATAATAACATATTTTAAACCACTGTCCAAAATGCACCAAATATATACCTTAGCAGGAGCAATCAGCTCGAGTCTTCTCTTCATCATATTCATTCTCCATTCAATTCAGCCCTTATGCAGTTAATCTCGAGAGATCGAGCGTGTTCCAACGCCACACCTGAAACAATTTGATTCAGCCACCATAACTTTATTCATTTGTAATAGCCATTTGGTGGATGTAAAACGGACCGAGGAAGGAAGAGAGCGGGACGAGCGATGGACCGGGGCTGGCGGCAACAGCAAATAGTGGAGAACAGGCCGATCTGAATTTAAATTATACTTTATTTAAATCACAGTAATCAAGACACTCACCGATCGATTAGATTCGCTCATTCCTCTTCAACCGCAACTTGTTTATTGGAGGGAGTGAGCAGTCCGGGAGTTGGCTACACCTAAATTACATCAATTATAATATTGAAATAAATTAAAACATGTCTCAAAATGTCCTTGTCAGCAAATAATACTCACCGAAGGTGAGGAAAGCCGATGGAGAAGAAAAAGAGAGGAGTGAAGAAGAGTGGAAGAAACTCGATCAAAGAGTCGAGAAGAGGGCAGAATCAGTCAGTGATCGAGTTGAATATCTAAACAAACAATGGTATAGTTGAATAGATGACCAAGTAATCAATAAACCGTACAGCAAGAACGCACATTCTCTCCTACCAATCTGAGTTGACGATATCGAATCGGCCGACGAGTAGTGAGGGTGGCCGATTTGCGTATAGGCGGCCTGAAATCAATCGATATTCTGATAGATGATCATAGTTTATAGGGTCAGCATTCCAACTCACTTTTCACATGATGTACTCCTTCCGACTTGAACACCCTCGAGGGGAAACGAGAGATGGGCGGGACCTAAAGAAAAAATAGCATAATTTAGCAAAGCAAAGTAGCTAGAAACTAACCACCGGCATGTAAATAGCAATGATTTGCATCTTCTATATTCTTCCAGATCAATCAATAGTCGTCAAAGATGAGGAGGTCGGGACGTGGAATCTGCGCGACAACCATTTCCACAATATCCACACTATCGATTGAAACTAACCAATCGCGGCCGGAGGAAAACCGTCGCAGTTCGGCCGCTCGTCCCTGACGACATGTTCTGATTCCGCTGAATCACGAGCATTGATTGATAGTCACCCAATTATCCAACCAACCTCGGGGCAGTTGATCTCCCAGCTTGGGCGAAGCGGGGCCTTGATGTACTTCAGTGTCCGATGAAACTGCAATACTGCGGGTTATTGGCGGGGAACATTTTCGGTTTTTTATTGACCAACAATTATTTAGCTACCACACCAACCTCGGGGCGGACGATTCGAACATGAATTTAGAAGCGATGCTGAGTCCGAGGGAAGCCTGAACAGCGCCGAGATTCTTGAGAAGCCCGCGAAACTGCAAATCACCGGATTGTGCAAAGTTGACAAGGACTATTTTCGGAGCTGTTATTTATTAATTGATAATCGCTCAATAATCACACCTACCTCGGGGCGAATGCATCTGAAAAACTTCTCAAAGAGTCTTCCGATCGAGAAAGGGCGGGCCTCATCCAAACTTGATTCGAATCGAGTGACGACGAATGACCGTCCTTCTCCCCTCGCTTCCCATCGATTGGACGAAGACGGACACTGAGAAAGAAGTATCACAGTCAGCTCCGCTATTTCGTCATCATCACTCACCGGCAGAAGCCGCCACTCCAAATTACGCGTGGGCTACAGCAAGACGTGTCCGGCGCATTAGAGGAGGCGATGAAACTGAAACTCACCGGGTTGTTGACAGTTGGCAAGTACACAATATTTTCAGTTTTCTTACCAAGGCGTTGTTTCTCTCCTCTTCCTCGTTGGTTGTCGTGTGATTTCGACGAATGCCTCTCTCTCTTCCATTATCGATTCTTGCAGATATGTCGTAAGAGGAAGTAGGAAAGTGACTTTTCTGAACGCATTTACCTTTCGATCAATCGCCCGCAGTCCTTCTATTCTTGTCTTCTCCCCATTTCTCCTATCGACGCTTCATCTCTCTTCTTTATCCCTGCAGTCGGTCCTCTCGTGACATCGCGCGTCCCGCCATGTAGTCGAGTTCGGTGAAATAGTAATCATTAGTAGGTTGTAGTAGCTGTCCTTATGGGTGGCATGAATAATTGTGGGTGGCTACGCGCTAACCCCAGGTCTCCATCCAACCTCCCAATACCCGCCCACTATCGCAATAGTCAGCCGGCACGGACAGTCTAACCTGATTTGGACCATTACAGGCCACAGGTCTATCCTCCCTCGGAGGGCGTAAAGTACCACACGTCCCTAGACACCGCCTCCGACCCTCGACACCCATCTCCCATGGGACAATAGTGTAATGAGCGAGGGCGCCCCTCTCATTACGCTATTCCCCCATGGATGAAAGCGCCAAGTTCCCAGGACGGATTAAATGAATAGCACGTAAGCGGCCACGATCGGCTTATGCCACCGACCAACTTTCAAAATAATGGACGGATAAAGGGAGGAAGGGCGAGACCGAGGGGGTGAAGTCGGTCGTGGCTTCCAAGAGAAACCACGACCAACTTCACCAACCACCTCAAATAAGCGCGCTTAGAAAAGAGCTTGAACCAACCTGTGTGCACGTAGTTTTCGTTCGCTAGAAGATGACGTCGAAGAGAGGCCAGTTGGAGGTGCAGCTGCGAAGATGACGTGGCAAGCACTGAGTACGGGCACGAAGATCAGCGAACGTGAGCTTGGAGGAAGATTCAGGAGCGTGGAAGATTCTGGAACAGCAGCTCGAGCGTGAATTCTGGCGCGCCTTTCAGCGAGCGCGGGAATTCAAAATCTACAGTAATCTGTGCAATTTTTTGTTGTGTCGTGTCAAACATATGACTCTGTTTTCTTTCATTTTTCATTTGTTTTTTTTCAAATGTTCTCTTTAATTTTCCTTTTTTTTCAAATATGCACTTCATGTTTTCACAAACATTTTCCTTCAAAATATGGGCCATCTAGGTACGAAATGGATTCTGTTTAGACGTAACAATTGTTCTTTTTATTCTCACATACAGTATTTGTGAGTGATGTGTTGATGATATTGTTTGTTTAACCACAAACAGGATGCACATCATTCCCATCCTCTTCCCATTCTTCCTTACTCTCATCTCCCACTATACTGTACTTGCACTCTACAGAAGGGTGCTTTCATGGGTATGGCACATACGTGTCCGCGCTGCCAGCGAGCTTGGTAGGCAGATTGGGACCATGGAGGGGGAATCATGGTCCAAAATGGGTTGGGGTCGGGTCGACCAAACCCAAAGTGGCCTATGGTAACTTACCCGCCGGGGTCCCGCAACGACAACAAAGCACCGTACCTCAATCTACCGTGTCCAGGAAATTTGAAATTGATTTGGACCGTACCGGAATTTGGACCGGGTGGATGTCGCATGGGGTAGACCTGGAGTAGTCATTGCGTGGAAGGTATTCGGTAGCTTAGGTACGGTATCGCAGGCAACAGTAACCAGACCGTAACATGGATTTCAGAAATTGAGCCACTTCGCTCAGGATTTTTGCAGGAGGTGTACCTCGAGTAAGCAATGTCACGGGGCATACCTACCATTTATACCGTACCCGGGGGTTTCGGTAGCAAGGTTACACAATTGATCATATCTTCTCGGGATTTTTTGTAGGAGATCGAGCAGGCAATGTCAGAGAGGTGTATTATATTGATTCTACCTGTCCCAGAAATACTGTAGCGGGTTACGGTATGACGAATTTATGAAATCGAGAATTCCGAGTCGGGATTTTGGAGGAGGTAGATCTTCAACAGGCAACGTCGTTGAGGTCTTCCGAATCACGTATACCGTGTCCGGGGATACTGTAGCGCATTTACAGTACCCCCTTCCATTCAATGACTACTCCAGGTCTACCTCATGCGACATTCATCCGGTCCAAATTCTCAATTCCACATTTCCGGGTTACCGTACTTTGTTGTCGTTGCGGGACCCCTGCGGGTAACTTACCATCTCCCACTTTGGGTTTGATGGACCCATTGCGAAATCGCAGTAAGAGCTGGACACGTATTGTATGGCAGCATCGAGACAGGCCATTCCAGCTGCAGTCAAAAGTGCACACATAGATCCGTCACTCTGCATTTCGTGTACCGTAATCAGGGACAATACGGTGACAACTTGGATGCATTTACAACTGATTCATTTTTTTTAATAAATAAGGGTAGATAGTGTCAATGGAGTTAACCTACAGTGATGTTCGAGGAAACAACTTAGATTGTAGAGTGTGTAGTAGGGCTGTACGGAGGAGAGTGTTCAACTGAACAAATCTGTTGATGATAGTGTATCGATAGACATAATATACATAAATAGTATAATGATTGTGACTACCACACCGCTCTATCGATTGAAACACGCTGAGAATTTTCATGGGTGGAAAGTGGAAAAGGTTTTTACACCCTTCCATATCATTTTCCCTAGTGAAGCCACAACATCCAAACTTGATGCTGAAATAGTAAAACGCTTTTATAACATTTTAATTTTGATTGGAGAGTTTTTGTTCAGTTAGAACTCATCTACACGACTTTTCCACCCTACGAGGGTGGTATTTCCCCCCATGAAATTTGAACAACAACAGTATTAAAACGCGTTCTCTGTAAGAACGTCGGAGGGGGCCGCACAACTAATTCAAAGTGGTCGTCCCGGACCCAAACTTTTTTCACAAATAGTCTTCGGTTCAAAGTGAATTTCAAAAGTGAGAAATAAACGAAAATTCATTTTTTGAAAAATCTATATTTTTTTTACGAAAAAAAATTTTTTTTTTTCAATTTTTTTATTTTCCTATCGTGTTATATATCATTCGAAAGAGCATCGAAAATTATGTATAAACCCACATTTTCAAGAGAATTGAACAACAGGGAACGAAAATCAGTAGTCGCAATCAACGAATTTTGGCGATTCTGTGATACTTTATTTTGGATAAAATTGTTCCTATGATTTCCCCATCACGAATCCGATATATATCATGTTTTTGTTATCGTAGAATAAAATGACCACAATTTCGTTGAACATTTCGGTAGTAAAAGTACTCGTACACTCACTAGACCGTGACCACCCAGAAATGAGATTCAACATAAAAGTGAGTAGAAGACTTTTTTTCAGAGTTTGACACTAACTGACACATATGTTATTTGAAAGAGCATCAAAAGTTATGTCTAAATCTATGATTTCAGGGCGATTGAATCACTAGGAGCAAAAATCGATAATCGCATTCTCAGAAATTAAAATTTTGGGTGCTGCTCAATATTCGCATATATTTTCATTCTAAGTGATCTACCAGGGCTAATACTTTTTCCCCGAGCACTAAAAGGCTTAGCGTAAATTTTGATCTAAAGAAAGTCATAAAAATTTAAATTTTTAAAAATCGATTAAAAATATTTTTTGAAAAAAATAATTTTTAATTTTTTTTTCTAAAAAAACTGTCTTGTCATATATCATTCGAAAGAGCATCAAAAGTTATGTATGTTCCCACACTATTATTACGTTTGAGTTACTATGAGCGAAAATATGTCATTACGAATAGCTACTGATGTGCGATGATGTAATCACAATTTCTCTGCTGCCAGTTAGCTGATCATAATGAAAGAATGGAATAAAACATACCTGTTGATGCTCTTTCGAATGATATATGACACGACAGGATTTTCGAAAAAAAATTTTTTAACATTTTTTTCGAAAAATTTTTTTTATCAATTTTTCAAAATTTAAATTTTTATGACTTTCTTTGGATCCAAATTTACGTTAGGCCTATTTGTGCTCGGGGAAAAAGTTTTAGCCCTGGTAGATCACTTAGAATGAAAATATATGCGAATATTGAGCAGCACCCAAAATATTAATTTCTGAGAATACGATTATCGATTTTTGCTCCTAGTGGTTCAATCGCCCTGAAATCATAGATTTAGACATAACTTTTGATGCTCTTTCAAATAACATATGTGTCAGTTAGTGTCAAACTCTAAACAAAAGTCTTCTACTCACTTTTATGTTGAATCTCATTTCTGGGTGGTCACGGTCTAGTGAGTGTACGAGTACTTTTACTACCGAAATGTTCAACGAAATTGTGGTCATTTTATTCTACGATAACAAGAACATGATATATATCGGATTCGTGATGGGGAAATCATAGGAACAATTTTATCCAAAATAAAGTATCACAGAATCGCCAAAATTCGTTGATTGCGACTTCCGATTTTCGTTCCCTGTTGTTCAATTCTCTTGAAAATGTGGGTTTATACATAATTTTCGATGCTCTTTCGAATGATATATAACACGATAGGAAAATAAAAAAAATGAAAAAAAAAATTTTTTTCGTAAAAAAATATCGATTTTTCAAAAAATGAATTTTCGTGTATTTTTCACTTTTGAAATTCACTTTGAACCGAAGACTATTTGTGAAAAAAGTTTGGGTCCGGGACGACCACTTTAAATTAGTTGTGCGGCCTACCCCGGCCTCGCACTGCGCTCTTACAGAGAACGCGTTTTAATGTCTCCAACGATTAACACACCGGAGTGTCTTCTGCATCTCCATGGACTGATCTATACACAGAACGCGAACTCTCTTAGATGTCTACATTTAGAGAATACAAATATTTTAGAGAATTAACGAAATAGTGCGTGTATTCAAGAGCGTAGAGAGTGAACTATCTTGAATATAAGAAGCTTGGAGTCTCTAGATGTCGACAAGTCCGCGCTCTGTGAAATAGCTCTCGACCTACAATCGATCTCCATTTCTCTTAGATGGATGCGAATGTCCCGGTCCATTGACTGCCGCCCATGCAACACTCTGCAATCACGCCCTATCGATTACACATTCACTCAGGTATTTTTGCCCCAATGGATCCCTAGTTGATAGACCAATGGAGGAAGGATCAAAGATACCGACAAAGATAGATCAAAGATTCCCCCATTGAGAAACCGTGACCCGCTTTTGGGGAAAACTTTCCCATTGGGATCCCACAGATTCCCCCATTGGGACATCGTTGGCATCTTTGATATTCCCCCATTGATTTATTAACTAGGGATCCAATACAATACAATATAATATTTATCAGTGTCGCTCTAGGCAAAATCTCTAGGCATTGGGGCAAAATACGAGAGCGAATACCTTACCTTTCCAGCAGACTTCCGTCCGCCCGTGCCACGAATTTCATTTCACTCTTGATCGACCGTAGCTTCCCTATTGCCATTCCATTCTAAACCACTCTGAATACTTCTATTGTTTTCACAAAATCAATTCTTCGATATTCAACATGGGACCAAACCCGCTATCGTTGCACGAATATATTTTATTTTTAAATAACTTTATCTGCGAAATCTTGGTTCAAACGATATGAAGCTCTAACAACGGATGGCATAAATAATACACGACACTAACATGGCCTCTTCTCAATACCCATTGAACGATACTAGTTAATATCAGTTAGACACATTGAGCTCGTGGTCTTTGTTCCATTCGTCGCGAGAAATGCCATTCACGATCGTCCAAATAACGGTGATATCGATAGAAAATCTGAAAATTTAGCACATTTGGACTAAGCGAATAGGAAATTTCGTACAATTCTGCGCGAAATTATCATCTGACTCTCTCTTGTAAAAAAATCGGACTCACATGCAAAGTGATGAGTCGAACGGCGAGGGCTGGAAGAAACATAACAGACATGATTACGATTTCAATGAAACTAGCTCCCATAACGACAGTTTGCCCTGAATGCGGATTACAACCTTTTCGATCATCACTAATTCTGAAGCGTACCTTTCTTCTCGGTCAATTCTCCCCAATTCGCAGCAACAATTATTCCATAGAAGGCGAGACAACAGAGAATGAGTGCCATCTATATGATATATTTAAATGCAATAGAAAATACTTGACTAAATTCCACACCATCTAGGGCACGTTATAATCATTGAGAGCCAACAAATAGGCAGCCTGTCCGTTTTTTTCTTGGAAAATCCCGGACGCCGTACAGTTTTTTTTCCGTTGTGAGGGCATTCAGCATTGCATGATTTCAAAAGCTTCCATCGTAACTGAGGATTTTTGGCGATCTCTAATTTCATTTTGTCTCTAGACCTTTCACTATATTTTTCGCACTCTAATGTCTCGCCTCGAATTATATTGTTGTTATCTAACGAATTTCTCACGTCGAATATGACAAATACGAGAATTGCCGTTTTCATCTGCTTGAGAACTACGCAAGCAATGAAGAGAACGAGAAGAAAAGAAGGAAGGAAGAAGAGTGAAACTCCGGTGATTGGAAATATCGAAACGAAGTAGAATAGAAGAGCAATTCGTGCAGCTGTCTGCAAATGCTCAAGTAGTTATAACGAAACGATTTATCTGAATACTATTTGTCAATTAATTTGATCTTGTAGCGAACTCTGACTGAAGTAACAACATTAATCTTATTTAATCTTTTTAAATTTTTATTAAATCTAGAAACGAAATTATAAACTCACGCCGACATGAATGCAGCGACAACAACAAATATTGTACTTTGGATGATATGGATTGAATAGAGGAACCATTGTAAAATTGTGCAGCTGAAAAGAATTTTCATGAATTCACCGTAGTTTTCTTAGAAAAGATTTATGATATTCGATATAAGAATCAATATCAAGTTGTGAAAAGTGGAGAAAGCGAGAGTTCTCATTCTTCAATCTCTCAGAGGCCTCTCACTTTTATCTTCCTTCGACAAAAAGTGGAGAACAGATGGTGGTCTTGACGGGGAAATGGGGAGAAGAGAAGATGAGTCAGGGTCAGGTGGGTGGAAAGGTTTATGAAACAGCGAAGTATTCATGCACACTTTTCCCGGTAGCAATAAAGTCACTGACCCGAAAATCAATTTTCATAAAGCTTTAAATCGATAGATTTCTATTGTCATTGAAGTGATGAGGATACCGAATGCTTGAATAGACATACATTTTTTATCCGCTGTTTTCCCGGAAAACAATAGAAAGCTATCAGTGAACCATTGATCATTCCAAAAAATGGGTTATGGAGTTTACATAATACAATACAGTAAGGCTACATTATGAGACGTGTCATAGCGGAATGACAAAACATTTGAAAAGAAGGGTAATTTCAATAAGAAATTAACGTTTCCAGCAATACAATTGTAAATTGGAGTACGAGAAGTGCAATGCCTCTCAAATGCAGTACGGCGGTGGGGTGGATGCACTGATTGGCAGCAATTTCATGCGTTCTTGAAAGTCAACATCCGCCGCCTCTCGATCTCTCACGAAACAATACAGCTTCCACAATACCTGCGACATGGACACAGTTGGAAATAATCTTGCAAAAATGGCCCAATGAGTAACGGAAAACAAATCGATAAATAAAGTCACCGTAATTTTGGCCACTTCGAAGTAAATCCACCCGACAATGACCGCTGTTGCAACTGGAAAGAAGAGTGATTCACGAGATCCGCAGATAACAATCTAGGGAACATTAGGAGCGATAGAGTGTAAAAAGTACCCTTCTCTGGATGTTGCGTTTAATATAATTAATGTTTTTATCGAAAAAATATAACTCTTAGATCCTGGTTACTGTTTTGATAGAACGAATTCCGCACTATAGTCTCGATGGTGTACTTGACTCAGCAGCTCGTAGTTGTTCAGACCCATCAACTCGAATGGTTCGAAAATCTGAATAAAATTAATCAATTTTCCCCTGATATGGCTTTACGACGTTTTCATCTGAATAAAACAACTCATGGGAAAGAAGATTGAAATATGGGGGGAGGGGAATTCACCGTGACGTTGTATGCATTGAAGCCAAGAAAGATCACGAGGCCTGCCTGTAAAGTAATATTCTATTAAAACTGAACTAAATCTCAAATGGTATTTTTGAAGAATCGCCAAATTAAGCACAGTGAGGTTATTTAGATACGTATCATCGCTACCAGAAGAATAAGAAAATATAATTGCAAATTGACGTTTATTTTCGTTCCAAACTTACGTTCACACTGAAGTAAATGAAGAGCGTCTCTTTCGATTGTTTGAAGACTGCGAAGACTCCAAAAGCGACGAGTGGAATGAGAGAGAGAAAGTGGAGATTGAGATAAATAAAAAAGATGAGAATCACCACGTTGGCAATGATCGATATTCGAGCAAGCTTCTTAAATGGAAGAAAGTTGAAGACGCCACAAATACTTGCTGCTTGAAGAAAGCAGATATGGGTTGAATGGAAATGGGAAGCGACAATCTTACCGTGATATGGATGTTGCAAAAACTGAAGAATTGTGGTGAGTTAGCGTCAAAAGCGCTCATTTCTGAAGATTTCTGTAAAATGAATTATAGAAGTACGATAGGAAAAAAAACAAGAAGTACGATAGAAGGTAATATAGATTAAAAAAAAATGTTTTTAAAGGTGTTTTTAAAAGTTTTAATTCCACGGAAAGAAGGGTCAAAAGTGGTAGAAAGATATGGAAAAAGTTTTAAAATAAAGTAGAGAGTGAGAGGGAATAGTGGGCAAATCAAATAAATAGAAGATGGAGTGATATTTGATCAGCTGTCGGACGCTACCATGATACAAAGTAGAAGAAAATGAGGTTACTCACCAATCGAAAATCAATCGAACGCATTGTGCAAATCGTTTATATTTTAACACGATCGGATTCGTTATAAACTTAGCGATCAATTCCTTCTTAATGTTTGCCATAAACATGCCCGGCCATGTCTCGATCTCTCATGAAAAAGCACAGCTTCCACAACGCCTCAACAAGCTTTCAGTGGCGGAGCATTGGTAGTAGATAGATGGCGAAGATTTATAGAGGATGAAAGCAAAATGTACACCTGTAGCCACTTATTCACCGTTAGTTTGGCCAGTTCGAATGTATTCCATATGCTGATGACTGCGATCAGAATGTTGACCCTGTCACCGATCTGCTCAGCCTGGGCGTCTCCGTTCGAATCTGCCAATGAATGCAGTCTCAAATGTGTTAAAGAAGGTGTCCCACGAATATTTGGTCAACTGTTCTCACAGCGGGGCAAAATGGATCGATTACACGATGAGAGCTTTAAAAATCACAAGTTTCAATTTTTAGTTTGAAGAAAGTGATGTTTAATAAACAGTCCAAAACAACCAGAATTCTTACAGTGTCTCACATTGAGCCTGCAATCTTTTTCGCGGTGGGAGTTGGCATTTTGTGGAGAAGAAGTCAGCGAAAGGCAGAGAGATTAGGGGAAACGAGGAGGGTGCGCGAGGGAAACGCACGCTGCATTTGTGTTTCACCAACTTCTGATAACAAAATGAAACCTCGAACATCGGGGAAAATAAAAGGTTTCAATCTTTCGTGTTACGCCTTCTTTAAGGAAAGTATCAATCGGGTACAGTTTGGAATTGACCAGTTCTTCCACCACTGCCACCTGAATACACTCGAAATGAAAATGCAATAACTCCTCTTCGCAGTGTCGACATTTAGTTTGTGTCCCAGATCTGATTCTGCCTCCGATCGTTCGATGGCTGAGCAAAGAGAGCATGGCCATCCAATCTAGGAGACATCAAGGCATCGCCGGCCTCTCCTCCCTATTGACTTGGATGGGAAACGTAGCTGTTCGAATGCTTGTGGAGAAAACGACCACAGGCGGACGCTGCATGAAGAAGGTGGGGTCCCCGTGAGACGAGACATTTGCGAGCACTAACTGCCCCTCCAATGCCGAAGAGAAGAAGTTGCTGGAGAAAGCTAACAGTTAACTGTTCCAGATGGGCGCGGCCATCGTTCGATACGGAGAACTCAGTAAACGATGCAGGAATTGAAGTGTTATGCTCAGTTCTCCCGTCGCCGACTAATTCACTATGCGATCGAGAAGAGGAAGGGTGTTGTAGAAGGTTGCAAAGGTATCATGTCAACTGATTGTATTGAGGGAACTCTACATAGTTAGCAGAGTAAATCTCATCGATCAGGAACACATCTCACATCTTCGCCGAAGTTGTCGTCCCTATCAGGGTCAGCACGATAACTTTACAGACGACGCTCGTCGAACTCGCGCGTGAGGGAGAATAAATGCCATACAGTGTTAGTAGGAAGAAGAATACCGTGAAAAGAAGGAGCGCGGAGCATTGCACGTGCTGTTCCACCCCACGGGAACCTCTTAGCAGATAATTACGCGTACAGCGGACAACATTTGCGATCGCGCAAATTCTCCCACACGGAGTCTTTTTTCCGATGAAGCCTGTGGAGTCTTCTTCAACATTATCCCCGTCTTCTCCCAATAAAAAGAAACGAAGCTGCGTGCACCTCGTTTTGGTTCATACGTGCGGCTACACAACTCCTGCGATTCCATCGTATTTCTCGAAAAGTTGATCTTCCAAATCATCCAATCAATTTTTCTAGTTTAGAAATGCGGAATAGAAGGCAGGGCCGAAATTGAATAAGAAAAGTCGTGTGAATTTTTAATGTTACGGGGTCACATCAAATATACGAAGCACCGATCATCGCAAGTGATCTCGTCCGGTAATGTGATACGATTAGGCGACGATGTGTGATACGATTAGGCGACGCTTGCAATTTCCATACCCGAATTCAGTAACAGAAATCGGGTATCCATCAAGGCACATGGAAGAGAGTATGAGAGAGAAAGAGATTCCCTACCCGAATTCAGTAACAGAAATCGGGCATTCATCAAGGCACATGTGAGAGAGTAGGAGAGAGAAAGAGATTCCCTACCCGAATTCAGTAACAGAAATCGGGTATCCATCAAGGCACATGTGAGAGAGTAGGAGAGAGAAAGAGATTCCCTACCCGAATTCAGTAACAGAAATCGGGTATCCATCAAGGCACATGGAAGAGAGTATGAGAGAGAAAGAGATTCCCTACCCGAATTCAGTAACAGAAATCGGGTATCCATCAAGGCACATGTGAGAGAGTAGGAGAGAGAAAGAGATTCCCTACCCGAATTCAGTAACAGAAATCGGGCATTCATCAAGGCACATGTGAGAGAGTAGGAGAGAGAAAGAGATTCCCTACCCGAATTCAGTAACAGAAATCGGGTATCCATCAAGGCACATGTGAGAGAGTAGGAGAGAGAAAGAGATTCCCTACCCGAATTCAGTAACAGAAATCGGGTATCCATCAAGGCACATGTGAGAGAGTAGGAGAGAGAAAGAGATTCCCTACCCGAATTCAGTAACAGAAATCGGGTATCCATCAAGGCACATGTGAGAGAGTAGGAGAGAGAAAGAGATTCCCTACCCGAATTCAGTAACAGAAATCGGGTATCCATCAAGGCACATGGAAGAGAGTATGAGAGAGAAAGAGATTCCCTACCCGAATTCAGTAACAGAAATCGGGCATTCATCAAGGCACATGTGAGAGAGTAGGAGAGAGAAAGAGATTCCCTACCCGAATTCAGTAACAGAAATCGGGTATCCATCAAGGCACATGTGAGAGAGTAGGAGAGAGAAAGAGATTCCCTACCCGAATTCAGTAACAGAAATCGGGTATCCATCAAGGCACATGGAAGAGAGTATGAGAGAGAAAGAGATTCCCTACCCGAATTCAGTAACAGAAATCGGGTATCCATCAAGGCACATGTGAGAGAGTAGGAGAGAGAAAGAGATTCCCTACCCGAATTCAGTAACAGAAATCGGGCATTCATCAAGGCACATGTGAGAGAGTAGGAGAGAGAAAGAGATTCCCTACCCGAATTCAGTAACCGAAATCGGGTATCCATCAAGGCACATGTGAGAGAGTAGGAGAGAGAAAGAGATTCCCTACCCGAATTCAGTAACAGAAATCGGGTATCCATCAAGGCACATGGAAGAGAGTATGAGAGAGAAAGAGATTCCCTACCCGAATTCAGTAACAGAAATCGGGCATTCATCAAGGCACATGTGAGAGAGTAGGAGAGAGAAAGAGATTCCCTACCCGAATTCAGTAACAGAAATCGGGCATTCATCAAGGCACATGTGAGAGAGTAGGAGAGAGAAAGAGATTCCCTACCCGAATTCAGTAACAGAAATCGGGTATCCATCAAGGCACATGTGAGAGAGTAGGAGAGAGAAAGAGATTCCCTACCCGAATTCAGTAACAGAAATCGGGTAGCCATCAAGGCACATGTGAGAGAGTAGGAGAGAGAAAGAGATTCCCTACCCGAATTCAGTAACAGAAATCGGGTATCCATCAAGGCACATGTGAGAGAGTATGAGAGAGAAAGAGATTCCCTACCCGAATTCAGTAACAGAAATCGGGTATCTATCAAGGCACATGTGAGAGAGTATGAGAGATTCCCTACCCGAATTCAGTAACAGAAATCGGGTATCCATCAAGGCACATGTGAGAGAGTAGGAGAGAGAAAGAGATTCCCTACCCAAATTCAGTAACAGAAATCGGGTATCCATCAAGGCACATGTCAGAGAGTATGAGAGAGAAAGAGATTCCCTACCCGAATTCAGTAACAGAAATCGGGTATCCATCAAGGCACATGTGAGAGAGTAGGAGAGAGAAAGAGATTCCCTACCCGAATTCAGTAACAGAAATCGGGTATCCATCAAGGCACATGTGAGAGAGTAGGAGAGAGAAAGAGATTCCCTACCCGAATTCAGTAACAGAAATCGGGTATCCATCAAGGCACATGGGAGAGAGTATGAGAGAGAAAGAGATTCCATACCCGAATTCAGTAACAGAAATCGGGCATCCATCAAGGCACATGGGAGAGAGTAGGAGAGAGAAAGAGATTCCCTACCCGAATTCAGTAACAGAAATCGGGTATCCATCAAGGCACATGGAAGAGAGTATGAGAGAGATAGAGATTCCCTACCCGAATTCTGTAACAGAAATCGGGCATTCATCAAGGCACATGTGAGAGAGTAGGAGAGAGAAAGAGATTCCCTACCCGAATTCAGTAACAGAAATCGGGTATCCATCAAGGCACATGTGAGAGAGTAGGAGAGAGAAAGAGATTCCCTACCCGAATTCAGTAACAGAAATCGGGTATCCATCAAGGCACATGTGAGAGAGTATGAGAGAGAAAGAGATTCCCTACCCGAATTCAGTAACAGAAATCGGGTATCCATCAAGGCACATGTGAGAGAGTAGGAGAGAGAAAGAGATTCCCTACCCGAATTCAGTAACAGAAATCGGGTATCCATCAAGGCACATGTGAGAGAGTATGAGAGAGAAAGAGATTCCCTACCCGAATTCAGTAACAGAAATCGGGTATCCATCAAGGCACATGTGAGAGAGTATGAGAGATTCCCTACCCGAATTCAGTAACAGAAATCGGGTATCCATCAAGGCACATGTGAGAGAGTAGGAGAGAGAAAGAGATTCCCTACCCGAATTCAGTAACAGAAATCGGGTATCCATCAAGGCACATGTGAGAGAGTAGGAGAGAGAAAGAGATTCCCTACCCGAATTCAGTAACAGAAATCGGGTATCCATCAAGGCACATGTGAGAGAGTAGGAGAGAGAAAGAGATTCCCTACCCGAATTCAGTAACAGAAATCGGGTATCCATCAAGGCACATGGAAGAGAGTATGAGAGAGAAAGAGATTCCCTACCCGAATTCAGTAACAGAAATCAGGTATCCATCAAGGCACATGTGAGAGAGTATGAGAGAGAAAGAGATTCCCTACCCGAATTCAGTAACAGAAATCGGGTATCCATCAAGGCACATGTGAGAGAGTAGGAGAGAGAAAGAGATTCCCTACCCGAATTCAGTAACAGAAATCGGGTATCCATCAAGGCACATGTGAGAGAGTATGAGAGAGAAAGAGATTCCCTACCCGAATTCAGTAACAGAAATCGGGTATCCATCAAGGCACATGTGAGAGAGTATGAGAGAGAAAGAGATTCCCTACCCGAATTCAGTAACAGAAATCGGGTATCCATCAAGGCACATGTGAGAGAGTATGAGAGATTCCCTACCCGAATTCAGTAACAGAAATCGGGTATCCATCAAGGCACATGTGAGAGAGTAGGAGAGAGAAAGAGATTCCCTACCCGAATTCAGTAACAGAAATCGGGTATCCATCAAGGCACATGTGAGAGAGTAGGAGAGAGAAAGAGATTCCCTACCCGAATTCAGTAACAGAAATCGGGTATCCATCAAGGCACATGGAAGAGAGTATGAGAGAGAAAGAGATTCCCTACCCGAATTCAGTAACAGAAATCAGGTATCCATCAAGGCACATGTGAGAGAGTATGAGAGAGAAAGAGATTCCCTACCCGAATTCAGTAACAGAAATCGGGTATCCATCAAGGCACATGTGAGAGAGTAGGAGAGAGAAAAAGATTCCCTACCCGAATTCAGTAACAGAAATCGGGTATCCATCAAGGCACATGTGAGAGAGTATGAGAGATTCCCTACCCGGATTCAGTAACAGAAATCGGGTATCCATCAAGGCACATGTGAGAGAGTATGAGAGAGAAAGAGATTCCCTACCCGAATTCAGTAACAGAAATCGGGTATCCATCAAGGCACATGTGAGAGAGTATGAGAGAGAAAGAGATTCCCTACCCGAATTCAGTAACAGAAATCGGGTATCCATCAAGGCACATGTGAGAGAGTATGAGAGATTCCCTACCCGAATTCAGTAACAGAAATCGGGTATCCATCAAGGCACATGTGAGAGAGTAGGAGAGAGAAAGAGATTCCCTACCCGAATTCAGTAACAGAAATCGGGTATCCATCAAGGCACATGTGAGAGAGTATGAGAGAGAAAGAGATTCCCTACCCGAATTCAGTAACAGAAATCGGGTATCCATCAAGGCACATGTGAGAGAGTAGGAGAGAGAAAGAGATTCCCAACCCGAATTCAGTAACAGAAATCGGGTATCCATCAAGGCACATGTGAGAGAGTATGAGAGAGAAAGAGATTCCCTACCCGAATTCAGTAACAGAAATCGGGTATCCATCAAGGCACATGTGAGAGAGTATGAGAGATTCCCTACCCGAATTCAGTAACAGAAATCGGGTATCCATCAAGGCACATGTGAGAGAGTAGGAGAGAGAAAGAGATTCCCTACCCGAATTCAGTAACAGAAATCGGGTATCCATCAAGGCACATGTGAGAGAGTATGAGAGAGAAAGAGATTCCCTACCCGAATTCAGTAACAGAAATCGGGTATCCATCAAGGCACATGTGAGAGAGTAGGAGAGAGAAAGAGATTCCATACCCGAATTCAGTAACAGAAATCGGGTATCCATCAAGGCACATGTGAGAGAGTATGAGAGAGAAAGAGATTCCCTACCCGAATTCAGTAACAGAAATCGGGTATCCATCAAGGCACATGTGAGAGAGTATGAGAAATTCCCTACCCGAATTCAGTAACAGAAATCGGGTATCCATCAAGGCACATGTGAGAGAGTAGGAGAGAGAAAGAGATTCCCTACCCGAATTCAGTAACAGAAATCGGGTATCCATCAAGGCACATGTGAGAGAGTAGGAGAGAGAAAGAGATTCCCTACCCGAATTCAGTAACAGAAATCGGGTATCCATCAAGGCACATGGAAGAGAGTATGAGAGAGAAAGAGATTCCCTACCCGAATTCAGTAACAGAAATCAGGTATCCATCAAGGCACATGTGAGAGAGTATGAGAGAGAAAGAGATTCCCTACCCGAATTCAGTAACAGAAATCGGGTATCCATCAAGGCACATGTGAGAGAGTAGGAGAGAGAAAAAGATTCCCTACCCGAATTCAGTCACAGAAATCGGGTATCCATCAAGGCACATGTGAGAGAGTAGGAGAGAGAAAGAGATTCCCTACCCGAATTCAGTAACAGAAATCGGGTATCCATCAAGGCACATGTGAGAGAGTATGAGAGAGAAAGAGATTCCCTACCCGAATTCAGTAACAGAAATCGGGTATCCATCAAGGCACATGTGAGAGAGTATGAGAGAGAAAGAGATTCCCTACCCGAATTCAGTAACAGAAATCGGGTATCCATCAAGGCACATGTGAGAGAGTATGAGAGATTCCCTACCCGAATTCAGTAACAGAAATCGGGTATCCATCAAGGCACATGTGAGAGAGTATGAGAGAGAAAGAGATTCCCTACCCGAATTCAGTAACAGAAATCGGGTATCCATCAAGGCACATGTGAGAGAGTATGAGAGAGAAAGAGATTCCCTACCCGAATTCAGTAACAGAAATCGGGTATCCATCAAGGCACATGTGAGAGAGTATGAGAGATTCCCTACCCGAATTCAGTAACAGAAATCGGGTATCCATCAAGGCACATGTGAGAGAGTAGGAGAGAGAAAGAGATTCCCTACCCGAATTCAGTAACAGAAATCGGGTATCCATCAAGGCACATGTGAGAGAGTATGAGAGAGAAAGAGATTCCCTACCCGAATTCAGTAACAGAAATCGGGTATCCATCAAGGCACATGTGAGAGAGTAGGAGAGAGAAAGAGATTCCCAACCCGAATTCAGTAACAGAAATCGGGTATCCATCAAGGCACATGTGAGAGAGTATGAGAGAGAAAGAGATTCCCTACCCGAATTCAGTAACAGAAATCGGGTATCCATCAAGGCACATGTGAGAGAGTATGAGAGATTCCCTACCCGAATTCAGTAACAGAAATCGGGTATCCATCAAGGCACATGTGAGAGAGTAGGAGAGAGAAAGAGATTCCCTACCCGAATTCAGTAACAGAAATCGGGTATCCATCAAGGCACATGTGAGAGAGTATGAGAGAGAAAGAGATTCCCTACCCGAATTCAGTAACAGAAATCGGGTATCCATCAAGGCACATGTGAGAGAGTAGGAGAGAGAAAGAGATTCCATACCCGAATTCAGTAACAGAAATCGGGTATCCATCAAGGCACATGTGAGAGAGTATGAGAGAGAAAGAGATTCCCTACCCGAATTCAGTAACAGAAATCGGGTATCCATCAAGGCACATGTGAGAGAGTATGAGAAATTCCCTACCCGAATTCAGTAACAGAAATCGGGTATCCATCAAGGCACATGTGAGAGAGTAGGAGAGAGAAAGAGATTCCCTACCCGAATTCAGTAACAGAAATCGGGTATCCATCAAGGCACATGTGAGAGAGTAGGAGAGAGAAAGAGATTCCCTACCCGAATTCAGTAACAGAAATCGGGTATCCATCAAGGCACATGGAAGAGAGTATGAGAGAGAAAGAGATTCCCTACCCGAATTCAGTAACAGAAATCAGGTATCCATCAAGGCACATGTGAGAGAGTATGAGAGAGAAAGAGATTCCCTACCCGAATTCAGTAACAGAAATCGGGTATCCATCAAGGCACATGTGAGAGAGTAGGAGAGAGAAAAAGATTCCCTACCCGAATTCAGTCACAGAAATCGGGTATCCATCAAGGCACATGTGAGAGAGTAGGAGAGAGAAAGAGATTCCCTACCCGAATTCAGTAACAGAAATCGGGTATCCATCAAGGCACATGTGAGAGAGTATGAGAGAGAAAGAGATTCCCTACCCGAATTCAGTAACAGAAATCGGGTATCCATCAAGGCACATGTGAGAGAGTATGAGAGAGAAAGAGATTCCCTACCCGAATTCAGTAACAGAAATCGGGTATCCATCAAGGCACATGTGAGAGAGTATGAGAGATTCCCTACCCGAATTCAGTAACAGAAATCGGGTATCCATCAAGGCACATGTGAGAGAGTAGGAGAGAGAAAGAGATTCCCTACCCGAATTCAGTAACAGAAATCGGGTATCCATCAAGGCACATGTGAGAGAGTATGAGAGAGAAAGAGATTCCCTACCCGAATTCAGTAACAGAAATCGGGTATCCATCAAGGCACATGTGAGAGAGTAGGAGAGAGAAAGAGATTCCCTACCCGAATTCAGTAACAGAAATCGGGTATCCATCAAGGCACATGTGAGAGAGTATGAGAGAGAAAGAGATTCCCTACCCGAATTCAGTAACAGAAATCGGGTATCCATCAAGGCACATGTGAGAGAGTAGGAGAGAGAAAGAGATTCCCTACCCGAATTCAGTAACAGAAATCGGGTATCCATCAAGGCACATGTGAGAGAGTAGGAGAGAGAAAGAGATTCCCTACCCGAATTCAGTAACAGAAATCGGGTATCCATCAAGGCACATGTGAGAGAGTAGGAGAGAGAAAGAGATTCCCTACCCGAATTCAGTAACAGAAATCGGGTATCCATCAAGGCACATGTGAGAGAGTAGGAGAGAGAAAGAGATTCCCTACCCGAATTCAGTAACAGAAATCGGGTATCCATCAAGGCACATGGAAGAGAGTATGAGAGAGAAAGAGATTCCCTACCCGAATTCAGTAACAGAAATCGGGTATCCATCAAGGCACATGTGAGAGAGTATGAGAGATTCCCTACCCGAATTCAGTAACAGAAATCGGGTATCCATCAAGGCACATGTGAGAGAGTAGGAGAGAGAAAGAGATTCCCTACCCGAATTCAGTAACAGAAATCGGGTATCCATCAAGGCACATGTGAGAGAGTATGAGAGAGAAAGAGATTCCCTACCCGAATTCAGTAACAGAAATCGGGTATCCATCAAGGCACATGTGAGAGAGTAGGAGAGAGAAAGAGATTCCCAACCCGAATTCAGTAACAGAAATCGGGTATCCATCAAGGCACATGTGAGAGAGTATGAGAGAGAAAGAGATTCCCTACCCGAATTCAGTAACAGAAATCGGGTATCCATCAAGGCACATGTGAGAGAGTATGAGAGATTCCCTACCCGAATTCAGTAACAGAAATCGGGTATCCATCAAGGCACATGTGAGAGAGTAGGAGAGAGAAAGAGATTCCCTACCCGAATTCAGTAACAGAAATCGGGTATCCATCAAGGCACATGTGAGAGAGTATGAGAGAGAAAGAGATTCCCTACCCGAATTCAGTAACAGAAATCGGGTATCCATCAAGGCACATGTGAGAGAGTAGGAGAGAGAAAGAGATTCCATACCCGAATTCAGTAACAGAAATCGGGTATCCATCAAGGCACATGTGAGAGAGTATGAGAGAGAAAGAGATTCCCTACCCGAATTCAGTAACAGAAATCGGGTATCCATCAAGGCACATGTGAGAGAGTATGAGAAATTCCCTACCCGAATTCAGTAACAGAAATCGGGTATCCATCAAGGCACATGTGAGAGAGTAGGAGAGAGAAAGAGATTCCCTACCCGAATTCAGTAACAGAAATCGGGTATCCATCAAGGCACATGTGAGAGAGTAGGAGAGAGAAAGAGATTCCCTACCCGAATTCAGTAACAGAAATCGGGTATCCATCAAGGCACATGGAAGAGAGTATGAGAGAGAAAGAGATTCCCTACCCGAATTCAGTAACAGAAATCAGGTATCCATCAAGGCACATGTGAGAGAGTATGAGAGAGAAAGAGATTCCCTACCCGAATTCAGTAACAGAAATCGGGTATCCATCAAGGCACATGTGAGAGAGTAGGAGAGAGAAAAAGATTCCCTACCCGAATTCAGTCACAGAAATCGGGTATCCATCAAGGCACATGTGAGAGAGTAGGAGAGAGAAAGAGATTCCCTACCCGAATTCAGTAACAGAAATCGGGTATCCATCAAGGCACATGTGAGAGAGTATGAGAGAGAAAGAGATTCCCTACCCGAATTCAGTAACAGAAATCGGGTATCCATCAAGGCACATGTGAGAGAGTATGAGAGAGAAAGAGATTCCCTACCCGAATTCAGTAACAGAAATCGGGTATCCATCAAGGCACATGTGAGAGAGTATGAGAGATTCCCTACCCGAATTCAGTAACAGAAATCGGGTATCCATCAAGGCACATGTGAGAGAGTAGGAGAGAGAAAGAGATTCCCTACCCGAATTCAGTAACAGAAATCGGGTATCCATCAAGGCACATGTGAGAGAGTATGAGAGAGAAAGAGATTCCCTACCCGAATTCAGTAACAGAAATCGGGTATCCATCAAGGCACATGTGAGAGAGTAGGAGAGAGAAAGAGATTCCCTACCCGAATTCAGTAACAGAAATCGGGTATCCATCAAGGCACATGTGAGAGAGTATGAGAGAGAAAGAGATTCCCTACCCGAATTCAGTAACAGAAATCGGGTATCCATCAAGGCACATGTGAGAGAGTAGGAGAGAGAAAGAGATTCCCTACCCGAATTCAGTAACAGAAATCGGGTATCCATCAAGGCACATGTGAGAGAGTAGGAGAGAGAAAGAGATTCCCTACCCGAATTCAGTAACAGAAATCGGGTATCCATCAAGGCACATGTGAGAGAGTAGGAGAGAGAAAGAGATTCCCTACCCGAATTCAGTAACAGAAATCGGGTATCCATCAAGGCACATGTGAGAGAGTAGGAGAGAGAAAGAGATTCCCTACCCGAATTCAGTAACAGAAATCGGGTATCCATCAAGGCACATGGAAGAGAGTATGAGAGAGAAAGAGATTCCCTACCCGAATTCAGTAACAGAAATCAGGTATCCATCAAGGCACATGTGAGAGAGTATGAGAGAGAAAGAGATTCCCTACCCGAATTCAGTAACAGAAATCGGGTATCCATCAAGGCACATGTGAGAGAGTAGGAGAGAGAAAAAGATTCCCTACCCGAATTCAGTAACAGAAATCGGGTATCCATCAAGGCACATGTGAGAGAGTAGGAGAGAGAAAGAGATTCCCTACGCAAATTCAGTAACAGAAATCGGGCATTCATCAAGGCACATGTGAGAGAGTAGGAGAGAGAAAGAGATTCCCTACCCGAATTCAGTAACAGAAATCGGGTATCCATCAAGGCACATGTGAGAGAGTAGGAGAGAGAAAGAGATTCCCTACCCGAATTCAGTAACAGAAATCGGGTATCCATCAAGGCACATGTGAGAGAGTATGAGAGAGAAAGAGATTCCCTACCCGAATTCAGTAACAGAAATCGGGTATC
Organism: Pristionchus fissidentatus; assembly: GCA_036245785.1. Taxonomy (NCBI): domain Eukaryota; kingdom Metazoa; phylum Nematoda; class Chromadorea; order Rhabditida; family Neodiplogasteridae; genus Pristionchus; species Pristionchus fissidentatus. The sequence goes on from BTSY01000002.1 coordinate 13,848,809, forward strand.
CATCAAGGCACATGTGAGAGAGTAGGAGAGAGAAAGAGATTCCCTACCCGAATTCAGTAACAGAAATCGGGTATCCATCAAGGCACATGTGAGAGAGTATGAGAGATTCCCTACCCGAATTCAGTAACAGAAATCGGGTATCCATCAAGGCACATGTGAGAGAGTAGGAGAGAGAAAGAGATTCCCTACCCGAATTCAGTAACAGAAATCGGGTATCCATCAAGGCACATGTGAGAGAGTAGGAGAGAGAAAGAGATTCCCTACCCGAATTCAGTAACAGAAATCGGGTATCCATCAAGGCACATGTGAGAGAGTAGGAGAGAGAAAGAGATTCCCTACCCGAATTCAGTAACAGAAATCGGGTATCCATCAAGGCACATGGAAGAGAGTATGAGAGATTCCCTACCCGAATTCAGTAACAGAAATCGGGTATCCATCAAGGCACATGTGAGAGAGTAGGAGAGAGAAAGAGATTCCCTACCCGAATTCAGTAACAGAAATCGGGTATCCATCAAGGCACATGTGAGAGAGTAGGAGAGAGAAAGAGATTCCCTACCCGAATTCAGTAACAGAAATCGGGTATCCATCAAGGCACATGTGAGAGAGTAGGAGAGAGAAAGAGATTCCCTACCCGAATTCAGTAACAGAAATCGGGTATCCATCAAGGCACATGGAAGAGAGTATGAGAGAGAAAGAGATTCCCTACCCGAATTCAGTAACAGAAATCAGGTATCCATCAAGGCACATGTGAGAGAGTATGAGAGAGAAAGAGATTCCCTACCCGAATTCAGTAACAGAAATCGGGTATCCATCAAGGCACATGTGAGAGAGTATGAGAGAGAAAGAGATTCCCTACCCGAATTCAGTAACAGAAATCGGGTATCCATCAAGGCACATGTGAGAGAGTAGGAGAGAGAAAGAGATTCCCTACGCAAATTCAGTAACAGAAATCGGGCATTCATCAAGGCACATGTGAGAGAGTAGGAGAGAGAAAGAGATTCCCTACCCGAATTCAGTAACAGAAATCGGGTATCCATCAAGGCACATGTGAGAGAGTAGGAGAGAGAAAGAGATTCCCTACCCGAATTCAGTAACAGAAATCGGGTATCCATCAAGGCACATGTGAGAGAGTATGAGAGAGAAAGAGATTCCCTACCCGAATTCAGTAACAGAAATCGGGTATCCATCAAGGCACATGTGAGAGAGTAGGAGAGAGAAAGAGATTCCCTACCCGAATTCAGTAACAGAAATCGGGTATCCATCAAGGCACATGTGAGAGAGTATGAGAGATTCCCTACCCGAATTCAGTAACAGAAATCGGGTATCCATCAAGGCACATGTGAGAGAGTAGGAGAGAGAAAGAGATTCCCTACCCGAATTCAGTAACAGAAATCGGGTATCCATCAAGGCACATGTGAGAGAGTAGGAGAGAGAAAGAGATTCCCTACCCGAATTCAGTAACAGAAATCGGGTATCCATCAAGGCACATGTGAGAGAGTAGGAGAGAGAAAGAGATTCCCTACCCGAATTCAGTAACAGAAATCGGGTATCCATCAAGGCACATGGAAGAGAGTATGAGAGATTCCCTACCCGAATTCAGTAACAGAAATCGGGTATCCATCAAGGCACATGTGAGAGAGTAGGAGAGAGAAAGAGATTCCCTACCCGAATTCAGTAACAGAAATCGGGTATCCATCAAGGCACATGTGAGAGAGTAGGAGAGAGAAAGAGATTCCCTACCCGAATTCAGTAACAGAAATCGGGTATCCATCAAGGCACATGTGAGAGAGTAGGAGAGAGAAAGAGATTCCCTACCCGAATTCAGTAACAGAAATCGGGTATCCATCAAGGCACATGGAAGAGAGTATGAGAGAGAAAGAGATTCCCTACCCGAATTCAGTAACAGAAATCAGGTATCCATCAAGGCACATGTGAGAGAGTATGAGAGAGAAAGAGATTCCCTACCCGAATTCAGTAACAGAAATCGGGTATCCATCAAGGCACATGTGAGAGAGTAGGAGAGAGAAAAAGATTCCCTACCCGAATTCAGTAACAGAAATCGGGTATCCATCAAGGCACATGTGAGAGAGTATGAGAGATTCCCTACCCGAATTCAGTAACAGAAATCGGGTATCCATCAAGGCACATGTGAGAGAGTATGAGAGAGAAAGAGATTCCCTACCCGAATTCAGTAACAGAAATCGGGTATCCATCAAGGCACATGTGAGAGAGTAGGAGAGAGAAAAAGATTCCCTACCCGAATTCAGTCACAGAAATCGGGTATCCATCAAGGCACATGTGAGAGAGTATGAGAGAGAAAGAGATTCCCTACCCGAATTCAGTAACAGAAATCAGGTATCCATCAAGGCACATGTGAGAGAGTATGAGAGAGAAAGAGATTCCCTACCCGAATTCAGTAACAGAAATCGGGTATCCATCAAGGCACATGTGAGAGAGTAGGAGAGAGAAAAAGATTCCCTACCCGAATTCAGTAACAGAAATCGGGTATCCATCAAGGCACATGTGAGAGAGTATGAGAGAGAAAAAGATTCCCTACCCGAATTCAGTAACAGAAATCGGGTATCCATCAAGGCACATGTGAGAGAGTATGAGAGATTCCCTACCCGAATTCAGTAACAGAAATCGGGTATCCATCAAGGCACATGTGAGAGAGTATGAGAGAGAAAGAGATTCCCTACCCGAATTCAGTAACAGAAATCGGGTATCCATCAAGGCACATGTGAGAGAGTATGAGAGAGAAAGAGATTCCCTACCCGAATTCAGTAACAGAAATCGGGTATCCATCAAGGCACATGTGAGAGAGTAGGAGAGAGAAAAAGATTCCCTACCCGAATTCAGTAACAGAAATCGGGTATCCATCAAGGCACATGTGAGAGAGTATGAGAGAGAAAAAGATTCCCTACCCGAATTCAGTAACAGAAATCGGGTATCCATCAAGGCACATGTGAGAGAGTATGAGAGATTCCCTACCCGAATTCAGTAACAGAAATCGGGTATCCATCAAGGCACATGTGAGAGAGTATGAGAGAGAAAGAGATTCCCTACCCGAATTCAGTAACAGAAATCGGGTATCCATCAAGGCACATGTGAGAGAGTATGAGAGAGAAAGAGATTCCCTACCCGAATTCAGTAACAGAAATCGGGTATCCATCAAGGCACATGTGAGAGAGTATGAGAGATTCCCTACCCGAATTCAGTAACAGAAATCGGGTATCCATCAAGGCACATGTGAGAGAGTAGGAGAGAGAAAGAGATTCCCTACCCGAATTCAGTAACAGAAATCGGGTATCCATCAAGGCACATGTGAGAGAGTAGGAGAGAGAAAGAGATTCCCTACCCAAATTCAGTAACAGAAATCGGGTATCCATCAAGGCACATGTGAGAGAGTAGGAGAGAGAAAGAGATTCCCTACCCGAATTCAGTAACAGAAATCGGGTATCCATCAAGGCACATGTGAGAGAGTAGGAGAGAGAAAGAGATTCCCTACCCGAATTCAGTAACAGAAATCGGGTATCCATCAAGGCACATGTGAGAGAGTAGGAGAGAGAAAGAGATTCCCTACCCGAATTCAGTAACAGAAATCGGGTATCCATCAAGGCACATGTGAGAGAGTAGGAGAGAGAAAGAGATTCCCTACCCGAATTCAGTAACAGAAATCGGGTATCCATCAAGGCACATGGAAGAGAGTATGAGAGAGAAAGAGATTCCCTACCCGAATTCAGTAACAGAAATCAGGTATCCATCAAGGCACATGTGAGAGAGTATGAGAGAGAAAGAGATTCCCTACCCGAATTCAGTAACAGAAATCGGGTATCCATCAAGGCACATGTGAGAGAGTATGAGAGAGAAAGAGATTCCCTACCCGAATTCAGTAACAGAAATCAGGTATCCATCAAGGCACATGTGAGAGAGTATGAGAGAGAAAGAGATTCCCTACCCGAATTCAGTAACAGAAATCGAGTATCCATCAAGGCACATGTGAGAGAGTAGGAGAGAGAAAAAGATTCCCTACCCGAATTCAGTAACAGAAATCGGGTATCCATCAAGGCACATGTGAGAGAGTATGAGAGAGAAAAAGATTCCCTACCCGAATTCAGTAACAGAAATCGGGTATCCATCAAGGCACATGTGAGAGAGTATGAGAGATTCCCTACCCGAATTCAGTAACAGAAATCGGGTATCCATCAAGGCACATGTGAGAGAGTATGAGAGAGAAAGAGATTCCCTACCCGAATTCAGTAACAGAAATCGGGTATCCATCAAGGCACATGTGAGAGAGTATGAGAGAGAAAGAGATTCCCTACCCGAATTCAGTAACAGAAATCGGGTATCCATCAAGGCACATGTGAGAGAGTAGGAGAGAGAAAATGATTCCCTACCCGAATTCAGTAACAGAAATCGGGTATCCATCAAGGCACATGTGAGAGAGTATGAGAGAGAAAAAGATTCCCTACCCGAATTCAGTAACAGAAATCGGGTATCCATCAAGGCACATGTGAGAGAGTATGAGAGATTCCCTACCCGAATTCAGTAACAGAAATCGGGTATCCATCAAGGCACATGTGAGAGAGTATGAGAGAGAAAGAGATTCCCTACCCGAATTCAGTAACAGAAATCGGGTATCCATCAAGGCACATGTGAGAGAGTATGAGAGAGAAAGAGATTCCCTACCCGAATTCAGTAACAGAAATCGGGTATCCATCAAGGCACATGTGAGAGAGTATGAGAGATTCCCTACCCGAATTCAGTAACAGAAATCGGGTATCCATCAAGGCACATGTGAGAGAGTAGGAGAGAGAAAGAGATTCCCTACCCGAATTCAGTAACAGAAATCGGGTATCCATCAAGGCACATGTGAGAGAGTAGGAGAGAGAAAGAGATTCCCTACCCAAATTCAGTAACAGAAATCGGGTATCCATCAAGGCACATGTGAGAGAGTAGGAGAGAGAAAGAGATTCCCTACCCGAATTCAGTAACAGAAATCGGGTATCCATCAAGGCACATGTGAGAGAGTAGGAGAGAGAAAGAGATTCCCTACCCGAATTCAGTAACAGAAATCGGGTATCCATCAAGGCACATGGAAGAGAGTATGAGAGAGAAAGAGATTCCCTACCCGAATTCAGTAACAGAAATCGGGTATCCATCAAGGCACATGTGAGAGAGTATGAGAGATTCCCTACCCGAATTCAGTAACAGAAATCGGGTATCCATCAAGGCACATGGAAGAGAGTATGATAGAGAAAGAGATTCCCTACCCGAATTCAGTAACAGAAATCGGGTATCCATCAAGGCACATGTGAGAGAGTAGGAGAGAGAAAAAGATTCCCTACCCGAATTCAGTAACAGAAATCGGGTATCCATCAAGGCACATGTGAGAGAGTAGGAGAGAGAAAGAGATTCCCTACCCGAATTCAGTAACAGAAATCGGGTATCCATCAAGGCACATGTGAGAGAGTAGGAGAGAGAAAGAGATTCTCTACCCGAATTCAGTAACAGAAATCGGGTATCCATCAAGGCACACGTGAGAGAGTAGGAGAGAGAAAGAGATTCCCTACCCGAATTCAGTAACAGAAATCGGGTATCCATCAAGGCACATGGAAGAGAGTATGAGAGAGAAAGAGATTCCCTACCCGAATTCAGTAACAGAAATCGGGTATCCATCAAGGCACATGTGAGAGAGTATGAGAGAGAAAGAGATTCCCTACCCGAATTCAGTAACAGAAATCGGGTATCCATCAAGGCACATGTGAGAGAGTAGGAGAGAGAAAAAGATTCCCTACCCGAATTCAGTAACAGAAATCGGGTATCCATCAAGGCACATGTGAGAGAGTAGGAGAGAGAAAGAGATTCCCTACCCGAATTCAGTAACAGAAATCGGGTATCCATCAAGGCACATGTGAGAGAGTAGGAGAGAGAAAGAGATTCTCTACCCGAATTCAGTAACAGAAATCGGGTATCCATCAAGGCACACGTGAGAGAGTAGGAGAGAGAAAGAGATTCCCTACCCGAATTCAGTAACAGAAATCGGGTATCCATCAAGGCACATGGAAGAGAGTAGGAGAGAGAAAGAGATTCCCTACCCGAATTCAGTAACAGAAATCGGGTATCCATCAAGGCACATGTGAGAGAGTATGAGAGAGAAAGAGATTCCCTACCCGAATTCAGTAACAGAAATCGGGTATCCATCAAGGCACATGTGAGAGAGTAGGAGAGAGAAAAAGATTCCCTACCCGAATTCAGTAACAGAAATCGGGTATCCATCAAGGCACATGTGAGAGAGTATGAGAGATTCCCTACCCGAATTCAGTAACAGAAATCGGGTATCCATCAAGGCACATGTGAGAGAGTAGGAGAGAGAAAAAGATTCCCTACCCGAATTCAGTAACAGAAATCGGGTATCCATCAAGGCACATGTGAGAGAGTATGAGAGATTCCCTACCCGAATTCAGTAACAGAAATCGGGTATCCATCAAGGCACATGTGAGAGAGTATGAGAGAGAAAGAGATTCCCTACCCGAATTCAGTAACAGAAATCGGGTATCCATCAAGGCACATGTGAGAGAGTATGAGAGAGAAAGAGATTCCCTACCCGAATTCAGTAACAGAAATCGGGTATCCATCAAGGCACATGTGAGAGAGTAGGAGAGAGAAAGAGATTCCCTACCCAAATTCAGTAACAGAAATCGGGTATCCATCAAGGCACATGTGAGAGAGTAGGAGAGAGAAAGAGATTCCCTACCCGAATTCAGTAACAGAAATCGGGTATCCATCAAGGCACATGTGAGAGAGTAGGAGAGAGAAAGAGATTCCCTACCCGAATTCAGTAACAGAAATCGGGTATCCATCAAGGCACATGGAAGAGAGTATGAGAGATTCCCTACCCGAATTCAGTAACAGAAATCGGGTATCCATTAAGGCACATGTGAGAGAGTAGGAGAGAGAAAGAGATTCCCTACCCGAATTCAGTAACAGAAATCGGGTATCCATCAAGGCACATGTGAGAGAGTAGGAGAGAGAAAGAGATTCCCTACCCGAATTCAGTAACAGAAATCGGGTATCCATCAAGGCACATGTGAGAGAGTAGGAGAGAGAAAGAGATTCCCTACCCGAATTCAGTAACAGAAATCGGGTATCCATCAAGGCACATGGAAGAGAGTATGAGAGAGAAAGAGATTCCCTACCCGAATTCAGTAACAGAAATCAGGTATCCATCAAGGCACATGTGAGAGAGTATGAGAGAGAAAGAGATTCCCTACCCGAATTCAGTAACAGAAATCGGGTATCCATCAAGGCACATGTGAGAGAGTAGGAGAGAGAAAAAGATTCCCTACCCGAATTCAGTAACAGAAATCGGGTATCCATCAAGGCACATGTGAGAGAGTATGAGAGATTCCCTACCCGAATTCAGTAACAGAAATCGGGTATCCATCAAGGCACATGTGAGAGAGTATGAGAGAGAAAGAGATTCCCTACCCGAATTCAGTAACAGAAATCGGGTATCCATCAAGGCACATGTGAGAGAGTAGGAGAGAGAAAAAGATTCCCTACCCGAATTCAGTCACAGAAATCGGGTATCCATCAAGGCACATGTGAGAGAGTATGAGAGAGAAAGAGATTCCCTACCCGAATTCAGTAACAGAAATCAGGTATCCATCAAGGCACATGTGAGAGAGTATGAGAGAGAAAGAGATTCCCTACCCGAATTCAGTAACAGAAATCGGGTATCCATCAAGGCACATGTGAGAGAGTAGGAGAGAGAAAAAGATTCCCTACCCGAATTCAGTAACAGAAATCGGGTATCCATCAAGGCACATGTGAGAGAGTATGAGAGAGAAAAAGATTCCCTACCCGAATTCAGTAACAGAAATCGGGTATCCATCAAGGCACATGTGAGAGAGTATGAGAGATTCCCTACCCGAATTCAGTAACAGAAATCGGGTATCCATCAAGGCACATGTGAGAGAGTATGAGAGAGAAAGAGATTCCCTACCCGAATTCAGTAACAGAAATCGGGTATCCATCAAGGCACATGTGAGAGAGTAGGAGAGAGAAAAAGATTCCCTACCCGAATTCAGTAACAGAAATCGGGTATCCATCAAGGCACATGTGAGAGAGTATGAGAGAGAAAAAGATTCCCTACCCGAATTCAGTAACAGAAATCGGGTATCCATCAAGGCACATGTGAGAGAGTATGAGAGATTCCCTACCCGAATTCAGTAACAGAAATCGGGTATCCATCAAGGCACATGTGAGAGAGTATGAGAGAGAAAGAGATTCCCTACCCGAATTCAGTAACAGAAATCGGGTATCCATCAAGGCACATGTGAGAGAGTATGAGAGAGAAAGAGATTCCCTACCCGAATTCAGTAACAGAAATCGGGTATCCATCAAGGCACATGTGAGAGAGTATGAGAGATTCCCTACCCGAATTCAGTAACAGAAATCGGGTATCCATCAAGGCACATGTGAGAGAGTAGGAGAGAGAAAGAGATTCCCTACCCGAATTCAGTAACAGAAATCGGGTATCCATCAAGGCACATGTGAGAGAGTAGGAGAGAGAAAGAGATTCCCTACCCAAATTCAGTAACAGAAATCGGGTATCCATCAAAGCACATGTGAGAGAGTAGGAGAGAGAAAGAGATTCCCTACCCGAATTCAGTAACAGAAATCGGGTATCCATCAAGGCACATGTGAGAGAGTAGGAGAGAGAAAGAGATTCCCTACCCGAATTCAGTAACAGAAATCGGGTATCCATCAAGGCACATGGAAGAGAGTATGAGAGAGAAAGAGATTCCCTACCCGAATTCAGTAACAGAAATCGGGTATCCATCAAGGCACATGTGAGAGAGTATGAGAGAGAAAGAGATTCCCTACCCGAATTCAGTAACAGAAATCGGGTATCCATCAAGGCACATGTGAGAGAGTAGGAGAGAGAAAAAGATTCCCTACCCGAATTCAGTAACAGAAATCGGGTATCCATCAAGGCACATGTGAGAGAGTATGAGAGAGAAAAAGATTCCCTACCCGAATTCAGTAACAGAAATCGGGTATCCATCAAGGCACATGTGAGAGAGTATGAGAGATTCCCTACCCGAATTCAGTAACAGAAATCGGGTATCCATCAAGGCACATGTGAGAGAGTATGAGAGAGAAAGAGATTCCCTACCCGAATTCAGTAACAGAAATCGGGTATCCATCAAGGCACATGTGAGAGAGTATGAGAGAGAAAGAGATTCCCTACCCGAATTCAGTAACAGAAATCGGGTATCCATCAAGGCACATGTGAGAGAGTATGAGAGATTCCCTACCCGAATTCAGTAACAGAAATCGGGTATCCATCAAGGCACATGTGAGAGAGTAGGAGAGAGAAAGAGATTCCCTACCCGAATTCAGTAACAGAAATCGGGTATCCATCAAGGCACATGTGAGAGAGTAGGAGAGAGAAAGAGATTCCCTACCCAAATTCAGTAACAGAAATCGGGTATCCATCAAAGCACATGTGAGAGAGTAGGAGAGAGAAAGAGATTCCCTACCCGAATTCAGTAACAGAAATCGGGTATCCATCAAGGCACATGTGAGAGAGTAGGAGAGAGAAAGAGATTCCCTACCCGAATTCAGTAACAGAAATCGGGTATCCATCAAGGCACATGGAAGAGAGTATGAGAGAGAAAGAGATTCCCTACCCGAATTCAGTAACAGAAATCGGGTATCCATCAAGGCACATGTGAGAGAGTATGAGAGAGAAAGAGATTCCCTACCCGAATTCAGTAACAGAAATCGGGTATCCATCAAGGCACATGTGAGAGAGTATGAGAGAGAAAGAGATTCCCTACCCGAATTCAGTAACAGAAATCGGGTATCCATCAAGGCACATGTGAGAGAGTAGGAGAGAGAAAGAGATTCCCTACCCAAATTCAGTAACAGAAATCGGGTATCCATCAAGGCACATGTGAGAGAGTAGGAGAGAGAAAGAGATTCCCTACCCGAATTCAGTAACAGAAATCGGGTATCCATCAAGGCACATGTGAGAGAGTAGGAGAGAGAAAGAGATTCCCTACCCGAATTCAGTAACAGAAATCGGGTATCCATCAAGGCACATGGAAGAGAGTATGAGAGATTCCCTACCCGAATTCAGTAACAGAAATCGGGTATCCATTAAGGCACATGTGAGAGAGTAGGAGAGAGAAAGAGATTCCCTACCCGAATTCAGTAACAGAAATCGGGTATCCATCAAGGCACATGTGAGAGAGTAGGAGAGAGAAAGAGATTCCCTACCCGAATTCAGTAACAGAAATCGGGTATCCATCAAGGCACATGTGAGAGAGTAGGAGAGAGAAAGAGATTCCCTACCCGAATTCAGTAACAGAAATCGGGTATCCATCAAGGCACATGGAAGAGAGTATGAGAGAGAAAGAGATTCCCTACCCGAATTCAGTAACAGAAATCAGGTATCCATCAAGGCACATGTGAGAGAGTATGAGAGAGAAAGAGATTCCCTACCCGAATTCAGTAACAGAAATCGGGTATCCATCAAGGCACATGTGAGAGAGTAGGAGAGAGAAAAAGATTCCCTACCCGAATTCAGTAACAGAAATCGGGTATCCATCAAGGCACATGTGAGAGAGTATGAGAGATTCCCTACCCGAATTCAGTAACAGAAATCGGGTATCCATCAAGGCACATGTGAGAGAGTATGAGAGAGAAAGAGATTCCCTACCCGAATTCAGTAACAGAAATCGGGTATCCATCAAGGCACATGTGAGAGAGTAGGAGAGAGAAAAAGATTCCCTACCCGAATTCAGTCACAGAAATCGGGTATCCATCAAGGCACATGTGAGAGAGTATGAGAGAGAAAGAGATTCCCTACCCGAATTCAGTAACAGAAATCAGGTATCCATCAAGGCACATGTGAGAGAGTATGAGAGAGAAAGAGATTCCCTACCCGAATTCAGTAACAGAAATCGGGTATCCATCAAGGCACATGTGAGAGAGTAGGAGAGAGAAAAAGATTCCCTACCCGAATTCAGTAACAGAAATCGGGTATCCATCAAGGCACATGTGAGAGAGTATGAGAGAGAAAAAGATTCCCTACCCGAATTCAGTAACAGAAATCGGGTATCCATCAAGGCACATGTGAGAGAGTATGAGAGATTCCCTACCCGAATTCAGTAACAGAAATCGGGTATCCATCAAGGCACATGTGAGAGAGTATGAGAGAGAAAGAGATTCCCTACCCGAATTCAGTAACAGAAATCGGGTATCCATCAAGGCACATGTGAGAGAGTAGGAGAGAGAAAAAGATTCCCTACCCGAATTCAGTAACAGAAATCGGGTATCCATCAAGGCACATGTGAGAGAGTATGAGAGAGAAAAAGATTCCCTACCCGAATTCAGTAACAGAAATCGGGTATCCATCAAGGCACATGTGAGAGAGTATGAGAGATTCCCTACCCGAATTCAGTAACAGAAATCGGGTATCCATCAAGGCACATGTGAGAGAGTATGAGAGAGAAAGAGATTCCCTACCCGAATTCAGTAACAGAAATCGGGTATCCATCAAGGCACATGTGAGAGAGTATGAGAGAGAAAGAGATTCCCTACCCGAATTCAGTAACAGAAATCGGGTATCCATCAAGGCACATGTGAGAGAGTATGAGAGATTCCCTACCCGAATTCAGTAACAGAAATCGGGTATCCATCAAGGCACATGTGAGAGAGTAGGAGAGAGAAAGAGATTCCCTACCCGAATTCAGTAACAGAAATCGGGTATCCATCAAGGCACATGTGAGAGAGTAGGAGAGAGAAAGAGATTCCCTACCCAAATTCAGTAACAGAAATCGGGTATCCATCAAAGCACATGTGAGAGAGTAGGAGAGAGAAAGAGATTCCCTACCCGAATTCAGTAACAGAAATCGGGTATCCATCAAGGCACATGTGAGAGAGTAGGAGAGAGAAAGAGATTCCCTACCCGAATTCAGTAACAGAAATCGGGTATCCATCAAGGCACATGGAAGAGAGTATGAGAGAGAAAGAGATTCCCTACCCGAATTCAGTAACAGAAATCGGGTATCCATCAAGGCACATGTGAGAGAGTATGAGAGAGAAAGAGATTCCCTACCCGAATTCAGTAACAGAAATCGGGTATCCATCAAGGCACATGTGAGAGAGTAGGAGAGAGAAAAAGATTCCCTACCCGAATTCAGTAACAGAAATCGGGTATCCATCAAGGCACATGTGAGAGAGTATGAGAGAGAAAAAGATTCCCTACCCGAATTCAGTAACAGAAATCGGGTATCCATCAAGGCACATGTGAGAGAGTATGAGAGATTCCCTACCCGAATTCAGTAACAGAAATCGGGTATCCATCAAGGCACATGTGAGAGAGTATGAGAGAGAAAGAGATTCCCTACCCGAATTCAGTAACAGAAATCGGGTATCCATCAAGGCACATGTGAGAGAGTATGAGAGAGAAAGAGATTCCCTACCCGAATTCAGTAACAGAAATCGGGTATCCATCAAGGCACATGTGAGAGAGTATGAGAGATTCCCTACCCGAATTCAGTAACAGAAATCGGGTATCCATCAAGGCACATGTGAGAGAGTAGGAGAGAGAAAGAGATTCCCTACCCGAATTCAGTAACAGAAATCGGGTATCCATCAAGGCACATGTGAGAGAGTAGGAGAGAGAAAGAGATTCCCTACCCAAATTCAGTAACAGAAATCGGGTATCCATCAAAGCACATGTGAGAGAGTAGGAGAGAGAAAGAGATTCCCTACCCGAATTCAGTAACAGAAATCGGGTATCCATCAAGGCACATGTGAGAGAGTAGGAGAGAGAAAGAGATTCCCTACCCGAATTCAGTAACAGAAATCGGGTATCCATCAAGGCACATGGAAGAGAGTATGAGAGAGAAAGAGATTCCCTACCCGAATTCAGTAACAGAAATCGGGTATCCATCAAGGCACATGTGAGAGAGTATGAGAGAGAAAGAGATTCCCTACCCGAATTCAGTAACAGAAATCGGGTATCCATCAAGGCACATGTGAGAGAGTAGGAGAGAGAAAAAGATTCCCTACCCGAATTCAGTAACAGAAATCGGGTATCCATCAAGGCACATGTGAGAGAGTAGGAGAGAGAAAGAGATTCCCTACCCGAATTCAGTAACAGAAATCGGGTATCCATCAAGGCACATGTGAGAGAGTAGGAGAGAGAAAGAGATTCTCTACCCGAATTCAGTAACAGAAATCGGGTATCCATCAAGGCACACGTGAGAGAGTAGGAGAGAGAAAGAGATTCCCTACCCGAATTCAGTAACAGAAATCGGGTATCCATCAAGGCACATGGAAGAGAGTAGGAGAGAGAAAGAGATTCCCTACCCGAATTCAGTAACAGAAATCGGGTATCCATCAAGGCACATGTGAGAGAGTATGAGAGAGAAAGAGATTCCCTACCCGAATTCAGTAACAGAAATCGGGTATCCATCAAGGCACATGTGAGAGAGTAGGAGAGAGAAAGAGATTCCCTACCCGAATTCAGTAACAGAAATCGGGTATCCATCAAGGCACATGTGAGAGAGTATGAGAGAGAAAGAGATTCCCTACCCGAATTCAGTAACAGAAATCGGGTATCCATCAAGGCACATGTGAGAGAGTAGGAGAGAGAAAAAGATTCCCTACCCGAATTCAGTAACAGAAATCGGGTATCCATCAAGGCACATGTGAGAGAGTATGAGAGATTCCCTACCCGAATTCAGTAACAGAAATCGGGTATCCATCAAGGCACATGTGAGAGAGTAGGAGAGAGAAAAAGATTCCCTACCCGAATTCAGTAACAGAAATCGGGTATCCATCAAGGCACATGTGAGAGAGTATGAGAGATTCCCTACCCGAATTCAGTAACAGAAATCGGGTATCCATCAAGGCACATGTGAGAGAGTATGAGAGAGAAAGAGATTCCCTACCCGAATTCAGTAACAGAAATCGGGTATCCATCAAGGCACATGTGAGAGAGTAGGAGAGAGAAAGAGATTCCCTACCCAAATTCAGTAACAGAAATCGGGTATCCATCAAGGCACATGTGAGAGAGTAGGAGAGAGAAAGAGATTCCCTACCCGAATTCAGTAACAGAAATCGGGTATCCATCAAGGCACATGTGAGAGAGTAGGAGAGAGAAAGAGATTCCCTACCCGAATTCAGTAACAGAAATCGGGTATCCATCAAGGCACATGTGAGAGAGTAGGAGAGAGAAAGAGATTCCCTACCCGAATTCAGTAACAGAAATCGGGTATCCATCAAGGCACATGGAAGAGAGTATGAGAGATTCCCTACCCGAATTCAGTAACAGAAATCGGGTATCCATCAAGGCACATGTGAGAGAGTAGGAGAGAGAAAGAGATTCCCTACCCGAATTCAGTAACAGAAATCGGGTATCCATCAAGGCACATGTGAGAGAGTAGTAGAGAGAAAGAGATTCCCTACCCGAATTCAGTAACAGAAATCGGGTATCCATCAAGGCACATGTGAGAGAGTAGGAGAGAGAAAGAGATTCCCTACCCGAATTCAGTAACAGAAATCGGGTATCCATCAAGGCACATGGAAGAGAGTATGAGAGAGAAAGAGATTCCCTACCCGAATTCAGTAACTGAAATCAGGTATCCATCAAGGCACATGTGAGAGAGTATGAGAGAGAAAGAGATTCCCTACCCGAATTCAGTAACAGAAATCGGGTATCCATCAAGGCACATGTGAGAGAGTAGGAGAGAGAAAAAGATTCCCTACCCGAATTCAGTAACAGAAATCGGGTATCCATCAAGGCACATGTGAGAGAGTATGAGAGATTCCCTACCCGAATTCAGTAACAGAAATCGGGTATCCATCAAGGCACATGTGAGAGAGTATGAGAGAGAAAGAGATTCCCTACCCGAATTCAGTAACAGAAATCGGGTATCCATCAAGGCACATGTGAGAGAGTAGGAGAGAGAAAAAGATTCCCTACCCGAATTCAGTAACAGAAATCGGGTATCCATCAAGGCACATGTGAGAGAGTAGGAGAGAGAAAGAGATTCCCTACCCGAATTCAGTAACAGAAATCGGGTATCCATCAAGGCACATGGAAGAGAGTATGAGAGAGAAAGAGATTCCCTACCCGAATTCAGTAACAGAAATCAGGTATCCATCAAGGCACATGTGAGAGAGTAGGAGAGAGAAAGAGATTCCCTACCCGAATTCAGTAACAGAAATCGGGTATCCATCAAGGCACATGTGAGAGAGTATGAGAGAGAAAGAGATTCCCTACCCGAATTCAGTAACAGAAATCAGGTATCCATCAAGGCACATGTGAGAGAGTATGAGAGAGAAAGAGATTCCCTACCCGAATTCAGTAACAGAAATCGGGTATCCATCAAGGCACATGTGAGAGAGTAGGAGAGAGAAAAAGATTCCCTACCCGAATTCAGTAACAGAAATCGGGTATCCATCAAGGCACATGTGAGAGAGTATGAGAGATTCCCTACCCGAATTCAGTAACAGAAATCGGGTATCCATCAAGGCACATGTGAGAGAGTATGAGAGATTCCCTACCCGAATTCAGTAACAGAAATCGGGTATCCATCAAGGCACATGTGAGAGAGTAGGAGAGAGAAAGAGATTCCCTACCCGAATTCAGTAACAGAAATCGGGTATCCATCAAGGCACATGTGAGAGAGTATGAGAGAGAAAGAGATTCCCTACCCGAATTCAGTAACAGAAATCGGGTATCCATCAAGGCACATGTGAGAGAGTAGGAGAGAGAAAGAGATTCCCTACCCAAATTCAGTAACAGAAATCGGGTATCCATCAAGGCACATGTGAGAGAGTAGGAGAGAGAAAGAGATTCCCTACCCGAATTCAG
Source organism: Pristionchus fissidentatus (assembly GCA_036245785.1). Taxonomy (NCBI): domain Eukaryota; kingdom Metazoa; phylum Nematoda; class Chromadorea; order Rhabditida; family Neodiplogasteridae; genus Pristionchus; species Pristionchus fissidentatus. The sequence goes on from BTSY01000002.1 coordinate 13,864,719, forward strand.
TAACAGAAATCGGGTATCCATCAAGGCACATGTGAGAGAGTAGGAGAGAGAAAGAGATTCCCTACCCGAATTCAGTAACAGAAATCGGGTATCCATCAAGGCACATGTGAGAGAGTAGGAGAGAGAAAGAGATTCCCTACCCGAATTCAGTAACAGAAATCGGGTATCCATCAAGGCACATGGAAGAGAGTATGAGAGATTCCCTACCCGAATTCAGTAACAGAAATCGGGTATCCATCAAGGCACATGTGAGAGAGTAGGAGAGAGAAAGAGATTCCCTACCCGAATTCAGTAACAGAAATCGGGTATCCATCAAGGCACATGTGAGAGAGTAGTAGAGAGAAAGAGATTCCCTACCCGAATTCAGTAACAGAAATCGGGTATCCATCAAGGCACATGTGAGAGAGTAGGAGAGAGAAAGAGATTCCCTACCCGAATTCAGTAACAGAAATCGGGTATCCATCAAGGCACATGGAAGAGAGTATGAGAGAGAAAGAGATTCCCTACCCGAATTCAGTAACAGAAATCAGGTATCCATCAAGGCACATGTGAGAGAGTATGAGAGAGAAAGAGATTCCCTACCCGAATTCAGTAACAGAAATCGGGTATCCATCAAGGCACATGTGAGAGAGTAGGAGAGAGAAAAAGATTCCCTACCCGAATTCAGTAACAGAAATCGGGTATCCATCAAGGCACATGTGAGAGAGTATGAGAGATTCCCTACCCGAATTCAGTAACAGAAATCGGGTATCCATCAAGGCACATGTGAGAGAGTATGAGAGAGAAAGAGATTCCCTACCCGAATTCAGTAACAGAAATCGGGTATCCATCAAGGCACATGTGAGAGAGTAGGAGAGAGAAAAAGATTCCCTACCCGAATTCAGTAACAGAAATCGGGTATCCATCAAGGCACATGTGAGAGAGTAGGAGAGAGAAAGAGATTCCCTACCCGAATTCAGTAACAGAAATCGGGTATCCATCAAGGCACATGGAAGAGAGTATGAGAGAGAAAGAGATTCCCTACCCGAATTCAGTAACAGAAATCAGGTATCCATCAAGGCACATGTGAGAGAGTAGGAGAGAGAAAGAGATTCCCTACCCGAATTCAGTAACAGAAATCGGGTATCCATCAAGGCACATGTGAGAGAGTATGAGAGAGAAAGAGATTCCCTACCCGAATTCAGTAACAGAAATCAGGTATCCATCAAGGCACATGTGAGAGAGTATGAGAGAGAAAGAGATTCCCTACCCGAATTCAGTAACAGAAATCGGGTATCCATCAAGGCACATGTGAGAGAGTAGGAGAGAGAAAAAGATTCCCTACCCGAATTCAGTAACAGAAATCGGGTATCCATCAAGGCACATGTGAGAGAGTATGAGAGATTCCCTACCCGAATTCAGTAACAGAAATCGGGTATCCATCAAGGCACATGTGAGAGAGTATGAGAGATTCCCTACCCGAATTCAGTAACAGAAATCGGGTATCCATCAAGGCACATGTGAGAGAGTATGAGAGAGAAAGAGATTCCCTACCCGAATTCAGTAACAGAAATCGGGTATCCATCAAGGCACATGTGAGAGAGTATGAGAGATTCCCTGCCCGAATTCAGTAACAGAAATCGGGTATCCATCAAGGCACATGTGAGAGAGTAGGAGAGAGAAAGAGATTCCCTACCCGAATTCAGTAACAGAAATCGGGTATCCATCAAGGCACATGTGAGAGAGTAGGAGAGAGAAAGAGATTCCCTACCCAAATTCAGTAACAGAAATCGGGTATCCATCAAGGCACATGTGAGAGAGTAGGAGAGAGAAAGAGATTCCCTACCCGAATTCAGTAACAGAAATCGGGTATCCATCAAGGCACATGTGAGAGAGTAGGAGAGAGAAAGAGATTCCCTACCCGAATTCAGTAACAGAAATCGGGTATCCATCAAGGCACATGGAAGAGAGTATGAGAGAGAAAGAGATTCCCTACCCGAATTCAGTAACAGAAATCGGGTATCCATCAAGGCACACGTGAGAGAGTATGAGAGAGAAAGAGATTCCCTACCCGAATTCAGTAACAGAAATCGGGTATCCATCAAGGCACATGTGAGAGAGTAGGAGAGAGAAAAAGATTCCCTACCCGAATTCAGTAACAGAAATCGGGTATCCATCAAGGCACATGTGAGAGAGTAGGAGAGAGAAAGAGATTCCCTACCCGAATTCAGTAACAGAAATCGGGTATCCATCAAGGCACATGTGAGAGAGTAGGAGAGAGAAAGAGATTCTCTACCCGAATTCAGTAACAGAAATCGGGTATCCATCAAGGCACACGTGAGAGAGTAGGAGAGAGAAAGAGATTCCCTACCCGAATTCAGTAACAGAAATCGGGTATCCATCAAGGCACATGGAAGAGAGTAGGAGAGAGAAAGAGATTCCCTACCCGAATTCAGTAACAGAAATCGGGTATCCATCAAGGCACATGTGAGAGAGTATGAGAGAGAAAGAGATTCCCTACCCGAATTCAGTAACAGAAATCGGGTATCCATCAAGGCACATGTGAGAGAGTAGGAGAGAGAAAAAGATTCCCTACCCGAATTCAGTAACAGAAATCGGGTATCCATCAAGGCACATGTGAGAGAGTATGAGAGATTCCCTACCCGAATTCAGTAACAGAAATCGGGTATCCATCAAGGCACATGTGAGAGAGTAGGAGAGAGAAAAAGATTCCCTACCCGAATTCAGTAACAGAAATCGGGTATCCATCAAGGCACATGTGAGAGAGTATGAGAGATTCCCTACCCGAATTCAGTAACAGAAATCGGGTATCCATCAAGGCACATGTGAGAGAGTATGAGAGAGAAAGAGATTCCCTACCCGAATTCAGTAACAGAAATCGGGTATCCATCAAGGCACATGTGAGAGAGTATGAGAGAGAAAGAGATTCCCTACCCGAATTCAGTAACAGAAATCGGGTATCCATCAAGGCACATGTGAGAGAGTAGGAGAGAGAAAGAGATTCCCTACCCAAATTCAGTAACAGAAATCGGGTATCCATCAAGGCACATGTGAGAGAGTAGGAGAGAGAAAAAGATTCCCTACCCGAATTCAGTAACAGAAATCGGGTATCCATCAAGGCACATGTGAGAGAGTATGAGAGATTCCCTACCCGAATTCAGTAACAGAAATCGGGTATCCATCAAGGCACATGTGAGAGAGTATGAGAGAGAAAGAGATTCCCTACCCGAATTCAGTAACAGAAATCGGGTATCCATCAAGGCACATGTGAGAGAGTATGAGAGAGAAAGAGATTCCCTACCCGAATTCAGTAACAGAAATCGGGTATCCATCAAGGCACATGTGAGAGAGTAGGAGAGAGAAAGAGATTCCCTACCCAAATTCAGTAACAGAAATCGGGTATCCATCAAGGCACATGTGAGAGAGTAGGAGAGAGAAAGAGATTCTCTACCCGAATTCAGTAACAGAAATCGGGTATCCATCAAGGCACACGTGAGAGAGTAGGAGAGAGAAAGAGATTCCCTACCCGAATTCAGTAACAGAAATCGGGTATCCATCAAGGCACATGGAAGAGAGTAGGAGAGAGAAAGAGATTCCCTACCCGAATTCAGTAACAGAAATCGGGTATCCATCAAGGCACATGTGAGAGAGTATGAGAGAGAAAGAGATTCCCTACCCGAATTCAGTAACAGAAATCGGGTATCCATCAAGGCACATGTGAGAGAGTAGGAGAGAGAAAAAGATTCCCTACCCGAATTCAGTAACAGAAATCGGGTATCCATCAAGGCACATGTGAGAGAGTATGAGAGATTCCCTACCCGAATTCAGTAACAGAAATCGGGTATCCATCAAGGCACATGTGAGAGAGTAGGAGAGAGAAAAAGATTCCCTACCCGAATTCAGTAACAGAAATCGGGTATCCATCAAGGCACATGTGAGAGAGTAGGAGAGAGAAAAAGATTCCCTACCCGAATTCAGTAACAGAAATCGGGTATCCATCAAGGCACATGTGAGAGAGTATGAGAGATTCCCTACCCGAATTCAGTAACAGAAATCGGGTATCCATCAAGGCACATGTGAGAGAGTATGAGAGATTCCCTACCCGAATTCAGTAACAGAAATCGGGTATTCATCAAGGCACATGTGAGAGAGTAGGAGAGAAAAAGAGATTCCCTACCCGAATTCAGTAACAGAAATCGGGTATCCATCAAGGCACATGTGAGAGAGTAGGAGAGAAAAAGAGATTCCCTACCCGAATTCAGTAACAGAAATCGGGTATCCATCAAGGCACATGTGAGAGAGTAGGAGAGAGAAAGAGATTCCCTACCCAAATTCAGTAACAGAAATCGGGTATCCATCAAGGCACATGTGAGAGAGTAGGAGAGAGAAAGAGATTCCCTACCCGAATTCAGTAACAGAAATCGGGTATCCATCAAGGCACATGTGAGAGAGTAGGAGAGAGAAAGAGATTCCCTACCCGAATTCAGTAACAGAAATCGGGTATCCATCAAGGCACATGGAAGAGAGTATGAGAGATTCCCTACCCGAATTCAGTAACAGAAATCGGGTATCCATCAAGGCACATGTGAGAGAGTATGAGAGATTCCCTACCCGAATTCAGTAACAGAAATCGGGTATCCATCAAGGCACATGTGAGAGAGTATGAGAGAGAAAGAGATTCCCTACCCGAATTCAGTAACAGAAATCGGGTATCCATCAAGGCACATGTGAGAGAGTATGAGAGAGAAAGAGATTCCCTACCCGAATTCAGTAACAGAAATCGGGTATCCATCAAGGCACATGTGAGAGAGTAGGAGAGAGAAAGAGATTCCCTACCCAAATTCAGTAACAGAAATCGGGTATCCATCAAGGCACATGTGAGAGAGTAGGAGAGAGAAAAAGATTCCCTACCCGAATTCAGTAACAGAAATCGGGTATCCATCAAGGCACATGTGAGAGCGTATGAGAGATTCCCTACCCGAATTCAGTAACAGAAATCGGGTATCCATCAAGGCACATGTGAGAGAGTATGAGAGAGAAAGAGATTCCCTACCCGAATTCAGTAACAGAAATCGGGTATCCATCAAGGCACATGTGAGAGAGTATGAGAGAGAAAGAGATTCCCTACCCGAATTCAGTAACAGAAATCGGGTATCCATCAAGGCACATGTGAGAGAGTAGGAGAGAGAAAGAGATTCCCTACCCAAATTCAGTAACAGAAATCGGGTATCCATCAAGGCACATGTGAGAGAGTAGGAGAGAGAAAGAGATTCTCTACCCGAATTCAGTAACAGAAATCGGGTATCCATCAAGGCACACGTGAGAGAGTAGGAGAGAGAAAGAGATTCCCTACCCGAATTCAGTAACAGAAATCGGGTATCCATCAAGGCACATGGAAGAGAGTAGGAGAGAGAAAGAGATTCCCTACCCGAATTCAGTAACAGAAATCGGGTATCCATCAAGGCACATGTGAGAGAGTATGAGAGAGAAAGAGATTCCCTACCCGAATTCAGTAACAGAAATCGGGTATCCATCAAGGCACATGTGAGAGAGTAGGAGAGAGAAAAAGATTCCCTACCCGAATTCAGTAACAGAAATCGGGTATCCATCAAGGCACATGTGAGAGAGTATGAGAGATTCCCTACCCGAATTCAGTAACAGAAATCGGGTATCCATCAAGGCACATGTGAGAGAGTAGGAGAGAGAAAAAGATTCCCTACCCGAATTCAGTAACAGAAATCGGGTATCCATCAAGGCACATGTGAGAGAGTATGAGAGATTCCCTACCCGAATTCAGTAACAGAAATCGGGTATCCATCAAGGCACATGTGAGAGAGTATGAGAGAGAAAGAGATTCCCTACCCGAATTCAGTAACAGAAATCGGGTATCCATCAAGGCACATGTGAGAGAGTATGAGAGAGAAAGAGATTCCCTACCCGAATTCAGTAACAGAAATCGGGTATCCATCAAGGCACATGTGAGAGAGTAGGAGAGAGAAAGAGATTCCCTACCCAAATTCAGTAACAGAAATCGGGTATCCATCAAGGCACATGTGAGAGAGTAGGAGAGAGAAAGAGATTCTCTACCCGAATTCAGTAACAGAAATCGGGTATCCATCAAGGCACACGTGAGAGAGTAGGAGAGAGAAAGAGATTCCCTACCCGAATTCAGTAACAGAAATCGGGTATCCATCAAGGCACATGGAAGAGAGTAGGAGAGAGAAAGAGATTCCCTACCCGAATTCAGTAACAGAAATCGGGTATCCATCAAGGCACATGTGAGAGAGTATGAGAGAGAAAGAGATTCCCTACCCGAATTCAGTAACAGAAATCGGGTATCCATCAAGGCACATGTGAGAGAGTAGGAGAGAGAAAAAGATTCCCTACCCGAATTCAGTAACAGAAATCGGGTATCCATCAAGGCACATGTGAGAGAGTATGAGAGATTCCCTACCCGAATTCAGTAACAGAAATCGGGTATCCATCAAGGCACATGTGAGAGAGTAGGAGAGAGAAAAAGATTCCCTACCCGAATTCAGTAACAGAAATCGGGTATCCATCAAGGCACATGTGAGAGAGTATGAGAGAGAAAGAGATTCCCTACCCGAATTCAGTAACAGAAATCGGGTATCCATCAAGGCACATGTGAGAGAGTATGAGAGAGAAAGAGATTCCCTACCCGAATTCAGTAACAGAAATCGGGTATCCATCAAGGCACATGTGAGAGAGTATGAGAGATTCCCTACCCGAATTCAGTAACAGAAATCGGGTATTCATCAAGGCACATGTGAGAGAGTAGGAGAGAAAAAGAGATTCCCTACCCGAATTCAGTAACAGAAATCGGGTATCCATCAAGGCACATGTGAGAGAGTAGGAGAGAAAAAGAGATTCCCTACCCGAATTCAGTAACAGAAATCGGGTATCCATCAAGGCACATGTGAGAGAGTAGGAGAGAGAAAGAGATTCCCTACCCAAATTCAGTAACAGAAATCGGGTATCCATCAAGGCACATGTGAGAGAGTAGGAGAGAGAAAGAGATTCCCTACCCGAATTCAGTAACAGAAATCGGGTATCCATCAAGGCACATGTGAGAGAGTAGGAGAGAGAAAGAGATTCCCTACCCGAATTCAGTAACAGAAATCGGGTATCCATCAAGGCACATGGAAGAGAGTATGAGAGATTCCCTACCCGAATTCAGTAACAGAAATCGGGTATCCATCAAGGCACATGTGAGAGAGTATGAGAGATTCCCTACCCGAATTCAGTAACAGAAATCGGGTATCCATCAAGGCACATGTGAGAGAGTATGAGAGAGAAAGAGATTCCCTACCCGAATTCAGTAACAGAAATCGGGTATCCATCAAGGCACATGTGAGAGAGTATGAGAGAGAAAGAGATTCCCTACCCGAATTCAGTAACAGAAATCGGGTATCCATCAAGGCACATGTGAGAGAGTAGGAGAGAGAAAGAGATTCCCTACCCAAATTCAGTAACAGAAATCGGGTATCCATCAAGGCACATGTGAGAGAGTAGGAGAGAGAAAAAGATTCCCTACCCGAATTCAGTAACAGAAATCGGGTATCCATCAAGGCACATGTGAGAGCGTATGAGAGATTCCCTACCCGAATTCAGTAACAGAAATCGGGTATCCATCAAGGCACATGTGAGAGAGTATGAGAGAGAAAGAGATTCCCTACCCGAATTCAGTAACAGAAATCGGGTATCCATCAAGGCACATGTGAGAGAGTATGAGAGAGAAAGAGATTCCCTACCCGAATTCAGTAACAGAAATCGGGTATCCATCAAGGCACATGTGAGAGAGTAGGAGAGAGAAAGAGATTCCCTACCCAAATTCAGTAACAGAAATCGGGTATCCATCAAGGCACATGTGAGAGAGTAGGAGAGAGAAAGAGATTCTCTACCCGAATTCAGTAACAGAAATCGGGTATCCATCAAGGCACACGTGAGAGAGTAGGAGAGAGAAAGAGATTCCCTACCCGAATTCAGTAACAGAAATCGGGTATCCATCAAGGCACATGGAAGAGAGTAGGAGAGAGAAAGAGATTCCCTACCCGAATTCAGTAACAGAAATCGGGTATCCATCAAGGCACATGTGAGAGAGTATGAGAGAGAAAGAGATTCCCTACCCGAATTCAGTAACAGAAATCGGGTATCCATCAAGGCACATGTGAGAGAGTAGGAGAGAGAAAAAGATTCCCTACCCGAATTCAGTAACAGAAATCGGGTATCCATCAAGGCACATGTGAGAGAGTATGAGAGATTCCCTACCCGAATTCAGTAACAGAAATCGGGTATCCATCAAGGCACATGTGAGAGAGTAGGAGAGAGAAAAAGATTCCCTACCCGAATTCAGTAACAGAAATCGGGTATCCATCAAGGCACATGTGAGAGAGTATGAGAGATTCCCTACCCGAATTCAGTAACAGAAATCGGGTATCCATCAAGGCACATGTGAGAGAGTATGAGAGAGAAAGAGATTCCCTACCCGAATTCAGTAACAGAAATCGGGTATCCATCAAGGCACATGTGAGAGAGTATGAGAGATTCCCTACCCGAATTCAGTAACAGAAATCGGGTATCCATCAAGGCACATGTGAGAGAGTATGAGAGAGAAAGAGATTCCCTACCCGAATTCAGTAACAGAAATCGGGTATCCATCAAGGCACATGTGAGAGAGTAGGAGAGAAAAAGACATTCCCTACCCGAATTCAGTAACAGAAATCGGGTATCCATCAAGGCACATGTGAGAGAGTAGGAGAGAGAAAGAGATTCCCTACCCAAATTCAGTAACAGAAATCGGGTATCCATCAAGGCACATGTGAGAGAGTAGGAGAGAGAAAGAGATTCCCTACCCGAATTCAGTAACAGAAATCGGGTATCCATCAAGGCACATGTGAGAGAGTAGGAGAGAGAAAGAGATTCCCTACCCGAATTCAGTAACAGAAATCGGGTATCCATCAAGGCACATGTGAGAGAGTAGGAGAGAGAAAGAGATTCCCTACCCGAATTCAGTAACAGAAATCGGGTATCCATCAAGGCACATGTGAGAGAGTAGGAGAGAGAAAGAGATTCCCTACCCAAATTCAGTAACAGAAATCGGGTATCCATCAAGGCACATGTGAGAGAGTAGGAGAGAGAAAGAGATTCCCTACCCGAATTCAGTAACAGAAATCGGGTATCCATCAAGGCACATGTGAGAGAGTAGGAGAGAGAAAGAGATTCCCTACCCGAATTCAGTAACAGAAATCGGGTATCCATCAAGGCACATGGAAGAGAGTATGAGAGATTCCCTACCCGAATTCAGTAACAGAAATCGGGTATCCATCAAGGCACATGTGAGAGAGTATGAGAGATTCCCTACCCGAATTCAGTAACAGAAATCGGGTATCCATCAAGGCACATGTGAGAGAGTATGAGAGAGAAAGAGATTCCCTACCCGAATTCAGTAACAGAAATCGGGTATCCATCAAGGCACATGTGAGAGAGTATGAGAGAGAAAGAGATTCCCTACCCGAATTCAGTAACAGAAATCGGGTATCCATCAAGGCACATGTGAGAGAGTAGGAGAGAGAAAGAGATTCCCTACCCAAATTCAGTAACAGAAATCGGGTATCCATCAAGGCACATGTGAGAGAGTAGGAGAGAGAAAAAGATTCCCTACCCGAATTCAGTAACAGAAATCGGGTATCCATCAAGGCACATGTGAGAGAGTATGAGAGATTCCCTACCCGAATTCAGTAACAGAAATCGGGTATCCATCAAGGCACATGTGAGAGAGTATGAGAGAGAAAGAGATTCCCTACCCGAATTCAGTAACAGAAATCGGGTATCCATCAAGGCACATGTGAGAGAGTATGAGAGAGAAAGAGATTCCCTACCCGAATTCAGTAACAGAAATCGGGTATCCATCAAGGCACATGTGAGAGAGTAGGAGAGAGAAAGAGATTCCCTACCCAAATTCAGTAACAGAAATCGGGTATCCATCAAGGCACATGTGAGAGAGTAGGAGAGAGAAAGAGATTCTCTACCCGAATTCAGTAACAGAAATCGGGTATCCATCAAGGCACACGTGAGAGAGTAGGAGAGAGAAAGAGATTCCCTACCCGAATTCAGTAACAGAAATCGGGTATCCATCAAGGCACATGGAAGAGAGTAGGAGAGAGAAAGAGATTCCCTACCCGAATTCAGTAACAGAAATCGGGTATCCATCAAGGCACATGTGAGAGAGTATGAGAGAGAAAGAGATTCCCTACCCGAATTCAGTAACAGAAATCGGGTATCCATCAAGGCACATGTGAGAGAGTAGGAGAGAGAAAAAGATTCCCTACCCGAATTCAGTAACAGAAATCGGGTATCCATCAAGGCACATGTGAGAGAGTATGAGAGATTCCCTACCCGAATTCAGTAACAGAAATCGGGTATCCATCAAGGCACATGTGAGAGAGTAGGAGAGAGAAAAAGATTCCCTACCCGAATTCAGTAACAGAAATCGGGTATCCATCAAGGCACATGTGAGAGAGTATGAGAGATTCCCTACCCGAATTCAGTAACAGAAATCGGGTATCCATCAAGGCACATGTGAGAGAGTATGAGAGAGAAAGAGATTCCCTACCCGAATTCAGTAACAGAAATCGGGTATCCATCAAGGCACATGTGAGAGAGTATGAGAGAGAAAGAGATTCCCTACCCGAATTCAGTAACAGAAATCGGGTATCCATCAAGGCACATGTGAGAGAGTAGGAGAGAGAAAGAGATTCCCTACCCAAATTCAGTAACAGAAATCGGGTATCCATCAAGGCACATGTGAGAGAGTAGGAGAGAGAAAGAGATTCTCTACCCGAATTCAGTAACAGAAATCGGGTATCCATCAAGGCACACGTGAGAGAGTAGGAGAGAGAAAGAGATTCCCTACCCGAATTCAGTAACAGAAATCGGGTATCCATCAAGGCACATGGAAGAGAGTAGGAGAGAGAAAGAGATTCCCTACCCGAATTCAGTAACAGAAATCGGGTATCCATCAAGGCACATGTGAGAGAGTATGAGAGAGAAAGAGATTCCCTACCCGAATTCAGTAACAGAAATCGGGTATCCATCAAGGCACATGTGAGAGAGTAGGAGAGAGAAAAAGATTCCCTACCCGAATTCAGTAACAGAAATCGGGTATCCATCAAGGCACATGTGAGAGAGTATGAGAGATTCCCTACCCGAATTCAGTAACAGAAATCGGGTATCCATCAAGGCACATGTGAGAGAGTAGGAGAGAGAAAAAGATTCCCTACCCGAATTCAGTAACAGAAATCGGGTATCCATCAAGGCACATGTGAGAGAGTATGAGAGAGAAAGAGATTCCCTACCCGAATTCAGTAACAGAAATCGGGTATCCATCAAGGCACATGTGAGAGAGTATGAGAGAGAAAGAGATTCCCTACCCGAATTCAGTAACAGAAATCGGGTATCCATCAAGGCACATGTGAGAGAGTATGAGAGATTCCCTACCCGAATTCAGTAACAGAAATCGGGTATTCATCAAGGCACATGTGAGAGAGTAGGAGAGAAAAAGAGATTCCCTACCCGAATTCAGTAACAGAAATCGGGTATCCATCAAGGCACATGTGAGAGAGTAGGAGAGAAAAAGAGATTCCCTACCCGAATTCAGTAACAGAAATCGGGTATCCATCAAGGCACATGTGAGAGAGTAGGAGAGAGAAAGAGATTCCCTACCCAAATTCAGTAACAGAAATCGGGTATCCATCAAGGCACATGTGAGAGAGTAGGAGAGAGAAAGAGATTCCCTACCCGAATTCAGTAACAGAAATCGGGTATCCATCAAGGCACATGTGAGAGAGTAGGAAAGAGAAAGAGATTCCCTACCCGAACTCAGTAACAGAAATCGGGTATCCATCAAGGCACATGGAAGAGAGTATGAGAGAGAAAGAGATTCCCTACCCGAATTCAGTAACAGAAATCGGGTATCCATCAAGGCACATGTGAGAGAGTATGAGAGAGAAAGAGATTCCCTACCCGAATTCAGTAACAGAAATCGGGTATCCATCAAGGCACATGTGAGAGAGTAGGAGAGAGAAAAAGATTCCCTACCCGAATTCAGTAACAGAAATCGGGTATCCATCAAGGCACATGTGAGAGAGTATGAGAGAGAAAGAGATTCCCTACCCGAATTCAGTAACAGAAATCGGGTATCCATCAAGGCACATGGAAGAGAGTAGGAGAGAGAAAGAGATTCCCTACCCGAATTCAGTAACAGAAATCGGGTATCCATCAAGGCACATGTGAGAGAGTATGAGAGAGAAAGAGATTCCCTACCCGAATTCAGTAACAGAAATCGGGTATCCATCAAGGCACATGTGAGAGAGTAGGAGAGAGAAAAAGATTCCCTACCCGAATTCAGTAACAGAAATCGGGTATCCATCAAGGCACATGTGAGAGAGTATGAGAGATTCCCTACCCGAATTCAGTAACAGAAATCGGGTATCCATCAAGGCACATGTGAGAGAGTAGGAGAGAGAAAAAGATTCCCTACCCGAATTCAGTAACAGAAATCGGGTATCCATCAAGGCACATGTGAGAGAGTATGAGAGATTCCCTACCCGAATTCAGTAACAGAAATCGGGTATCCATCAAGGCACATGTGAGAGAGTATGAGAGAGAAAGAGATTCCCTACCCGAATTCAGTAACAGAAATCGGGTATCCATCAAGGCACATGTGAGAGAGTATTAGAGAGAAAGAGATTCCCTACCCGAATTCAGTAACAGAAATCGGGTATCCATCAAGGCACATGTGAGAGAGTAGGAGAGAGAAAGAGATTCCCTACCCAAATTCAGTAACAGAAATCGGGTATCCATCAAGGCACATGTGAGAGAGTAGGAGAGAGAAAAAGATTCCCTACCCAAATTCAGTAACAGAAATCGGGTATCCATCAAGGCACATGTGAGAGAGTATGAGAGATTCCCTACCCGAATTCAGTAACAGAAATCGGGTATCCATCAAGGCACATGTGAGAGAGTATGAGAGAGAAAGAGATTCCCTACCCGAATTCAGTAACAGAAATCGGGTATCCATCAAGGCACATGTGAGAGAGTATGAGAGAGAAAGAGATTCCCTACCCGAATTCAGTAACAGAAATCGGGTATCCATCAAGGCACACGTGAGAGAGTAGGAGAGAGAAAGAGATTCCCTACCCGAATTCAGTAACAGAAATCGGGTATCCATCAAGGCACATGGAAGAGAGTAGGAGAGAGAAAGAGATTCCCTACGCGAATTCAGTAACAGAAATCGGGTATCCATCAAGGCACATGTGAGAGAGTATGAGAGAGAAAGAGATTCCCTACCCGAATTCAGTAACAGAAATCGGGTATCCATCAAGGCACATGTGAGAGAGTAGGAGAGAGAAAAAGATTCCCTACCCGAATTCAGTAACAGAAATCGGGTATCCATCAAGGCACATGTGAGAGAGTATGAGAGATTCCCTACCCGAATTCAGTAACAGAAATCGGGTATCCATCAAGGCACATGTGAGAGAGTAGGAGAGAGAAAAAGATTCCCTACCCGAATTCAGTAACAGAAATCGGGTATCCATCAAGGCACATGTGAGAGAGTATGAGAGAGAAAGAGATTCCCTACCCGAATTCAGTAACAGAAATCGGGTATCCATCAAGGCACATGTGAGAGAGTATGAGAGAGAAAGAGATTCCCTACCCGAATTCAGTAACAGAAATCGGGTATCCATCAAGGCACATGTGAGAGAGTATGAGAGATTCCCTACCCGAATTCAGTAACAGAAATCGGGTATCCATCAAGGCACATGTGAGAGAGTAGGAGAGAAAAAGAGATTCCCTACCCGAATTCAGTAACAGAAATCGGGTATCCATCAAGGCACATGTGAGAGAGTAGGAGAGAAAAAGAGATTCCCTACCCGAATTCAGTAACAGAAATCGGGTATCCATCAAGGCACATGTGAGAGAGTAGGAGAGAGAAAGAGATTCCCTACCCAAATTCAGTAACAGAAATCGGGTATCCATCAAGGCACATGTGAGAGAGTAGGAGAGAGAAAGAGATTCCCTACCCGAATTCAGTAACAGAAATCGGGTATCCATCAAGGCACATGTGAGAGAGTAGGAGAGAGAAAGAGATTCCCTACCCGAATTCAGTAACAGAAATCGGGTATCCATCAAGGCACATGGAAGAGAGTATGAGAGAGAAAGAGATTCCCTACCCGAATTCAGTAACAGAAATCGGGTATCCATCAAGGCACATGTGAGAGAGTATGAGAGAGAAAGAGATTCCCTACCCGAATTCAGTAACAGAAATCGGGTATCCATCAAGGCACATGTGAGAGAGTATGAGAGAGAAAGAGATTCCCTACCCGAATTCAGTAACAGAAATCGGGAATCCATCAAGGCACATGTGAGAGAGTAGGAGAGAGAAAGAGATTCCCTACCCAAATTCAGTAACAGAAATCGGGTATCCATCAAGGCACATGTGAGAGAGTATGAGAGAGAAAGAGATTCCCTACCCGAATTCAGTAACAGAAATCGGGTATCCATCAAGGCACATGTGAGAGAGTATGAGAGAGAAAGAGATTCCCTACCCGAATTCAGTAACAGAAATCGGGTATCCATCAAGGCACATGTGAGAGAGTAGGAGAGAGAAAGAGATTCCCTACCCGAATTCAGTAACAGAAATCGGGTATCCATCAAGGCACATGTGAGAGAGTAGGAGAGAGAAAAAGATTCCCTACCCGAATTCAGTAACAGAAATCGGGTATCCATCAAGGCACATGTGAGAGAGTATGAGAGATTCCCTACCCGAATTCAGTAACAGAAATCGGGTATCCATCAAGGCACATGTGAGAGAGTAGGAGAGAGAAAAAGATTCCCTACCCGAATTCAGTAACAGAAATCGGGTATCCATCAAGGCACATGTGAGAGAGTATGAGAGAGAAAGAGATTCCCTACCCGAATTCAGTAACAGAAATCGGGTATCCATCAAGGCACATGTGAGAGAGTATGAGAGAGAAAGAGATTCCCTACCCGAATTCAGTAACAGAAATCGGGTATCCATCAAGGCACATGTGAGAGAGTATGAGAGATTCCCTACCCGAATTCAGTAACAGAAATCGGGTATCCATCAAGGCACATGTGAGAGAGTAGGAGAGAAAAAGAGATTCCCTACCCGAATTCAGTAACAGAAATCGGGTATCCATCAAGGCACATGTGAGAGAGTAGGAGAGAAAAAGAGATTCCCTACCCGAATTCAGTAACAGAAATCGGGTATCCATCAAGGCACATGTGAGAGAGTAGGAGAGAAAAAGAGATTCCCTACCCGAATTCAGTAACAGAAATCGGGTATCCATCAAGGCACATGTGAGAGAGTAGGAGAGAGAAAGAGATTCCCTACCCAAATTCAGTAACAGAAATCGGGTATCCATCAAGGCACATGTGAGAGAGTAGGAGAGAGAAAGAGATTCCCTACCCGAATTCAGTAACAGAAATCGGGTATCCATCAAGGCACATGTGAGAGAGTAGGAGAGAGAAAGAGATTCCCTACCCGAATTCAGTAACAGAAATCGGGTATCCATCAAGGCACATGGAAGAGAGTATGAGAGAGAAAGAGATTCCCTACCCGAATTCAGTAACAGAAATCGGGTATCCATCAAGGCACATGTGAGAGAGTATGAGAGAGAAAGAGATTCCCTACCCGAATTCAGTAACAGAAATCGGGTATCCATCAAGGCACATGTGAGAGAGTATGAGAGAGAAAGAGATTCCCTACCCGAATTCAGTAACAGAAATCGGGAATCCATCAAGGCACATGTGAGAGAGTAGGAGAGAGAAAGAGATTCCCTACCCAAATTCAGTAACAGAAATCGGGTATCCATCAAGGCACATGTGAGAGAGTAGGAGAGAGAAAAAGATTCCCTACCCAAATTCAGTAACAGAAATCGGGTATCCATCAAGGCACATGTGAGAGAGTATGAGAGATTCCCTACCCGAATTCAGTAACAGAAATCGGGTATCCATCAAGGCACATGTGAGAGAGTATGAGAGATAAAGAGATTCCCTACCCGAATTCAGTAACAGAAATCGGGTATCCATCAAGGCACATGTGAGAGAGTATGAGAGAGAAAGAGATTCCCTACCCGAATTCAGTAACAGAAATCGGGTATCCATCAAGGCACATGTGAGAGAGTAGGAGAGAGAAAGAGATTCCCTACCCAAATTCAGTAACAGAAATCGGGTATCCATCAAGGCACATGTGAGAGAGTAGGAGAGAGAAAGAGATTCTCTACCCGAATTCAGTAACAGAAATCGGGTATCCATCAAGGCACACGTGAGAGAGTAGGAGAGAGAAAGAGATTCCCTACCCGAATTCAGTAACAGAAATCGGGTATCCATCAAGGCACATGGAAGAGAGTAGGAGAGAGAAAGAGATTCCCTACCCGAATTCAGTAACAGAAATCGGGTATCCATCAAGGCACATGTGAGAGAGTATGAGAGAGAAAGAGATTCCCTACCCGAATTCAGTAACAGAAATCGGGTATCCATCAAGGCACATGTGAGAGAGTTGGAGAGAGAAAAAGATTCCCTACCCGAATTCAGTAACAGAAATCGGGTATCCATCAAGGCACATGTGAGAGAGTATGAGAGATTCCCTACCCGAATTCAGTAACAGAAATCGGGTATCCATCAAGGCACATGTGAGAGAGTAGGAGAGAGAAAAAGATTCCCTACCCGAATTCAGTAACAGAAATCGGGTATCCATCAAGGCACATGTGAGAGAGTATGAGAGAGAAAGAGATTCCCTACCCGAATTCAGTAACAGAAATCGGGTATCCATCAAGGCACATGTGAGAGAGTATGAGAGAGAAAGAGATTCCCTACCCGAATTCAGTAACAGAAATCGGGTATCCATCAAGGCACATGTGAGAGAGTATGAGAGATTCCCTACCCGAATTCAGTAACAGAAATCGGGTATCCATCAAGGCACATGTGAGAGAGTAGGAGAGAAAAAGAGATTCCCTACCCGAATTCAGTAACAGAAATCGGGTATCCATCAAGGCACATGTGAGAGAGTAGGAGAGAAAAAGAGATTCCCTACCCGAATTCAGTAACAGAAATCGGGTATCCATCAAGGCACATGTGAGAGAGTAGGAGAGAGAAAGAGATTCCCTACCCAAATTCAGTAACAGAAATCGGGTATCCATCAAGGCACATGTGAGAGAGTAGGAGAGAGAAAGAGATTCCCTACCCGAATTCAGTAACAGAAATCGGGTATCCATCAAGGCACATGTGAGAGAGTAGGAGAGAGAAAGAGATTCCCTACCCGAATTCAGTAACAGAAATCGGGTATCCATCAAGGCACATGGAAGAGAGTATGAGAGAGAAAGAGATTCCCTACCCGAATTCAGTAACAGAAATCGGGTATCCATCAAGGCACATGTGAGAGAGTATGAGAGAGAAAGAGATTCCCTACCCGAATTCAGTAACAGAAATCGGGTATCCATCAAGGCACATGTGAGAGAGTAGGAGAGAGAAAAAGATTCCCTACCCGAATTCAGTAACAGAAATCGGGTATCCATCAAGGCACATGTGAGAGAGTATGAGAGATTCCCTACCCGAATTCAGTAACAGAAATCGGGTATCCATCAAGGCACATGTGAGAGAGTAGGAGAGAGAAAAAGATTCCCTACCCGAATTCAGTAACAGAAATCGGGTATCCATCAAGGCACATGTGAGAGAGTATGAGAGATTCCCTACCCGAATTCAGTAACAGAAATCGGGTATCCATCAAGGCACATGTGAGAGAGTATGAGAGAGAAAGAGATTCCCTACCCGAATTCAGTAACAGAAATCGGGTATCCATCAAGGCACATGTGAGAGAGTATGAGAGAGAAAGAGATTCCCTACCCGAATTCAGTAACAGAAATCGGGTATCCATCAAGGCACATGTGAGAGAGTAGGAGAGAGAAAGAGATTCCCTACCCAAATTCAGTAACAGAAATCGGGTATCCATCAAGGCACATGTGAGAGAGTAGGAGAGAGAAAAAGATTCCCTACCCAAATTCAGTAACAGAAATCGGGTATCCATCAAGGCACATGTGAGAGAGTATGAGAGATTCCCTACCCGAATTCAGTAACAGAAATCGGGTATCCATCAAGGCACATGTGAGAGAGTATGAGAGAGAAAGAGATTCCCTACCCGAATTCAGTAACAGAAATCGGGTATCCATCAAGGCACATGTGAGAGAGTATGAGAGAGAAAGAGATTCCCTACCCGAATTCAGTAACAGAAATCGGGTATCCATCAAGGCACATGTGAGAGAGTAGGAGAGAGAAAGAGATTCCCTACCCAAATTCAGTAACAGAAATCGGGTATCCATCAAGGCACATGTGAGAGAGTAGGAGAGAGAAAGAGATTCTCTACCCGAATTCAGTAACAGAAATCGGGTATCCATCAAGGCACACGTGAGAGAGTAGGAGAGAGAAAGAGATTCCCTACCCGAATTCAGTAACAGAAATCGGGTATCCATCAAGGCACATGGAAGAGAGTAGGAGAGAGAAAGAGATTCCCTACCCGAATTCAGTAACAGAAATCGGGTATCCATCAAGGCACATGTGAGAGAGTATGAGAGAGAAAGAGATTCCCTACCCGAATTCAGTAACAGAAATCGGGTATCCATCAAGGCACATGTGAGAGAGTAGGAGAGAGAAAAAGATTCCCTACCCGAATTCAGTAACAGAAATCGGGTATCCATCAAGGCACATGTGAGAGAGTATGAGAGATTCCCTACCCGAATTCAGTAACAGAAATCGGGTATCCATCAAGGCACATGTGAGAGAGTAGGAGAGAGAAAAAGATTCCCTACCCGAATTCAGTAACAGAAATCGGGTATCCATCAAGGCACATGTGAGAGAGTATGAGAGAGAAAGAGATTCCCTACCCGAATTCAGTAACAGAAATCGGGTATCCATCAAGGCACATGTGAGAGAGTATGAGAGAGAAAGAGATTCCCTACCCGAATTCAGTAACAGAAATCGGGTATCCATCAAGGCACATGTGAGAGAGTATGAGAGATTCCCTACCCGAATTCAGTAACAGAAATCGGGTATCCATCAAGGCACATGTGAGAGAGTAGGAGAGAAAAAGAGATTCCCTACCCGAATTCAGTAACAGAAATCGGGTATCCATCAAGGCAATGTGAGAGAGTAGGAGAGAAAAAGAGATTCCCTACCCGAATTCAGTAACAGAAATCGGGTATCCATCAAGGCACATGTGAGAGAGTAGGAGAGAGAAAGAGATTCCCTACCCAAATTCAGTAACAGAAATCGGGTATCCATCAAGGCACATGTGAGAGAGTAGGAGAGAGAAAGAGATTCCCTACCCGAATTCAGTAACAGAAATCGGGTATCCATCAAGGCACATGTGAGAGAGTAGGAGAGAGAAAGAGATTCCCTACCCGAATTCAGTAACAGAAATCGGGTATCCATCAAGGCACATGGAAGAGAGTATGAGAGAGAAAGAGATTCCCTACCCGAATTCAGTAACAGAAATCGGGTATCCATCAAGGCACATGTGAGAGAGTATGAGAGAGAAAGAGATTCCCTACCCGAATTCAGTAACAGAAATCGGGTATCCATCAAGGCACATGTGAGAGAGTATGAGAGAGAAAGAGATTCCCTACCCGAATTCAGTAACAGAAATCGGGTATCCATCAAGGCACATGTGAGAGAGTAGGAGAGAGAAAGAGATTCCCTACCCAAATTCAGTAACAGAAATCGGGTATCCATCAAGGCACATGTGAGAGAGTAGGAGAGAGAAAAAGATTCCCTACCCAAATTCAGTAACAGAAATCGGGTATCCATCAAGGCACATGTGAGAGAGTATGAGAGATTCCCTACCCGAATTCAGTAACAGAAATCGGGTATCCATCAAGGCACATGTGAGAGAGTATGAGAGAGAAAGAGATTCCCTACCCGAATTCAGTAACAGAAATCGGGTATCCATCAAGGCACATGTGAGAGAGTATGAGAGAGAAAGAGATTCCCTACCCGAATTCAGTAACAGAAATCGGGTATCCATCAAGGCACATGTGAGAGAGTAGGAGAGAGAAAGAGATTCCCTACCCAAATTCAGTAACAGAAATCGGGTATCCATCAAGGCACATGTGAGAGAGTAGGAGAGAGAAAGAGATTCTCTACCCGAATTCAGTAACAGAAATCGGGTATCCATCAAGGCACACGTGAGAGAGTAGGAGAGAGAAAGAGATTCCCTACCCGAATTCAGTAACAGAAATCGGGTATCCATCAAGGCACATGTGAGAGAGTAGGAGAGAGAAAGAGATTCCCTACCCGAATTCAGTAACAGAAATCGGGTATCCATCAAGGCACATGTGAGAGAGTATGAGAGAGAAAGAGATTCCCTACCCGAATTCAGTAACAGAAATCGGGTATCCATCAAGGCACATGTGAGAGAGTAGGAGAGAGAAAAAGATTCCCTACCCGAATTCAGTAACAGAAATCGGGTATCCATCAAGGCACATGTGAGAGAGTATGAGAGATTCCCTACCCGAATTCAGTAACAGAAATCGGGTATCCATCAAGGCACATGTGAGAGAGTAGGAGAGAGAAAAAGATTCCCTACCCGAATTCAGTAACAGAAATCGGGTATCCATCAAGGCACATGTGAGAGAGTATGAGAGAGAAAGAGATTCCCTACCCGAATTCAGTAACAGAAATCGGGTATCCATCAAGGCACATGTGAGAGAGTATGAGAGAGAAAGAGATTCCCTACCCGAATTCAGTAACAGAAATCGGGTATCCATCAAGGCACATGTGAGAGAGTATGAGAGATTCCCTACCCGAATTCAGTAACAGAAATCGGGTATCCATCAAGGCACATGTGAGAGAGTAGGAGAGAAAAAGAGATTCCCTACCCGAATTCAGTAACAGAAATCGGGTATCCATCAAGGCACATGTGAGAGAGTAGGAGAGAAAAAGAGATTCCCTACCCGAATTCAGTAACAGAAATCGGGTATCCATCAAGGCACATGTGAGAGAGTAGGAGAGAGAAAGAGATTCCCTACCCAAATTCAGTAACAGAAATCGGGTATCCATCAAGGCACATGTGAGAGAGTAGGAGAGAGAAAGAGATTCCCTACCCGAATTCAGTAACAGAAATCGGGTATCCATCAAGGCACATGTGAGAGAGTAGGAGAGAGAAAGAGATTCCCTACCCGAATTCAGTAACAGAAATCGGGTATCCATCAAGGCACATGGAAGAGAGTATGAGAGAGAAAGAGATTCCCTACCCGAATTCAGTAACAGAAATCGGGTATCCATCAAGGCACATGTGAGAGAGTATGAGAGAGAAAGAGATTCCCTACCCGAATTCAGTAACAGAAATCGGGTATCCATCAAGGCACATGTGAGAGAGTAGGAGAGAGAAAAAGATTCCCTACCCGAATTCAGTAACAGAAATCGGGTATCCATCAAGGCACATGTGAGAGAGTATGAGAGAGAAAGAGATTCCCTACCCGAATTCAGTAACAGAAATCGGGTATCCATCAAGGCACATGTGAGAGAGTATGAGAGAGAAAGAGATTCCCTACCCGAATTCAGTAACAGAAATCGGGTATCCATCAAGGCACATGTGAGAGAGTATGAGAGATTCCCTACCCGAATTCAGTAACAGAAATCGGGTATCCATCAAGGCACATGTGAGAGAGTAGGAGAGAAAAAGAGATTCCCTACCCGAATTCAGTAACAGAAATCGGGTATCCATCAAGGCACATGTGAGAGAGTAGGAGAGAGAAAGAGATTCCCTACCCAAATTCAGTAACAGAAATCGGGTATCCATCAAGGCACATGTGAGAGAGTAGGAGAGAGAAAGAGATTCCCTACCCGAATTCAGTAACAGAAATCGGGTATCCATCAAGGCACATGTGAGAGAGTAGGAGAGAGAAAGAGATTCCCTACCCGAATTCAGTAACAGAAATCGGGTATCCATCAAGGCACATGGAAGAGAGTATGAGAGAGAAAGAGATTCCCTACCCGAATTCAGTAACAGAAATCGGGTATCCATCAAGGCACATGTGAGAGAGTATGAGAGAGAAAGAGATTCCCTACCCGAATTCAGTAACAGAAATCGGGTATCCATCAAGGCACATGTGAGAGAGTAGGAGAGAGAAAAAGATTCCCTACCCGAATTCAGTAACAGAAATCGGGTATCCATCAAGGCACATGTGAGAGAGTAGGAGAGAGAAAGAGATTCCCTACCCGAATTCAGTAACAGAAATCGGGTATCCATCAAGGCACATGTGAGAGAGTAGGAGAGAGAAAGAGATTCCCTACCCAAATTCAGTAACAGAAATCGGGTATCCATCAAGGCACATGTGAGAGAGTAGGAGAGAGAAAGAGATTCTCTACCCGAATTCAGTAACAGAAATCGGGTATCCATCAAGGCACACGTGAGAGAGTAGGAGAGAGAAAGAGATTCCCTACCCGAATTCAGTAACAGAAATCGGGTATCCATCAAGGCACATGGAAGAGAGTAGGAGAGAGAAAGAGATTCCCTACCCGAATTCAGTAACAGAAATCGGGAAGGCACATGTGAGAGAGTATGAGAGAGAAAGAGATTCCCTACCCGAATTCAGTAACAGAAATCGGGTATCCATCAAGGCACATGTGAGAGAGTAGGAGAGAGAAAAAGATTCCCTACCCGAATTCAGTAACAGAAATCGGGTATCCATCAAGGCACATGTGAGAGAGTATGAGAGATTCCCTACCCGAATTCAGTAACAGAAATCGGGTATCCATCAAGGCACATGTGAGAGAGTAGGAGAGAGAAAAAGATTCCCTACCCGAATTCAGTAACAGAAATCGGGTATCCATCAAGGCACATGTGAGAGAGTATGAGAGATTCCCTACCCGAATTCAGTAACAGAAATCGGGTATCCATCAAGGCACATGTGAGAGAGTATGAGAGAGAAAGAGATTCCCTACCCGAATTCAGTAACAGAAATCGGGTATCCATCAAGGCACATGTGAGAGAGTATGAGAGAGAAAGAGATTCCCTACCCGAATTCAGTAACAGAAATCGGGTATCCATCAAGGCACATGTGAGAGAGTAGGAGAGAGAAAAAGATTCCCTACCCGAATTCAGTAACAGAAATCGGGTATCCATCAAGGCACATGTGAGAGAGTATGAGAGATTCCCTACCCGAATTCAGTAACAGAAATCGGGTATCCATCAAGGCACATGTGAGAGAGTAGGAGAGAGAAAAAGATTCCCTACCCGAATTCAGTAACAGAAATCGGGTATCCATCAAGGCACATGGAAGAGAGTATGAGAGAGAAAGAGATTCCCTACCCGAATTCAGTAACAGAAATCGGGTATCCATCAAGGCACATGTGAGAGAGTATGAGAGAGAAAGAGATTCCCTACCCGAATTCAGTAACAGAAATCGGGTATCCATCAAGGCACATGTGAGAGAGTAGGAGAGAGAAAAAGATTCCCTACCCGAATTCAGTAACAGAAATCGGGTATCCATCAAGGCACATGTGAGAGAGTATGAGAGAGAAAGAGATTCCCTACCCGAATTCAGTAACAGAAATCGGGTATCCATCAAGGCACATGTGAGAGAGTATGAGAGAGAAAGAGATTCCCTACCCGAATTCAGTAACAGAAATCGGGTATCCATCAAGGCACATGTGAGAGAGTATGAGAGATTCCCTACCCGAATTCAGTAACAGAAATCGGGTATCCATCAAGGCACATGTGAGAGAGTAGGAGAGAAAAAGAGATTCCCTACCCGAATTCAGTAACAGAAATCGGGTATCCATCAAGGCACATGTGAGAGAGTAGGAGAGAAAAAGAGATTCCCTACCCGAATTCAGTAACAGAAATCGGGTATCCATCAAGGCACATGTGAGAGAGTAGGAGAGAGAAAGAGATTCCCTACCCAAATTCAGTAACAGAAATCGGGTATCCATCAAGGCACATGTGAGAGAGTAGGAGAGAGAAAGAGATTCCCTACCCGAATTCAGTAACAGAAATCGGGTATCCATCAAGGCACATGTGAGAGAGTAGGAGAGAGAAAGAGATTCCCTACCCGAATTCAGTAACAGAAATCGGGTATCCATCAAGGCACATGGAAGAGAGTATGAGAGAGAAAGAGATTCCCTACCCGAATTCAGTAACAGAAATCGGGTATCCATCAAGGCACATGTGAGAGAGTATGAGAGAGAAAGAGATTCCCTACCCGAATTCAGTAACAGAAATCGGGTATCCATCAAGGCACATGTGAGAGAGTAGGAGAGAGAAAAAGATTCCCTACCCGAATTCAGTAACAGAAATCGGGTATCCATCAAGGCACATGTGAGAGAGTAGGAGAGAGAAAGAGATTCCCTACCCGAATTCAGTAACAGAAATCGGGTATCCATCAAGGCACATGTGAGAGAGTAGGAGAGAGAAAGAGATTCCCTACCCAAATTCAGTAACAGAAATCGGGTATCCATCAAGGCACATGTGAGAGAGTAGGAGAGAGAAAGAGATTCTCTACCCGAATTCAGTAACAGAAATCGGGTATCCATCAAGGCACACGTGAGAGAGTAGGAGAGAGAAAGAGATTCCCTACCCGAATTCAGTAACAGAAATCGGGTATCCATCAAGGCACATGGAAGAGAGTAGGAGAGAGAAAGAGATTCCCTACCCGAATTCAGTAACAGAAATCGGGAAGGCACATGTGAGAGAGTATGAGAGAGAAAGAGATTCCCTACCCGAATTCAGTAACAGAAATCGGGTATCCATCAAGGCACATGTGAGAGAGTAGGAGAGAGAAAAAGATTCCCTACCCGAATTCAGTAACAGAAATCGGGTATCCATCAAGGCACATGTGAGAGAGTATGAGAGATTCCCTACCCGAATTCAGTAACAGAAATCGGGTATCCATCAAGGCACATGTGAGAGAGTAGGAGAGAGAAAAAGATTCCCTACCCGAATTCAGTAACAGAAATCGGGTATCCATCAAGGCACATGTGAGAGAGTATGAGAGATTCCCTACCCGAATTCAGTAACAGAAATCGGGTATCCATCAAGGCACATGTGAGAGAGTATGAGAGAGAAAGAGATTCCCTACCCGAATTCAGTAACAGAAATCGGGTATCCATCAAGGCACATGTGAGAGAGTATGAGAGAGAAAGAGATTCCCTACCCGAATTCAGTAACAGAAATCGGGTATCCATCAAGGCACATGTGAGAGAGTAGGAGAGAGAAAAAGATTCCCTACCCGAATTCAGTAACAGAAATCGGGTATCCATCAAGGCACATGTGAGAGAGTATGAGAGATTCCCTACCCGAATTCAGTAACAGAAATCGGGTATCCATCAAGGCACATGTGAGAGAGTAGGAGAGAGAAAAAGATTCCCTACCCGAATTCAGTAACAGAAATCGGGTATCCATCAAGGCACATGTGAGAGAGTAGGAGAGAGAAAGAGATTCCATACCCGAATTCAGTAACAGAAATCGGGTATCCATCAAGGCACATGGGAGAGAGTAGGAGAGAGAAAGAGATTCCATACCCGAATTCAGTAACAGAAATCGGGTATCCATCAAGGCACATGGGAGAGAGTAGGAGAGAGAAAGAGATTCCATACCCGAATTCAGTAACAGAAATCGGGTATCCATCAAGGCACATGTGAGAGAGTAGGAGAGAGAAAGAGATTCCCTACCCGAATTCAGTAACAGAAATCGGGTATCCATCAAGGCAAATGTGAGAGAGTATTAGAGAGAAAGAGATTCCCTACCCAAATTCAGTAACAGAAATCGGGTATCCATCAAGGCACATGTGAGAGAGTAGGAGAGAGAAAGAGATTCCCTACCCGAATTCAGTAACAGAAATCGGGTATCCATCAAGGCACATGTGAGAGAGTATGAGAGATTCCCTACCCGAATTCAGTAACAGAAATCGGGTATCCATCAAGGCACATGTGAGTGAGTATGAGAGAGAAAGAGATTCCCTACCCGAATTCAGTAACAGAAATCGGGTATCCATCAAGGCACATGTGAGAGAGTATGAGAGAGAAAGAGATTCCCTACCCGAATTCAGTAACAGAAATCGGGTATCCATCAAGGCACATGTGAGAGAGTAGGAGAGAGAAAAAGATTCCCTACCCGAATTCAGTAACAGAAATCGGGTATCCATCAAGGCACATGTGAGAGAGTATGAGAGATTCCCTACCCGAATTCAGTAACAGAAATCGGGTATCCATCAAGGCACATGTGAGAGAGTAGGAGAGAGAAAAAGATTCCCTACCCGAATTCAGTAACAGAAATCGGGTATCCATCAAGGCACATGTGAGAGAGTAGGAGAGAGAAAAAGATTCCCTACCCGAATTCAGTAACAGAAATCGGGTATCCATCAAGGCACATGTGAGAGAGTATGAGAGATTCCCTACCCGAATTCAGTAACAGAAATCGGGTATCCATCAAGGCACATGTGAGAGAGTATGAGAGAGAAAGAGATTCCCTACCCGAATTCAGTAACAGAAATCGGGAAGGCACATGTGAGAGAGTATGAGAGAGAAAGAGATTCCCTACCCGAATTCAGTAACAGAAATCGGGTATCCATCAAGGCACATGTGAGAGAGTAGGAGAGAGAAAAAGATTCCCTACCCGAATTCAGTAACAGAAATCGGGTATCCATCAAGGCACATGTGAGAGAGTATGAGAGATTCCCTACCCGAATTCAGTAACAGAAATCGGGTATCCATCAAGGCACATGTGAGAGAGTAGGAGAGAGAAAAAGATTCCCTACCCGAATTCAGTAACAGAAATCGGGTATCCATCAAGGCACATGTGAGAGAGTATGAGAGATTCCCTACCCGAATTCAGTAACAGAAATCGGGTATCCATCAAGGCACATGTGAGAGAGTATGAGAGAGAAAGAGATTCCCTACCCGAATTCAGTAACAGAAATCGGGTATCCATCAAGGCACATGTGAGAGAGTATGAGAGAGAAAGAGATTCCCTACCCGAATTCAGTAACAGAAATCGGGTATCCATCAAGGCACATGTGAGAGAGTAGGAGAGAGAAAAAGATTCCCTACCCGAATTCAGTAACAGAAATCGGGTATCCATCAAGGCACATGTGAGAGAGTATGAGAGATTCCCTACCCGAATTCAGTAACAGAAATCGGGTATCCATCAAGGCACATGTGAGAGAGTAGGAGAGAGAAAAAGATTCCCTACCCGAATTCAGTAACAGAAATCGGGTATCCATCAAGGCACATGGAAGAGAGTATGAGAGAGAAAGAGATTCCCTACCCGAATTCAGTAACAGAAATCGGGTATCCATCAAGGCACATGTGAGAGAGTATGAGAGAGAAAGAGATTCCCTACCCGAATTCAGTAACAGAAATCGGGTATCCATCAAGGCACATGTGAGAGAGTAGGAGAGAGAAAAAGATTCCCTACCCGAATTCAGTAACAGAAATCGGGTATCCATCAAGGCACATGTGAGAGAGTATGAGAGAGAAAGAGATTCCCTACCCGAATTCAGTAACAGAAATCGGGTATCCATCAAGGCACATGTGAGAGAGTATGAGAGAGAAAGAGATTCCCTACCCGAATTCAGTAACAGAAATCGGGTATCCATCAAGGCACATGTGAGAGAGTATGAGAGATTCCCTACCCGAATTCAGTAACAGAAATCGGGTATCCATCAAGGCACATGTGAGAGAGTAGGAGAGAAAAAGAGATTCCCTACCCGAATTCAGTAACAGAAATCGGGTATCCATCAAGGCACATGTGAGAGAGTAGGAGAGAAAAAGAGATTCCCTACCCGAATTCAGTAACAGAAATCGGGTATCCATCAAGGCACATGTGAGAGAGTAGGAGAGAGAAAGAGATTCCCTACCCAAATTCAGTAACAGAAATCGGGTATCCATCAAGGCACATGTGAGAGAGTAGGAGAGAGAAAAAGATTCCCTACCCGAATTCAGTAACAGAAATCGGGTATCCATCAAGGCACATGTGAGAGAGTATGAGAGATTCCCTACCCGAATTCAGTAACAGAAATCGGGTATCCATCAAGGCACATGTGAGAGAGTAGGAGAGAGAAAAAGATTCCCTACCCGAATTCAGTAACAGAAATCGGGTATCCATCAAGGCACATGTGAGAGAGTAGGAGAGAGAAAAAGATTCCCTACCCGAATTCAGTAACAGAAATCGGGTATCCATCAAGGCACATGTGAGAGAGTATGAGAGATTCCCTACCCGAATTCAGTAACAGAAATCGGGTATCCATCAAGGCACATGTGAGAGAGTATGAGAGAGAAAGAGATTCCCTACCCGAATTCAGTAACAGAAATCGGGAAGGCACATGTGAGAGAGTATGAGAGAGAAAGAGATTCCCTACCCGAATTCAGTAACAGAAATCGGGTATCCATCAAGGCACATGTGAGAGAGTAGGAGAGAGAAAAAGATTCCCTACCCGAATTCAGTAACAGAAATCGGGTATCCATCAAGGCACATGTGAGAGAGTATGAGAGATTCCCTACCCGAATTCAGTAACAGAAATCGGGTATCCATCAAGGCACATGTGAGAGAGTAGGAGAGAGAAAAAGATTCCCTACCCGAATTCAGTAACAGAAATCGGGTATCCATCAAGGCACATGTGAGAGAGTATGAGAGAGAAAGAGATTCCCTACCCGAATTCAGTAACAGAAATCGGGTATCCATCAAGGCACATGTGAGAGAGTAGGAGAGAGAAAAAGATTCCCTACCCGAATTCAGTAACAGAAATCGGGTATCCATCAAGGCACATGTGAGAGAGTATGAGAGATTCCCTACCCGAATTCAGTAACAGAAATCGGGTATCCATCAAGGCACATGTGAGAGAGTATGAGAGAGAAAGAGATTCCCTACCCGAATTCAGTAACAGAAATCGGGTATCCATCAAGGCACATGTGAGAGAGTATGAGAGAGAAAGAGATTCCCTACCCGAATTCAGTAACAGAAATCGGGTATCCATCAAGGCACATGTGAGAGAGTAGGAGAGAGAAAAAGATTCCCTACCCGAATTCAGTAACAGAAATCGGGTATCCATCAAGGCACATGTGAGAGAGTATGAGAGATTCCCTACCCGAATTCAGTAACAGAAATCGGGTATCCATCAAGGCACATGTGAGAGAGTAGGAGAGAGAAAAAGATTCCCTACCCGAATTCAGTAACAGAAATCGGGTATCCATCAAGGCACATGGAAGAGAGTATGAGAGAGAAAGAGATTCCCTACCCGAATTCAGTAACAGAAATCGGGTATCCATCAAGGCACATGTGAGAGAGTATGAGAGAGAAAGAGATTCCCTACCCCAATTCAGTAACAGAAATCGGGTATCCATCAAGGCACATGTGAGAGAGTAGGAGAGAGAAAAAGATTCCCTACCCGAATTCAGTAACAGAAATCGGGTATCCATCAAGGCACATGTGAGAGAGTATGAGAGAGAAAGAGATTCCCTACCCGAATTCAGTAACAGAAATCGGGTATCCATCAAGGCACATGTGAGAGAGTATGAGAGAGAAAGAGATTCCCTACCCGAATTCAGTAACAGAAATCGGGTATCCATCAAGGCACATGTGAGAGAGTATGAGAGATTCCCTACCCGAATTCAGTAACAGAAATCGGGTATCCATCAAGGCACATGTGAGAGAGTAGGAGAGAAAAAGAGATTCCCTACCCGAATTCAGTAACAGAAATCGGGTATCCATCAAGGCACATGTGAGAGAGTAGGAGAGAAAAAGAGATTCCCTACCCGAATTCAGTAACAGAAATCGGGTATCCATCAAGGCACATGTGAGAGAGTAGGAGAGAGAAAGAGATTCCCTACCCAAATTCAGTAACAGAAATCGGGTATCCATCAAGGCACATGTGAGAGAGTAGGAGAGAGAAAGAGATTCCCTACCCGAATTCAGTAACAGAAATCGGGTATCCATCAAGGCACATGTGAGAGAGTAGGAGAGAGAAAGAGATTCCCTACCCGAATTCAGTAACAGAAATCGGGTATCCATCAAGGCACATGGAAGAGAGTATGAGAGAGAAAGAGATTCCCTACCCGAATTCAGTAACAGAAATCGGGTATCCATCAAGGCACATGTGAGAGAGTATGAGAGAGAAAGAGATTCCCTACCCGAATTCAGTAACAGAAATCGGGTATCCATCAAGGCACATGTGAGAGAGTAGGAGAGAGAAAAAGATTCCCTACCCGAATTCAGTAACAGAAATCGGGTATCCATCAAGGCACATGTGAGAGAGTAGGAGAGAGAAAGAGATTCCCTACCCGAATTCAGTAACAGAAATCGGGTATCCATCAAGGCACATGTGAGAGAGTAGGAGAGAGAAAGAGATTCCCTACCCAAATTCAGTAACAGAAATCGGGTATCCATCAAGGCACATGTGAGAGAGTAGGAGAGAGAAAGAGATTCTCTACCCGAATTCAGTAACAGAAATCGGGTATCCATCAAGGCACACGTGAGAGAGTAGGAGAGAGAAAGAGATTCCCTACCCGAATTCAGTAACAGAAATCGGGTATCCATCAAGGCACATGGAAGAGAGTAGGAGAGAGAAAGAGATTCCCTACCCGAATTCAGTAACAGAAATCGGGAAGGCACATGTGAGAGAGTATGAGAGAGAAAGAGATTCCCTACCCGAATTCAGTAACAGAAATCGGGTATCCATCAAGGCACATGTGAGAGAGTAGGAGAGAGAAAAAGATTCCCTACCCGAATTCAGTAACAGAAATCGGGTATCCATCAAGGCACATGTGAGAGAGTATGAGAGATTCCCTACCCGAATTCAGTAACAGAAATCGGGTATCCATCAAGGCACATGTGAGAGAGTAGGAGAGAGAAAAAGATTCCCTACCCGAATTCAGTAACAGAAATCGGGTATCCATCAAGGCACATGTGAGAGAGTATGAGAGATTCCCTACCCGAATTCAGTAACAGAAATCGGGTATCCATCAAGGCACATGTGAGAGAGTATGAGAGAGAAAGAGATTCCCTACCCGAATTCAGTAACAGAAATCGGGTATCCATCAAGGCACATGTGAGAGAGTATGAGAGAGAAAGAGATTCCCTACCCGAATTCAGTAACAGAAATCGGGTATCCATCAAGGCACATGTGAGAGAGTAGGAGAGAGAAAAAGATTCCCTACCCGAATTCAGTAACAGAAATCGGGTATCCATCAAGGCACATGTGAGAGAGTATGAGAGATTCCCTACCCGAATTCAGTAACAGAAATCGGGTATCCATCAAGGCACATGTGAGAGAGTAGGAGAGAGAAAAAGATTCCCTACCCGAATTCAGTAACAGAAATCGGGTATCCATCAAGGCACATGTGAGAGAGTAGGAGAGAGAAAGAGATTCCATACCCGAATTCAGTAACAGAAATCGGGTATCCATCAAGGCACATGGGAGAGAGTAGGAGAGAGAAAGAGATTCCATACCCGAATTCAGTAACAGAAATCGGGTATCCATCAAGGCACATGGGAGAGAGTAGGAGAGAGAAAGAGATTCCATACCCGAATTCAGTAACAGAAATCGGGTATCCATCAAGGCACATGTGAGAGAGTAGGAGAGAGAAAGAGATTCCCTACCCGAATTCAGTAACAGAAATCGGGTATCCATCAAGGCAAATGTGAGAGAGTATTAGAGAGAAAGAGATTCCCTACCCAAATTCAGTAACAGAAATCGGGTATCCATCAAGGCACATGTGAGAGAGTAGGAGAGAGAAAGAGATTCCCTACCCGAATTCAGTAACAGAAATCGGGTATCCATCAAGGCACATGTGAGAGAGTATGAGAGATTCCCTACCCGAATTCAGTAACAGAAATCGGGTATCCATCAAGGCACATGTGAGTGAGTATGAGAGAGAAAGAGATTCCCTACCCGAATTCAGTAACAGAAATCGGGTATCCATCAAGGCACATGTGAGAGAGTATGAGAGAGAAAGAGATTCCCTACCCGAATTCAGTAACAGAAATCGGGTATCCATCAAGGCACATGTGAGAGAGTAGGAGAGAGAAAAAGATTCCCTACCCGAATTCAGTAACAGAAATCGGGTATCCATCAAGGCACATGTGAGAGAGTATGAGAGATTCCCTACCCGAATTCAGTAACAGAAATCGGGTATCCATCAAGGCACATGTGAGAGAGTAGGAGAGAGAAAAAGATTCCCTACCCGAATTCAGTAACAGAAATCGGGTATCCATCAAGGCACATGTGAGAGAGTAGGAGAGAGAAAAAGATTCCCTACCCGAATTCAGTAACAGAAATCGGGTATCCATCAAGGCACATGTGAGAGAGTAGGAGAGAGAAAGAGATTCCATACCCGAATTCAGTAACAGAAATCGGGTATCCATCAAGGCACATGGGAGAGAGTAGGAGAGAGAAAGAGATTCCATACCCGAATTCAGTAACAGAAATCGGGTATCCATCAAGGCACATGTGAGAGAGTAGGAGAGAGAAAGAGATTCCCTACCCGAATTCAGTAACAGAAATCGGGTATCCATCAAGGCACATGTGAGAGAGTAGGAGAGAGAAAGAGATTCCCTACCCAAATTCAGTAACAGAAATCGGGTATCCATCAAGGCACATGTGAGAGAGTAGGAGAGAGAAAGAGATTCCCTACCCGAATTCAGTAACAGAAATCGGGTATCCATCAAGGCACATGTGAGAGAGTAGGAGAGAGAAAGAGATTCCCTACCCGAATTCAGTAACAGAAATCGGGTATCCATCAAGGCACATGGAAGAGAGTATGAGAGAGTATGAGAGATTCCCTACCCGAATTCAGTAACAGAAATCGGGTATCCATCAAGGCACATGTGAGAGAGTAGGAGAGAGAAAAAGATTCCCTACCCGAATTCAGTAACAGAAATCGGGTATCCATCAAGGCACATGTGAGAGAGTAGGAGAGAGAAAGAGATTCCATACCCGAATTCAGTAACAGAAATCGGGTATCCATCAAGGCACATGGGAGAGAGTAGGAGAGAGAAAGAGATTCCCTACCCGAATTCAGTAACAGAAATCGGGTATCCATCAAGGCACATGTGAGAGAGTAGGAGAGAGAAAGAGATTCCATACCCGAATTCAGTAACAGAAATCGGGTATCCATCAAGGCAAATGGGAGAGAGTAGGAGAGAGAAAGAGATTCCATACCCGAATTCAGTAACAGAAATCGGGTATCCATCAAGGCACATGGGAGAGAGTAGGAGAGAGAAAGAGATTCCATACCCGAATTCAGTAACAGAAATCGGGTATCCATCAAGGCACATGTGAGAGAGTAGGAGAGAGAAAGAGATTCCCTACCCGAATTCAGTAACAGAAATCGGGTATCCATCAAGGCACATGTGAGAGAGTAGGAGAGAGAAAGAGATTCCCTACCCAAATTCAGTAACAGAAATCGGGTATCCATCAAGGCACATGTGAGAGAGTAGGAGAGAGAAAGAGATTCCCTACCCGAATTCAGTAACAGAAATCGGGTATCCATCAAGGCACATGTGAGAGAGTAGGAGAGAGAAAGAGATTCCCTACCCGAATTCAGTAACAGAAATCGGGTATCCATCAAGGCACATGGAAGAGAGTATGAGAGAGTATGAGAGATTCCCTACCCGAATTCAGTAACAGAAATCGGGTATCCATCAAGGCACATGTGAGAGAGTAGGAGAGAGAAAAAGATTCCCTACCCGAATTCAGTAACAGAAATCGGGTATCCATCAAGGCACATGTGAGAGAGTAGGAGAGAGAAAAAGATTCCCTACCCGAATTCAGTAACAGAAATCGGGTATCCATCAAGGCACATGTGAGAGAGTAGGAGAGAGAAAGAGATTCCATACCCGAATTCAGTAACAGAAATCGGGTATCCATCAAGGCACATGGGAGAGAGTAGGAGAGAGAAAGAGATTCCATACCCGAATTCAGTAACAGAAATCGGGTATCCATCAAGGCACATGGGAGAGAGTAGGAGAGAGAAAGAGATTCCATACCCGAATTCAGTAACAGAAATCGGGTATCCATCAAGGCACATGTGAGAGAGTAGGAGAGAGAAAAAGATTCCCTACCCGAATTCAGTAACAGAAATCGGGTATCCATCAAGGCACATGTGAGAGAGTAGGAGAGAGAAAGAGATTCCCTACCCAAATTCAGTAACAGAAATCGGGTATCCATCAAGGCACATGTGAGAGAGTAGGAGAGAGAAAGAGATTCCCTACCCGAATTCAGTAACAGAAATCGGGTATCCATCAAGGCACATGTGAGAGAGTAGGAGAGAGAAAGAGATTCCCTACCCGAATTCAGTAACAGAAATCGGGTATCCATCAAGGCACATGGAAGAGAGTATGAGAGAGAAAGAGATTCCCTACCCGAATTCAGTAACAGAAATCGGGTATCCATCAAGGCACATGTGAGAGAGTATGAGAGAGAAAGAGATTCCCTACCCGAATTCAGTAACAGAAATCGGGTATCCATCAAGGCACATGTGAGAGAGTAGGAGAGAGAAAAAGATTCCCTACCCGAATTCAGTAACAGAAATCGGGTATCCATCAAGGCACATGTGAGAGAGTAGGAGAGAGAAAGAGATTCCATACCCGAATTCAGTAACAGAAATCGGGTATCCATCAAGGCACATGGGAGAGAGTAGGAGAGAGAAAGAGATTCCATACCCGAATTCAGTAACAGAAATCGGGTATCCATCTAGGCACATGGGAGAGAGTAGGAGAGAGAAAGAGATTCCATACCCGAATTCAGTAACAGAAATCGGGTATCCATCAAGGCACATGGGAGAGAGTAGGAGAGACAACAGAACCATCTGTGAGACAAGATGTCCCACACTACTGGACGATCCACCCGATCGTCATCCAAGAGGGTTCCTCTCCGGCACTAAACGACATCGCACGCAATAGAAACATTTCTATTGCACGTGCTCGAGACTGCTCTAAAAAGCTGCGACCTCAACTGAGAGTAAGAGAAGGAAAGCGAACTGATAATGATATGAGATAATATGCAAGTGAGGATTGATCTCACTTCTCCTGTTGAGAATAGTCACTACTCGGAGTCATTTATTGTCTCTCTGAAGAGAAAACAACTTATTGAAAGATTCTGTTTGACGATTTTTCAGTTGCCTATGATCAATAAAAGAATCTGCGAAATATTGGCACAAATGGCTCGATATGATAAACGTGAAGTTGAAAGGAATGTGTTGGAATATCTGTGTATTCTTCTCGTATGCTGACGGGATGGAGGAAGGCAACGGGTCGGCTCTCATTTGATATACGACAGGAATTCGTTCAGCCACCTCACGATCTTTGAGGAAGAGACACATCTTCCACAGCACCTGCACATTGCAGTATGGAAAGAGTAGAACACACGTAGAACTGCTTACTTTTAGCTTGGCGATCTCAAATGCTGTCCTCGTCATGAAAACAAAGAGAATGATCACGACTACAGCGATTTCTAGATTGATGGAAACTGTTATTTATAATTCCTTCGTTAAATTGTCGTACCCGCGTTTTGAGCAGCATTGTATAGCTTTGATTTCGGGTTCACCATCTGTAGATGAACAATTTGACTTAACTGAGGAAAAATATGTGTTGAGTACGAGAGACTATGTGACAGGGTCAACATAGTCTTGGCACTGGGTCAAATATTCGATATGAAACTGACAACACTATAAAATAGTGTATTACGTGAGGGTTACAACTATGCCATTCAGGAAGCTCAATGACGCGTCTACGCCTCAGGGCAAGAAAACATCTAGTTGTGACGTCACAAATCATTTTCGCCAATTCGCAACGAATCTTCTCGATTAATAGCGCGATCGATAGCCCATCAAAATACAAGTATATTTTACTTTCGGAAGTTTTTTGATTGCTGTTCATGCAAATTATTTATTTGCAAATTGCGATTTTGCACGCAAATTTCAGTGCCGTGCTAGGCCCTGGAAATTTTATACTGTTTCTATTTAATCGCTGAAATGGTGTGCACAAACTGTGAGAAAGGGGAAATTTAAAAGTTGCCCGAAGGAAGTAAATTCAGGAAAAGAGTGGCTGAAACTCGAATAAAATCAGTTATCGATAGCTAAATTTTGGCAAATATACTGTACGCCGCAAAATAGCATTTCAGAAATATGTTGAATTTTGCATGTTTTTCTTTTAATTCGAACTTCAATGACATTAGTATCATTGCAGAGTACTCGGCGTAACATGCACATCTACACAGTGGCTATTTTGGCCTAGTGCATCCCCACAGTGGCTATCCTCTTCCAAGTCGAAGAAGCACATCGCCACTGCGTAGCCACTGTGTCGATGTACTTGGGGTGGCGATTGAGTGGCGATCAAGTGGACATGCGTGTATACACAGTGGCGATGATATTTGATCGGAATATGATAAGTCAAAATATATCACGAAAACGTTGATGGGGGCTCTTTTTAGGATGAAAGGATAGTGTTGGCTCAACAAATCGGCCAAAATTTGATGAAAAATTTCGGTCATTAAATATAGCCGAGTAGTTTTGATTTTGATATCAACGGATTCTCCGTGCTCGATTTACTATTCTTAGAAACTTCCATCAGCATCTTTTATTTCTAAGCCCCAACTAACCAAAGACAGGTCAGCGGGTTCCTCTAGTATGTCTAGTACTCCGCAGCTCTTCTAAGCGTTCAGTCAGGGTAGCGCAGGTGGTAAGAGTTCGGATTAGAAAGGCAAGGGGTGGGTAAGCGCGAGTTCGATACCTCGTCCCTACATTCCTTTTGCAACTTTTCACCGACCCAGCGCATCGCCACTGTGGGAATCCCACATCTACACAGTGGGAATCCCACATGTACACAGTGGGAATTGCACATCTACACAGTGCGCCGGCGTGTGTAGACACGCTGTTGCCACTGTGTAGATGTGCGATCTCCACTGTATCTATTCGCATGTTACGCCGAGTAACGCAAAACACGAAGAAATTCAAAACGAACCGTTCTTGAGCAAACATATTTGATTACGTACCGTAATTTTACCGAAATTTAGCTATCGATAACTGATTTTATTTGAGTTTCAGCCACACTTTTCATGAATTTACTTCCTTCGGGCAACTTTTAAATTTTCACTTTCTCATAGTTTGTGCACACCATTTCAGCGATTAAATAGAAACAGTATAAAATTTCCAGGGCCTAGCACGGCACTGAAATTTGCGTGCAAAATCGAAATTTGCAAATAACTAATTTGCATGAACAGCAATCAAAAAACTTCCGAAAGTAAAATATGCTTGTATTTTGATGGGCTATCGATCGCGCTATTAATCGAGAAGATTCGTTGCGAATTGGCGAAAATGATTTGTGACGTCACAACTAGATGTTTTCTTGCCCTGAGGCGTAGACGCGTCATTGAGCTTCCTGAATGGCATAGTTGTAACCCTCACGTAATACACTATTTTATAGTGTTGTCAGTTTCATATCGAATATTTGACCCAGTGCCAAGACTCTGAACAAATATGTCGATCCTCTCAGAAAGTCTCTCGTACGCACCTCAGATAAAAATGCGACGGAGCTAAAGAGAAGAGCGATGATCAGTAATATCTGAGGTTTGATAAATATTATTGATGGTGTGAATCGATTTAATAATTATTTTGCATTTTTGGACTACTTGCAGTTTACCGGCATGAAAATGGTCACTCACCGTTAAGAAAAAGTAGATAAGCAATGGAATTCTCGATTCTTTCAACACTCCGTAGATTCCGAAGGAAATGAATGGAAAGAGAACGATTGTACGAAGATCAACCAGGAAAAGGAGAAAGAGAAGAGAGAAGTCGATGATAAGGCATGTTCGAGCGACTTTCTATAATGATTTCATTAGTAATAGACATTTAATGGAGATGCGAAATAGTGCGTAAATTTTTGCTTCATACCTATTCGAGATATTCGAGATGTTAGAACGGCACATTTTAAAACATTGGAAATGTATTTGTTTCTTAATTTTTTAAAATTATTTAGATTTTTTCTTAAATAATTTAGCAAACATAAATATGTTTTCTTCTAAAAAAGTACGCATCATATAAGACGGGCGAAACTAATATTTCCTAGAGAAAATGGTAGTTTCGATAAAACTGATCTCAACGTGTAAGATATTTGACGCACTTCTCCCAAAATTTGTCAATCACTGATTTCAAGGTATTTTGTGAAATTTGATATCGCGCTTCATCGTTTTTTTCAGATAAAGAGAAGAACGTTTAGATTTTGATCTAACACGATATTTCTGTTTCTTTTCAATTTTATTTTTTCGCTGTTTTCATTTTATGTTAGTCCACTTTCCAGCTTGTTTGTATTACAAAATTTTATCTAGTTTGTTCGGAATGAAAACTAAGTTAGGGAGCTATCTTCTTTCGCTCGTTGATGTTGTTCTGTCGTGCTTCTCTCACTCAAGATTATTTATCGATGGCGGTTGAGATGTCGCCACGAGGAGATCTGGAATAGATGCAATAGATTTTGTCGCAGAAAAGGCAGTTCGAAAACGCGACAAACCCACTCATTCTATCCTCTCGTCCCCTCAGTATTCGGTTGTGTTTCATATTTTGTCGCAGAAAAGGCAGTTCGAAAACGCGACAAACCCACTCATTCCCTCTCACCTCATCTCATCCTTTCACTCCATCGTCGCGGCGTCGAGTGGTCGTCTCTTCCTTCTCCGATCTCACATAACGAATAGCGGATATTTACTCAATAAACGACGATCAACCAACAATTTATGGAACAGTTAAGGTGAGGGGCAGTTGATATCTGTTTTTATTTAGTCATGATAAGCATGATAAGCAGCATTTACAGTCCGATCAGATCACCATGTGAAAACACATCGCACTTTAATTCAACATGAATTTATCGCTCTCCTCGCTGTGAAAGTCAATGGGTCGCTTCGGATCGCTCGGGGCGACTTCGGTCGCCCTGTTTTCTAGGGTTGGCTAAACGATTGCGGCTTTGCGAGGTTGTAATAAGCTCCGCCCACAATTGCGAGGGCGCAATTCGGGGGGAAGGGGAGGGGAGGCTATGCGAGGGCGCTATTCATTGCGACCTCGCAATTTTTCCTGATGGCCGATTTGCACCCAAATGCGAATTCTTCGTTTATATTATTCTTAGTATTTACATCCCCAATTCATAGAAGTGAAAATAGGTAGTAAAACATGAGGTTTCATCATCACAATTCAACAATAGTGATGGACAATAGTGGAAAAAAACATTTCTTACTATCTATTATCCACTTCTGTGAATTGGGAATGTTAATTCTTTTAGAGCCATTCGGCACTTTTAGAGCCATTCGGCGATCAGGAAAAATTGCGAGGTCGTAATTAATTGCGCCCTCGCATAGCCTCACCTCAGAATTACGCCCTCGCAATTGTGGGCGGAGCTTATTACAACCTCGCAAAGCCGCGCGCGGGGGAGGGGAGGAATTGCGAGGGCGTTAAGGCCGAATGACCAACCCTACTGTTTTCACATGGGGATCTGACCGGATTGTATAGTTTTGACGCTCGTTCACATTAAAAGTTATTGTGTTGCATATCGATTATGCAAATCTTTCCGCACGTGCATTAGTCCAGATATAGATCCTCACCTTAACTGTTCCATAAATCGTTGGTTGATCGTCGTTTATTGAGTAAATATCCGCTATTCGTTATGTGAGATCGGAGAAGGAAGAGACGACCACTCGACGCCGCGACGATGGAGTGAATGGATGAGATGAGGTGAGAGGGAATGAGAGGGGTTGTCGCGTTTTCGAACTGCCTTTTCTGCGACAAAATATGAAACACAACCGAATACTGAGGGGACGAGAGGATAGAATGAGTGGGTTTGTCGCGTTTTCGAACTGCCTTTTCTGCGACAAAATCTATTGCATCTATTCCAGATCTCCTCGTGGCGACATCTCAACCGGCATCGATGAATAATCTTGAGTGAGAGAAGCACGACAGAACAACATCAACATGCGAAAGAAGAGACCTCCCTCCCCCACCAGCATTAGCTATTAAATAAAACAGTTAATATATTT
Source organism: Pristionchus fissidentatus (assembly GCA_036245785.1). NCBI lineage: Eukaryota > Metazoa > Nematoda > Chromadorea > Rhabditida > Neodiplogasteridae > Pristionchus > Pristionchus fissidentatus. Next base: position 13,904,822 of record BTSY01000002.1, read on the forward strand.
GAAACATGTGTTCACATAAATAATTAATAAAATATCATTTTGTTTAAATGATAACAACAACAAGTAACAATATAAATTTAATGGGAAAGCGTGAAAAATGTACATTAAATTATTTCGCAAATTCATCATAAAATGAAAAATAATGAGAATTCGATAAATTGTGAAAATAGTGTTCGATAGAGCACAGTTTTGATGAAACTGTGCTTCCCTCTTGGAAAAATTAGTTTCGCCCGTCTTATATGATAAATAATAATTAAATTACTGACCGTAACGTGATTATTGAACCAACTATAGTATCTCGGCGCATTAGGATTGAATGATGCCACAATTTGGGACATTATCGAAGGTTCATTGAATGTGTGAAAGAGAGTTCGAGAGAATATGAAATCATTCGGTTCCTACTCTTTACGCCTAAACAAGTTCCCTCTCATCAATAGAAAGAATAAATCTCGAAAGCAAAAAAAGAACTGGAGAATGAGTGAAGGTGCACATGTTTGCAGCAGACAACTAAAGATGTGGTAAGTTCCGATTGATTTAGGAGAGGTAATTTGGAGCTGGGAAAGTTCAATGTGAGACCACTTTGAAACAGTGCTAGATAAAAAGGTAGAACTGATATTGCCCTTCCCTTTCTTTGCGTTTGTGTGTATTTATCGTTTTAAATCAGAGAATATACATTTCAGTATCTATCAATCATTACCAAAATTAAATTACTTCGTTCGACAAAGGTGGGTAAAGGGAACGCAATGATTTATCTCTCGACTGTAAGGTATCATGCAAGTAGACTCGGTCCCTCATTGGACGAGGGCACACTCTGATTCACAGTCTCCTCTCTTCCATCATAGTACACAATGGGAATGATGCGAGCACGCTCACGATCAGCGATGTAGCACGTGAACTTGTGAAGAATCTACAAAATCAATAAATGAGATACTGTATTTATAGTATCGCAAACTGACTCTTAGAGTGTACATCAGCACGAGCACGACGAGAATGATGAATGCACCGTTGCAGAAGGCAACTAAATTATATTTATTTAATTTTCGAACAAAATAGTGTTTACTTAGCGCGAAAAATGTATTACTATTGACTGTACGATTTTAGCGGCTTCGATGCTCGATGCTTATTCGCATAGAACGAAAATTTGTAGACGAAACAAAGGCGTCCTTTCTCTCTCACTGTTCCCTAATTAGCAAATTTCGCACCCTAATTCGTAGATTTCATTAGTGCATCCAAATTCGGTCTTATTCGGAATGTCTACCTCATTAGGATGGATTACTTACTGCTTTGCTGTGCTGACAGATTATATTATCTTCTGGGGGCTGTATAATCTGTTAGAAGTTGGCCATCTTTTCTTTTTTTTTCTTTTTCGTCAGTTTTTGACTTAATCTTAATTTCTTTGCATTAGTTCGATAAAGCACGATGAAAAAGTAAGAATGCCAAAGAAATCAACTTAAAATATAATGTTAGCGACTAGCAAATCCGTGTTAAAGATTACCTTAAACTAGAAGTTGGCCATCTTTTAATTAGAAGTTGGCCATCTTCTGTTTGCGCGGGCTAGACAGTGACGAGAGAGCACGTAAATAAGTGAGAACGCAGAGTTTCGCAATAAAAGAAAACAACACGTGCATACTTTTCCCTCTCCTCGATCCCCGTGCTCTCTCATCACTGTCTAGCTTTCTCAAAACAAAGTTGACCAACTTCTAGTTTTCGGCCATCTTTAACACGGATTTGCTAGTCGCTAACATTATATTTTAAGTTGATTTCTTTGGCATTATTACTTTTTCATCGTGCTTTATCGAACTAACGCAAAGAAATCAAAATTAAGTCAAAAACTGACGAAAAAGAAAAACAAAAAGATGGCCAACTTTTTAACAGATTATACAGCCCCCTGACGGAATTTGGTATGTTGATTCATAAATTACGAACCTTCACTGTGCGATAGATTGAATCCGTTGCCAGTCAACCATTGTGTGTAGAAAGTGAGATTCTCGTGGAACTTCAATAATGGAATTTTGCTTGATTATTTTAAGAAAAGTTTAACGCACGTTGAGAAGCCGGGAAATCATGAAAAAGACGATGAAACCGGCCTGAAATTATTATGATTTTGCACAATAAATCCCAATTCGGAAAATGTTCGTTTTATGCTATTCATCGGGCAGTTTTACTCTGTACAAGTGTTTCACTGCTTTCAAAAGTGCAGAGATTATGAGATTGGAACGACTACGCCCCTAAAAAGATTTTGCGAAGCACATCTTTCTACGAAATGAATGAATCAAACTTATTTTTCAATGTATGTTCTATTTTTTTATTCATAAAAAAGTGTTAGTGACCGAGACAGAGAACTGTTATAATTTCACGGGGAAACGATTACAATGGTCAATCCTAGTCAATGATTCAGCACTATCAGAAATTGTATTTTTCATTCTTCTTACCGTAACAAACATGCAAATAATGAGTGCACTCTTGCTCTCGAATACAACACCGACGAAAACGAGCATTTGCACTGAGACGTGAGCCATTATCATGAAGTACCTGAAGGGCTAATCACTTTATCAACTTGCTCAAATTGTGTAAGTTAGTACAAAAAATGTTAATGAGAAAATATGTTTAAATATATCTTCGCCATAATTGCAAAATGCAAATTATTAGTTCTACCAAAAAGTGTTTAAAAGGATTCTCACGTTTCAGGAATAAATGCATTGTCGTATGAATTCGTCCATGTGATGATGTCATACAAGACATAAGGAACGAAGAGAAGGGCGAGAATTCGAACTACGTACTGCAAGAATTACATATTTTGCTTGTTTCGGCCAGATGATCTTGTTTTTCTTGAATTTCCCAATTTTTGTAAATGCAGGTTTTGCGTTGCACGATAAATAAAAATATATTAAAAGAATGTGTTTACAATGCCTCTTTCAATTTCTAACTCGGCCGATTACCATGGCGACTTGCGTTGCGAGATAAGAAATAAACTAAAGTTTGAATTACAACTCTTGATCTCTTCATTTCGCACACTCTCAAATAGGCTAGTGTGGTGGATGTAGTTGCCAGGACTCGTATATCAAATTAGCTTACCTTGACATGGAGACAGCAGAAACTGGTGATCTTGTATTTGTTGTCGTTTTTGTCGAAAGGACGCCGAGGAGGCATCTACTATAAAGTGTGAAACATCGATCTCTACATTTTACACTCTCTCTTCGCATGTTGATGGGTGAGAGTGTGTGTGAGATGAAGAGATCTGATCAAATTATTCACCCTAATTTAAACTGAAATGGTCAGGGATCAAGAACAATCGACTGACGCATTTTAAAATAATAATATATTAATTGGAGTGAATCTAATTTTCCCAATGTGTAAAAATATGCAAATCTACAACATTAAATGGATTTTGGTATTCGGACAGCGGACAACAGGAAAGGTGTGATGAACTCTCTCTAAGAAATTGGGAGAACTTCAGGGGAATGCAGACCACTACCAAATAAACGAGGGGAGTCAGACCAATCAAGAAAGCAGGAGTGAACACACAAATCAGTGGAAGAAAGGCGGAAATGGGATGGGAAAGGTGGAAGATTGAGATGAAATTGAGGAGAATCGAATGAGGAGAGGGGAGAAAAGAGGGCATCAAGACTGAGAATAGAGAAGAGAGGAGGAGAAAGGAAAGAAAAGAGAAGAGAAAGGAAAGAAAGGAGAAGAGAACGTGGATTCCCCCCCCGCTCTCTAATTCGTGTGTTGTCTACTAAGGAATGAGATAACAAACGACTTGCGATAAAGATGGAAGAGACAATCCCAGCCTTCAAAAGGGGGGCAAATTCTAGAGAGTGTGAAAAAGTGGCAGAGTCCCTCTGACACTCCCTCATTCCTGACCCCTTTCTGGAGTGGAATGACGTGACTCCTTGTAGAGAAATCAACGAGACACGCCGGTTACGCAAACGATATTTGATGCTGTCGCAATATGTTTATGTAGAGTATGAAATGCGAGTCCGAATCTCCTCATTTCCCACACTTTCTTCGCCTCTCGGTGGACGAGAGAGTGTGCGAAATGGTGAGACGTAGACTCGATTTAAAACTCTGCCCAGGAGTAGACGTCCCATTCAGGCTAACGAGCAAAGGGGGTGGAGATAGGACAGACGAGAGAGTTGACTTAGTCGATTCATTCGCGTTGCACCGAATGATGGCACTTTCGACTCTCATTTAGTGCGAAAAAAGCGTAATGATGGGTTTGGATGAGGCTCGTTACGCCTTTTTTCTTATTGGATCTAAGAGAGTAGGAAGTAATGGAATGATAGCATTAACACACGAAAAGAGCAAGCATTCTTGTCTGGAAAAAGATGGGACGGGCCCATTTCTCGTATAAATTCGAGCCGTTTCACGCTGTCGCTAGGGGTTTCGAAGGTGGGAGACGTGCTTTGCCCCTACTTCCACGTAGTTTTTGGTCTTCTGTTATTCTAGGACGGAAACCGTGAATTAAAACAGTGAATTATCGTCCCGATAGGTAAGGTAAACATGCTTGTGGAAATGGGAATTCTTGTGATTTATTGCACGGCTCTTATCTTGTCACATGTTGAGAGAGTTTCTTTGAAAAATGTGGTTGCTAAATACCTTCCTCGATAAAAAAATATTTAGATTAATTTCGCACTCTTTTGCGAAAGCATGGCTAATGAGCAATCTACCTGCAAATGAGTGCTCTCTCGTAATAAACTTTATTACAACCAATGGAAGAACATTGCTCATCTTGAATTCATAGCTAATTCCGTCAGAGTCATACACAAGAATTATAATTGTGAATGAGGTCACGAGACGGATGTTCGTCGATGTCATCATATCGATAGTTTATGCTTCGGCAGCAAGGGTATGGGGAGAGGGAGAGGAAGGGTGACAGAGTCACCGATGCTGACTGCGAAGTCTCCAACTTTCCTTACTCTGGAGATATTGTCTCCTGCTGAGAGAGAATGAGAAATCGAGTGATGGAGACATCACATCTCCTAGTCATAGAAGATGTCAACTTTCCTTACTGCTTTGACAGTAAGTAAGGTAGGAGATGTGAACACTCCAGAGTAAGGAAAGCTGTAGACATCGTATTCTGAGTAGGCACATTTTGACTTGAGATTGAAATACGAAGATCGCAGTGAAATAATCAATTCAAAGTGCACGTTTAAATGTTAAAACTATATTCAGAATTGAGTCGACGCCTCTTCTCTAATCGATCGCCAGAACGTCGTACTCATTTGTTAGTGTCTAACTTGTACCATTTTTCTCTCATTGTCAGTTGCGTGTTTCATGCATCACAGAGCAAATTTGACACGGGTATGTTTATCGATTAGTTAGCATTGTGGCTTCGTTATTGTTTTCCTCATTCTTTGCGGGATTCACGACATTGTCTTCAAAATACATATTTTAATAGTATTTACTTATTTATTTCACCTTATCTAATTCGTAATCTTTTCTATCCAATTCATCCTCATCATCATCGTCATCTTCTTTTTTGCCCTTGCTGAAATCGAATTTTTTTTAAACCGGTAATCAACCGACTGAAAAACGCACGGTTTGGGTACGAGATCGTTGAGATAAATGCAGAATATCTCGGGCGCATCGGTCACTCTTCTCTTGAGCATCAAACAAGCGACAACAAATACAGCGAGACACATCAGAGTTGTTTTGAAGGTGTCCTGAATGGAAATCGAAGATACTCACATTTAATGCAATGCACTAAATAAAGTTAAATAAATATGAATAAGCGCACCTCGGTAGTCCATACAGTAGAGAACTCTCGAGACATCGACTGAAACGAACGAGAGATACATTTACACAACTATTAACCTTTTTTCTTCGATTTTATAAACTGAATACGTATTCTGTTGGATAAAGTGTAGATTACTCACATTGACAAAAGTGACGAGTGTAACCATGCTCATTCGAAGGGCGGATGGAGTTAATTCAGCTACGAAGAGAAGAGAAATAACACGAAGCATCTCCACACTCAGATAGAATACCTTCAATCAAAATAATAAATTTATAACAGAGAAATATTTGCACATGATCAGATTGTATAAACGCAAGACTGTAGATTGTATGACTTTTTGAAATTGTATCACCTCCCTAAGCTTCTGAAGAAGCTTAGGGTGATAATACTATTTCTGTTAGAATTATCTGGGTCCTTCAATAAATCCAGTCTTGCATAGTACAAAAGAATGTCAGAGGAGCCGGATTACAGTACACCCTCACAATGCAAAACTTACAAAGATAGTAGCCAGTCCGAACGCCATTTGCTCCTCTGCAAATATTGATTGATGGGGGGGGGGCTAAAATTGATTGACTCACCCTTAACTCGGGGTCTGATGCTGCAAGTACTCACTTCTTTGCGTATCTACAAAATGAGCTTATTTATTATGATAATAACATTCAGCTAATTATTTTTTTAAATATTGTAAATACAGTAAATTTTGGAAACGAACCGCTACCAGTCGGATGCTCATTGTGAGAAGGGCAATAGCGAGTAGGAGAATCATCGTGCGACAACGGTGCCATCTTTAATTTTATATATAACTATTAGAATAAATATTTAAATTCTATCTTTACTTTCGATGCAAGAAGAGTACGAAGGCGGAAAGACCCCTGATGAGCACCTTCAAATGACTTTATCGATTCATTTCAGACGCAAATTAAACCTTAATAGACAGGAGAATCTCTCCCTCGATGAATATCTGGCCGAGATAGATTACTGTCATTCGATCCATCAATCCACTCAGAGCACTGAAATAAATGCGAAAAAGAAGGATCAGAAACATTTTCCCCGAATAATCGCTATCGTAAACTGACGAAATAATAAATCCGGCGCATAGAAGGTAGAAGACGTTACTGCGAGGCAATTTGCGAAGGAATTCAAGTGGAGTATAATCATCGTCATCCCCATAATCGAATTATTTATTAATAAACTTTTAAAAACTAACTTTAATTCGACTTTTATAATATGTTTTTGAAACATATTTCGCCGTCTTTTGAAAGTATTCACCTGTAGGCCAGATCGTCAGTGATAATTCGGGCGACTTTCAATTCTGGTGGAATTTCGCCCTCCGTTGAGTTCGATTGAGAAGAATCCGATGAATTGTCTGCAACTTTTTTTGTAATCTCCTGAGTTTTTGAAAGTAAGGGCACCTTCCGATCCTCTTCTCTTCGCTCTCTTCTTTTTGTTTCTTTCAATCTCCTCTTCACAGATAATATTGTCCACCTCCGTATACTTTCCTTGTACAATCAGATGAGAGATAGACTCCCTCATGAATCTGAAATATCATAATTCACTTTGCAAACATTTATTGCTATAACTCCTCACAAGATTGACACGAAAAGTGCCCCGATACGATAGAGGATGATGATTACTGTAACCATATAATTTAATAAAATCCTCGTACGATCTCACCTAGATAGTCGGCGTTCGGGATGAGATGTACACTGGTGAGGGCCAACCACTGCAATGGAAAGCATAAAGAGAAAGGAGGAACATTTTTGAGCAGTGACTTGTAGATATCCTTAGATATCCGGAACATCCAACCCGGGTTAGCCGTTCTCATGAAATGATAAATGAGATACATCCAAATTAGTGGCTGTTCCAGTTATCTAAGAGTGTCGGAGTTGTTCCTCAATCGAACCTCAGCGAAAGAGGAAGAGAGTTGAATAACTCCGGCGCCGGCTATTCGCCATTTCTTGGGAAGAACTTCCACGAAGGAAACATAGGCGATAAGCAGAACTGCCTGCACAAATATCACCGTAATTTCCAAGAACCTATTTCGTTTTTCCTTTGAAACAATGTCAATTTTTAAAGGAAGATATTCAAAAATGTTAGAGAGGAAACGCTGATTCTTCTCTGTGATCTACTTTCTCACCTGACTCGCTACATATTCCACGGTCCACATGATATTCTTAATCATTATCTGATTTGTGCCATATAAAATAATAGAGCAGACGATGGAAGTTACGAGAGCGATGATAAGAGCAGAACGACGACCAAGGGAACTGAGAAGGGAGAAATTGATAGAGAGATTACTGTAGTGCTTCTAGGATTACTGTAGGGACTGAAATAATATTGGGCCGAATAAATACACGAAATTTCGACTGTGAAGGAGTCTAATGTAACCGTTCGTCTGAATTCATTCAAGTAAACAGCGAGCAATTTTAACAAGAAATGCGGCTTTGTAGCGAATATGAAATATTTGAAAATGTCTCTCGCCTTTCCCATACCACACTGGAGAGACCACAGGCGAGAAAGCCGATCTTGAATATGATCGGATACGTCACTGGTCTCATCTAAAACAATTTAATAAGTACAGTAAACTTGATTAATCGATTTCACAATTAGGAACACAATGGATAAATAGACCTACCGCATCGACAAATTTCCTCGTCACGTCGGATCTGAATGAGTTGTCACACCAGCAGAGAATCGTCTGCACGTGCACATCCTGACGATCTTTGAAGTTTATCGACGTGACGAGGATGTCGCTGAGAGATACGGTATTACAGTAACCCGGGCAGCATTTGTTGCATCGATATTCATGATACCGTAACCTATACACGCCTTGAGTGATGAAACGGTATTGGGACATATCAAAAGGGATGCAAGCACGTATTTTTGATAAATCAGGAGATTATTTTTTTAGACTGGATGAAGTATGTTCGGAAGGAAAGTTCATCTTACTTTACTGATTGAAACATCTGTGAGACCATGCAGAGAGTGCCGAAAACGAAGAGATCCATGCGCATCTTTCGCCAACTCGCTGAAATTGAAGAAATATCAACTATCGATTATTCAAGAGTACTGTAGATTGTGTGGACGTGGCAAAGTTCAAGTTAATAATACAAGAATAGGTTATGGTAGAGACGGGTGTTAAAATAAATCAGTTTGCGATTAGTCGTGGAGAGTATGTACAGTATCTGGTGAGTGTAGAATCGATGGTCATTCTCTCTCTCTTCTCATTCTCCACACTCGCATGTCGATCTTCGAGGGCCGTCTTTTCGATCAACGATTTACCCTCACATCTGCAATTGGTTAAATAGCATACGTACACCATAAAAGAATCGATACCTGCAGTAGCTCTAGAATCATTACAGTACTCCTACCGTACTCACTTTGCAGTTGTCTCGCAGTAATCTTCATCCTCATTTTCGTTGGACGTCGTGCGCGAGATACGTTGCTGCAAATTACACAAATATCGTATGTTCTAGATAAAACGTCCCAAAAAAGTAACAGGCTCACTCCTTCGCTGTTGTAATTCGACTTGGTCGACCGCATAAGATAAGATGAAATGGAGAGAATGAATGGAAGGGAAGGTATCGGAGATAGGGTTTCGCAATTGAGACAATAGGGGAGGCGTGATACAAAGGAAGTACATAATGTCTTCTATTTAATCCGCAGACAGAGGCCTCTCCCATCATTTGCATCAAATTTTCATTGTCTCCTTTGGTCATCGATAGGCCAGTGATGGGACACTTTTCTCCAATTGTCCCTTGAAGATTACCGTCGAGAGAGTCTCCCTCGGAGACAGACACTTATCCAATCGCTTAAATAGATACATTGGCTCAAATTCGAGCCGTCTCGCTTGTGGAAACAAAATGTGAGAGATGACGAGTCGATGCAAATGTGATTGAATTAAAATAAAATTATCGATGGTGAATCATATCTTGATCACGTGGTCTCTTTAAGACACAACAGGCCGATCGCATTAAATACATACCCATCGCCCTTCACATAATTTCTCCAATCCTCGCGTTGGAGAGGAGTTCTGTTGTACTAATCGTCCACATCTACGCACTTTCTCTACCACAGTGTCTTATCTCCACATCGTCTACGGTAACGTGTCCCTTAAGTCTCTAATCCATACAAATCACGAACTGAACGATAATCGAAACGAGGATGTTTCATCGTTGAAAATTGTGAGAAATCAACTCCGTCTGACCATTTATATTCTCATTTATCAAAATACGTCTTAACATCCAAAATATTGCGAGTGATATCATCAAGTGCGGATTCCCTCTCTCCAATCCTCTTTCCTTGCCAGAGGAGAGAAGATCAATCAGAAACCTACATTCTATTCCGAATGTGAGACGTCATTAGAAATTTGTTATGATCGCTGATTCTGTGCAGATTCTGCCGTTTTCGGCAGTAACGGTTCGATGTGGAATTCGAGTCGAGACTACAAACACTTTATTTACATTGGATCTATTGAGTGTTCGTTTATGAGCATCCGCAGCAGGATTGGATGGAGTTCCAGTATCCCACAGTGCCAGAAATATTGCAGCCATTGGGACCTGTAACCAATGATATGACACATACTTCAACCAGATGAAAGAACAACTTCATTAAATTTATTCTGATTATAACCCCTATTCCCTTGACATACCTCCATTGTGGAGACGGGCCGTCTGTTCGCAAGATCCCTTGTTGGGACAGCCTCCCTTGTAACGAGCGACGTAGGCCTGAAACCGGGGTATTCCTTCGATGGAGAATGAGCCCCGGGACCTAAGCTCAATTTAATGATTGTTTGATCCTTTACCTGGACACATGAAGTTGAGCAACTGTAATCATCAGCGCATCTCTTCCATGCGGTGTCGAGTGAATCTCCGGCCTCAATAACAGTCAATAGAAATTAATGTCTCATCTACGGCACTTGATATCTAGAATCAATGGTTTAACTAGAAGCATGTGTACGCCGGCTAAGGCCTCCGGCTTGTCGGCGGACACATGCTAAATCCTTGGTCGACAACCACAAGATGAACTTCTGTATTGGTTACTTGTCCGTCCACCACTATTTTCTAGTCCAACAAACCGACCAGGCGATTCTAGAGAGGTCCTCTCACCTGCTTTCCGGGCTGTCCGCAGTCCTGGTAGTAGGGAGACTTGATCTGGTAGTATCCACAGGACAGAGATCCCACATCCATCTCACATCCGATGGGCTTGCATCCGGATTCCTTGTTGCAGATGCACTGAAGACAATCAGTGGCCAGAGTAGCACCTGAATGGTGGTTGGATTAGTTGTAATGGAAGGGACCTACGCACAAAGAAAACAACTATCGGAGTTTGAAACATCAAATATCGAAACGGAGAGTTGGAAACTCTAATTTTGAGAGAGTCAACGAAAACATGCACTCTCATTTGCGCACCCTCCGTATAGAGTTTCAAACTATCTCTACAAAATACGACTAGAATTATTTCTTTGAGAGCAGTATGATCAGAATCAATTAAAACTTACCAATGAGAGCAGCGAGAACAAGCAGTTTCATGATTGAAGACTGTGGAGAACGATGGTAAGAAGAGAGTTTATATCCATCTTGGTTCGTAGGCTAAACATCGAGACCGCTTTATGACGGGTATGAACCACCCGATAAAAGAGTCACGTGGACAAGAGGGAGAAGATCAGGTTCACGATGGAATCTCGATGAGACACACTCTATAATAGCATCTGATGAAGAAATGATTGGAGAGAAATGGAGTTTGACTCTCTACTACATCCAGATTAAACTGATAGCAGATTTTACGACGCTCCCTAGTTTGATATAGAACACTCGTTTTGCTCCTTTTCTACGTGCTTATCGTGCTATTGGAATTGTATGTGTTGTTGTGAATAAGATATTTTAAATTTATGAACATCCTGAGCAGTGCATGATGGAGTTCCAATATCCCTGGGTTCCCGAGATGTTTCAACCATTGGGTACTTTTTGAAATTTTTCTTCACTGATTGATCGTCGATGATTATCGTCGGTCTCCGGTTTTTCTATCATCATCGATCGTCATTTCGTCATCGTCGATGGTCTTCCACGTTTATCGATCTTCATTTCATCATCATCGATCGTTTATCGTCGATGATCGTCTGTCGTCACCGTCGCTCTTCGTGGCATCGTCGGTCGTCAATGATGGTCGTCGGATATCGATCGACTTTTGCCATTTCGTCTTGAGAGGGTATCGTAGCGGGAGCGGTCAATTTCGATCCCGCTGAAATGCACAGAGGAAAGTATCGAGTGCAAGTGTTAACCTCTTTGCAGTTCTGTCTGGTAGGTGCTTAGCGCCCTGATAAAGCCAATCACCTCAAGGTATTTTAACGCAAAACATAGTTTACCCCGTAGTGACGGAGAGAGTGAAACGATCGAAGGAAGGAAGGGGTAAGTGTAGTTTTGCGTGTAAATACCTTGAAGTGAAAATTGGCTTTTGAATATTGCGCGCCGGTCATTTGTGCAGCCAATACTCAGCCGAGTGCACAAATGGCCGAGGTTTCTCTCGCTCAAGCCATTCTGGCTTTCGCGGTGCCTACTATTCCCCGATACCCACCGCCCCTAGATACTCTCGGGAGATGGGAAGGGATATTATGAGGTACTTAATTGTCTTTATTTTATCTACTTCCATATCTGAAACCTGTAGTTTGAATTAGTCTGAATTGTTATTCTCATGTGGTAGTCTGAATTGTTGTCCGAATTACATGTTCACTGTTTGTTTTATGAGAGAAAGTGTTGGTTTCAAGCATGCTTCTATACAAAATATTGTGAAAGGGGGACGTTCAGTGGAAACCACCGATCCTGGAACCCCAAACCAAATGAATGGCTTAACTTTAAACTTTTCACATAGAGGGATGCTTGTGTTACCAATATGGGCGAAGCCCGGGCATTTTTGCCCCAAAAGTTCCGCCCCAAAAGGGGCGTGGGTCATTTTTCGACCTTTTGCTTTTATTCGGACCAGTGTTTTGGCCAATTCGGACCAGTGTTTTGTTCCGAATAAAGTTACGTTTATCCGGGACCAGTGTTTTGGCCCGAATAAACGTAGCGTCGGAAAGAATTTGTTCGTTTTTTAACAATTTGATGAAACTTTCGAATCAGAACAGGAATCTAGCTGAACTGTCCAGTGCAAATAGGGGATCTATAAAGAAATACAGTGCGTTATAATGAGTCCAAACATTCCGGAAAGTTTGGTAAAGAATGATTATCATTTAGGAATTTTCTAAGGGTGAATTAGTTAAAAAGTGTAGGAACGACCCGAAATCGTCCAGGAACCGATGCCAAATTGTTGTAGCAGCAGCAATGTTTTCCTGCATGCGGCGATCGGAACCCCCGCGCGGTCTGTTTTCGGAGGGGGAGAGACAAAGGGGCGGGGCGAGCGTTTTTAAGTTAAGGAGATATTTCTAAACCCTCAGACCACGCGGGGGTTCCGATCTGCGATCGCATGTAGGAAAATAATTCTGCTGCTACAAAAGTTGGGCATCGATTACTAGACGATTTTGGGTCGTTCCTGCACTTTTTAGCTAATTCACCCTAGGAGAATTCCTAAAAGATGACCGATCTTTACCAAAATTTTCGAAATATGTGGACTCACAAAAGCACACTGTATTTCTAAACAGATCCCCTACACTCACTGGAAAGTTTAGCTAGAGTCCTTTTCTCATTCAAAAGTTACACCAAATTGAGAAAAAACTCACAAATTTCTTCCGACGCTGCCCAAGGTCGAGGAGACGCCATCGGAGACGGCATCATCCTGCAAACCGAGAAATCAATCAATAACCAAGAAATTAATCGATAATCGGACGCGAAAGATCGATAATGGTGGCAATCAATAGTTGAGAGCGAAGAAGGGGCACACAAATAGGAGCAAGGAACGTGTTTATTAAGTGAGATCGACGCACACTATTAGAATATTGATTAGAGGACTAGTTGAGCATTGGTTTTACAAGATCTGCTGGAAAATGGGGAGTCTTGTGGGAAAGGAGAAATAAAAAGTGTTGTCGAGCGAGGGGTGCATACAGCAAGGTAATAGTGAGAGATGATATCGCAGCGCTGAACCAGAATGCTAGGGAAAAATGAGGAAAGCAAGGAAACAATCCGCAAAAAGTTCACGGGGAAACAGCGAAAATAGCGCTTGATTTGGGTAAAGCGGTCGGTGGCAACTAACGGGGGCACTAATTAACGTCAATTAAAGAAAAAGGAGGGAACGGTCAAAATATGGCAAAAAGCGCAACAGAAAGAGGGCGGAAACGAGGATGAACGGCTGATTGTGATTGAGGAGGGAGAGAGAAAGAGAGGGAAGACGCCCTTTAGCGCGCGCTCGGTCTAATCGGATGGCGCCAGCGGGTACGACCGGTTACGGTGGCCATACCCGCTGGGCCTCTGAAGATCAAAAGGCCGCGCGGGGGTTCCGATCGCAGCATGTAGGAAAATAATGCTGCTGCTACAAAAGTTGGGCATCGATTACTAGACGATTTTGGGTCGTTCCTGCACTTTTTAGCTAATTCACCCTAGGAGAATTCCTAAAAGATGACCGATCTTTACCAAAATTTCCGAAATGTGTGGACTCACTAAAACACACTGTGCAGGAAGATATCTTCGTGGTCAGAGGTAGTAAGGAGCGTCGAACTCAGGGCAGAAGGGTCACGGCAATGGATAATGCCTGTGGAATGATCTCTCCCACATTCCAGTCGACTTTGGATTATCAAAATATGATTTAATTGTTCAATCTGTTTTCTGTTTACAGGGCGTCCCTAAAAGTTCCTCATCAATTTTCACTCCCAACTCTCTCTCTCGTTCTTTCCTTCTCCCTCTCTCTCTCCTATTTCCCAGGCTCTCTCACTCCAAGCCCGTCTCTGTAGGGTTAGTCTGCCTGTTAGAATAGCATGTGAGTGTCCTTGTAGATCTCTCCCACATTCCAGTCAACTAATAATAATATTTATAAGTGTCGCTTTAGGGGCGCTGATCAAGATGGGGGTTTCGTCTAATTGTACCTTCCAGTCAACTATCTCATTGTAATTGATTATATCCCTTTTTCTATCGTCCATCCTTACTAGGCAATCGGACGGTGATCCCGATGTGACCAACGAAATCAGAAAGCTATGCCCAGGGACTCTCGCCATTCTCCCCCCTCTTCCCTCCCCTCTCTCCCCTCTCGCTCGACCTTTTGGTGGTTTGATCTTCAGAGGCCCAGCGGGTATGGCCACCGTAACCGGTCGTACCCGCTGGCGCCATCCGATTAGACCGAGCGCGCGCTAAAGGGCGTCTTCCCTCTCTTTCTCTCTCCCTCTCCTTCACTCTGCCGTTCATCCTCGTTTCCGCCCTCTTTCTGTTGCGCTTTTTGCCATATTTTGACCGTTCCCTCCTTTTTCTTTAATTGACGTTAATTAGTGCCCCCGTTAGTTGCCACCGACCGCTTTTCCCAAATCAAGCGCTATTTTCGCTGTTTCCCCGTGAACTTTTTGCGGATTGTTTCCTTGCTTTCCTCATTTTTCCCTAGCATTCTGGTTCAGCGCTGCGATATCATATCTCACTATTACCTTGCTGTATGCACCCCTCGCTCGACAACACTTTTTATTTCTCCTTTCCCACAAGACTCCCCATTTTCCAGCAGATTTTGTAAAACCAATGCTCAACTAGGCACTGTATTTCTTTATAGATCCCCTATTTGCACTGGACAGTTCAGCTAGATTCCTGTTCTGATTCGAAAATTTCATCAAATTGTTAAAAAACGAACAAATTCTTTCCGACGCTACGTTTATTCGGGCCAAAACACTGGTCCCGGATAAACGTAACTTTATTCGGAACAAAACACTGGTCCGAATTGGCCAAACCACTGGTCCGAATAAAAGCAAAAGGTCGAAAAATGACCCACGCCCCTTTTGGGGCGGAACTTTTGGGGCAAAAATGCCCGGGCTTCGCCCATATTGGTAACACAAGCATCCCTCTATGTGAAAAGTTTAAAGTTAAGCCATTCATTTGGCCTCCTGGTTTGGGGTTCCAGGATCGGTGGTTTCCACTGAACGTCCCCCTTTCACAATATTTTGTATAGAAGCATGCTTGAAACCAACACTTTCTCTCATAAAACAAACAGTGAACATGTAATTCGGACAACAATTCAGACTACCACATGAGAATAACAATTCAGACTAATTCAAACTACAGGTTTCCGATATGGAAGTAGATATCGTCATTGAAGATTGACGACTTGGGACGATGACGCTGGCCTCCGGTGCAGACATTCCCGCCGACCACTCGACCCACTCCTACACTGCGAGAGTGAGGAAGAGGGGGACAACTAATGAAGACTCATTCTGAAATTGAATTATTTGACAAATTGAAAATTGGAAAAAAAGAATAATTGAAAAATGAAAATAAGAGACAAGAGACTAATTATGAAGACCAGAAACATTGACAAATTAAATTATTCAGACAAATTGAAAATTGAAAAAAAGACTGAAAAAGAGAGATTGAAAATTGACAATTACGAGACATGAAGAAATTATGAAGACACACGGGTTTTGGAAATGAAAGGCAATCTGGGAAGTGTAGTGGCAAGATGCACTATGTATCAACTCTCTCTCTTGGGAGACAGATAGGGTGTGGTGTTGAAACAGTGGATTACGGTAGAGAAAGAAAACAATACTCACGACCGAGTTTATTATACTAGACAGCACCCAGAGTACTCAGATGGGCACAATTATTAAAAAGGGTACAGTATACAGATGGAATACATTCAAGGATTTTCTAACAGAGTATCAGACGCTTTGAGTAGAGGTCCCCGGGAGAGTGATAAGAAGGATCTCCCTGGGATAGAATAGTGAACGCAGTACGCACTAGAGTGATCAAGGATGATGAATGAAAGAGTCATATGCAAATAAATGAGTGGTGTTCACAAGTAATGTTCAGCTAGATTCCTGTTCTGATTCGAAAATTTCATCAAATTGTTAAAAAACGAACAAATTCTTTCCGACGCTACGTTTATTCGGGCCATGATGAATGAAAGAGTCATATGCAAATAAATGAGTGGTGTTCACAAGTAATGTACTCGATGTAGACGAGAGAATAAAGAAAGAGTACACGATCCCATATACAAAGAAGCGAGTGAAATTGAATGATCTTTTGGTTAAGGGAAAGATTCCATTGACACAGGATAAACATCATAAATGGATGGTGTTTGTTCCTGAAGGGAAGAGAGAAGATATTATGAGAGATCAGCATGAGGGCTTCACGGGCGGTCACTACGGAACCAAGAAAGTGCTCCCGAAGATAGAAACCCGATAATATTGGGAGTAGCCAAAGGAGAGAGTGGAGTAAGTCGTGTGAACACTAACGAGATAACTAAGCAAACCGAAAATCCTTCGAACCCTTTCTCGCAGTCTCGATAGTTAGTCCAGAGGGTGCAATACGAACGATTATCATTGACCGAGGGAGAAGTAGTGAGGGGGAGTCAACCCCTTTGTGTAAAGGTGTCCCAAAAGTTTTACGACTTTTGTTTTTTCAAAGATTTCATACGAACTACAAACCGTACATCCAAATATTCATCCATGGTGATATAAAATAACCTTGGCCTATTTAAGAAATTGTTCGTCCTGGGTAACGATGTCATAGTAATGACGCAATATTAGCGAATGTTCAATGATGCCAATTTTACAACCCTATTTTCGACAAGTTAAATCTAGATGAATGTGGAAGCGAACAAATGCCTAATATTATTGTAGCGTAGAGAGTGTGTTCAGTAATAATTTAAAACACAAAACGGCGGAATCCGTAAATATACAAAAGAAATAAAAATTCTCTTTTCAAAACTCTTGGAGCAGCAGGTTCAATATTTTCAACATTTTTAATTATCTGATGGCATGTTGGAATTTGCTCAATATAACATGGCTTATACTTCATAAGACAAGTCTTCTGAAAGACTGCAGGACCCCTGCGAACAGCTGCCCCAAGTTTGTCCGTTTCGGATGAAATATTTATGGTGGATGTTGTTGGGGACTCTAAGAATTATCAATATAGTTATTTGGACCAGAACCGGCTTTTAGGAAAAACCCGGCTCTAGAACCGGTTTTGGTCTATCTCAGCTCAGAAAAGCGCTACGATGCTGCGATGCGGCTTAAAAAATGCACAAAAATATTCTAAACAACTTTCATATTGAGCATGTAGCGGTACGACTTTAACATCAGGTCGAAAAAAAATCGAAAAGTACATAAAAAATGGGAAAAAATCGAAAAAAAATTTTTTTAATGTCCCGTCCCCTTTTCGGCGTCAGATAAATATAAGTGTCGACCACCAAAATTTAGTTATTTGTAGCATGCTTAACTTGACAACTTCATTGTTGTTCACAATTGCAATTACATTTTGATCGGTATCTCGTAACATTTTATCGTCATGATTTATCCTCAAAATGTGCATTAGAAATTCAAAGAAAGCTTTCGTTTTTCTTCGTAACGTAGACATAATCATAAACATTGGTGGCCTATTTTCAACTTTAGAAGCCGGATAAACAGTAATTATAGAGGTTTAAATTCCGCGATTCCTTCCTACACTCTACCCATAATTACCCGCGTACCCAAAATCGCGATGGGAAAAAGTTAAATACCAGTTGGAATCAATTAAAACGAAAGGCGCAGAAATAGTTGCGCAAGGATCAAATAAGGTTTTGTAAATTTCGCACACATAGTTAGCATCCGCAGTCTCCGCCCACTTTTTCTTGAAGGAGAAAGCACAGAAACGCCATGGAGTAGCACAAGCTTAGTTCTAAACCGTTTGAATTGAGTTAGCTCTTGTCGTGTAGCTAGTGGTTTGCTCTATCGAATGCGCCCTGGGCAAAGTTAGTCCGTCCACGGCAATGTGGTTAAAATGCAGTTACAAAAAATAAAAGTGCTTGTTTTTATGCTTCGAGTGATGCTGCATGTTTTGCCCAAGAAGATCTTGGTTCTCATGATGCTATCAGTGACATTTCAACAAAAATTAAGATGTAATTATCTAATCGTGAATTGTGCTACTCTTTTGAAATATTTCAGTACGGAAATGACTGTGGAATGACGACTTGTGCTGGTTAGTGGCGCTGGAGAGAGAGCGCCGTCTCGGACGCGGGGGCGAGAGAGGCTAGAGAGAGGCGAGAGAGCGTGCACTTTTGAGAGTGCAGATAGGGATGTTTGAACTCATGCAAATCCCTCCCTATCGAGGGAGAGGAGAGGGGAACGCTCTCTCCATTTCATACACTCTCTCGCTCACAGTCTGACCGATGAGAGAGCGTGAGGAATGGAGAGGGCCTGACCAGAGGGGTGAAAGAAGTCTCCGCCCCTTTCTCTCCTCTCCCCGGTTTGATGCTTCTCCCACTAGCAATTCGCGTGCAGATTTCGAGGTGTATCTCGGCTCAGAGGCAAGATATTGACAAACGGCAAAAAGTATTGTCTTAATGGGACCATGATGCATCTATTCTATATGATTTCCACCCTCACGTCGAAAAAAGAAAGTCGTAAAGAAAAAGTGTTCAGTTCCTTAACGGAATGGTATTACTACCTCCGCAGAATTGCAATTATTATAATAATTATTCTAATACTTCTGGCTGGCTCATATGTCGCACTCAAAATTTGGCTTTGCAATCAAATTCGAGGCTGTTGCCTACCTTTTCCCATCTCAGTAGATGGAACACCGAAGGTAAATTACATAAGAAGTCGCAGAACACAATCAGATCGCTATCAAGAACTGATAGAGAAACATCGTGCCGAGGAACACATGGAACTAGTAACATTTCACATGACGACAAGTCGATTCTTCCCACAGCATCATACTATCACACTATGTACCCTCATGGTAATGCTAAGTTTCTTGCCAACTGTGGAAGCTACAAAATTTGGCGACATAAAGCCAACTGACGATAACACCTATCTTTATATACTGATCTGTGCATATCTTTGTGCGTGCATTGTACGAACATTAGCATTCACTGCAGGAACTGAAGAAACTGCTCGTCGTAGAATTGAACTAATAGAAGGTAGCGGACCACCCGCACAGAAAACGTATCGTGTTTCTCGCTTCGGTTTTCATTCCGAAGTAGAGAAGCAAATCGCATTAATGTTGAAACACAACATCATCGAAGCAATACCTCTCATACCGCCGTATGGAATTCTAACTGTTGACAACCCGGATTATAAATACAGTCTGAACAAAGAAAGGTACGATGCAACCATCGACAATTTCAAAGCCAAGCTCCGTGTCGGAGACAAAGCCCTGCTGCGTCGTGGCGTTGCCCACAAACTCTCCACATCCTACGACGGTCCTTTTGAAGTACTCAAGATCGCCACTCCGAACGCGTGGATCCTTCGCAAAGGAATCGAGGAGAAGGTCCATCTGGATAGGCTGAAGTGTTTCCACCAGAGTTGCTCTCTGTCAATCCGATCGACACTCATGATGATGTCGACGTCAAATCTGACTCCGACCAATCTGACGAATCAATCTGACACAGGAAAAGACACTGGTACGTTTATCGATTAGTTAGCATTGTGGCTTCGTGATTGTTCTCCTCGTTCCTTGCGGCATTCACGAC
Organism: Pristionchus fissidentatus; assembly: GCA_036245785.1. Taxonomy (NCBI): domain Eukaryota; kingdom Metazoa; phylum Nematoda; class Chromadorea; order Rhabditida; family Neodiplogasteridae; genus Pristionchus; species Pristionchus fissidentatus. The sequence goes on from BTSY01000002.1 coordinate 13,925,127, forward strand.
ATTGTCTGAAAAAAGTATTTATTTATTTATTTATTACATTAGTATATGTATTCAACCTTGTCTAATTCGCCGTCTCTCTTATCGATTTCATCGTCATCCTCATCTTCGTCGTTCTTTTTATCCTTGCTGAAATGGATATTTTAGAACCGGAAAAGACCGGAAAACAACTTACGCTTTAGGTACGAGATCGTTAAGGTAAATGCAGAATATCTCTGGAACATCGGTCACTCTTCTCTTTAGCATCAAAATAAGTACGAAGAGGACTACGGTACACACAATGGAAGTTTTGAAGGTGTCCTGAATGTAGGAAGAGATTTATCATTCCACCTTCCCCATCGTATCATTCCACAGGCACACTAAGATAGTACACCTTCAATCATGAGTAGTACGGTAGGCATCAACGATAACAATATTAGTAAATAAAAAGTTCCGTGGAGGTCACAACGAATGTCACACCTCGGTGCTCCAGATATCAGAGATCTCGCGTGCAACTCCCTGAAAGAAAGGTGATTTTTAAAAATAGAGTAAATTATTTTTTGCTCAAATGGCTACAAAAGGGCCAATAATCGACAGGCAACGCGTGTTAGGACTACAAATACATGCAATCGACGTAAGATGAAGTTTTCATTAATATAATATTGTTCCCCCCTGTGGATAATATCGGTTTTCACAAAAAATATAATAGTTATCATAACGGAAAGCATATAAATTGCCCCTAACACGAGTGTGCGCGCTCCATTTTCGTGTCCGGTATACTGTAGTGGCTTATTGAAAATCAGGCAACGGTGATTCGTGGGAGGCCTTCTTTAAAGTGCTCACAAAGGTGAAAATGACGAGTGTAACCATGCTCATTCTAAGGACGGAAGGAGTTAATTCAGCCACGAATAGAAGAGAGACAGCACGAAGCATTTCAACACTCAGATAGTACACCTTTAATCAATCTCATCGGTAGTACGGTAGTCATGACAAGAATCACGGAGTACTACAAGGTTGTAATACGGTAGGGCGCAGATTGCATCATACATACTGATGCTATTCTTAAACTCACAAAGATGTTGATTAGAGCGAATATCGTCTGCTCCTCTGCAAATATCGATTGATGACAGGGATAAGTAATCGATTGACGTACTCTTAACTCTTGGTCGGATACTACACGTAGTCACTTCCTTGTGGATCTGCAATAGGCGAGCAATCTACATGAGTTTGATTAACGCTCAGATCTCCAGAAAGGGGCAAGGAAAATGTATATAACTCTATAGGCCTTTTATATCATATATGTTTTGAATCACGAGTTCCTCTTTCAAATGTCATGTAGGAACGAACCGCCATCATTCGGAAACTCATAGTGAGAAGGGAAATGGCGAGAAGGAGAATCATAGTGCGACAGCGATGCCATCTTTAATTTTATACTATTATTTAGCTAAATTGTAATATTCCATCCTCACTTTCGATGCAAGAATAGAACGAAGGCAGAAAGTGTCTTGATGAGCACCTGGAATGGAAGTGTGTATTAGAATATCGGAGTCAAAGCCGACCTTGATCGCTATAAGAATCTCTCCCTCGATGTAAATCCGCCCGAAGGAGAACACTCTCATTCGATCCATCCACTCAGAGCACTGTAACATATACAATTTCAGGAATTTGACGATTACTTTTAAATTTTCCAATTTATCAGACCAATTAAAACATTGGAAACGTATAAGAAATAAAAGGTAATACGCCCCATTCTGACAAACGGCAAGAATGGTTAAGCTCCTAACCCTTGGCACTGATAGGGTGGATATTTCAAGGACCCCTCTCGTTACGGCAAACCTAAACTCGCGCCCAAGTCTTTCGCGAGTTATGCGCCATCGAATCGGCCTTTCAGATGCCACAGCTACACTAAAGGTATTACAAATTTACGAGCACTCGTCCGAAATAATAAAACGTTCCGTTGATAATCCGTGCTAAACAACAGATACGGCTGCGAGAGAGCAGGGCAAAGTGAGAGACACGTCCGGATCGGACACGATTTCCGACCAAGTGTTACGCCTTGGAGGGCCTCCACGTGAGAGCGTCGCACATCAGCCGCTACCTCGCATCTCAGAGCTTTCCCTCTCAGTGGAAGGCATCCAACTCATTCACAAGAAGGGATACAGATCCAATCTCGACTACTACCGCCTCTTTGCCCTCCTTCCAATGACCTACTAGATCTTCACCAAGATACTGGTGACAAGAACGGAGCATACCCTGGACGAGGCTGCCGGCAGTCCTCGACGCTCTCTCCCGCAATGGAGTGGACTCGTTGTTGCCTCGAAGCACTCAACTCCGGCTGGATACCGAGATGAAGCCGTTTGACTGACACCTACGCATTCCAATCGGCGAAAGGAGCTCGCCAAGGAAACAATCTCACTCAAGCTCTTTACAGCGGCACTGGAGGAGTGCAAGCGACACCTTGACTGGAAAATGAAAAGAAACTTCATAAACGATATGCGCCTCTGGCATCCCCGACCTTTCCACTCTGTGTTGCCGTGCCATGGTATCTCTCGAATTCAGTCATCTCCTACATGCAGACCACACACAGTGCACTTGAGAGATCGTTGATCGGCACGGATCAGTACACCATGCACTAGAAGAGACGCCGCTTCTCGGACGTTCGACAGCAGTCACTCCTCACAGGCACGATACGATTTGGTTGCGGCCAGCTTGCGGCAGACCACCAGGAAACCCGCTAGTGAGATGGAGGGATTTAATCGCGGAAGATGTGATGATGCGCTACGAGTATTCAATAACGTATCACCCGATCGTCCTCGTAGCGTAAGCCTTACCGACATTGGACTACACGTGCTCGAAATAGAGAAGAATGGAGAATTGTGATCCCCACGATTAAGGTGGATTTTCTAAGAATCTAAGTATGTAAGTATACATACATGCATTGACCTGGTCTTCGAATTAGTCAATAGGTTGATAGCAAGACACTAACGAAATGATAAATCCAACGCATAGAAGGTAGAAGACGTTACTGCTAGGCAATTTGTAAAGGAATTCAAGTGTACTGTAGTCATCGTCGTCTCTGAAATTTGATGTCATTGAAGAATAAGAAATTTTTATTGATGTAACCCCCCAACATGGAGACAAATGATCACCTGTAAGCCAGATCGTCAGTTATAACTCGGGCGACTTTCAATTCTGGTGGAATTTCACCCTCTGTTGAAGTCGTTTGAGAAGAATCTGATGAGTTGTCTAAAAAACAATTCTCAATTTTTATTAAATCAAAAATTAATGCATTTAAAAAAATCATTAATCACCTTCCGATCCCCTTTTCTTCGCTCTCTTCTTTTTGTTTCTTTCAATCTCCTCTTCACAAATAATATTGTCCACCTCCGTGTACTTTCCTTGCACAATCAGATGAGAGATCGACTCTCTCATGAATCTGAGAGCTTTTAAATTATATTTACTCACGGATAATTTATGGAAGAAAATGATTAAAATATCTCACATTATGGACAGGAAAAGTGCCCCGATGCGATAGAGGATGATGATTACTGTAATTTTTAAAATTATTTTTTTACAACGAGATTATATTTGAAAACACTTGATCGATTTTTTCCCTGGAGCTTACCGAGATAATCGGTATTCGGTATGAGATGGATGCTCGTTAGGGCTAACCACTACAAAGAGGCATTTAATAAAAAGTTACAGAATCTCTGGTATTTATTTACAGACTGTATCCCGGCTTTCCCGGTTTCGATACCGGGATACCGGCATATTTTCAAGGTAAGATCTGATTACAGGCTGGAAATATAAAGCGATCCTTCTTGGAAAATACATATCAGACATGCTTTACAATTGTTCCATAACTCTACAAATCTCAGACTGGAATTACGTCAAACCTCAGCGAAAGAGCAAGCTAGTTGAACAACGCCAGCTCCGACGATTCGCCATTTCTTGGGAAGAAGTTCAACAAAGGAAACATAAGCGATGAGAAAAACAGCCTGCAAATATTGAGTTTTCGACGAGAACGGGGTCGATTTCTGACCAGACTCGTAACATATTCCACTGTCCACATGATATTCTTAATCATTATCTGATTTGTTCCATATAAAATTATGGTGGCGACAATGGAAATTGAGAGAGCGATGAGAAGAGAGGATCGACGTCCAAGAGAACTGAAAAGGAAGGGAAGAGATGGGAGAAGAATAGGGAGTTAGAATAATACATAGGCAACATACACTACTGGTTGGTTTACTTTCTTTCTATTCCTTGTAAGTTATCTATTTCTACTGTATATTTCTTAAAGCGTGGTTGTTTTTACGTCTTGTAAATATTATTAATACAAACTACGATTATTTAAAGCACTAATCGCTGTTTTACAGTGGCGGAATCCAGATAAACATCACTTTTAGATTGTTCACACCTTTCCCACACAACACTCGAGAGACCACAGCCGAGGAAACCAATTCTGAAGATCATCGGATACGTGGACGGCTTCATCTGAAAAAGTCGATATTTTCATTCTACAGTATGTTTCCTATGTTTCTACAGTATGCTTTCTAACTATCATAATTGACCTACCGCGTTGAGATATGTCCTTGTCACATTTGCTCTGTACGAGTTGTCACACCAGCAGAGAATTGTCTGCACATTCACATCTTGCCTCATTTTGAGATTAGACGACGTGGTGAGCACATTGCTGAGATAAAGGGATACGGTAATGCAATAACCCTGACAGTCCCATGGTTAGAGCTCTTCTTACTTGGCAGAACTAAACATCTGTGAGACCATGCACAAAGTACCGAAGATGAAGAGATCCATGCGCATCTTTCGCCAACTCGCTGAAATTGGAGAAATATCAGTTGTCGATTCGATCAAAGTTGTGTAGATTAATGGTTTAATATGTCAGTTTGCGATTGAAAAGGAATACCATCAGTTATCGATTCGCCACGGTTACTGTAGCTACGTTTGCCAAAATAAATCAGTTTGTAATTAGTCGTGGAGAATACTTACAGTATCTGGTGAGGGTCGAGTCGAGGGTCATTCTTTCCCTCTTGTCATTTTCCACACTCGCATTTCGATCTGATAAGGCCGTCTTTTCTATCAGCGATTTACCCTCGCATCTGAAATTATTAAAATATATATGCTAGAGCATATTGGCAGATCTACAGTACTCCTAGAATAGTTACTCCTACCGTACTTACTTGGCAGTTATCTCACAGTAATCTTCATCCTCGTTTTCATTGGACGTCGTGCGCGAGATACGTTGCTGAAATAATAAATCAATGTTTCTATTCGAGCTCAATTTGTTATCAAAAAACTGGTTGACTCACTCCTTCGCTGTTGTAATTCGACTTGGTCGACCGCATAAGACGAGAGAAAATGGAGAGAATGAACAGAAGGGGAAGGATTGGGTAAACAACAAATTAATGTAAATTCGGTTGATTTTAATCAAATCGATGATTGTGAAAAACATTCTGAACTGTATCCAAATTGGGCACTTCAGTTCGATTGTCTTCTTCAATAATATTTTTCATGCGAGTAAGGTTATGAATTGGAATAAAAAATGTTGATAAAAATAAAAGCGCTGGATGACTTTTTACCTACTATGCCACAACAATGCAACATAGTTTGGGATTCTACCATCCCCTCTACCATCATGTTTTTACCTTTCAATTCCATCGGGAGCACAATCGTCTACTCGGACTCTTCGTAGATTACACGAAGGCCTTCGATTCAGTTGAGTACTCCAAGGAGACACAATATATGTACCCCAAGTTATTCATCGCCGCCCTCCAGGACTCCATGAAGGACCTCGACTGGGACGACTACGGAGTTCTAATGGACGGAAGCGCCTTTTCCATCTAAGATTCGCTCGAAACATCGTACTAACCACAGATGGACACAGATGGACTCTAGAAGATACTGCAGGAGCTGGCGGACGCAGGAGAGAAGATTTGTCTATTTACGTCTATCACTCTCGGATACGACTAGCTAGGCAGTGAACTCCGAAGAGACGGTCACATTCAACCAGATCTGCTACGGAGGATCAGCCTATGCCGCCCTCAACAACATCGAGAAGTCAATTCGCAACTCAAAAACTCGACTAACCGTGCGTCATTCGAATCGCACGTCCTCCCCGCTCTCTGCTTCCCTGCCGAGACTTTTCCTCACTCAAAGACCTTCACATAATCTATCTATCTTCACCACTCATTTGGCACTGGAACTATCTCTCGTCGGAGCGAACCTGCACATAACGAGAGAGAAGAAGACGAGGAGTTACGATTTCATACAACAGTCCCTTCTGATCGATCCCGTCAAGTACATCTGACGAGCGAAACATCGTTTGGCTGACCATGTTCTGCGACGAGATGACCATAGATGGCCTACAAGAAGAACCCAGCGATTCCCTCCTCCCGATCTCGAGCGCCCTTTATTTTTTCGGTGTGAAGACATTTAATCACAATTTGCGAACACGTGAAATACATCGTTCACATGTGAAGTCCACTTGTCAACTCCAAAGGTGTACACAATTTGAGCTCGATGTTTGAAAAGGTGTTTATACCAGCAAGGAGACAGAAAACAGCCTGAACGACGTCATAAGCGCTAACTTTATTCATGGTATCCATAAATAGGTTCAAAGACGCTGCATAATAATGAGATAATTGACCATTCGTGCAAAACACTTCTATTTGTGTGATGAGCTCACAAAACAAGAAACAATTATAGTAAAACAAGACACTTTAGCATACAACGCATGGTGGATCTTATTACTATTTAATATATTTTAGATGATAATTAACGGAGCGATGAGCTCCGTGTTTTCCTCTTGCCCAAATCCGAGCTGAGCCAATTAAAATAGAGATCGGCATTGTTGCTGCTCGTCGTTATTTTGTGCTTTGCATGGAATGGACTGAAAAGTCACAATCCTTTAGCAACAAATCCGATCTCCAGGAAAAGGCAGGAAGAGAGAGAGTGTGTGTGTGAACATTAGTTAGTTTTGCCTAGACTCTTTACCGTTAAGACTTTACACTTTCACATCCCCTCGCCCCGGGCCAATATCTTGGAAGTTCTTTTTGCTCACTTCTCCACTAACTTTGTCGAAATATTGAATAATCGAGAAAATATCGCATTCCTCTTTGCAACTTTCAGCAATCGCCAGTCGAAGAAAGGAAATACGACTACCATAATTGCACTCCATCTGAGGTTCAGTCAATTTGTTAGCTAGTATGAGAGTGCAGCAGTGTTTGTGTGAAATAAACAATACGGCCTTAACAATTACTCACATGGATATCCAAAAGTTTAAGGTAGCCATCGATAATAATCGGAGTAATATGAAGTTTTCATCTTCAGGAAGAATGTAGTAGAGACAATGGAATGCAAATGCCGGAAAATTGGCGGCGATGGCCGGACCAGTGATCTTTATCAGCATCTAAATAGGAATATCCTAATGCATAATTTTAGTCACTCGGAACTTTACTATGGTCAAATGGCCCGAAAGATGCATTAATGCCTAATTTCCTTACAATTAGCAATCTTCTTCCACGTATGACGCGACAATATTTGTTAGCAACTCAACTCCCTCAGGGTGAAATGAAGAAGCAATCAAAGCGACTCAGTTCCATACCGAACTCGAGTTCACATAATATAGTACCTTCATGATAGCAACATTCTCCCGTAGTTGGAATGTTCTGGATAAAGAATATTGATCATAGTCGGGTTGCTTGCTCAAACTCTTCAATGTGGTGACATTGTATCGGAAAAGCCCAAAAAGTGCCTGAATCAAAAAGCGATTATGAAATGTTTATCTTGAAACATTTCCAAATTTTCTCACCACTGTTGCAGTGGATTGAACGATAGAAATAATCGCGAGAAATTCGTACCTCGATTGAGTTCCTGTAAATCAATAATTGTTGCATATTACATTATCATTGTCGAGACAATAGATCCCATATAATATAAGTAAGTACATTGTATGCATTCACACGTCAAGATAAATGCACGCCAGATATATCAATTCCTTATTTACTCACCAATGAATTGATTATACGAATTCCAAGTGGAGAACGAATCGGAAATCATAACTGTTAACATAATAACAGAAAGAGTGGACCAGCCATGTTTCTCATACCTCAAGTTTAAACAAAATCATTGCAGGGAAATAATGTGGTGAAAGAAGCGAGAGACAACACACAGGCTTTTATAAACTACACAATTTAACAAAATCATATAAAATCATACCAAGACCAGTAGAATGTTGCGAATCCTCTTTCGATTGTGATGTTTGTTAAACTGCAATTTAACTTTTCATATCCATTTTTTGGAATTTTTCGAACCTTGTGGTAAAGTAGGAAAAGTAAATTCCTCGGGCGATAGAGGCCGGGCTTAGAATTGAATCATATTCTGCAATAACGTTATTAGTGTGAAAGATATAAATATATTGATTTCTTATGCGAATTATTCTGATTGTTAGGGAAAAAACCTTGGAAATCATCGATGAAAATTTCAGCGTAGATGAGAACAAGTCTCGCCATGCTCCCCATTACTCCATGCAGACAGGCAAGAATAAATGCAAGACGAAGCTGAATGGTGTTTTGATTTGTATAAAATACAATTTTGTGGGCTGCTCTTGAGCTACGTATTCACTATTTGCAGTAGTCAATATACATTTGAAATAAGAGAAAATCAATTCACATTTCGATGGAGTGGTTGGGCCTTCCACGATACCCACATTGGAAATGGGCTTAACAGTATGAAAAAGATGACAGCTATTCCCTGAAGGACATTACATTATTCAAGGATCGTAAGTCTGGATGTTCGGAATAGTTTTGCATTAATTTTGCGATAGTTTTACAGCGTTCATGGTCTCATACATGAGTGAAACATACTTCGACGCCGTGAGCAATCTCAAATATGGGGTAGAAGGGATCCGTCTGGTTGTGATTGAGGAAAATCATGTAGTTCTTCATTACTGCAACACAAATCTTAATGGATAGTAGAATAAATATCTTAATGGATACTAGAATAGGTGGCAGTCAACAGACTCAAAGGCGCATAGTCAGAAATGTATCGCGATTTTGGGTACGCGGGTAATTATGGGTAGAGTGTAGGCAGGAATCGCGGAATTTAAACCTCTATAATTACTGTTTATCCGGCTTCTAAAGTTGAAAATAGGCCACCAATGTTTATGATTATGTCTACGTTACGAAGAAAAACGAAAGCTTTCTTTGAATTTCTAATGCACATTTTGAGGATAAATCATGACGATAAAATGTTACGAGATACCGATCAAAATGTAATTGCAATTGTGAACAACAATGAAGTTGTCAAGTTAAGCATGCTACAAATAACTAAATTATCAAAGATCTGTGGTGGTCGACACTTATATTTATCTGACGCCGCAAAGGGGACGTGACATAAAATGACCGAGCAGCACTCAGGACATCATCCACAAGGAACACCACCACACGACAAGGACCTACGAATATGCACACTGGACGCCCGCACCATTGCATCAGAGTATTCCCAATATACCCTCAAGCATTCACTCACCGGCATTCGCTATGATGTTATCTGCTTGCAAGAAACCAAGTCACGTATCCTAATCAAGAGGACATTCGACGACGGAGCCAAATTGGTACTCGGTCCGAAGGTGGAAGGGAAGAACATAGGCGGCATTGGTTTCATCATCCACCCCCGTCTCACTTGATCCATCATCTCCTTCTCCGTTCTCTCCCTTCGACTCGGAGTTCTCCGACTCCGAATCGAACCGATCATCCTCCATCGCTATTCTCACCGTCTACGCACCTACATCTACTTCTACCATCGAGGAACTTCAAGCTTTCTTTGATGAAGTTGCTTCTGTGTACGAGAGTGAGAAGAAGCATTTCTACCGGGTGATTGCCGTAGACCTCAATGTCCACACCGATCCCCGAAAAGATGGAGATTTCCGCACTTGGCCCTTCCACACGGACATCAAGGAGATCCTGACGACCTCTTCTTTGATCTCCTCCCCTCCACTCGCTTATTCCATGGGAATTCCCTTTTTTGATAATAAGTTTAGCTCCTGCTGCACCTGGGAGCAAGAAGGAGGAGAGCGCGACTCGAATTGGACCACGTGATCGTCAATCGCCGATGGATGATTCAAGACGTATCGGTCGTAGAAGGATTCGACTATCCCTCCGACCATAGACTTCTTCGATCATCGATACGAAGATCGAGAAGACGTGGAAATACAAAAGACACCAGAAGGCCCGACCGGTACTCGACCCTCTTTTCTACTCGACCCAGAGATATATATGAGCATAACAAAGCGAGAGACACACCGAGGTATAAAAAGAGAGCGTACACACCAATAGTCCATTTCATGAGCGCATCATTTCAAAATTTTAATATCAACTGATCGATCGTTGATGCGATGTTAAAATCGAGGAAATGATCAGAGATGTGATCTTTTGCCTGTAAAAAATTCCAACCAAAATATCGCAAAAAATCGAATATTTGAATTCCCGCACTTTCTGTTTTTATCGATTATCTCGGCTCCCAGAGAAGGTAGAGACTCAATTTTTGGAAGAGTGTGTTCCAAATAGGAATGTCGATCGTCACCTAACGTTTCAACATTCTAGCATCACAGGGAATCGAGATATACGCAAAATCGATAAATGCGGGAATTCAAATTTGAGATCTTTTCGATCTTTTGGTCGTGCATCTTTTCGAAGTTTCTAACACCACATTAATCGCAGATCGATGAGGCAGACGAATTCGAAGTCAATTTGTTTCTGAGTAAACTCTATTCATTGCCGAGTAGGCTCAAAGAACAAGATCAGTGGAAGACAGAAAAGAATTCAATTCAATTCATTCAATTCATTTATCTCAGCAACGCATAATAAGAACTTTGTGGGAGTGCATAGCTAGATGGCTGTTTACTGTGTAATGAGGTAAGGGAGCTAATCTTGTAGCTGTGAGAGGGGGTGGGGGTCATGTTTTTAAGAATAGCACACATATCCGCGATTCGAACCACGGGCTATCCGCCTAATTCGAAGTAACTTCACCTTACATTTAGATATCAATCTATATCGGGTATCGATCGGAACAATCAACTGCCGGTACCAGTTAAAGTTTGAGGTGATTCACGCAATGATGGGCATGACGAGTTGATAATAGATCAGGGAAGTGAAGAGCGAAGTTACTAGTGTTGTTGAATCAATTAAATATATTCTCGAATAATATATTGCTATTCTGAATACCTTTGTTATTCACGAATCCTATACGATTAGTTCTAGCCTATTGTTACTTCTCGCGATAAGGAATGGGAACAGAATGAGGAATTGGATGTTTATTTTTTTATAATTTGAGGAAGGTTTTGCGAAATAAACTGTCGCAACAACGCTAAGAATCCTTAAAGTATCTTACGAGAGAAATCGAGAGATGCCACTAGGCATAATAATTGCTTGCCCAACTCTCCCATCACCCAATGTATTCGGGAGAACGCCACTTCTCTCCTCGCTTCGACATTGGAAGGTTCCAGTGTTTCTCGGTATATAACTGACAAGTCTCAGTAAGTTTCCACATTCAATCGTCTCATCCCTCATCTCGCAATGTTCGCCTCTCCTTCTTTCTCTTCGGAACACTCGAGTTTCGGCAGTTTCTTCGACGATGTTATGAGGTTCGTGTGTTTTGTTTCATTCTCTCGCGCTTTCTCCCATCTTCAGAATGTATTTCATAGTTGCATCTAACAATTTTCTCTGTAGTAAACATAAGACATGTAAAACTTGTTTGTTGCACATTTTATTATATACAACAGCATTTGGTCTATTCTAGATCTCCTGATCGCCCCCTTCCCCTCTGGGTGTCGTGTCGCAAGGAAATCTTCGTTACCTTGTACAAACTCCAGACGATTTACTTTCCAGCTCTCACTAGAGTTACAAACGTGTAAGTTTATTAAGTTACAGACGATTGTTAAGTATGTTTTGGGCCTAATCCCCTCATTTTTCCACAGGTCAAATCAATATTAAACTAATTGATAATTGCAGTTTCCCTCCTATTTGTCCAGTGCCTCTTCTGCCCTCTGGCACTTATCCACATGTCGGCCTCGAGAGACACTCCCACTTGATTTATGTTGGCTATTTCATTTCAATTTTGAATGAAATCGAAGCCAATCGACGATTCTATGGAACGGATCTTACTGTGAGTGTTGGAAAAAAAGTGTTGGAAAAAAATTTCTACTCGTGGATATTGCCTACATAGTCATAATACCGTAATCATCTCAGATTCTATTCATTCTCAATCACGAACTGCCTCGACTTCGCGCCCTTCTCTTCGCGATTGAGACAATTGTCTCGGTGAGTTTGGCTATCTATTTTTTTATCGTTATCAATGATAATTCAAATTTCAATCGACATATTTCTTCGTTTCAGAATGATGCACGTGTTAATCCCGCCTCTCACAATGAGTACCATTCTTGCCAGTTCATCTCCTCTTCCGAATCTACTCTTTCTTCGGTGGATTCTTCAAAGAACAAATTGAGCTCTGATGAGAAGGAGGAAGATTGGACGAATGAAAAGTGAGTTGGCAAGAATTTTAGTCACATTACATTTTTAAAAAAAACACGTTCCTCGCTTCAATAAACTGTAACCTTTTTCCAGGAAACCGATCATTCGTTTGGAGAAGAAACAATGGTTGAAGAAAAAGGAGCAGACATTGAGGGAGAAAACAGTGAAATCGGCAGACGTACGTTGAAATTGAAAAATATTGAATTTCTGGAGAGAAAACTCTCGACAAATCTGTTCTATGATGATTTCACCGATAAGAAATATATATAGGCATTGTGTGTAGACATAGTTCAAAATTCATGTGCAGAGAATATCTTATTTAGGGCGGTTTCTACGCGAATGCACTGATAATAGTTTAGAATGTTTTCAGAATATCGTTCCCCTCAAAGAGTCGATAAATGAATTCAATCGTCTCTCATCATCGATCGAAAGTGGCAAAAGAGTCTGCAGCAGCTATGGTAATTATCGATTTTTTGTACATATTCATAATTAATTCTATTTTCGATCTATACAATTCTATTTTCGATCTATACAATTTATCAAAAAAATTCCAGAGTCATCTCGTGGTAGCACTCCAACAGAGTCGCAAATTTTCTTCATCGACGATAATGGAACCGGTGAGATTTTGCTAAAGGCAGATCTTTTAAGGTGGCGATCAGTGACTGCGTCGTTATGAGAAAAATGACTGTCATTTTGTCTATGCTTTTTGTTGTTGCCCTCTGCTGTATTCGATTTTCGATTTTCAATATTCGATTTCTACCATCGACAACTGTTTTCATTCATAAATTCAGACTCCTCCCGAGGCTCGACTCCCAACGAGTCACAACTCATCGAAAGCAACGATGATTTCAACAGCAACGACAAGGTATGTGTTGATTTATCTGGAAATTATTTTCTGAATATATGACACTCTTCTAAATACGAATGACGGTATTTGCTCACCTTTTCATATTCCTTGAAACTTACAGGGTGCCCAATCTATCACCTCCTCTTCTCCTTCCATCTCATCATCTCTTCACTCCTCGAAATCCGTTCCATCTTCTGAGAGCTGCACCGAATCAGAGATCGCTCATTTTAAAATGACTTTCCCGATTGAATCTGCCAAAATTCCGAGTGAAGAGGAAATCGAGAGGAAGTCAGTGGATGTTGTGGACGAGGTAAGAGCTAATTGACATAACGAACTTTCAAAAAAATCATTATTGAAAGAGTACATTCTTGAACTTCGGCTATTACAGACTCGTTTAAATAGTGCAACCCTTTAAAAAATATTTCAGGAAATCATCTCCACCTTCCATCAAATGTGCAGCTTGTTCGACTCCCCGATTGACCCTTCGATGTTTCAATTTTCTCCTGAGGCAACAACCATAAATCCCGAAATTTTCATTAAAATAGATAGTTGCGGAGGGAAAAGCGTTGATATTGAAATGAAGAAAGAGACAATAGAGGACGAGATTGTGAGTTTTTTTATATATCTCAAATATTGAGAGTGTTTAAAAAAATATATCTCAACATGACAACACGTGAACACGTGAAATTTCCTATTTTGAATCAATCCATACTTTTTCAGAATTGGATAATCGATGAGATGAACGACAATTTGGAGCTGAATATGGCAGCATTCGTGGAATATTTGAGTGAAGTGAAGGAATATAAGAATTAATTCTAAATAACTCATTGAACGATACCTTGTTAAAGGGATATTTAATAATGTCTAAGAGTCTAATCTAAGAGTCTCTTGTTCATATCACATTTAGTTTATAATCTTATTATATTTCACAATGTTGCAGCATCTCCTTTGATTTGTGTTTCCTTTTAATTTGCACGATAAATAACTCCAATAAATTTCACAACCATAAGAAGGCAGATGTTGAAAAAAATGTCCCAGCACAACACAGTTGAAAGGCTAATTGGATTTGGAATTGTCGACCGAGTGAATCGCAACCTCCGAAAGAGTAACGGCGGGATCAAATTAGAGAATGAGAGAACCATTGCGCGAAAAGAGAGAGCCAGAAAACGAAAGACGCTATTATCATGATGCCAACTCGACGCTCTGTGAATGAACGGGCGAGGCGAAAATCGGTCGGAAAATTATAAATGACATTGCCAGAATGGCATTGATAATTTCATTTGGTTAGTGTCAAATGGTACGATGGGATTAGATTGTGATCTGAACACAGAGTCTTGCAATTAGGCCAATTTGTCGATGGAGGAGAACAGACTATAAAACAATTACAGCGAAACAAATAACGGAAAACACTTTCGTTAATCATGCATGATAAAGTAGGAAACATTTTCCTTTGTTCTTCTCAGAACGACAGAACTTAACGATTCCGCGTGTCGTACGCACTCAAATCCGAACTGAGCCAGTTGAAGTAGAGATCAGCATTGTTATTCGTAGTGGATATTCGATGTTTCGCAAGGAATGGACTGAAACTCGTGTATCATTTCACATTCCAGTACAATTCTCGGAACACAGGAAGCGAGAAGGGGCTCTTCTTTTTCCCAAACACTTCGAGGATCGTGGTTCAGAAGAAAAAAAAGTAGTTAAATTTGTAGGATTGTACTATGATCTCTCTAGAACACAATGACTCAAAGACACTTCTTCATTAACTCTCTGTGTTTTTGCGTCTTTGTGCAGTTTTCCTGGTGTTTCTCTGGAGCAATACTAGTGGAATCCTTCTATTTTTGTTTGGATTTTCTTTAGGATTTATGAACCAGAGTACTTGATCTGCTCACTTCTCCACAGTCTTCGTTGACCTAGTGAACAATAAAGAGAATATCGCGTTCCTCTTCGCAACTTTGAGAAAACGCCAGTCTAAGAAGGGAAAGATAACAATCATTAAAGCGCTCCATCTGAAATTTGATTAATTGTTGATCAACAAGGGACTGTGTGTGTTTGAGTCATTGTGCATTATCCTAAAATTTCACTTGGAAAATGCAGCTCCAACTCGGTTCAAATTTCGGGTGAACACGAAAAGTTGTCCATTCAAAAATAATCGATCTCTCAGAAAAAAATCAGATTGGAACTTACATGGATACCCAGAAATTTAATGTTGCCAAGGACAATAATCGGAGTAGTCTGTAGTTTTCATCATCAGGGAGAATATAGCAGAGACCGTGGAATGCAGCAGCCGGAAAATTGGCAGCGATGGACGGGCCCGTTACCTTTATCAGCATCTAAATATATATATACATAGTACTTATTCATAAGTGATTTAAACTGTAGTTCATTTTGGCGTAAAGAAACACCCATGAATGTTCCGCTACCTTCAATTTTTCCCTGTCATTCCCGTATGACGGATTTTCGACGAAATGTGTTTCACTGTTAGTACAGGTGTTCTTTGAAGTTCTTCGTAGTCTATCAATGAGTGTGCCAGTTATGTGAATCTACCTTGTGTCTCACAATGATGAACAGGCAAAAGAACAAACAGGACTCGTTCTACAATAATTCATAAGTACCTTCATGACCGCGACAGTTTCTCGTAATTGAAATGTTTTGGACAAGGAATATTGATCAAAGTCCGGTAGCTTGCTCAAATTTTTGAGTGTGGTGAAATTATATCGCAAAAGAAGGAAGAGTGCCTTAAGCAAATATTGATTATATTGACCATGTTAATTGTTGACCACTGCTGAAATGAACTGAATAATAGAAACAACAGCAATCCATTCGTTGCGAGATCGCGTCCCTTCAATCAATATGTATTCCCAATTACTCATAGAGGTCGCCCATGTTTCGTTTGGTTACAGTCCTAACAATTGCTCTTTTTCATAAATTTTTAATGTGTACTATTGTTATTATAGACTCATAATTACACACCCATTAATCGGCCACACGAAGTCCAAATCGCAAATGAATCGGACAGAATGAGAGTTAATAAAATAACCGATAGCGTGGACCAGCCATGTTTCTCATACCTGATATAATCGATTCATTGTGGTCGGTGTGCAAACTTCTAAAATACTTCTAAAATAAACAGACGTGTTCTACATAAATTAGGTACATTTTGCTTTCGATAATTGTAAGTGAACAACAATATGCAGACTCGGACATACCAAGACCAGAAGAAAGTGGAGAATCCTCTTTCGATTGTGATGTTTGCCACACTTCAATTGAAAATGTCGCTTGAATTATTTTAAATGTATCCCTACACGATGGTAAAGTAGTAAAAGTATATGCCTCGGGCGATACTGGCCGTGCTTAGAATTGAATCGTATTCTGCAAAACATTGCATGAAATTCTACATTTTTATTTGTAAACAAAAAAATGAGAAAAAAACCTGTAAAATCATCGATATAATTTTCTGCGTAAATCAGAATAAGTCTCGCAATACTTCCCATTACTCCGTGCAAAGTGGCTAAAATAAACGCAAGACGAAGCTGAAAACAATTATTGTTCCTCCATTTTTATCTAGAAATAAAAGTTTATGAGTTTCACAGAATTTGTGCGCACTGACATTTCGATGGAGTGGTTGGGCCTTCCACGATACCCACATTGGAAATGGGCTTAACAGTATGAAAAGGATGACAGCTATTCCCTGAAGGATTCCACATCTTTAATAGCTCCGTAAAAGCTCCTGACTAGTGTCTGATCTTCGAAACCATTCGATATTTATGAAGTAAGAGATCGAAAATTATATGTGAAACATACCTCGACTCCATGGACAATCTCAAATATTGGGTAGAAGGGATCCGTCTGGTTGTGAGTTAGGAAGATCATGTAATTCTTCATTACTTAAAATGAGACTTCAATGAATTGTCGAACAGATCTTCGACTGCGAGTCAGCAATGAGTCGGTACTTTCGGAACGGGAATCATGGGTGGGGCGAAATAGGAAACGCGGAATATTTTCCTTTAGAGTTCGGAGATTACTTTTTCCCTGAACTTCTTAAACAGTAATCATTTTCTTCTGCTTAACACAAAATCATACACCCCAAAACGGACGCAAGTGAACTTTTTCGGCGAAAGTCGAAGCTTTTCGGTGCTTTTTTTTCGACAGGCTGGCAAATCGTTGTTTGTGAACGAAATCGTTCTCTTTATCCAGAATAATTTTAAAACAATATACGGAATACCGTTTCCATATATAATCATTTGTGAAAATAATCATCGAATCGAAGATCTTTGCGTGTAGCGCACACTCAAATCAGAACTGAGCCAATTGAAGTAGAGATCGGAATTGTTACAATTCGTCGTAATTCTGTGTTTCACATGTAAGGGGCTGAAATGAAAATATCTCATTGCTTATTTTCAAAATTATAGAAAACGGTTTGGAAAAGTTAGGGGTTTTCACAGACTCTCTTATTTTTTCTTGGTTTCTCTCACCCGACAAATCTCTCTAAGCCCTGAGTAAGTTGCTTCCAAATTTTCAGAAGGGGCAATGAACGAAGCCGTTGCATTGCGAGTGTCCCACATCCAATCTCCCGCTCCTGACCCCTTTCTGGAGTCAAGACGAGACAGCGAAATGCTCACTTCTCCACTAACTTTGTCGAGCAAATGAACAATCGTGAGAATATCGCATTCCTTCTCGCAACTTTGAGAAATCGCCAATCGAAGAAAGGAAATACGACAAGCATTCCAACGCAACATCTTAAATTTGCAAATTTTAAAAAAACATGTTTGTTATCCGTATTACTCTATTCCATGACCACTAGTGAGTAATTTCCATGTTTTAAAATTCGAATACAAAATGATTTTTTTCTAATGAAAAACGTCACGGCAATTTTCTCACATTGATATCCAGAAGTTGAAAGTTGCCATCGACAATAATCGAAGTAATATGAGATTTTCGCCTTCAGGAAGAATATAATAGAGACCATGGAATGCAAATGCCGGAATATTTGCAGCTATTGCGGGGCCGGTGATCTTTATTAACATCTGGAATTCACGTTGTGCGTTTCTTCTTACGTTTTTTTTCTTCTAACGTGTTAACATGTTTTCTCGTTCGAGCACAAGCGACCTTAGAGACAGTCCACAATGGAAATACCAGTTAGTGCCTGTTTTGTGCGCAGGTGATAATATAATATATTATAATGGGGAGAAGTGAAAAATAATTTACGCCATGAAAGTGTTAAAAAAGAACCTTCATGACACCAACAGTTTCCCGTAACTGGAATGTTCTGGATAAGGAATATTGATTGAATTCCGGCTGTTTGCTCAAATTCTTCAGTGTGGTAACATTGTAACGGAAAAGAAGGAAAAGAGCCTGAATAAATTTGGAGTATATCTGGCTTATTTCACCATTGATTACCAATGATCCAATGATATGAATGAGGGAAACGATGCAAATCAAAAAGTATCGAGATTGGGAGCCTGTAATCAATTATTGACATTTTATCGCAAGGTCACTTTTATCACCGATCAAATGTACGTACGACATCCAGAAGGCGAAACAATCCGCGAAAATAAGAGTAGACACAATTACTGATAACGTGGACCATCCTTGTTTCTCATACCTGGTGACAATATTTTATTTGAAATAACAATCAAAACAAATAGCAAAACAAAAATTCCTATGAAAAAATATTGAAAGTGCAAACGCACCAATCCCAATAGAAAGTCGCGATTGCTCTCTCGATAGTGATATTCACCAAACTTCAATATAAATCATATCAAAACACATCTTTGGACAGGACAAAGCACCTGGTCGTAAAGTAGGATAAGAACATGCCTCGAGCGATAGTTGCAGCGCTTAAGAGAGAGTCGTGTTCTGCAACAAAAGAGTTACTCTTCGTTTTGTTCATCTTTTCTCATGATCAAACATTCATGTATGATAAGAAATTTATCATAAGTATACATTATTTGTTTGATTTGTTTTCTATTCTCTAAAAAACCTGTGAAATTGTCGACGAAATTTTCTGCATAGATCAGAATTAGTCTGGCTAAGCTTCCTATTACTGCATGGATACTCGCGAGGATGAAAGCACTTCGAAGCTGAACATGAAAAAGCGTGCTAGTATTATACTTTATTAAATTTCCTTTCTTGAGTCCGTTTTGAAAAGCTAAAAAACTCGAAGTTGTTTTTTTTAGAAAACGGAAAAAGGGACAACTAAAAATTGCACAGTCGATCCATATCATCCAATAGTCCTTAGCTGAATTATTTACATACGTGTTCATTTCTATTCCAAGTGTGTCTAAAAGTCAAATTTTGTATCCAGAGGACAGAGAAATGGAAATCAAGAATTCGTACATTTCGATGAAGGAGTGCTGCGTTCCACGAAACCCACATTGGAAATGGACTGAGAAGAATGAAAATGACAAGAGCAGTCGCCTAAATAATGTTTTTTTATTTAAAATATTTATATCATCATTCAAATGTAACATGATAATTTCAATGTAACACAATCATAAGTGAAACATACTTCAACGCCGTGAGCAATCTCAAATATCGGATAGAAGGGATCAGTCTGGTTGTGATTGAGGAAAATCATGTAGTTCTTCATTACTGAAAATATTGCATTAGATAAAATGAATCACAACAACTGAACAGAGGAACACTATCTGACCGCTCGACAGAAAAAAAAATGCTGGTATTAAAAGAACGCAAAGCACGAGAGAAGCTTATTCATATTCATCTGCATTATTTATACATTCCTAGTGACTCTCCGTGTATTACCCAGAACAACGCAGATGCTTTATATTAATCCAGCATTAAATCGGTGCATAACATGTGACCATAACAAGCCTCTGACGAAAGATACGACGTAGACTGTTAAATTTCGAACATAATTTTACTGTGTTTTTCAGCTCTACTAGGTCCAACTAAGATCAGTTTGCTCGTTTTTATCTTTTTGTATCGCGGTACTTTTTCAACTGGGAGTGCAATAACATATTATTCAAAATCTTGTAGACATGCGCCCCCATGAAACGGGATTTTGGGTTTGGGGCAGTTATTCCACAAATTAAAAAAAATATATCACAATCGGAAAGCAGAAACACATACCAAGAAAAATTAGAAAAAATAGCTAAAGCAAGCAATATGGTTATACAGATAACTCGTTGAAAAACAGCCTCATGTTCGCAGGTCTTGTTTCGGTACTAAATCACCGTCGGATGAAAACCATGACTGAGAGCTATTATTTTTTAGATGAGCCTTTGAGGAAAATATTTTTTTCGAAAAAAAAGTTCTCATCCGACCTCCTTGCTTTCTCATCTCGACGTATTACTACGACACAATTAGTGCAGGAATCTAAGTTGGACTTAATGGTTCCAAAAAAACCCGTGGAAACTACACTTCGAAAAAATGCCTTATAAAACGCATGAGACGGACGGGGAAGAAATAAAAAGCAGTAGTAATAACGTAATAAATAATAAAAAGCAAAAGTGAACAACAATTTAGTTGTCGAGTCAAGTATACTACAGATAACTGCATCTTAAGAGAACTTCTGAGTAGTTTGCCTCTACCTAATAAGATTTGTGAAGTGTAATATTTATTAGTGGAGACGAAGATCTAGATACATGTCGTATTGTTTATTTGATTGATATGCACATTCTTCACTGCTTTTTTATAATGTTAAAGCACTTTTTTGAATTTGCTTTTCTAGTTTAAAAAAAAAGAAAAGAAAAATTGAAACCCATTTGGAGTTTCGATTTACAATGTCCGAAAATAAATGTTTAAAAAAGTTTTCGAAAATAAAAGTTTTTTTCTCCCAGAAGTTTACTTTCCCAAAAAATCAGTTCCGAGAAACAGAAAAAGAAACGGCTAATCTTCATCAGTTCTGTACTTGGAGAGACTAATGACGATATTTGACCCCATCGCACCCTCGATCAAGATATTGCGGATATCATCGATAATCGGTGATAAGAGTCCGTCTATGGACACGTGAATCTCGTCTGATCATACAGGTAGCAAGGCCGTGGGACAGACGACGAGAGAGCACGCGGAATCGAGAGACGAGCAGAGTAGAGGAGAAAGGAGTTGAATGATAGAGTGTGCAGAGTGAAGAGAGTGCAGAGATGGAGAGATTGATATACGAGATAGAATGCACCGACGATGAACCACCATACAAAAGGCAGCCGAACCCCCTTCCATTCATAACTTTCGCCCTCCCTCTCACAATTCTCCCATCGTTGCAGACTTTTTGTTCGATCGAAGGGAATTTGTATGTCTGTTTCAATGCCAAGCAGTTTTATTTACAGAATTCACAGAGCTATGAATTGGATTCCAATGGAATATTGGGTAAACTTGTCTGTTTGTATCCAACTTCTTGACCTTCGAAATTTCTTCCTCTCGAAACCTCCAAAACTCGATGTTGATGTCGTATCTCACTTTCAGATCTTCTTTTACTAGCGAGCTATCGTAATCTCGAAACTCATCAAGACAAGTAAGAGGCTATTTATTGGCCTGCTTTCTACATTTAGCAAGTTCCTTTTCCTTCTCTATAATTCGTTGTCGAACTCTTGCAGTTCCCTCGTCACACTATTCCCCTCTCTCTCTTTTCCCTTGATACAACGTGGTTCAATTGACCCCTTCCCGCACTTCCGTCACTCGTGACCACGCTTGCCTTTCTCTGTATTTTTCTAATCTCTAGTAAAGACAAATTGAACAGTGATAATGGTGCATTCATTGTCGATGCCCTATCATTTTGATGGGTCAAAACTCCTCATTTGCAAACTCTCTCGCGGTTTGGCCGTAGAATAGAGGGAGTAAAGTGAAGAGAGTGTCAACACCTCAAAATGCTACGGCATCAAAGTGAATGTAGCATAAGGGCAAAATGGGAAAATCAATTTTCCTAAGCAGAAAAAAGAACAAGAAAGAGCGCTTATTCACGTGCGACAACAAAGAACCATTGTGGTTTGCACCGGCAGGAGAGAGAGAGTGAAACGAGATATTCACACTCTCTGCCACTCTCTTCTTCCTCTCCCCTCTCGACTGGTCGATTACAAATTGATCCTCCTCGCATCACCTTTAATTTACACTCCGTTGATTTACCCGTTAGTTTCATCGTTATCATATTGTTTATAAGTTTTGATGCAGCTATCTTTGCTTACCATTGATTACCTTCGCGATTTAGAGTTGAGCAATCCTAAATAATCGATAATTACCGTAATCCAGATGGCCGCCCCGAAACGCGAGTGTGAAGGTCTCGAAAAGATCTTCGACGGTCTGGCGACGGATGATCGAGAGGATGTGTACAGAATCCTCTACGGGCGACAGCTCGAGTAAGCTGCATGACCCGTCGGTTGACCCACCGAACCTACCATAACCCGCATTCTTTGCAGACGCATCCAGTACGAGGACACGCTAGAGTCCGACGCCGCAGCCAAGGGAATCGAGCTGAAGGTAGGCGGGTACGGTCTCTGTTCTTGATCAGTCGATGATTCCAGGGCTACCATATCCCGGCGCAGGCGGAGAAGATGCGCGCACCGAGACTCGTGAGTTACCGCATCCAAAAAGGGGCTCAATCGATAACTGATTTCTTTCGTAGGTCAAAGTGGCGGCGATCCAGAATGCCATCGTTCTGCCCACTACGGCACCCATCAACGAACAGAGAGACGCCATTCACAAGAGGTCAGAAATCAATCGATAATTAACCATTCAATAAATAATTAACTAATCAATCGATAATCATACTGATTCTGATGATTGTATGCCCCGGCATTCCCAACATGTTTCAAGCAGTTCAGAAGATAATTCCGGCCTTTTGATTTTTGACTTCTTTATCTGATTTGTCAAATCCCCTCTGTCTACGTGAATATTCGTTCTTTCTGTACTTACTGAACCGAAATTGCAATTTGTCTACTCTCTGTGCACAGTTCGACACTAATCCAGCGAAAGTGCGCATCGCTCAGACCCAAATCGGATTAGGGAAAAGGCAAACCAAAAAGATCAAGAGATAAGTGCATCAAAGAGCATCGCGTTCCGTGTTCGGACCATTTTTAGGAATAAAGGGACCAAATCAATCATTTAAATAATTATAAATAATATGTGTATTTAGAGTTGGCGAGTTGCTCGATATCGCCGGTCGTGCGGGCACGAATGTCGTCGGACTTCAGGAGGCATGGCGTGAGTTTTGATCTTTGATCTTTCAGAAAATCAATGAACTCTCAGCTCTGAAACTATTTATTGCCACATGCTGGAATGACCACAATTTGAATTGAATAGCTCCTTTGAATTCTAAAATCTTACCGACCCAATCATAACTTCCTAAATCAAACATTCAACGTAGAATCTGATCTTTGATCTCTCTCTCTCCTCTCAGACATGCCCTTCGCTTTCTGTACCCGTGAGCGCCTCCCATGGACGGAGATGGCCGAGCCCATCGACGGTCCCACCACGAGATTCCTCATTCCGGCAAGTGATCTTTGATCTTTGAACTCCCATTTTCACACCATTGACACCATTGATCTTTGCAGTACGCCCAGAAGTACAACATGGTCATCGTCAATCCGATCCTCGAGAGGGACGAGGCCAAGGTTTTTTTAAAAAATAAATATAAATTTACTTTAATGTAAACAAGATCCGTACCAAATCTAGTTTGATCCCATCGGTTTCCATCTCTTGAATTGTAATCAAAATACAGGCGGTGCAATGACATTGGCTGCTTTTTTCTGCTGTTCGCCTTGTGACTTTTCTCTTTTTCTCTTTCTCTCTTCTAACAGTTCTGTGATCAATTAGAGATGAAAGCGTGAGATAAATAGCACACGTGGCCACAAACGTGCACGCAGTTTTGTACTGAGTCATACCGTATGCTTTGACTCATACTGTTTTAAACAATCGATAACTGATTTTTTACAAAAATAATGATCGATTTTTCAGGACGATGTGATCTGGAATACGGCAGTAATCATCTCAAACACTGGCAGAATCATCGGAAGATCTCGCAAGAACCACATTCCCAGAGTCGGCGACTTCAATGAGGTTTGCCGATTATCGATTGATTTTGCTGATTGATTTCGTTGATCTCTTTGCAGTCCACTTACTACATGGAGTCGACGCTCGGCCATCCCGTCTTCGAGACCGCCTTCGGTGAGGGGACGATTATGATGTCGATCGATAATTAATCAGTTGGCGATCAATTAATTATGGATGTGTACTATAGGTCGAATCGGCGTGAACATCTGCTACGGTCGGCATCACCCGCAGAACTGGATGATGTACGCACTCAATGGGGCCGAGATCATCTTCAATCCATCGGCGACCATTGGAGGACTCAGGTGAGGGAAGAAACGACAAAGGGGTACGGTAGAGATGGTCGAGTATCGACAACTTACTTTTTTCGACTTCTCTGCCGGAAGACGATTGGCTTGTTTAGAGAAACGAAATCAATAACTGACTTTATTTTCTCAGTGAGCCTCTATGGGGCATCGAGGCGCGCAATGCTGCCATTGCCAACCACGTCTTCACAGTGGGGATCAATCGAGTGGGGACAGAGGTCTTCCCTCATGAATTCACCAGTGGAAACGGCAAACCCGGTGAGTATTCCGGTTTTTCTGCTTAGATTCCAGGGATTCCCCCACTGGGTAAGGAATTGATGTTCCAGTTGAGGATTCCTTGAGTGGTATACCAAATTTGGTTTCGAACAAGGTTGTCTTGTGTTTCACACATGCTAGAAGAACATGAGCAACAACCAGAAGCGATTGGTGATGGAACACGAGAAGCAAATAAAACAATAATTCAGCACACAAAGACTTTGGTCACTTCTTCGGCAGCAGCTATGTCGCAGCTCCCGATGGATCACGCACTCCGGTAGGTCATGAAGGAGAGATGGAGAGATGAGAGATGACAAACAGACACAAAAAAACGGAATTTTGATAGAGAGATACAACTAGTATATAATTCTCAGCACACTGTTTTCATATTGCGTTATTCCTTTATGAGACCTTCCCAATGCGTATCTCGCTCTCAGTCTTGCCAATTCTTGCCTTCCCTCAGGCTCTCTCTCGCACTTCCGATGGAGTCATCGTATCTGAGGTCGACCTCAATCTGATCAGACAAGTCAAGGACCACTGGGGATTCAGAGTGAGTGACGTCATTATCGTATCCCTGATAACCAATCGATAATTGCAGATGACTCAACGTTTGGACATGTACGCCAAGTCGATTACTGCTGCTGCGGATCCCGAGTATCGTCCCCATATCATCAGAGAGCTCTAATTCCCCTCCCTTCCCTTCCCTCTTTCCCCCGGTGGCACCACTCATCGATTGATATTGTAACGAGATAGAAACAGAGAGAAATCGGCTTTGTACAGAGATTTGAAGGGATAAATCGTGTATTACTGTGTATTTCACACCGTCGATGCCACTCGTTTTACTGCTTGTTTCGATTAGTTCGCATACAGTTTCCGGAAGTTTCTCGGGTAGGTCAAAAAAGATGTCGTTTAGACAAATTTGCGCAGATTTTCACAGGAGTAAATCGGATTGTGACGATTCGCCGTTGGCAGATGTGGCCAGTTCGATTATGAAGGATATCGGTGGGTTTACCATCTACTGGGATATCAAATACTATGGATTCCGGTTCGGTGTTGTGAATTCCTCTGGAAGTCTCTTCTCCGCTAAATCTCTTTGCCTAATGAGCCGTATTACTCTTAATCAGATGCCCGTAAAACGATTACCGAACCGAACTATATTCTCTTCGAGTTTGTGAAATTAATTTAGTCAGAAGCAAATTTTCTGTGACTAGCTGTTATTTCCAACGAATTCTTAAGTGTTTCATACTTCATACTTGATAACATTATATTTCGTTTCTCTTATAGATTTGGACACTCGTGAGCTCATTTCCACCGGGCAATGGCCTATTTCTCGTGCTTGGTCCACCAATATTCTTCTTCTATCCGAGGAAGCATATCTCACGGCAGTCCAAGGCTATCGCGAGGTTGGCAATTTGATTTGCAAAATATTACAGATTAAAGCCCCATTCCGAATTCTAAGTACTTGCTAAAGTCGCCTCGAACTGGCGTTAATTCTTCTTAGAATTGATAAATTAGCATTCGGCGATGGTCACAAACCAGTTGTACTTGTAACACGCTTCAATTTCACCCAATAACAACTCTCTAGTCACTTATTTCGCCCTTTCGCCATACGTTCAATGATCAATCTCATCTACCTATTCAGTCATGTTGTTGTTGCATTTCGAAAACAGAGAACCTCTGGAAATTATTTTCCCCACACTATTTTCCCAGGAAATGAGGTCGGTTGCTTTAATTTCCAGTAGACCTCTGAATTCGGGGAAAATACTCCCACTCGGGTACAGTTATCGCTTTATGACCACGTGAAATGATAATGTTAAATTCTAAAATTTCAATCCGGTGGTTCAGGGTTTCACAAGTTCTTTATCTTCTTCGCTTGTTTGCAGTTGTTGTCGTCGTCTCGGGACATTGCCGAATTCTCTGAATTGAGTGGCGCAATGACGATTCTCCGACCGGAATACGCGACGAAGAGAAGAAAACTGGCAGAATCGACCCCCGGGGAGACGAGAATCCACATTCCATTCACGATGAAGGAACTATTCGAGGGCGGTGCGTTCTCAAATAGTGGCGTAATTTGTAGTATAATGCGTATGTCCAGAAAAAAAAAGCGTCCTCACGTTAACCGCCTGAGTTGATAAATATATGCATGTCGAATATGATTAAAAGTTTAGAATTTCTGATGCAGTTCAGTGGGCTCTCAAAATTGTGAAATTACATTACTGATATTTTTTTGAAATAATTATTTATGATTGATGTGCAGGTTCTCATGAATCGACGAAGCTCTCGTTCACTTATCTCCCTGCAATCGGAGTCGTCTTCAACACTTTCCCATCCACGAAGGGAATAATAGCAGACAAACTGAGAACTGCGTGTGATTGGTACAATCCCGGATTGGTTCTTACGGTTGGTAGATCAAAGATCAGAAAGAGCTCAGAAGGAATTACAAAGATATTAAAGATATTTGAGACTAGAACAAGAAATTATTTTTAAATCTCACCATCTCCAGTAAAAATACGACAATTTATAAATAACAAATCTGATCAAATTGGGCAGGAATATGCGGAAGAAATGGCGCCCAATCACGGATTGGACATTCACTCGAGCGTGCAGAAGATGAATGAATTGGTGAGTGAAACGAATGACAATGGAAAAGTGGGGTAAACAATTTGAAGAAAACAAGATTCTTACACACTTGGGTTGTGTTTCACCGCTATTCTAAGATCGCTATGTCCAATAGCGAAACCGATTTCACAATGCAAAATCGCTCATTCCAGAGGCCGGTCAAACCTACAGAAAGGGGATTCTCTCGTTTCTCCATACTCTTTCGCATTTACCCTTTTCTCCATGTTTGGAAAAATGAGATTCCTTTGTTCTCAGATGCGTCTTCACGTGAAGGCGAAACGAGATCGAATCTCGTTCGCTGTCATGTCAATTATGTTCGCCGAGTGTTGGGCATTCACACAAATTGAGCAGATCGAGAGGGCGGAGTCAATTAAGGCAAGGATTTATCGATTGTTTATCATCAGCAAAATTATTTCGTACATACAAAATTAATCGATAAGTGTTATTCATAGCATGGACAATCGATTATTGGTCCGAAAATTGTAATTTGAAAATCGAAAGGTGTGTGAAAAATCAATAGTTGGTTTAGAGATCAATCGATAATTGCAGTCGCTGAACAACTTCAAGAGTATCGTGGGACGGGCTGTGAGACTACTGCAGAAGAAGTACGGAGTTGCAGCAAGACTTATTGGAGAGAGGGAGGAATTGTGAGAGACAAGCGGAACGGAATATTATTGAATACGGTGAACAATCAATCGATAAAGAGAAGAGATCGGGGCGAGCGCTGATATGACAGTCGTGAAATTGATCGATCGATGGTAGATCAGTGGGTACATAAATCGATAATCGATCGATTAATTGATCGGCGATGAATCTTTCTGGGAAACCGGAGAGCGGCGGTAGCTAGAATTGGGCAGGATTACGATAGGCTCGACATGGATATACTGTAGTCATTTCCTACCAATCGATAAAGATTACGATGATCTTCTACTGCTAATATCGACGCCCTCGAGGGAGATTTCATCTGAGGCACGGCGAATGAAGAAATCGGGAACGACTACTGACAACTCGTGACGACGATTCTGAAATGATCGATCGATAATTTACCAATCATCGATTAATTAACGACGATTATAGATCTATACTAGATCACTTACCACGACGTCGATATGGTGCTTAGCGTCACGTGGGGTCGGATGCAAGTGTGTCGCATCATCATGGTCTATGACCTCACGATTCGCCTGAAATATCGATTTTATAAAACTGGGGATTTCATCTCCTGTATAATTTCTACATTACAGATAGAAAGTGCTCAAAAATAGATAAAAGGGATAGTTTGATCACCTTTCTGATGATATTGTTTGCTTCCAATCCAGCGTTCATTCGATCAATCATCACCCTCAGAACCTGAAGACACTCAGTTCACGATTGTGAGAGCGGTCGTACCGTACCTCTCTCCATAGAATAATTGCCGAATCGATCTCAGACGGAGTCATTTTTGCCTTTGTGGAGGCCCGAATACAGTACCTGCTGAGAAGCTAATGACTATCACCGTTGCCCGTTGGCGATTAAGCTAATTTCTACAAAGCTGGCTAATTACTAGAGACTGATTACTACAGACTAATTACGCAACTAATCTGCACTAATTAAGTAGAGTTAATTAAAATTAAAATCCATTCAAAATTCACCGTTTGTCTCCTCTCATCGCCTTGCGGAAGTGGTAGAGTGTGCACTCTTTGAATACGGACCAGTAATGAGGTCTGCAAAGATCAAAGATCAATCGAGATTCAATCGATAAATGTCAACCTGAATCCGAGCTGCTCCTGATGTCTTCCATGAATTTGGCCAAGATTACGAAAGAGGGGCTCCAATCCATCGGGGGAGTCGATGCATTGCATTACTGATTCAATTACCTCAAAAAATGCTACTACTATATATTAATTTATGGAATATGAACTTGGAATTGAATAATTTATCTGAGTATCTGTCCTTTTCTCTTCCATGGACTTCCTCATATTTTGCCTTCTTTCAGTGGACTTTCTCTCTCTCTACTTTCCTCTCCACAACAACAAGCTATTTTCATAATTGCACTCATCCTTCTTTTCTTTCCTCATTTCTCCCCAGTCCAAACTGGCTCTTCATGAGAACAATCGCAATTTCGCATTATTCCAAAATTATTGAATGAGAGAATGTGGGGAGAGAAAGTCAGGAAATCACTCTCATTTTTTAGGAGATGTGATTTCTGTGACCAGCAATGAGTTTAGAGTTGCCAGCGATGCTCATAACAGTTCGCCACATAAATGAGTCAAATTCAAAAACCAAACAAACCTGAATAAATCGTAGAGCGTGAAAAGTGAACTCAGTCGATCTCTTCTCCTTGTTTTCACCCGATCGATGATCTTTCATCATGAAGGGAAACATCAATTTCGCATCCGGCGCCTTCAATTATTAATTAGTTTCATATATCTTTAAAAAAATATTTAAACCTGCTCGAAGATCATTTCGAAGATGCCTGTAGCGAGTGTTTCGAGGTCTCTGAAATAGAAATTTACTTTATAAAAAAGTAGGCACGGTAACAACAGGAGATCGCATAGACGATACGGAGCTTCCGAATAGGACCTGGTGGGATCGATTATTTACTATTATAAACGTAAGAAATAATCGGTGTTTTAAAACTGCTAAATGCGGTCTTTCCATGTAAGTAATTTTATTTTTGTATTTACGAATGTCAAAGTGAGCGGTACTGGTGATTCCCAGTCCCACAAGACTATCAATCTCGTCTGGAACTCACTTGGATACAATTGCCCAACTCATTCTCAGAATGTCTTTGTCCTTTGGAGTCAAAGTCGAAATCGACTCAATCATCGTCTGCAACACATTGATTTTTTGTCGAATTCTGCAAAGCGCGAAAACAAGAATGCATAGTTCGACTCGGCGTGAAAACTCATCAAAATTTGAAGTGGAAGTTCAAAGCAGAAGTCGCGAGTAAGGAAAATACGAGAGAAAGTCACGTGTGAACTGGAAAGAGCTGGAAGTAGCTTCAGAAATGTGAGAGGTTCTGGAGAAAACTCTCTCACTTTCACACACTCTCTCGTTTTCTCTGGGAATGTGGTGAATGATGTGAGGAGGCGGACAAATAGGACACATGAATCTTGCTGGAAATGGAAGAGAAGAGAGGAATAAAGGGGAATTCGATTATTCCCAACGTCTTTGTGCTCTAATGCAGACGTCAACATAGATACATCAATGAGCTCTTTGTTTCTCGCCTCCATCAACCCTTCGAGAGAGTGGCTCTGGTATGTGTTTCCCGGATGGATACTGTATAATCTTCATTTCCAGCCGAGAATCAGGCTAGAAAAACATAGCAGAGTGTGAAACACATAATTCTGGCTAGACTATGAAAATTGCGGCAGACAGTTAATGGTGCGAAAATAGATTGTATGAAAATGGGTGAAGGTACGCATTCAATTTTATTCAAAGATCTAAATATGAAGTACCTAAATAGTGGTGAATTGAGGAGCATTTTGATGCTCATTCGCGGACTCACGCAACTGAAATGTGAATGCTCTTGGCGGACGTTAGGGAGTAATGTAGTCTCGTCGATGTGTTGTTTACTCTGGGGATACTCGACACGAAAGAGAAGACATCGACGAGATAAGAGATAGACGTGAGGAAAAGTTCCCTGACGAAAACAAATGGAGTACGGGAATTTAGTCAGATCTTACTGGTCAGAGACCAGCCGCAGTCAAAAGCAGACAGTGAGACCATGAGAAGTGGACTATTCCACTGCAATTGGAAAGAAGAAAGAATGAGAGATGAGACAGCGGGTTTGTCTATGGTAAGTGAAAATACGGGTAATTATCCTGCAAAATACACCAATTTTTTGTGGAGGAATTTTGCACGTTTTTTGAGCTTTTCACGTGCCCGCTTTCAAGCCTATTCTAAACGCGTCAGGCTTCTTTGGACCCCTTTCTGGAAGCTGGACCGACGTACATAAGAAATGATGTCTGGGCGCGATTAGGAATCAAATAGTCGTTCAATCACCACCTATATCTCTAGTCAATCTCTTCGTAGATGTGGGTGCATCTCATTTCACCCTCTCGTTTTCCCATTCCTCTTGCACTCAAACGCTCTCTGGAGGTATAAATCAAGTCCTTCCCTTGGTTCTCTCTTTTTCTCCCCACCCTCCTCTCCTCCTCCCCTCTTATCAAATTCTGACAAAGCAGCAATGGGCGTTCAGTCTATACACGGGTAACCGCGGCGTGTCTGAAATATTAACGAGATCAAGCCTCGAATTGTGGAACGAAGAAGCGATTTAGACCGGTAACTGTCACGCGAGGCAAGGAAGTCGGCACACGAAATTTTGTCCAAAAACACGATGTTGGAAGTAGAATTGCATCGAAAAAATAGCGCAAAGTGGGAATTCGGCGGCGAACTTTCATGCATTTTTCTCCCTTCAAAGTGCGTCGAGTCGCGCCTTCTTTCGGCTTCGTTTTTGTGCTCGAGCGCGCAATGAAAAGGGCTTATGAATGAAGGGACGTTCGCGTTTCTAAGGAGATATTGAGAAGGAAATTGGCTTTTGATTTTCCGAAAGCAAACAGACTTCCCTACCAAAATAGCTGAGCAAGAACTGTCCTTTTCCAAGGAAGTAATGGAAAATGCGTATGAAAATGGGACTTGAAGAGACCAAAGACCACATCTTTCCACCACATTCGGTCTATGAAGAGTCGCGTCTTTTGATTTTCTCGATAGAATATGAAGAAGTGCGAGATGCGAGGTCTAAGAGCAATTTCAGGCAATTTGCACTAGCAGAAATCGTCAAGATTCGCATAGTGCGTGAGGAAACACGTAGACGAGAGGGAGATTTTGCTTTGCGTTTTGCCGGTCACGACGGTATTCTAAGAGTCTATGCAAATTGAAGCAGACAGTTATAGACGAATTCAATTTTGGCATTTTGCCCAGAACGCCGTGGACACCGACAACAATAATCCGCAGCCCGGTGAAGCCTCCAGAAAGGGGTCAGGAGTTGGATAAGATGTTCTAAAATTCCTATCGCCGAACAAGGGTGGAAGAATGAAGAAATTGAAAAGGAAATGGCCTTTGCTCCCTTTATTGGAACTCGGGATTCAGTTCTAATAAGCACTCAGGACTCGAAAAGAAAAAAAACTACCGAGTTAGAGCTTTGTCCAGACTTTCAAACTCCATGTTTCTTTTCTTTATGAGGAACACGATAATTCCAATAAACAAGTGGGGTTATACCACCTACACATATTCTTCAACATCTAACCCCTTCCTGGAGGGTCTCTAATGATAAACAACGCCGAAACTACTGTGGAAGAGGGGTTCTCTGGTGAAAATCACGACGCGAAATTCGATCTCCACGACAAAACCCGTGGCAGCAAAAAGGAGTCACTTGGAGTCGGGGGAAACGGGCAAAAAAGCAAAAGGTAAACAAAAAGGGACGGCGAATGAGGCGGAAATGAGCAGAGAAAGGGGAGAAATTTAGAGAGGAGGTGGAAATGAATTAGAGATGTTCACAGAGACAGAAGAACGACGAAGATGGAGCGTCTCTAGAGACAACAATGGAAAGGTTTTCTCTGAATCTCCTCGTTCCACACACTCTCTCGTCTACTCAACTGACGAGAGAGTGAGCGGAATTCGGAGAGTCACTGTTTCTCAGCGTCAAAGATCCGCTGGAACTCTCATCGGACGTGCTTTTTGGGACAAGTTTGGCAGAGTTGAAGTGGGAGAGAAAGAGAGCCCCCGAAAAATGGACATTTCGCGCAGAGCATGCAAAGTATAGAGAGAATGGAGAGCAGATCTCCCTCCCTCTCTTGAATGAGAGAGCAGAAATTGAAACAATTGAGTGGAATAGAAGACGAAGTTCCGTGTCTGGACATCTCACATCATTCCCACCTTCGGAAACGAGGGCATTACTCAGAGCGCGAAGTCTCCAACTTTCTTTACTCAGGAGTGTTCGCATCTCAGAATAATCGTAGACTTGGTGTCTCAATCTCTCAATTTCGCATGCTCTCTCAGCAAGAGACAGAGAGACTATGAAAGTGAGAGAATCCGCCTGACTCCTTCCTGGAGGTTTGGCGTGTTGCGAAATGAATTAGAAGTGTGAGGAAGACCAGTAAATGCGAATAATCTGAGTGGACTCAAGAAAAGAGAGAGGAGACCAGCGAAACGAGCGATGCAACTCATTTTTAAGCTTTTTCCTCTCCCTTAAAACCCCAAACCTTCCCAAACTGACTCCCCATAAAGTTTGGACGTACTTCAAAATCCCTAACCCGTTCAGAAATGGTCAACACGATAAGTAATATGACTGAAAGCACGTAAAGTCATGGTTCTAAATTTCCAGGATGGGGTTAGGAGCGATTCTCTCAAGCATTTGAATGATGTGGTAAGAATACGTTTTCAATTCGTCTGATCTTCAAGATAACCACCTTCATTTTCAAGAGGTTTGTATGGATTCTAATTGTATGTTTCACCAAAATCTGATCAAGAATGAAAGAGTGCAGAAGCCAACTAGATTTATTTTTCTAACAAGGCACCAAATTGTACTATATAAAACGAATGGATAGGGAAAAAAACAAAGAAATTGTTGGCGCATTTAATGTTCTAGAATGAAAAATATGTAGTTCGCTTCAATAACGAGTGCGATTAAATGAACACATAGAAAAAGTCTTACATACGGCACGGCACGTAGAACCTGGTGGGGTGTTATATACAAGACAATCTATCGTATATATAGGGTAACATAAATGACCCCTGAGGTTTTTACGGGCCGTATAATGTGTTTATCATGATATTTACTGAGGCTAATGTAAGGGGAGAAATAATAGTTAGTCAAATGAACAAACGGCAAACATGAAATACGATGTCACATACATGTAAGTATTTCAGACTTTGTTCTCTGTGAGTGGGAAGAGGTGCGAGAAAAGAGTGGGGATTCATTACTCGCCCAGCTACGACAACTGAGTCTCCTCCTTCTCAATAACCAAATAGAATTCAATGATGGAAGGACGATTAATTATTCACTACGCACAGCGAAAAGGAGAGAGATGAAATTAGAAGAGGAGTCACACGGCGTTTCACGCACGAATCGAGTCACCCAGTCAACGAAAACAAGAGACTGATCGTGGAATGGAGTGCAAAATTCCGGAGAAAAGGATTTCACAGGCCAGGCAACCCTGCAGAATGGATTTTGGGGTGAGAAAACGTGAAGAGTCTCTCACCCTGACGCCCATTCCGCAGAATTAGCATCACGTAACTTTCCGAGTAACAGGTCTTCGAACCCCCTTTTTACAATTGCCCCGCACACCAAATTTTGAGAATGCGTGTTTCCTTCATACTGTACCTCGTCAGATTTACAGTATGCGAAATGAGAATGCATTTCCGTGGTTAGTAATGCGATAATGCGGACAATCCGCAGCATTGTCGTCTTACTGGAAGAGCCAATTTGAAAAGGACACCAGAGAACAAAGCAAATCAAGACGACAAGGGAGTGTGAGAGCATGCAGGACAAAGGGCTATGAATTTCCGATGAATTTTTCCAATTGTGTCCCAGACCAGACTAAACGCCAATAAAAAAACGCAGTACCCTAACACAATATTCAAAAGAAGACCATCGACCACATCTGAAACCTAGTCTTATCTTGATCAGTGCCCCTACAGTTGTTTTCTCCAAGTCCAAGTTGATGACGAATAAAAAACGCTATGTCCTGCGGATAGTTTATGCGCCCGACGAATGGAACTAGCCGGAAGTAGAATTCGCAAGGTGTGTGCACTCAGACCGGAAATAGGAAGAAAGTCGATGGGGAATTGCAAAAATAACTTTTGAAAAGCGACTTAATTGGGAGTCGCGCCTTCTATTACGTGTGAATTGCGATATCTCAAAGGTTCTATTCGGATGAGAAGGACAAATTACCACTGAGATTGGTGTCAAACCGCATTTTGCCCAAGAAAAAACAGCGAATCCAAATGGATCTCTGAACGCCGGAATGAGAGAGAGAGGAGAGAGAGAAGATTTCCCCACGCCACACTAATTTCTATTGATGCAGTTTGGCAGGAATTGGGAGTGGAGAGAGAAGATTCTGAAGGAGATTTCACACTTCTCTTTCTCACTCAATGAAAACATCTACTCGGAATGAATTGGGAAGAGAGGAATGGAGAAATGACTGAAGAAGTCAACTTTTTTTGAGTTAATATGACATTTTCGCCCTATTCTGGCGAATCTATACAAGCTGCGGCAGAAAATTCGAGACAAGAAAAAAAGTTCGTAAATGAACTCTACGAAAAACATCTTATCACGGATTGAATTTTGCCATGTTGCCTAGAATACCGTGAATAGCGGACTAAGCTGTGGACCTCGGCAGACGCTTTACTGGCTGGTGGTACCCATCGGGTATTCATTTCGCCACCAGCGAAGCATCGATGAAATGGTCAGTCGAATAAATTAGAGTGTGAAGATGTTGAGTGTCTAATTGGAAGAGATTAGAGTGTGTCAGGCAATGAATGAGGTTGATTGAAATGGGAAATGAGAAGGCTTTTCATGGAGAATCGGAGTGTGCCAGACTCTCCGACGAATGAAATGTACTTCTTCAAAAACAGAAAGAAATCGATAAATCAATTTATTCTCAAAAAATACTTAAACAAAGTAAGAAATGTGCCCGGCTCGACGCGCTAACTCTAAAAGGGGTACTGTGCGTCATTTCGTCGACCTTTAACTCTCGCGAGTTTTTCAGCGCATATTCCGTTTAACCGGTTTCGTTCGTTTCGATTGTGTTTAAAACGGGCCAATTACAGGTGAAATTGTGGTAAGGAACAGTATGAACGAGGAAGCAGAGCCATTTGGCGGCTGTGACATCCTAGAGTGAGTTAGTAGTTACTTATGTGGTTGATGTCAACTCCCCGCCTCTAGAGCTCGAACTTGTTTTCCGCCTTCACTGCCTGTAATAGCGAACCACCTGACGTCACGCATTTCAGACCTGACCATGACACGAAAGCAAATGGGATGGGAGGACCGCCGCCGAAAATCGCGAAAATCGAGCACGAGGTTCGTTCAATCTAAACTAAATCGAGAGCTATTTTGGACTTGCCCCCTTCGCGCTCGACTAAAATGACAGATTATTCGTTGACTGTGTTGATATTGTAATTGTCGAAGATGCGGGTGAAGGCGGAAACTAATTAGACTGGTCAGAAATGAAATAATTCCGGAATGCACGCACAAACCTATGACGATGAATGCTTATTTTGACTAGTACAATTTAATTAACTATTTTGTTGCGTCAGGATCCCGTGCAAGAGAGCGCCGTCTCATCGACGTCAACTCCTCTCGTTAGAATCGTGAAGAAAACACAAATGTACCTGTGAGTTGACGTCGTTCCTTTCATTCTACCGACACTTTTTATTGCTTCTATGCTTATTAAGAGTGCTAAATCGGAAAATAGTCATTTGAATAAAGAGATGGATCATTAGTTTATCGGATCATCATTAGGTCGTTCTCATGGCTATTCAGCACTTTTACTAATATTTTTCCAAAAACATAAAAATAACCAAGTTTTCCCTCTAGCTTCTAAGTGCTTACATTTTCAGAGCGCCTCACGGTTTCTCCAAGACTGTGACTATCGACGAGGATGATACGAGAAAAGGTGTGTTTATTTTATGATTATTATGTCATCAACAATGTTAACTATTGATTTTTTTAAATTTACAGCCATCCAATCCATGCAATCTCAGCCGTCCTCGTCTACATGGACACAACCAAATGAGCAGGTTTTGTTATTTATCAAAGTCGATGTCCATACCATAACGATCAATGACCATCAAAGTCCCTAAAATTTTCCAATTTCAATATTTTTACTCCTTTGGCATTCACAACGCGTGGACCCTTGATACAGGGAACATGTCATAATATTTTTCGATAAAGTCTATCGAGAAAAATATGTATATAGGAAACTTGAAAAACAATATTTTTTGTAGCTTAGTATTGGTGCCTGCAGTCGATACCGTATTCATCATCATTCTCCTCAGGTTCGTGGTTCGGGTGCCCGTCAGCTCACCAAATTGACGCTTCGCATAGGAAAGAAGCAGATGACATTTAAAGTGACGGATATTCCGCCGCAGACTCAACAAGAATACTCGGGAGGTACGGTAGGATTTATTGATTTAGCACTTCTTTACAAGACCAGAACAGGTCCTGAACAACGCTTGAATGATATGGTAGTGAGGTGAGCTTGTATGAGCCAGTGATGAGCGCTCCCCCTCGGATCGGGGTGCCGCTATTGCGAAATATGCTAATGTGCATTTCCTACGAGCTTCATATGCAATATTTTTCGACCAACTTTTCGTGTATAGTGTAGTGTTCGACGAGACAAGGAATTGCGGGACCGCGAAATTTTCAGTTTGGCCAAAATTGAGCAGCTACGGGCACTTTATTTTTCTGGAATCTGGGTACCCCCTCGGATCCGAGGAGGTCGCTCACCACTGGTATGAGCTTTAGCATTGGCACATTCTTTTTTTTCTAATTAATTGCTCTATGCTTCTTTCATCTAGACCTACGCTAAAGAAAAGCTCGCTGTGAAGTAAGTTGACCATTTCAATTTGTGTCACGAAAGTACGAAGCCATCGAGTATTTCAATGAAATTGTTTGATTCCTTATTCTCCTTCCAGATTGTTCTTCCAGATTGTTCAGATTGTTTTTCTTTCAGACTGGGAGTGGGGCAATCGATTGGATCATTCGGAGGCTACCGTACTCTACGAGAAGAAGCGATGTGGACAATGCAATCGAGCGTTCAACACAATGGAAGAGATTCGGAGGCATATTTCGGTGCGTTTGTCTGATATTGCGAATCTCAGTTACATCATTACACTATGAGCAGGAATGACTGGCAAATTGAACTTTGTAAAAGTATGTATTTCTCACTTTGAAGTGTAGCCCTAGTTCACCTAGTTTAGTCCCTTCCGGGGATGAATCAGATGGTTTCCCTCTCCCCGAATTGTTTGTTCGGCAAAGATAACTTACATTGAAATCGCCGCTAGAGCAAACTCTAAACGTTGTGCACTTTTAGTGCCATGCAAAAAAATAGGATTACAATAGCCGGGAAAGCGAGGTTTGATCGCGAATTGGTCTTTAGTTATAAGACGATCTGTGATGGCTTATCAATAAATTTCCGGAAGTTGAAATTTTAAATTTAATTACGTCTGGAGGTTGACCTGAAATTAATTGAATTCCGCAGCATTTCCGGAAGTTGGTTTGAAATGTAATTTATTTTTAGAGTATTTCCGGGTATTGACCTGGAATGATTTGCAGGACGCTCACTCATTCCGCCCCTTCCCATGCAATTACTGCACCCGCAGTTTCTCCACCAAGGGAGAATACATGGCACACATGAGAGATCACGCCAGTTAGTTTTGATTGCATTTGTACTCGTGTTGAAGCACGAAAATGACTACTTTACTAAATCTTTTCATGGCTAAATACTGTGAATGTGGACGTTATTTGATTTAGTGTTTTTTTTCACGGAAAAAAACCCTAAGTAAGGGATAAATATATTTTTGATATATGATATTTTATTTTTGATATTTGATATTTAATTCTTTCCTCTTGCAGACGATCGTCCACACGAATGTCCCGTGTGCAGCAAGCGATTCCGACACGGGACTAATCTCAATCAGCACATCAAACTGCACGCGACCGGAAAGTAGGTTTGGGGTTTCACGGGGGAGATAAGAGTGCACTTTTGGGCGCCTATCTATTAGGTGTCCACCTCAGTCTGAAAATATAAATAGGAACTATTGAACATCGTATTGGAATTTGAGCTGTTAGACTTGTTTTTGCCGGATCAGTGGTCTCATCCCCTTGGTACCTTAAACTATTAGAATAGTCGATTAGCCAGAAGTTATTGATTAAGTAATCAGCTATTTCCACAATTCTTCTTCAAGATATAATTATATTTTAAAATGGTGAAAAAAACTTAATCCTCTTTTGCAGTCGTCACTTCTGCAATATGTGTGGGAAGTGCTTCCGGACGAACGACGAACTGGCAACACACCATGTTAGTTTGTGATTATTTATTGAAGAAGGGAGTTTTACCGTACCACCCGCGGGGTTACTGTGTATTTCTACTCTTTTTCGCTAGGACAACCCACTATCCAACAAATGATGGAGTCGTTATTTGAATGCCAGGCACTACTGCTGAAGTCCGGAACTGGCTAATAAACTGTTAAGGCGCTCTTGAAATGAGCATTTAAAATTTCTTTGTTCTTAAATTTCGTTTATGATGA
Organism: Pristionchus fissidentatus; assembly: GCA_036245785.1. Classification (NCBI taxonomy): domain Eukaryota; kingdom Metazoa; phylum Nematoda; class Chromadorea; order Rhabditida; family Neodiplogasteridae; genus Pristionchus; species Pristionchus fissidentatus. Next base: position 13,964,906 of record BTSY01000002.1, read on the forward strand.
TTCCGAGCTTCAGCAGTAGTGCTGAAAAAAAGGAAGTCCTTCTATAGCACCCGCGAGGTTATTGTAGCACAATGCATGTTTCTACTCTTTTCACAAGAAAACATACTGTATTGTAAGAAGTAGATATTCGAATGCAAGATATAAGCGTATACGGTAATAGAAGAATACGGTAGTCAGTTGTCGATCGGCGGCTCAATCGATAATTGCAGACGCGTTGTCTCGCGATGAGTGAGGGTGAGGGCACGAGTGCGGGATCGATTGGAGCAGATGGAAGACTGCTCAGATACGAATGTAGTTACTGTGGAAAGCCGTTCCACTACCGGAGGGATAAGGTACGGTAACCGAACTACGGTAGCAGAGGGGATGTTGCTGATTTAGACAATGTGAACAAATTATCATCAGCCACATTTGAAAATGGAAGATATAGTTAAAGAATTATTTCTGTAGTTGTCACATGTACATTTCTGGTTTCACTCTCAAATAATCAGAACCTGCTTGTGATATTTTTATTGTATTTCGTTTTCCACTGGTTTAAAATATTCATCATAATTGGCCAAATACAGTGCACGTGGTAATTACTATCTAGATACATTATCCGGGCGCATCGATAAATAAATAAATAGATTGGTTCAGACGATACACGAGCGTGTCCATACGGGTGAGCGACCGTACGAGTGTGGATACTGTGGAAGGGGATTCACTCAGTCACAGGCACTCACAAGTCATATACGGTAAGTGGAGAAGGGAAAGGATGAGCGGTGAAGAATGTATGCGGGGTTGAAATAGTAATGCAAGATTGATTGAGAAAGGTGGCGATGGTTCTGTCACCGTTGTTATTCAATCCTATATTATGAAATTTCGTAGTTTAGTCGTTACATCTCGTAACTGTAGAAGTGGCCCTTATCCCACTACATCATTTCACATCTTCAATTACAAATACGTGTTGCGTTTCTGGCATAACCCATAGTTGCTGCGCGCACACTATTCTCCCTGGTGGTTTCGTGTTACGTAGTATTTTGATAGCCGGTGGCGATTCGAAGTATCAATAGATCTTGACCTCATCTTTTTCGGATAAATATACTCGATTGCAGTCTGCACACGGGAGAGAAGCCGTACGTCTGCCAGGTGTGCAACAAGACCTTCAGAGACTGGTGAGGGTTACTGTAGTTTTGGGGAAGGGAGTTACGGTAGATTGGGTTGGAATTTTATTTCGCATTACACTGTAATTAGCTAAATTCGTGAACTAATTTCAGTGTACAAAGAAAGTTTAATACTGTGATGCTTTGGTATTAGGTTACTGTGACTGTATACGGGGATTGCAACAGGAAGGTATGAATCAAAACCAAGAGAATTTAGACAACATAAGTTGGGCTCAGCCAAAACTGAGTCGTGTATTATACGGCGTGTCAAAAAATGATACCGGTTCTGGTCGTAACAGCGGGAGAGTACTGTAGTTGAATAAGTCATATTATCACTTTTCTTTTTTTCAGTTCGGGTCTTCGTAAGCACGAGACGAATCACTACTGCAGTCCAATGCGAATGAATGAGTTGAGAGGAAAAGTGATGGAGGAAGGAAGAGGAGCGAGCTATGAAGAGGAAGAAGAAGAAGAGGACGAGGAAGAGGAGGTGGAGACGAGAGGACGATATCAAGGTACGGTAGAAATGGGCGGTGTTGGGATGTACTTACTTCCACGAAATGAGCATGTTACTGTTTGAATCATGCGATGAGTTGAACTTATTAGGGTGATGAAGCTCGTATCTTGCAGGTTGTAAGAAATATATTTTATTTTATTTTATCGACTCCCGAGAGCGCAATGAAATAATGTATGAATAGTGTGGTGAAAGCAGTAAATTATTACTCGCTATAATGTAGGGATAAATCTTTTTAAAACGTTGAGATCATCTACCGTACTTATCGATTATCGATTGCAGATCAATCTCGAGTTCATCTCATGTCTCAAATTGAAATGGGCGATGGAGAAATGGAAGAAGTGGAGGAAGAAATAGTAGAAGAAGGAGAGATACCAATGGAGGAGGATTATTACATGTAGAGAGTACTGTAGAAGACGCATAGGATACGGTAGAATTCCGTGTGAGAGTTCGAAAAGAGCTAAGAATATAGTATGCCAAAGATTAGACGCGTGTAAGTCCCTCATTTATGCGTGTTTTGTTTGTCTTTCTGACTAGGTGACATTATGATTTTGAAATAAAATTGACGCTTTTGAGGAATTTTGTTCTTGCTGTCATTTATTATCATTCGTTCTACTTCGATTTCGATGAAACGGGAAAGATTTGATTCCAGTACGATGAAATTTGAAACATAGTAAGCAATTATCGATTGTATATTTTTAGAAGTTCTTATCGCTTTTGACCAGAAGCAGGCACTTTGTGAAGTGGATAAATTTATTTGTTTAAGTTGTTGGCAGATCAAACCTCAGTCGAGAGAGTGAGGAGAGGGAGGGCAATCTAGACACAGTGCCCTCTATTCAATCCTCTCTCTCTTTTTATTTTCCACGTCTGTGAGGGAGGGGAAGAGTTCAGCTAGGTTCCATTCCGTGATTTCTCGTCCGCTGTATCGTACGTACTGAAAATATCGGAACGTTTACCGCAATGTGATCAAAATGTTCAGTATTTGCATCTTTGCGAGTACGCATTATCATGACTTGTGTTTATGCTAAATCGATTAATCCACATCGATTTGACGGAATCTACCCGGTGATGCCCGGTGAAATGTGTAACAGAAAGCGACAAATTTGATTGCAAAAAAGGGACAGAACCGGCAATTACTGGCATTTCCCGGCTGTATACGGTAATGATGACAATTCGCTAACTTGGTCGGTTATCGCATCGAATTTTCTCCTTTGTTTTAGACATTTCACCGGGCATGTCCGGGTAGTTTCCGGTAAATCGAGGTGGACAAAAAATATGAACCTACTCACGAGTTGCAAATAATTTTCTTCGCAAAGTTAAAAAAATTGAACATTTTGATCACGTTCCGGTAAACGTTCCGATATTTTCAGTACGTACGATATACACCACGTTCAAAATGTCGAGCATAAGCTGGATCTATGTCGGGACTTGAATATCATAATGAGAAACGGAAGTTAATCCGAGTGTAAACTTCTCATCTAGCGCTTGTAAAGGAGCGTGAAATTGCGTGTCACGAAATAAATGCCCTCATACTCCACTTCATCGTGCTGTAAAGTAATGTGTTTGTTACAGTATTTTGTACATTTCATTTGAACAACTTTATCAGCTTATTTGGATGTTAGGTCAACTGAGGCCACTAGAGTATTTTGTGAATGTGTTTATAGTATTTTTTCTAACAATCAACTGATTCTGCTGAACCCGTTCCATGAATCTCATTGTACATCGGATTTATCTGTGTCATTCGTTGTACTCACACCGTCCCTGCAATTTCCCGTTTTGAGGGGGAGAGGAATTTGGATTATTGCTATCGCATCTCGAGATATTCCACCCATTTATTTTTGAGTGAAATTCACAGTGCTATAATTTTTTCTTCTCTGCACACTTTATTTTCGGAGAAGTGGTTTGTTCATTCTGGAAGCTGTTTTCGAAGATTTACCTAAAAAGGTGAAGGAAAAAAAACTAGAAAAAGTGCTCTCAGGCGCTTTAAAACGATTCGAGAATTATATACGCGCCCCTTTATTTTCCACTTTCGAATATCGAATTCTTTCTCCTCATTTTTAATTCTCTGACGCAGCGAAACTGTGTAGTCCATAAAATTTCGACAATTGCCGTGACTCCATGCGGGAATTATTCCACCCTCGGTTCGTGAATCGCTTGTTCACTGCATAATTGTCCACCCTCACTCAACATTACAAGTAACAGTAGTGGCAAGTAGTAGTAGTAACAACAGTACAGTAGCGCCATTCATTCAGCCAACTTTATCGTAGGATATGTGTGGAAAAACATATGAATTGAGAATTTTGGAAGAAACTTCAATTTTTGTTGTTTTAATCTTTGTCGTATAACTTCTTTTCCTTCATTGGAATATGCAAATATCCTGCAAAACGCGAAGATTATCTGCGAACTCGTAGTACATTCTCCTCGTCTCCTCTCCCTCTCTCTTTTCCTCGATCTCTCCATGATCTTTGTCGTCGTGCCAACTCCCTCCCTTCTTTCTCCTCTTTCCTCAACATAATCTGACTCGTAAAAGGGCGTAGATAGTGTCCCCTGTGTTCCGCCGCCCAAAGGAAACAGCCCAAGTCCATCCAACTCTCCACTGGAATGAGATGCATCGACCAATTCTCCTGGGTGAGTTTTCATTTCAAACAAATCTAAATCATTCAATTTCTGTGAAAGAAATTTGCCAGACAAACCGGCACATTTTGATCTCTGTGGAACCATAAAGGTTTGGAATTTTCGAAGCGGCGGAGAGGAAAGAAAGCGTGGTTTGGGAAGATAAAAAGAGTGTTCGGGACTAATGGAGGATAGATTTATTGATTTTTCCCGAAATGTTCTTTTTATATTTCAGCATCCTGAATTCAATGCTCTTCTGGTCACTTCATTGACGATTTTCCTGTGTTCTGTCGAATTCTCAATACTTCACGTCGGCGAATGGCCGTATATGCGTCAGGTGAGCAGTGATTTGACATCTGCAGGAAGTGGTCGAGAGAGTAGCTCTTCATTGTACGCACTATCTTACTTCCGACCCCTTTCTGGAGGTTGCGTCGCACATTGAAATCATGCAATGAAGCATGTATTAGGTGTAGGCCAGGTACATTTTCTGAGTAATTCCTCTCTTGATTTCAAGAAATAATGAGCTGCATTCATTTCCGCGTAGGAATGTGTCACACACACTCGTCTAATTCGTTATCTTTTGATCTCTGAAATGTAGATGTAGATAGAATAGCAAGCTGCTATATTTCTATGGAAACTCAGATTTTGTTTGTTTGAAATCACAAGGAATACGTCTCAACCGTGAGAGCATTGAATAGCAAAAAAAGTTTTCTGTAGTCTCTAGCCTATTCACTGATTCACACATTCCATCCCCCTTAGTGGAGAGTTCGCAACAGATCGCGGTTCTTTAATCTCGAATGAAATCGCTCAATCGGATCAAAATGTGTGAACTTTCGTATCCCACGCACTCTATTTTCGGTGTGTGGCACAAACTTGATAATTTAATCTGAAACGTAACATTCGAGCAAACGAACGAAATGGAATCACCAGAAAAAAAATCGTATTTTAACGGCGATGATGCTTTTTTTTACCTGCAAAGAAAAGTTTGAAATAAAAGAAACGTAGCTTCACCAGCTTACATAAAAACCAGCATGGGAAGAATTAAAGTTTAACGAAATAAGTATGTAATATATTTATAAATATATTGTTGAGCTCGATGACGAAGCGACTTCTTCCTTCTTCGGTCTCGCTAATTCGCTGTCCAAACTCGCCCATGCAATCGCAGCCATTGTATTCGCCGTTTTATCACACAAAATGGGCGATATCAAGTGAGTCCACAGACCTTTTAGCCTTGCTGATGGAAAAAAGCAAGCTTGCATGTGTATTTAGGAGTTCAGCCATACGTTTAATTTTTAAACCAATACAAGATAGTATTGAATATGCTTTAATAAAGTGATTTGCATTCAGACCATCTCTCCTCACTGGTCGTCTCATCACTCTCATTGGCTGTCTTCTCTATCTCACTGTCGAATTCTTCCCTTGGAACAAACGATTCGTCCTTCTCACTGCGTATTTACTCTTTGGAATTGGATTCAGTACGTCTCTTCTTTTTCTAGTTTTTTTTTTGTTGTATTTTGTGCGCAATTTTTTTCCGAAACACTTACGCCGAATGATGAAGTACCCAGGATACGAATTTATTAAAGAAAAAAAAAGTAATATTTGATGGAGATTTTGATGGTGATTATCCGGCGTAGCTGCAGAGAAAAAAGAGTCAAGATGTGCTCTTTTTTGTGAAGTAGCTTGTGGAACGAAGATCCAGATGATTCCCCTCCTCCTCCTTCATCTCTCCATTTCAGGTACTTCTCCCCTCCTTCGTGCTCTAATTTCTCGACAATCTTCTCTTCCAAATCGATCAACTGCCTTCGCTTTTGTCCACACTGCACATCTCATGAGCATTCTGAGTGGAGCAGGTTAAAGAGTTTATATTAATTACAACAAAAATAATACAAAGATTAAAAAATAACATATTTACTATTCAAATTTGAGATGAAATGGGAAGATGAAAATTATTTGAATTGCAGTGGTCCAACTCTCCTTCTCTTCCCTGCCCTACCCGGGCTACAATATTTTTCCCAATCTCAAGTTTCACATTTATTCGGGTGAGCGACCTGTTGAATTTACGTTACACAACAGTGTTATATTTCAGCCCCGATTTGGTTGGCACTGCTCACAAATCTAATTGTGATCTGGGTGATAATCTACAAATTAGAGGTGAAGAAGAAGGAGGTCGAAGGTACAGGTTTACTTTGTTTTTTTTTCCATATTCATTGTATTATTTCGCATGTCTTGGCTATTACCTAAATGCATGCAAATCCCCATTGCAGAATCTCGTTTCTCCTTTTCGTGGTTTCATATTGAGTTCACTCGACTACGTGAGGTAACTATTAACAATTTCTTAAGGTGTGAAAGGCGTAAGTAATGTAGCGTTCTTTCATTGAAACCGTCGCTGCAAATTCTAGATTCATCAGTTGAGCTATCCTTTTCTATTTAAAAGTTTGAACTTTTTCTTCCCCATCAGGTTCATCTCCCATGGCTTCTCATCATCGTCGTCATCTTCGAGAGACTCGTCACGGGCATTATCCCCTCCTCCATTCCGATGTGAGTTTCAGTGATGAATCGCTTTTAGAAGTAGTGGCTGTATTGCATTATGTGAGTGATTTTATTGTGAAGAAAACAAAAATCGAAAGGTTTCTATTCTGGAGACGTGGTATTGCCCAGCTGAATTTTACGTACTCTTGAAAGACTAATTTTCTGTATTTCAGTCTGAACGGTCCGATAATGGGTTCGATCTACGGCAAGAGTGGGCAGGAGATCGTCGTCACTCTCTCAATAATGCAATGTTGCTCGGGAATTGTGGCTATCTCGCTCTCACTCGCATTCGTATTTGGCAATTTGGGAAGACAGTCAGTTTCCCTCATCGAAATTATTTTTTAATCTTAAATATTTGCGAATACGATTTTGAAAGAATCGCGCTCGATAAGATTTCAGATACGTTTCACCCCTTTCTCAAATGTCGCTGGTCACTAGAGACCGCCAAACTATTATAATCGATAATCGATTGACGAGGGGTGGATTTCAATTGATTGAAACCGATAATTGATTGACCGGTCAATCGATTGAAAAAATAATAGATAGAAGAGGATAATCGATTGATAATCGATTGAAATAATAGTTTGGCGAATCTATTATCGATTATTACCGGCGCGCTCATTCCGTAGTGAGCGCGTACACCGATCTGTCGATAATCGATTGAAAGAGTGATGCGACCTCAAGTCAATCGATTGACAAAGGATAATAGATTGAACCCTTTCTATTATCATTTCCATAATAGTTTGAGTAATAATTACGCGGTCTCTACTGGTCACTTCTTTCAACGTAAACTCGTCGAAACAGGTTTTAAAATCATAATTACAGCATCACAACACGATTCCTCTTTCTCGTCTCGACAATATTCATCGTCTGTACTTTCATCCTCACTTTCCCTTATCCGAACCCGGCTTCGTCCATACCGCAGTTCAATGGTATTTTAATTCTGATATCATTTTCCCGGAAAAGTTAAATTCAAATCAAATATATTCGTCTCTTTCTTCTTTATTTTCGAAGAAAAGGTGAATTTTCTGCAGAAACAACGCGCGCGGGCTGCAATCCCAGCGAATATTCGTGGTGTGAAGCAAACTCGGTACGACATTACTTCAAATACTGAAAAATATAATACAACTATAACAACTTAAGAATCTTTCCTTACGAAAATGCATTTCACAATTTCAGGCGACTCCCTTCCTTCTCTACGTCATTCCTATCCTTTGCACACTCGGTTTCGCCGTTCCTTCTTCCTTTCTCAGTCTGGATACAATCTACTCCCGATTGCTGGGAGACATCGATCAGGTTACTCTTTCATATTTCGTTGAGGAATTTTCTTTAGCTAGAACAATCGACATCCTGAACGAAAATTGTATCTACATTTTGCCCTTCTGGGGGAATTTTTTTTCGTTTCTAACTACTCTACGAATCGATATATCAGCACCCAACTATCGTATCAATATTATCGATTGCAGAGTGTGATGCAAGCTGTTATTATGATCATCGAGGATATTGGACACGTTGCAATGCCTCTTGCTGCATCGTGAGTTCAATATCGAGAAATCGATTAAATTAGTAAAACTACTGATTTCCTGTTCTTTCGAAATTGAAACGTCGGAGAACATTGAAACGTCTGTTTGCGTAACTTTCGAAATTTTAATTACGCTGCGAAAGTTCGGCAATGGGCAAAAGGAGTCAAACTTTTCTCGGACCTTGATAAATTAATTAATTTCTCAGGGCGCTCTTCACTTCTTACGGTTACGGTACAATCTGTATCGTGGTCGGATCGATATTTATCATCGGGGGTTCAGTGTGGATGGGAGTGTGGAGAGCGATGAAACCTTATGTTTGAGACGACGAAGTACTGAAACTGTCGTGTAATATAGCAAAAATGTATGGGCAGCTATCGATTTCGAGTAGAGTAATCTGTAAATAGTGAATAAACAATTATCAATTTTGTTCTCTGAAAATTGTTCATGGAAAATTGTACACACATTGGTAATGACTCCAAAACTCGGGGGTTTGGAAACGGGGGTTTGGGTTGGAACTAGTTCCCTCACTGGAAAGTCCACTACGTTCAAGTGAGAGAACTAGTTCCGAACCAAAAAAAACCCGGAACTAGTTCCAGTTTGGATGGTTTACCAGTATGTCAATATATGTCAATAATTTTAACACAAAAAAAGATTCAAGTTGCGAAAATCTACACCACGTACCTCAGAAATGTCTATCGCCTTATACGACAAAGAATATTCCACCGATACGCGAAAAAACGATTGATCTGCTGTGAATATTGCAGCAATCCACGGCGAGAACCTAAAATTGAAGTAACACAGCAAATAAAGAGCCAAACATCAATGGTAAAAGGAGAGGCTTTAGTTCTGAGGGTCGATGTGCCTGTATCCTGGCAACTCCCCACTGTCGTTGAGTGGTCTCTTATCCTCTCACATCAGTTAACCAACACCGCCGGTTGCTGGTGATGATTCTCGGCAGAATAACAACTTTCCTCTGTGTTGCACTCCTCATCACGGTACGTTCGTCGACACCTAGCACATCCAAATATATTAAACCCAGCGAATTCGGTGCAAAAATTGCAATTATTGGGTTTTCGAGCAAAAAAAGGAAATTATTGCCTTTTGCACTGCGTGGCAGAGTAGTCGCTAGTCGACGTAAAATAATTTTTGATTCTGGTAGTAATTTCACTTTTATCTTTTAGCACAGCGTCGCTCCGCCGCCTTGCTATCATTATGAGCTCTCGACGACTATTTTGACGGCGATCAAGACCGAATTCGTTCAAGCCCTGCGAAAGTGCCAGCTCAATTGTGATACCGATCCCAAGGTAGACAACATCTTCAAATTATTTTTAATCGACTAAATTTCAAACAACACGGCCTTTTTCATGGGATGAAGGACAGAAAGAATAGATCAAAAAAGAGCACGCCAGTCTCTAAGAGAAGGGGTCATCCAGAGAGGAGAGGATATGAGATTGAATGAGCATTTGTACTCACATTCTGCCATGCATCCATCCGATTCTGGAGCTTCATGAGATTCCTTAATTTTTTTTCCGCAATTGACACTTCTCAATATATTATTCAGTGCGTCTCTGTTTCGTACAGTGAGGACACAAAAATGTGCGTGCATCAATCAGACAATGAGCCCAACTTGGAATTCTGTAAAGGAGTACCTTACAATCGATATGTAAAGAGCTACCAGGGATGTGTCGGGTCAACTAACTACGGTAACCCATTATCGATTTTCTCTTGCACACTGTCTTTTAGTTCGTTCCGACCCGACTGCAGAAGCTGGCAACGATTTCTGTCTGTATGATTCAATAGGAAGACCATTGGGTAGTGGACTGTTCGTCCCCCTCCCGAATCCACTGGGCAATCTACCCATTTGCCCGCCAAATAAACTCGATGGAACCGAGGGGCCAATTCGATTCGTACGGTGGGTTTTATGCATTCTCCTACACAAAGAAAAATATAACTCTTAGGAAGATCACGTGTCCATAAAATCGCAAATATTGTAAAGACCAATGTGCCAGCGTTTTTTTTAAAAATCTGATTAGGCTATACCCTACATTTTCTTAGCCAGTACAACTCTTTTCCGTGTGTCTTTTGAAATACATTTGCATATCTAAACCTAAAATGTTTTTAGAAGTTAAAACTGAACTCTGCAATAAAAAAATAAACTGCCATAATAAAAACTAAAATGGTTTGAAAACAATCGATATTTTTGTAGTATACTGGGAGATGACGGGAAGCGATACACCTACGACAATCCAGTCGACGCGCAATTTTCCTTCAGTGGATCTACGAACACCGTGAGATACATGCATATATGTAATACTTTAATGGTTTTGATATGTTTTCAGTGGACTCATCAAGTTCCTATGAGACCAACACCGCAACAAATAGCCATTTCCTGCGTTGAACAAGGTTCGTTTTCTTGATGCTATTATTAAAACAGCCGGAAAGTTGCACTTCGCTTATTTTAACGCATTTATAAAACTAGTCGTCATTTCATCGTTACAATTTTGCACCAGATTTTTTTTTTGAATTTTTTAAAAGATGTCTTAGAAAAGTATACGAAACAATTCTAAATATGATTTAGATTCTTTGGCTCTTCTCATTTTCCGTCATATAAATTCTTAATCTTTATTCCTTTCTACAGATAATCCTCCGTGTCGTGGCTGTTCCAAGGCGTTGCAGCTGAAAGGAATCCTAAGTGGAACTCCCGCACGCATTGATACAGCAGGCGCCTGTCCCGGCAAAACACTGTAGTAAGTATAATATACCAATTTTAAAATGATACGTTGTTGAAATGGACTACTGGTGTGTGTGAACCTTCTTCCCATACCTCGGCGTGTTTCTTCCTGTGTCATGCTCTCTCGTAGCCGTATCTGTTATTTAGTAGCGGAACGTTTTATTATTTTAGAAAAGAGCGCTTGTAAATTTAAAATAAACAAATTAAGGTCCCTAGGGTGATGTAGTTCAAACGTGCTGCGGTCTTTTTATGAAAGTTGACCAAATTGAACAAAGAGAAATTGGGTATTCGCGTTTCGCTAGAACTGTTTACTAATTACAACCGATCATACTTTCAGCGTCACACGAACTCACGGCAAAAACGTCGTTCAAATCAACGGCGACAAGGCGCGTGTGCTGTGTGTGGTGAGGATTACTATTTATCGATTTTTACTCTTCTACACTGTTTACCTCTGAGATGATGGAGAATCACGAAGAGTAAATATTATGTATTAGAATGTTACGGATGAATTAAATAAAATTTCCAAATAATAAACAAAGTAAAATATTTTGCAGGCGGGTATTTGGATGACCGGCGAGAACGATCCCGGCTACCTCATGTCGATCGATGACGCCGCCTGTGCTTGATCAGACGATTCCAAACCCATGGGGTCAGAGTGAGAGAGTGTGCAACAGTGAGAGAGCGTCTCTCGATAGTACATGCTCCCTCACTCCAAACTCCTTTCTGTAGCGTTGACTGATCTGTGGAATGATCTGTGAAATATCCATTCTGCGTTTCTTATCTGTTTTGTGTTTCACTCATTTTGTCAGAGATCGTATCTCTTCAGTAATTCGTGATAGATCGATTTTTTTAAAGTTATTTACTTTTTTGAATTTACTTTTTGAATCCCTGATAAAAGAGGCGTATTACCGTATCGGGCAAATTTCTGAATCCACATCATTCCTCTACCCAAACAATCCTCCAGAAAGCAATTTGTTTCGCCATTCTCGAAAACGTGTGAGAAGAACTGAAAAAAGGGAGTTCGATCTTTCCCAATTTGAAAATATCATTTGGTCTCTTCCAAGGCCGAGTAAGTGTTTCTCAATTGCTTCAGGAGGTTCGAAATCCCGAAATAAAACGGTCAATCATTGCGTCTTTTCTCTCATCAAGTAGATTTAAATTCTTCATCACGCGAATATTCAATTCCTCTAATCCGAACTGCGAGTCAGCAATGATTTTACTTGAAAGAATTTATTTATTACCTGTACGAACCCACATTTCATATCGAATTTCTAGCCCATCGCTGGTAAGCATGCAAATCACAGGGCAACAGTTGATCAGTCTGATTCTGATGTTGCTCATTTCTTCTATTATGTCTGATATTGATCATTCTAATTTGTCACTGTGTCCCTTCAGAGAGGGCCACAAGTGGGTGGATACAAACATGGATCACCTACACACCACTTATCATTCACAGATACCGATTTTTGCTTCAAACGATTATAAAACTCAAAACACTCAATCAGCCCGAATTTAACCCTATTATCAACTCCCATTTCCCATTATCTGGTCACAAAATATAGTCGCGATATTGTAGAAAATGAAAGGCTTCGCCAGCAGATGGCGGATATAATGCACTGTATTAGACGAGTATCTCAGTTTAAAAAAATACCTGCAAAAATACCAGATTTAAAAAAGGGAAACAGATTGACTATTGTGAAAGAAGACTCGCGGCGTATTAGGTTGTGGTGTTCTGTGGGATAGTTTAACTCGGAAACGCCCAAAAACAGTTTCAGCTCTCTCTTTATACATAAAATTCCTCGGCTCGTCTCTCTTATTTACTGACTGGAATTCTTGTATGAATTTACTCCCTCGGAAGGAATCGGAAGGAATCGGCATCAATGAAAAGGGGAGACGGAAGGAATCGGCATCAATGGGAAGCGCCTCTCGCATCTCCGATTTGCGGACGACATAGTTCTGCTCGGCTCTGACACAGCATCGCTGGAGAGGATGCTGACAGAACTTGCGGAAGCAGGAGAATCGATTGGGTTGACGATCAACAGGAAGAAGACGCTGCTGATGAGGAACGCATGGTGCCCTGGTCCAGATATCGCTCTGCACGGAGAGACCCTCGTGGAAACTGATGCATACGTATATCTTGGAAGAGAGCTGTGAGGCGACGGCTCAATCGATACGGAACTGAAAAGGAGGAAGAGAGCAGCCTGGGCGGCCTACGGAAGCATCAGAGAAGTCACGTCCATGCTGAAGGACGCCAAGCTCCGCTCTTCGCTCTTCGACTCTCACGTCCTTCCCGCTCTGTGCTATGCAGCCGAGTCATGGCCTCTCTCGAACTCAGTCATCTCCTACATGCAGACCACACACAGAGCGCTCGAGAGATCGTTGATCGGCACGAATCTGTACACGATGCACCAGAAGAAGCGCCGCAGCTTGGATGTCCGTCGGCAGTCACTCCTCACTAGTGTTGTTATTTGGAATAATTCTATTCGCGAATAACAAAGGTTATTCGCGAATAACCCTTTGTTATTCGCGAATAACTCTTTGTTATTCGCGAATAAGATTATTCCAAATAACAACACTACTCCTCACTGACCCGATACGCTACATCAAACGGGCGAAACATCGACGGGCCGGACACGTGCTTCGACGGGACGACGGCAGATGGTCAACAACAGTCACGGAATGGTTCCCCCCTCCCGATCTCCGCAGATCTCCAGGAAAGCCGCCAGTGAGATGGAGGGACTCGATCGTGGAATATGCGAAGATGCCCTACAGTGTTCAAGGACGTATTACCCGATCGTCCTCGCGGCGTCAGCCCTACCGACATTGGACTACGCGCGCTCGCAATAGAGAAGAATGGAGGAATTGTGATCCACACGGCAACGGCCGATGAAGATGGATCTTCTAAGTATCTATGTAAGTAAGTATATTTTTTTTAAATTGCGCAATTGAATGCCACGCAAAGAAAATTTGCAAACCATGCAGGGGAAACGTTTGCAGAAGAGAAGAAACTGAGATTGATATTTGAAGAGCTTTCAAATTCAATCTATGATACTTACCAAACGGAATCTCTATGTCATCCGAATAATCTCCTCTTTTCCATAACTTCATAGATAACGCGATTCGAAGAGTGTGTTGTTCTTGCAGAATATGCTCAAATTTCGGTATAAAATGACATGTGGGAGGGAGGAATTCAGAGGTGGTTCCTTCGTATAATCGATATGAGAACTCTCTTCCATCTGTTGCTAGCAACGGTCTTCTTTGGATGGGCAGGTAAGTGAGCCAGTCGGTATTCTTGAGAATTTCAAATTATCGATTTAAGTCGCTCAAAATGATGATTGTGCTGTTAATCTACCTCCCGTGGATGCTTCTCTCATTGATCCAAATCTGTTCACTCTCACTCCATTTGATGACAATGTTAGTTTTCTTTCTCAAGCGTTTCCACCTTCTAGCTATTTCTGAGACTTGGCTTGACTGTGGGGATCTTGATGTCATGCTATTGAGAGGGACCTCAAACCATTTCCTATTTCGCGCTGATAGAGTCGCGGGTAGGGGTGGTGGTGTCTTACTTTACGCGCACATCAATCTACTCCCTATTACAGTGTCTACTCTCACAATACCTGGCTTTGAATGTCTGACCGTGGACATCTTTCCATTATCTTCTACTCAGAATCGAGATTGTCTTAGAGTCATCGTTGTTTATCGCGCTCCAAATTCCCCCTCCCCCTCTATGGCTCCCTTTATCGATTACCTGTCCAACGTAACTGGTTGTACACACCCATCGTTAATAGTAGGTGATTTTAACTATTCCAACATTGATTGGTATACCTATCATTGCCCCACGCTATCGGTTACACCCTTTCTAGATCTGATAACTCAGGGGTCATTCAATCAATATGTAGATTTCCCCACTCGTGGTAATAACATCCTTGATCTACTCTTGTGTAACTCTCCGATTATTAAGAATGTCAAACCTGATATTCCGCTTTCAGATCATATTGGCATTGCTTTTACAATCAATTCGTTCATTGCGAAGGATAAAATTTCCCCACCTTCCCGTGATTTCAGTAATGCTGACTGGGTCTCAATGAATAACATCATCGCCTCGCACAATTGGACACTCAGTTTTATGGGTAAAAACATCTTTGATGCCTATGAGTATTTCAGCGCCTTTATAAATGAATTGATAACTACTTACGTCCCTCTAAAAAAACCTAAAACCAATAATGGATTTCCAAAATACCTAAGTATTCTTTATGACCGTCTTCAGCGTTTTCATGCAAATGCGCCTAATTCTGACCTTACACATTCTCTTCGAAAACGTTTCGATAAAGCACTCAAATCGTTTGAGACTAATAAAGAAATACGCGCCGTTCAATCGGGGAATACCAATACTTTTTTCAAGTATTGCAAATCGCGCTTCAAAAGTAATAACTCTAGTCTTCCGGGAATACTAGATGATAAGGGTAAAATTCTTCTTACTGACAACGAAAAAGCAACTGCTTTCTCAAAGTTTTTCTCAAGGGTTCAAACTTCCCCTCTATCAGCACCATTGTCCCGCCCTATGGTCTGCCAAACCCATTTTGATCTACCATCTATCTTTCCTGAACAGATCCTTCTCGCAATCTCACAGTTAGTACCTAAGTGTAATGGTTCCCCTGACAAAATTCCAAATATCCTCTATTGCAAATGCAAATTTTCCGTAGTTATACCACTCACAATATTGTTCAACATGCCTCTCACTTCAGCCACAGCCCCATCTCAATGGAAAACAGCCCATGTTAAGCCCATACCTAAAAAATCGGGAAATACGTCAATCTCAAATCACCGCCCTATATCGCTTACAGTAACCGCATCTAAAATTTTTGAGAAAATTCTCATAAAGTCTATAGTTGATTACCTAGACACTAACTCTCTTCTAGATGTACGCCAAGCTGGCTTCCGCAAATTGCGTATTACCACGACCTCGCTTAGCGAAACTTTATCATTTTATGCCAAACAGCTGGGCCCTGGCAAATCTGTAGATTCGATTTTCTTTGATTACCAGAAAGCTTTCGACTCCATAGATATCAGACTTCTATCGCACAAACTAGCCAATCTTGGTTTCTCTACGCATATCATCAAATGGTTAGAATCTTATCTGATTGGTAGATCACAGCGTGTTTCTATTGGAAACACTCTCACACCCCCTTCACCAATCAAATCTGGGGTCCCTCAGGGTTCCGCAATTGGCCCGCTGCTCTTTATCCTGTACATCAATGACCTTGGTAATTGCATCCCAAAAGACGTTGAATACAACATCTTTGCTGATGATCTAAAAATATACGCAACTGTCCCTGATCACTCCAATGACCTGCAAAACACTATAAATAGCATTGCAAACTGGACCTCCCACTGGAATATGACTTTGAGTACACCTAAGTGCTCTGTACTTCATTTAGGGCGCCTAAAGACAAGGTCAAAATATACCTTGAATGGTCTTGCCAGCTCCCCCTCTGATACTGTCAGAGATCTAGGTATTCATTTCTCTAAGAATTTGAACTTTGGGTATCACATCACACAAATTACTCGTAAGACACGCTCTATGTGTAATCTAATGTTGAGATCATTTCATACTAACTCCCCAGATATTCTCATGAAAGCATATAAAATTTACATACGCCCGCTCCTTGAATCGAGTACGGTAATTTGGAATCCTACTGCTATCGGCCTAGTTAATCGTTTAGAGAATGTTCAACGAGAATTCACTGGAAGAGTTCTCAAGCGTAGTCGCCAGCCCCCTCTGTCCTACCTAGACCGCCTAAAATTACTAAATATAGAGACCCTCGAATATCGCAGGGCTTTACGTGATATGCAGTTTGTTTATGATTCCATTCATGGGCACGCACTGTTGGACACCACTAACCTATACTCACTAGCTCCCTTAGCACGTTCTCTCCGGTTCGCTCATAGCTTGCGCATTTCGATCCCTTGCAGGCTACCAGTCTCGATTTCAACTTGTGCAAGTCGATCCATAACGCTCTGGAATAACCTCCCCTCCCGCCTAGTAACTGCCCCCAAAAACCCCTTCTCAGTAGGGCTCCGAAAAAACCCCAAATTAGTTACGACAACCTCCCGAATCCGTAAGTTGTGATTGTGACACGAACACTGCCTGATTCACCATGAAAAAAACTGCTCGATCCTGAGCCGAAGAATCCACCATCATGTCAAGATAATCCCTATCACCCAAATCACCGATGGAGAATAAAGTATTAAGTATTAAGTATTAAACATATTTGTCCACTACATGAAAAGACTTGTTATAAATTATTATAAGCAGTAGATTTATCATAAACAATATTTGAATTGCTTCACAGATCTTACTTTTTAGACCGGCGGTTCAACTGAGCACTACCGTACCTGTAGAGGAACACACTACCTTGGTGTTAGTTAAAAATTGTTAAAATTAATTAAATATATTTTGAAGTGCAGACATGATTAAAATAAACATTAATGCATTCGCATAATGAGTTTACTTCACAGCAATTCGGTCCTGGAGGCATTCCGCTTATAATTTCTACTAATCGCTTTTGGCGCTGCAGTAACAACACAAGAAAGTAAGTATTCTCAAATGGTAAGTCGTCACTCTTTTTTTTCTTCAGATGGATGGAAGCCAATGGGTATGCTGATGTTCGGCAGGTGAGACAATAGAAAATTGATTTATTCTTAAAATCTATTATCTTTTAGCTATCTTGTGTTACAAGTAAACTTCACATTCAAAGTGAGTCAAATTTTCTAACTAATCTTGAACTCCGAGATATCAATTTAAGGGATTTTCTAATTTCATAGAGTACCGCCGTTGCACCCCTATATAGAGATCACTTAGAGTACCGCCGTTGCACCCCTATATAGAGATCACCGGCGGTGCGCTCTCCTACTGTATACCTTCACTATTTATCGACCCACGTCCAATAACGAAAATCCCGTCAGTCTCATTTTCTCGTTCAATTTGCATCGAAAGATCTTCGTCTAAAACGCATCGAGAGCCAGTGTTTTGAACCATTTAGCGAAATAAGGGTCAAACCTAATTACACCACTACAGATCTAACCTAGCTGTCCGCAAGGCGTATTCACGGTGCGTTCATTACCGCATTGAACTACAGTAACCACATGCTATCGATTAGACAGTACAGTATGTGGTTACTATCGATCGACAACGGAATACCGTATCCACAAATAATCAGTCGACTATCCCAGATCCCGCAAAATCTTCTCGCACTTACTACCACAAGAGAAGAAACAACAAAACAATGAAACAGCCTTCTCAGAAGAGACGAAAGAAGGTCGGAAGAGGGGCATGAAGTAGACGAGGGAGAAGAGTGGCCGGAGATGTGAGCGGGGGGTGGACCTGGGCATGGTTCCACAAGCCAAGCCATCACCAAATACTCACTAACCTGACACAAAAGATGACGAGAAGAAGAAGGAGACGAGCGAGGGCGAAGTGAAGGAGACACTAAAATATTATAATAAATAACGGATAGAGTGGCTACGGGGTACCTTTTTATTGTGTCGTCCATAAATTGCAATAAAAATATCGGCGTTTGAACGTTTTCCCAAGTAAAATAAACGACTCTCTCCATTTTCCACACTCTCTCGTCGGTTAGGCAGTGCGAGAGAGCACAGGAAATGGAGATGGTCCAATTTTATCAAGAAAACGCACAAAAAAATAAAGTAAGTACCTCTAAAGTTGCTCCTCAGCCACCGCCGTTGTCCGCTGCTGTCCTCGCGAAGGGACGCTGCAAGAATGAGCAATACGATGACAAAATAACTGAGCCGACAAGGATAGGTTGCAACGGGGAAACGAGCGCTCTCAGCAGGAAACGCGCGTGAACCATCTGCCGTTTGCCTCACGGTGTCCCCAACGGATCGGCCGAGAGAAGTGGCAACAATAACAATTGAAAAAATAAAGGAGAAATGCGGAAATGAAGGGAAAACGAGGGGCGCTTGTCGAAGCGCTCAAATTTGACTCGTTCAGGTTACGGTAGCCGAGACTCGCCTTACACACCATTCTAACGCATCGTAAAATGATGCATTTTAAGAGTGACTTGAAGTGCCCAATTCGAAATAATTTATTTTAACTCAATTTCTTCTATTTGTTGTTTCATCACGTCGCAAATATCGCTACGAACGCGGTAGAAACAAAGAGCCTTCAAAATAATCAAATATTCGTGGTGCAATTCGATGAAAACGAAAAGGTGTCCTAAAGTGGCACACGGTGCCCCACCGTGGCACACGTTTGTTGAAATTGAACTTGGCGTACGATACAAAGAAGCCGGAAAATTACTTCATTGAAATATTTGTTGATTTGGCGACGAGATCATGAGAGACACCGATACATCAGGGAGACTGAGGGGCCTCCATCTCCTTGATCTACATGTTCTCTAGAGATGCTCTTTAGAACTAAGCATTAGTTGTTCGATTAATTGAGAAAATTGAGATAAAAGAAGTTTCAACGGTAAAATTTGACGTGACCTCCTTGAGAGATGAGTGATCTACCAACACTGCGGCTCAGAGGTAACCCAGTCAGGGGCTTTCGAAAAACGTGTAAACAGAGGGAAATTTCAAAATCTATGTGCAAGAAAGACCGCGGGAATATGCTATTTTCCCATAAAACGCGTGATATTTAGTGGTTCAGTTTCCCCTATTTTAAGGTCGGAGAGACAGAAAATCGGGTGAAAAATTTCTAAATTACCGAATCTGAACATCTCAACAAAAACTAAAAACCACACTTTTAGGTGCCACCTTGACTACATCCATACATCCACACTTGGTAAGTAGATAATAATTAGGAAGCATATAAAGCCTGCGAATTAGTAACAATGATATCAAGTTAGAGAAAGAGGGAATCATTGAGAGAGTGCGAGAAACGAGAGAGCCATACAACGAGAGACGGTTTTGGCATGGTGCCCACTCGATGCTTTGAAGGAGGATATTTATCTCAAGCGATTTCATCGATCGCTTTTGAAATATTTCTAAAAAAACTATAATGAGTCCAATGTTTGAAATAAAAAAAACAGGGAATTATTAACGCTACATTTCCTTGAATACAATCTGTTACAAAATATTGATGTCGAACGCGTTTATCAAGCTCATGTGTAATCATGATAAGCATATCATGTGATAGTAGAATGAAACTATTATCATTTTCCCTTGAGCACATCAATGTCCGCTTGTCAATTCCACATGTAGAACTGGATGCCTTGATCCGCTCCATAATAGAGCGAAACTGGCTTGCTGTCTCCGTAATATATATCTGTAATTGATCTGATATAAAAGGAGAAGCGACTATCACACCATCCAAATTAAAATGTGAATTTCTCCAGCTTCTGATTGCTCTTGTCGCTCCACATGCGCCGTGTGTAGTCGATACCCATCCTTGCTGGAGGCCTTGCTGAAATGTATATTCAAATTTATTCAATCAATCATTAAAATAGACTGGTAAATACAATGGGAATAAATTCTTACACCATCGAAGTTGTGCTCATAATGAGTTCCAACTTTCTTAAATCCTAGTTTTTTCAGATTTTTCGCTCCAATGGGGCAACTCTTTCGAACGCTGTCGATATTCCACGGGGCAATCGCTCTGCCCATGACATCTGAATGGAATATTGTACTTATTACAGAGACCGACTCAAACATGGGCCGCCCAGTAGAGGCGCATATCCAGCCAATGGCGCATTTGCCTTAATATTAGCAAGGCATGCGTCATCAGCACAGAACGCGTAGCATAAGTTAACATAGCCAAAGTAGATCCTGAAAAAAAATTGATCGAGTGTTTCGCAAATTCGACTCACTTGACGCTCCACAGAACACCCGAAGGAACAGAGCTTTCAGACTGAAATCAGTTTTTGGGTTGCCTGTACAATCATGAATTCCTACTGTCATAATGGTAGTGGTAGTCGGGGCATCGGGTGTGGTAGTCGTGATGGCAATTGTGGTAGTGGTAGTAGTGGGAATGCGAGTGGTCCGGGTAGTTATGGTAGAAGTGGTTGTGGTATCCGCTAAATGACCTTTCTTCCTCTATCTGATTCGCAGATAATTTGATGGCTCTTACGTGTGAGACAACTAAGCCATTTGTTGTTGAGACGTACAGCTCCTGTAGATTCCATCCCAATCATACTTCCTGAATTCGTTCTCTTTCCCATTTCTTATTATATATTATTTCTTCACCATTTTCGCATGTGGCCTCATTGAAATATTTTGCACTGTATTTGTCGTAGATCTTCTGTCCAGCACTCCGACAAACGAATTTTGATGAATGAAAAAGTTGGAAATCGATGGATCGATCGAAGTCATCGGATAAGTGTATATCACAAGTATCTCAATAGTTCATCATATTCACGATTGTCCATTTTGCTTAATTGAATTGGGATCCATAATATTTCGATATAGTAAAAATATGAAATTAGAAAATCCCTTAAATTGATATCTCGGAGTTCAAGATTAGTTAGAAAATTTGACTCACTTTGAATGTGAAGTTTACTTGTAACACAAGATAGCTAAAAGATAATAGATTTTAAGAATAAATCAATTTTCTATTGTCTCACCTGCTGAACATCAGCATACCCATTGGCTTCCATCCATCTGAAGAAAAAAAAGAGTGACGACTTACCATTTGAGAATACTTACTTTCTTGTGTTGTTACTGCAGCGCCAAAAGCGATTAGTAGAAATTATAAGCGGAATGCCTCCAGGACCGAATTGCTGTGAAGTAAACTCATTATGCGAATGCATTAATGTTTATTTTAATCATGTCTGCACTTCAAAATATATTTAATTAATTTTAACAATTTTTAACTAACACCAAGGTAGTGTGTTCCTCTACAGGTACGGTAGTGCTCAGTTGAACCGCCGGTCTAAAAAGTAAGATCTGTGAAGCAATTCAAATATTGTTTATGATAAATCAATTGCTTATAATAATTTATAACAAGTCTTTTCATGTAGTGGACAAATATGTTTATGGAAACTAACATTGTCATCAAATGGAGTGAGAGTGAACAGATTTGGATCAATGAGAGAAGCATCCACGGGAGGTAGATTAACAGCACAATCATCATTTTGAGCGACTTAAATCGATAATTTGAAATTCTCAAGAATACCGACTGGCTCACTTACCTGCCCATCCAAAGAAGACGGTTGCTAGCAACAGATGGAAGAGAGTTCTCATATCGATTATACGAAGGAACCACCTCTGAATTCCTCCCTCCCACATGTCATTTTATACCGAAATTTGAGCATATTCTGCAAGAACAACACACTCTTCGAATCGCGTTATCTATGAAGTTATGGAAAAGAGGAGATTATTCGGATGACATAGAGATTCCGTTTGGTAAGTATCATAGATTGAATTTGAAAGCTCTTCAAATATCAATCTCAGTTTCTTCTCTTCTGCAAACGTTTCCCCTGCATGGTTTGCAAATTTTCTTCGCGTGGCATTCAATTGCGCAATTTAAAAAAAATATACTTACTTACTTAGATACTTAGAAGATCCATCTTCGTCGGCCGTTACCGTGGGGATCACAATTCCTCCATTCTTCTCTATCGCGAGCGCGCGTAGTCCAATGTCGGTAGGGCTGACGCTGCGAGGACGATCGGGTAATACGTCCTTGAACACTGTAGGGCATCTTCGCATATTCCACGATCGGGTCCCTCCATCTCACTGGCGGCTTTCCTGGAGGTCTGCGGAGATCGGGAGGGGGGAACCATTCCGTGACTGTTGTTGACCATCTGCCGTCGTCCCGTCGAAGCACGTGTCCGGCCCATCGATGCTTCGCCCGTTTGATGTAGCGTATCGGGTCAGTGAGGAGTGACTGCCAACGGACATCCGAGCTGCGGCGCTTCTTCTGGTGCATCGTGTACAGATTCTTGCCGATCAACGATCTCTCGAGCGCTCTGTGTGTGGTCTGCATGAAGGAGATGACTGAGTTCGAGAGAGGCCATGACTCGGCTGCATAGCACAGAGCGGGAAGAACGTGAGAGTCGAAGAGCGAAGAGCGGAGCTTGGCGTATCGATTGAGCCGTCGCCTCACAGCTCTCTTCCAAGATATACGTATGCATCAGTTTCCACGAGGGTCTCTCCGTGCAGAGCGATATCTGGACCAAGGCACCATGCGTTCCTCATCAGCAGCGTCTTCTTCCTGTTGATCGTCAACCCAATCGATTCTCCTGCTTCCGCAAGTTCTGTCAGCATCCTCTCCAGCGATGCTGTGTCAGAGCCGAGCAGAACTATGTCGTCCGCAAATCGGAGATGCGAGAGGCGCTTCCCACTGATGCTGATTCCTTCCGTCTCCCAGTCAAGGTCTCTCATACAATCCTCCAGTGCCGCGGTGAACAGCTTGGGTGAGATTGTGTCTCCTTGGCGGACTCCTTTGCCGATTGGAATGCGTACGGGTCGGTCAAACGGCTTCATCTCGGTTTAGCAGAAAAAAATGAACATTAATTAATTGAAATATGATCCGTTTCGTCAACTGTCAATTTCAGTATCGACATTTCTCAAATTTAAGCAACGTGTTCATTAAAAGAGGAAGGTGAGGGAGTAAATTCATACAAGAATTCCAGTCAGTAAATAAGGGAGACGAGCCGAGGAATATTATGTATAAAGAGAGAGCTGAAACTGTTTTTGGGCGTTTCCGAGGTAACTACACCACACTAAACCACAACCTGACTTCTTTTTCGACAAGAAGTTGAGCTGTCGGTGAACGTGGAAGCCTTCCTGACAATGAGGCAAATTGAGGGACTCGAGCTAGACTACGTGCTTGTCAGATGCAGATGAATGCTGCAGCATGTTTTAGATGGATTCAACTACTCCTTCGTTAGTATATTCCTCCAAGAAGGCATACGACAGAAACCGGAAGATCGAGACGAATATGAGCTACACAATGCCCCAGAAGCTCCGTTCTGACCTCGATCCTCTTCTCTTCTAGATATTTATCGCATGATATTATTGGGGAACCGCACGAGGGAACCCCGTCTAAGGGGAATAGAAAGCTTCACTCGCACCTGCGTTTTGCGAACGATGTCGTACTTCTCGGAAATGGATGATGCTAACAGAATTGGCGGACAAAGTAAATTCAATCAGGATGACGACCAACGGGAAGAATACGAAACGTACAAGGAAGGCAGTAGCTCATCGTCGTGCGGAGCTACTCTGGTATTTATTTCGAGGCTGGATCCCGGTATAATTCCAGCCTGGAAATTATACCAGGATCGATACCGTGAAAGCGCGCGCTATACCGGGAGCTTGGAAATAAATACCAGAGTACGGATGTAGCTCTACACGGCGATATCTTCCTAGCGACTGATGCTTTCGTATATTTCTAGATAGAACTACAAGGCGGCTGTTCTATTGAGAACCAAGAAGTAGGCAGAGGACTCGGGCTACCTACGGGCGCTAAGTTATAAAGATACTGAAGAAGTAATTCGAAGCTCCCCTTATCTACATTGATTCTCCTTCCGTTCCCTCCAAGTTTCCGTCCGGGAAGCATCGGGTACTCCAGTTCAATCTCTTCCCTCTCTCTCTTCTCGCGATTCTCCATTCGGATCGCGTCTCTCCTCTCACTCGATCCAGTCTCAGTTTCTGTTTATTTGAGCTCCCACGTGAGAAGAACGAAGAGAATCACAGATCACGTCTCGATTGGAGACAATGTTGAGAGTATTGAAGAAAGTGACAATGCTGAGAGTGTAGAAGAGAGCGATTCTTCGAGAATCGGCAGGGGAAGAAGAAAGGGCAAATTCAACGGCACTACTGCCGATGTCCGCAATCATCAAAAAGGACAATGATTCCTGAACAATAAACAATGTGATTTTTTAAAACTCATTTCAAGTGCGCATCGACTATTTACTGGCATGTTCCGGGCTTCAGCAGTAGTGTCGAATCAACGCCAATGACGATTCAATGACGAGCTTAACCGACCATAGAGAATGATCTTCGCATCTCTTCACTTTATTTCACCCGCTGTTTTGCCAGTTGAAGAAGCGCAGATTCCTATATTGAACGCTTTCGGCACGTCAGAGGAGGGAGAGATGGCAGAACAGAAGACAGGGAAATGAAGAATTCAACGCTACGTTGATATCCTCCCCAAGCAATACTTCCCATAGAGAGTCTTATTTTGCTGTACATCGTTCGTGTAATCACACAATATTCCGTTGCCCCTTCGGGCGTCGATAAAATATAATATATGATTCAATGACGAGCTACATCCACAATTGAGTATTATATCCGCAACTCGTCATTTCGGAAATGTTGTTGCCAGCCGAAGAAATGGAGATTCACAATGTTCGCATGTCGAACGCTTCTCGGCACGTTGAGGAGGAGGAGGAGGAGGAGGCAGAGCAAGACGAAGAATCCCTGTAGAACAAAGGCTGGCAGAAATTGAGTTGACTCATCCACATCACACAGCTGGTGTACTTAGTATCAGTAGAACAATAGGTCAACATGAAGCTGAGAAAATGTCTGACAGTGAATAAACACACATCGACGCAACAAAACTAGTACACGCTGCCATTAGCGCGTTGGCAAATAAAGACTCTACGAGAGTTCTGGTTACAGTGTAGGAAAAAGTCGTGGAAACGTGAGTCACATTGAATATTATCACGTACACTAGACAGGTCGTTGTGGTTATTCCCAGAATAGACTAACAATAAGGCTTCGAAGCAATGTTACCGTGGTTATTCTTCGATTGATTGGTCTTGTCTTTGTTAAATGCATCGCATGGTAAAGAAGGTGTCAGTGTTTATTTCCGAGAGTCCCAAACCGGATTCAGATTTTATTCTCGCGTGAATTTGTGAGCAGGATCACATACTAGAGAGAAGCAGAAGGGAGAGAGTGCGAGTTTACCCAAAGATTACGGAACGAGCCCCGTGGGTATTGTATTCTGAGGGGCGATTCATTGATCTCGTCCGAAGGATGTGCATGGAATCGTCTCGATGATGCTTGTCTTCCAGGGGCGGCATCGGGGTAAACTCTCCACTGATTAACACTGATAGTGTATGTTCCTGCTGGGAGAAGACACGTAGACACATAATTATCTTAAAATCAAATAGTTGGTCTTCAAGGAACCTTCGTCTACCATGATGATCTTGAGAAGTTGGCCACATCATGTGATAATTGCCCCTGCAAGCCCAACGCAGGTCGCATATTCTACAATTTTCTTAGGCAAACAAAACGTTGTCGGACAGAGCAGAATCGAGAATCGTGAAGCTTCATTCTCCAGAAAGCACCGGTAACATTGTGATGAAATGAAAGCGAGAAAGTCGGCTGAGACAGTGCGGTCAAACTGTTTCTTCCTTCCGTGGATGAGTCAGACTCTTACGTCGAGAGGACTGGTTCAGTCGCGTCTCTCCATTGGTTCCGTGACTCATTGGCCCTTTCTTCTTCCCTCCATCAAACCATCGACGATGGAACATGAAGAAGTGTCTTGAAGGCGCGGATAAACAGTGTGATTTCTCGAGGATGAGAGCGGATGTGAAGTGAGAAGAGAGAGAGAGAGAGAGAGAGAGAGAGAGAGAGTGAGAGAGATGGGAACGATCAGCGAACAACGAATGGGAGATGAGTGGAGAGGTCGATTGGGAACGGACGTTAACGTAAAGAAGAGAATGAGGAAGACATTAATTATAAACCCCTAAGGTGATCGCATTCGACAAATAAAGATGCGCTGTGCTGATTATTTGGATATGGAAAAGTTATGGAAATGCAAAAGTTAGAATGACTTAATCAAATCAGCATACGAAACCCTGAATCTCAGGTGGCAAACGAATGAATAGTTATAAAACTGAATTCCGCGTTCCCTTTAGACGATGTTCACCAATTGAAAAGTTGTGCGCTAAATGGAATCTGATTTGCACGTATTTATTGAAAATTGAAAATGTAGTTTCAATTGTTTTATAGAAATGACTGACAGCCACTCTTGTCATCCGTTGAATTCAATAGAGCTTCTCGTTTGGATTTCCTTTTCCATTCACGCAAAGCATCGTTCGGAACAGTATACCCACCACATCCCCACCTGCGGATGTGCACATGGTTTCCTATTTCTGCATCATTCAATCATTATAACTAGCGGAGTGCGTGGAGGTTAAGCGCACTACGCTTTCAAAGTATGGTCCAGGGGAACTTCGTTTGCCGAGCACAGTTTGGTCCAGGGGGACTTCGGGCGCCGGATACAATTCGGTCCAGGGAGACTTCGGTCGCCGGGTAAAGTTTGGTCCGGGGGTGCAAAAGTCTCGTGAGGCTGAGAGCGATCGAAAAAAGTTGCCACTTCGCCACTTCGTGGCTCCGTGGCAACTTTTTTCGCATTCTTTTTTCCCTAACGTGTTCGAACACGTTTGTGATATTGCAAAACACTCGCCCCCTGATTCCCTGTGCTCCCCGGTTTGTTTGGTAGAATTTCGAAAACTTTGTCAAAACGTGTTCTGACACGTTAGAACACGTTTGTGTCATCGCAAAGCACATTTCCCGTGATTCCCTACATTCCCACGGAGGTTTGCGGTACAAATCATGAATCTGACCTGCGGTCTGACCCACCGAACTCATCGGAAGGTACTGTAGGTTACGGTAGTATTTATTGATTTATCGATTTTCATGGTTTTGAGAAAAATCATGAATCTGACCTGCGGTCTGGCCCACCGAACTCATCGGGGGGTACTGTAGGTTACGGTAGTTTTGATTGATTTATCGATTTTCATGTTTTTGAGAAAAATCATGAATCTGACCTGCGGTCTGACCCACCGAACTCATCGGAGGGTACTGTAGGTTACGGTAGTTTTGATTGATTTATTGATTATTGATTTATTGATTTTTGTGTTTTTGACAAATATCATGTATCTGACCCATTCAAGTGTGGTTGCTCCAGCGAACTTGTTACCGTAGTTTCGGACGGGACGGACTCACAGACAGACTCACTCACTCACTCACAGACAGACAGGGCTTGTTGTTTTAGGTTAAGTAGTAATAATGGTTGTTTATTCGATCAGAAATATACGAATTATAACTGTTAATGGGATTCAAGAGAAGGCACTCCGTCGACGTCGTCGAATCGGCGTGTCTTTCTGTGTTCGAGTTCGTCTCTATTAGGAGTGATTCGCGCGTTCATAATCATGTTACTCATCGTAAACAGTTGCCCGAAGTGAGTCTTCCCTCTCGTTTCACTCGTCGAATCGCCCCTCTCCCTACATGGTTCCGTGTCCAAGCTGTCACACATCAGCCCACACTCCTTACACACTTTTAATCCACGCACAAATCACGCTCCCGACTAATGAAGATCACTCTTCTCTCTTTTTTCTTTCTTCCGGGGTTCTCGGATCAAAGTTGAGCCTTGCATTGCTTGCCCTCTCCTGCCGCTTCTTGGCAAACTGATTGCGCCAGGGGCAGAAGAGAGAGAGGGAGAGAGGGGAGAAGAAAGTGATAAACGGAAGTTCTTTTCGCCCTCTCTTCCCCTTCTTCACCTTCCCCTTCCCTCAATGTGTCCATCAGAGTGGACGAGAGAGCGTGTGAATAGAGGAGAGTGATAAGCTCGAACGACGTCGTCGTTGATAATGTGTGGAATGTGTGACCTGGGGGAGGGAGGGAAGCCCCTCCCTCGTCTTCTGGAGGAGGGGGAGGTACACGACGTGCCCTGGGGGTATAAAGGCCGGCGTCGAGTGATCCAGTTCACTTCTCTCTCACTCAAAGTGTCTTCCTCATACATTCGATCAAAACGATTTCACATTCAACTCTCACTCTGTTCCTCAATTACTTCTTGATCTGAACCATAATTTCTCCACCCATAACAATGAGTTTCAATTATGTTTCATCATTCGTATATCAACTGTACCGTGCCTTCTTGGGTAATTTGCGTTTCCTTTCTTTCTCGTATCCCCATAATTCTCTCCTCCAGATGCTCCGTTCCCTGTGTCTCATCGCCCTCATCTCAACAGCTGCATTCGCTGTTGAAGACACGGAGGTTCGCTTCTTCATCACTCCATTCTTTCTAATAGCCGGTTGCTAGATTACTCGAATGTGTCCTCCGCCTAGTGACTGCGCAGTAGCAGGTGGCTCATGCTACCACCAGATGCTGCTAGTCGACTTCGTTCAACCGACCACTAGTCGAGCAATTGTTACACAGATCACCATTCGGTAGTCTTGCGGCTTTCAAAATGGACACGTTATTCGACAATGATCTTGACAATTCATCAAGCTCACCTAAGCTAGTTGTGATCGTTATTTGAACATTTTCCTCTTTAGAAGGATGGCAACATCACCCTGAAGCGCGTGCGAAGGCAGTGTGGATGCTTTGGACAGGTATTACTAATGTTCATCTTATCTCTATAATTTCTCCTCCGCACCGGATTCTATGTGCAATTTCTTACCAATTTCTGCAACTGTATATTCCGGAACATCAACAATTCCCTGATCACCGTATTCCATTTTCAGTCCGGCTGTGGCTGCTCCTCCTCCGTTCCTTCATGTCTTCCCATGTGCATGCAGACTTGCCAGTCCTCGTGCAACACTCCCATCTGCATCCAGCAGTGCCAGCCATCCTGCCAGCAGCAGTGTGTACGTTCATTACATGATTACAGACTTACTGAACATATCAATAGTTGTCATTCGCTCTTATCGGGTTAGTCTGGTTCATTCTTCGTTTGATTCTTTGTTTTAGCTTATTAGACCGTGCGCTTATTATTGAATTTTTAATTGCACAACGGAACGAGCGGACTTTGAAAAGTGAAATGGCAAATGTCTAGTCGTAACTAACGGTCATTTGGACTCACCATGCCATAAAACATCGTAATCGCAACGATTTTCTCCGAAAGCACTTGAGGAAGCGCAGCAAAAAGCCGACACATTTTGCGCCTTTTCTGCTCCTTCTGTTCACTTTTTGTCTCTTCTCTCTTGCACAATCGGAACAGTGCTCAAACAATCGAGAGAGACCATCGGGATCACAAAGGGACGAGAGTGGCATCTCAAGTGTGATTATTCGGTCGAGCATTATGTATCTTGTCTGAAGCAATCCCTCAGGAGTGGATTAAAACCATCGTGGGCTGAATGAACGTAGGATACGGAAAAGTTAGAGAATGGGCAATATCATGCACCAATCGACAAGAAAATGGGGAAGAACAGTATAGGATTCTATTTATGACAGTGGTTGCTATTCATTTCTTCATTTTCAGATGATCCCGATCATGTCTAACAACAACTGCAACCAGTGTCAGTCCTCCTGCGTTAACTCCTGTTCCACCCCCATCTGCATCCAGCAGTGCGGCAACCAATGCGGATCAGTCTGCGGCAACCAGCAGGTAAGAGCGACTGCAGCAGCTGCAGCAGCTTTTCCTTGCTGCACAGCATGAACTCCTCATTTGCAGCCGATCCTTCTTGCTCCTGCCTGCAACTCGTGCCAGAACCAGTGCTCGAACCAATGCCAGCAGTCTTGCGGAACTCCCATTTGCATCCAGCAATGCAACAACCAGTGCAACAACCAGTGCGGACCCGTCTGCGGAGGCTCTCAGGTAGGTGTCGTTCAGTAACAAGAAAATATACATTCAGAAGACCTTGATTAATTTCCGTACCATTGCAGCCCATGCTTCTCGCCACTCCGATCTGTAACTCGTGTCAGAACCAGTGCTCCAACCAGTGCCAGCAATCTTGCGGAACTCCCATCCAGCAATGCAACAACCAATGCAACAATCAGTGTGGACCCGTCTGCGGTGGAAACTCTGCAGTAAGTATCCTCATGTAATATTGTACGCTAAGAACACTTTAAACAAGCTTCTATTCTTTGCAGACACTTTGCAGTCGAAACATTAGTTGTCATTTGTTTCGCGACATTGAGTGTCACACTGAAACATAGCTGATTGTTTACCCTTTTCCAGCCGATTCTTCTCGCACCGGCTTGCAACTCTTGCCAAAACCAGTGTTCGAACCAGTGCCAGCAATCTTGCGGAACTCCCATCTGCATCCAGCAATGCAGCAACCAATGCAACAATCAGTGTGGACCCGTCTGCGGTGGAAACTCTGCTGTAAGTCCTCAAATTTTCGCATCATTCAATCGATAATCCATCGTACCTTACCGTATCCCTTGCAGCCCATCATCATCGCCGCTTCCCCATGCAATTCGTGCCAGAACCAGTGCTCCAACCAGTGCCAGCAGTCCTGCGGAACTCCCATCTGCATCCAGCAGTGCAACAACCAGTGCAATAACCAGTGCGGACCCGTCTGCGGAAACTCTGCCGTGAGTTGTTGATCATTACTCTACCGGAAACTGCAGTTCCTTACCGTATCCCTCCTTCAGCCCATCATCATCGCCTCTTCTCCGTGCAATCAATGCCAGTCGTCGTGCGCTTCGTCCTGTTCCACTCCCGCGTGCTTCCAGCAGTGCATGCCCGCCTGCAACAACGTCTGCGGCAACAACAGTACGTTACACGCTACTCTCTCCTCCCCCTTACCACCCGCGCCATGCTCAGTGCGCATATCGTCCTTCAATAAGTCCACAGCAGCTTGGAGAAGTCGATTCTTACAGACCAGTGCTCGTCCTCGTGCTCCAACTCGTGCAACTCTTGCAACACTCCCGTCCTGATGATGGCCTGCCAGCAGTCTTGCCCCGTACGCATATTTACCTACTTTTGTTATAATAATCCAATGAGATTTTGTGTAAATTCATGGGGAAATGTTATTGTGATGGATTGTCTGCGTCGTAAAGTTGAAAATATGTGGCTATTGAATTGCAGACGTCGTGTAACTCTGGTCCTTCGGTAATTCTCGTCCAGTCTCCTTCTGCCTCGATGTGCGCTCCCTCGTGCTCCTCTCAGTGCTCCAACATCTGCTCCACTCCCTCGTGCGTCTCTTCATGCATCCAGCAGTGCACGCCCACCTGCTACAACAACTGCAACCAGAACAGCTGCAATCAGGTAAGCAGCATGACCTAGTCGATGACCTACCGTATTTTTTTTTGGTTCCCTATCGTATTCCAGAAGCAAATCTTTGGCTTTTGTGCCCTATCTTATTCCAGTCATATATATTTCTCTAAAGTCGTATACACGTTTACAGTACCTTATCCCTCTTTCAGTTCTCGGTTCCGATTCTTCTCGCCACTCCCATCCAGAACAACAACAACAACTGCTATCAGTCGTGCAACAACAACTGCATGAGCTCCTGCCAGATTGTAAGCGACGATTCGTCTCGATTGACTGAGATTGAAGTGGTCGACCTCCGTTTGTCCCCCGACACTCTTCCCTCAGCTAACACCATTGACATGACGCTAGAACTTCTAACACAACTTACAACCAGCTCCGGATCGAACAACAACTTCAAAGTGAATCCCAGCTCAGTAAACAATATGAACTCCAATTTCTTCCCCACACCTGCCCCGTACACGAATTTCAACGCTAATTTTAACCCCACCGGTTTCTACCCAACCATTCCTCCCTCCTTTCCCATCCAACCGTCATTCGATAGATACGGCAGATCATACGGTAGAGCGTCACCGACTTACATGGACCCAATGGCGCTCTATTCATCCTCAAGAATCTCCGCTTCCCTACTAACTCCTCTTATTTGTTTGATTGCCGTGACCTATCTACCGTAAACCTACCGCATGCCTTCTTTCTCACCACTATGCATGATCTGCTCCCGCTGCACGAGCACTTCTTGTGGTGTGCCTTACCGCAATCCTACCATAACTTGATTCTACAGTATCATACAGTATTCCTTTCTTCAGAACACGCCTATCGCCATGTGTGCGCCCATCTGCCAGAACCAGTGTCAGTCGTCGTGCGGCTGCGGCAACCAGTGCTGCGGCAGCAACTTCTCGCCCTGCAGCTCCGGCTGCTGCAGACGCTAAGCTCCGCCCACTCGGCGACCCTAAGTTATGGAAGCCCCGCCCCCTCCCATCTCAGTCTCGCAGCCCACCCCGTGACAGCGTTGTCTTTGTCTGTAAATATGTGTTGCCTCTTTAGGCGTCCTTCGGCGCCAAAAAACGATAAATATTTGTGTCTCAATCCAGAAAGAGCCGGAAACTGTCGATGGCACGGAACCAAACACACGTGCGAGATTGGGTAAACGTGGGGGGAGATTGACTTGGAGAGGCCGGTTTCGATCGTTTGACGCCATATTGGAGAGAGACATGCAAGCGATAGAGGAAGAAGTGATTATCACTGTGCAAGAAAGACCGGTCCGAGTGGCAAGAGAGGGCAAGAAATAGGCATCTGAAGTGTGATTTCACGGTAAAAAGTGACACCATTGGGATCGCTTGACAAGCTATTATTACACAAGTGAGCGTGGATGAGACAGATGTTGGGTGTTGGTGCAGACACTTGAGTGGAGACCTCGTCTATGTTCTCCCTCTCCCTCGTCTTCTTCTCTTTTTCTCGTCAGAGGTGTGAGCATAGTGCAAACATACAGAGAGTGTGAGAAGGTGGCACGTTTGCTTCCGTATCACGGCGAGAAATTGCCCGGTGGGGATGTATGGACGGACATACAATCGAGTGCAAGCTGTGAAAATTTGAACGGCAAGACGTTGAATCTTTATGAGAGCAGCCAAATTATCTCGACTCCAATTAGTTTTGAGGCTAATTTTGTCAGAAGGAATTACGTATTTCTGCAAATGACCAAGTTTCTGGGCATATTACCTTCCGCAATCCAAGTTGCTGCCAATTTTACCGCGACCGAGGGGATATGGGTGGAAGGTTCGGAGAACCTTGGCGGGGATCAATGTGTTATGATCTGGCAAGCAATGCTGTCCAGAAAAGAAGGCGGAATAAATACACCGATTAATGTTTTCGGATCACTGACGCCCTCGTTTGTTATTCATCTATTCAGTCCGGGGTGCTTCTGGGAAGCATCAGAAGAAGAGGGAAAGGAATGCCGATTTCTTGCTCTGTTTTCAGGGAACAGTGTTGATTCACTAGGCGATGTTTGGCATCCTTTTTGTCAGGCTAGACATTTGCTGACATCGAGGGAGAGGAAATTGAGGTGATAAGATAAGAGCAAACATAGTCAACTACTGGAAAGTGGTCGAAATGTTGCCTAATGTCAGAGAAAAAAAACACGTAGAGTCAATATTGGCAGAGGCTCTTATTACTGGTTGATCGCAGACTGATCAAACATTGTAAAAAGCAGACACGGATTCGCCCAGGGCGTCTACTTTTTTTTGAAGAAAAAAAACTGTTTAACGAAAAGGAATTAAAATGAAGGAAAACCCCATTGGCGATCAGGAAGTTCGCACGTTTTCTCTACATGATGAAATGATGATCCATCGTGGGAAATTTGAAGAAGAGTAGCAGAAAAAAAGTGTCTAGGGATGAGAGTATACGGCAAACTAGAGTCTATCGGACACGGAAATAATAATGTAAAGGTGCAAAAGAGAAAGGTAAATAAGAGCAAATAAGTGAAACAATTGAAAATGATCTACATTGAGAAACAAACTAAAGATATATTTTGAATATATTTCAGGAAATTTCGATAATTGTACACCCGTGTTATATTTCATAATTATAGTTTGATAACAAAATGTGAATTGTAAAAATATCCTTTGCGAAAATGGCAGAAAGCTTCATTTTAAAAAAACCAAGCAAATAAATAGACTCGACAATTTATCATCAAATATTGTAAAATTGCAAACGCGGATTCTCCCCGGGCGTTAAATTTTTTCCAAAACGGAAATTGTTCATCTCTAGCTTGATTCGTCGTCTAATCCACACGTATCTTTCCCCCTCCCTCTCGTCTACCGGTCCGTATGTGATCTCCCTTCTCTGCCCTCTCTCTCCCTCCCTTCTCTCTCCCTTCCCCTCCGATTCCTAGCTTTTGTAGGTCGCAAAAAAACGTGGGGCGTATATAAGCCAGCCTCAGGGCATGGAAAGATCACTTAAATTTCTTGCATTCAATTGAAGGCAGTCAAGTTCATTCGAATATCGTTCGAATAGCCTTTTCACCTTTTCCATCATAGAATGTATCATGTACACTCCCATAATGTAATTTGCTGTAGTCGCCTTCTGGATATTGGTTATTGCACTCTTTTAATAATTTTAATAATTTATTTGAATATCTAGAAATGCTTCGTTTCGCTCTCTTCGCTCTTCTTCTCGTCGCAACTTCTCTTGCAGCAGAGGTGAGCTCCTTTCTTTATTTTTCTTCACCATTGTCTGACACATCGAATTCCCAGTCATTCTCTCATTTTTTATAAACTGGTTGAAACATACTCTTCCCTCCAATATGCGTCTAGGGCTGCCAGTTAACGATGAAAATTTATTTAAAAAATAATAGATAAGTAACATACGATTGATGATTTCATAACTCTCAATGTCAAACAGCGACTAATCAGTTCGGTTTATCGGGTTTTTTAAAAATAAATAACTACTCATTCTTCAGTCCTCCACCAATTCCTCCCTCGTCGTTAGAGGCAAACGCCAGTGTGGCTGTTCCAATTCCAACAACAACAACTGCAATTGCAATTCGCAACAATCCCAGTGCATCCCCGTCTGCATCCAGGTACTGTACTACCGTAATGCCTATCGTGAACTGAGCAATTCGCAATGTTTTGGTGCAGGAATGATTGCCAGGAAAGCGATCACGTAGAGTCTTTTCCCAATTGGGAAAACACTCTGCATTTCCGCTTCCCTGATATCCCTAATATTGCAAATTGCATCATCACTAGTCAATCGCTTCCTTTCCTAGCAATGCTCCCAGTGCGTCCCAGTCTGCATCCCGGTACTGTAATGCCTATCGATAACTGAGTAATTGCATCATCACTAGTCAATCCTTTCTCCAGCAATGCGCCCAGTCGTGCTCCACTCCCGCCTGCGTCCAGATGTGCCAGCCAATCTGCCAGCAGCAGTGCGCTCCTCAGGTTAGATTACTTACAATATTTAATTTCACAAATAACTTCCTAAAATCGGTATGCTAAAGCACTGAAAAGGGATCGGTGCGAGCACTCAAATAGGTTTCAGGAAAAGGATATTGTTGACTGAATTGTGGAGTCAATGATTTCTGGTTCATATACCATATCCGAGGAAACTATTAAAATAAAATAAAACGAGTGAGATGCTTCAAGGATGCTGGCCCAATAAAAATGCCGTTTCTCCAGGCCCAATCCTGCTCTGGCTGTCAACAGTCGTGCAGTTCCAACTGCGCCACTCCCATGTGCGTCCAGCAGTGTCTCCAGGTATCACTTTATTTAGTATTACCTTTTATTAACACTAATACTTAAATAATTAGGGCTCCAAGAAATAATGATCAGATGAAATGAGGAGAGTAACTAGGAAAACACTGTCGAGGGAATTGGCGCGGTTCATTTGTGTTTCACCATCTCTATATTATGCATTCAATAGCCATCTGCAACGATAAGATAACTCTCTCTGCTTTCTAATATATCCATCTCTTGCAGGTCTCATGCGCCCCCGCCTGCGTAGCTACCACCACCCAGCGCCCCATCTACATCGCCATCCAGGTACAGCGACCTACCAATCGATAACCCATCAGTAATCGATCCGCGCCTACCGTACTTCTCTTTCAGCCGCAGCAGCAACAGTGCAATCAGTGCCAGCAGCAATGCAACACCGCCTGCGCCACGCCCATCTGCGTCCAGGTAGGTCGATCGATAATTCCACCGTACTCAGCAGTTATTGCGTCATGACTATGCAATAATATGATTCAGACCTGCCAGCAGCAGTGTGCTCCCGTCTGTAATGCCGCCCCCTCCTGCCCCGCCCCTTGCCAGCCCTCGTGCCAGCCCATGTGTATCCAGGCTGTACTCGCACCAATCACCACGACTACCAAGGTATACGGCAGCAGATTCTGTAACATTCCACTTACAACTCATTTATTCAGCACTGGTATCCCGCGAAACTTTATCTTTACTCACTCATTCTAAATAATCGTTCTGTCTATGGGATATGTTTCGCTGCCCGCATGAGTAAACCATTCGTCTCTGATAGCCTGATAACATTATTTCGAATAATAATTAATTAATTACCTTTATCCCCTCCTCTCAGGCCCCGATCGTCGTAGTTGTCCAACAGCAGCAGCAGTGTCAACCCACATGTGTCGCCCAGTGTCAGCAGGCTTGCGCCACTCCCATCTGTGTCCAGGCGAGAAACTAAATTAATAAACTAATAAAACAAAATTCCAATGTTCTTTTTTTCTTATATTATGAACATGACTTTCATAATGATTATCCCACCAACGTCAATCCATTTCACTTTTATGTGAAACACGAGATTGCCTAGCGCTATTTGAAAATCACAACAGGCCATGCGCTTTGTATCTGTGTTCCTCAGTGTTCAGCCAGCATGTCAGCGCCAATTTCAATCCATAGCATTCTTTTACGAAATTTAAATCCTCATTTTTATATTCTAATCTCTAATTTGCTCAGTTTTAAAGTCGTTTTTGTAGATACTTTTCTTTGTTGACGCACAAAAGCTGAATCAACCAGTCTCCAATCACTATCCTTCTCATTCGTCGATGAAACACTAGACTTCCAAGCGTATACTCAAGGGAACCGTCTCCCCTCTCCCATCTCATCCCTCAATTTCAGGCCTGTCAACCGACCTGTGCTCAAATCTGTCTCTCCCCCATCACAACCACCACACCCGCTCCCATCTTTGTCGTCCAGACCCAATGTGTGCCCGTGTGCCAGCAGACCTGCGTCCAGACATGCCAGCAGGTATCCGACCCGCAGCCCGACCCATCGAACTACCGTAATGCCGCCCTCATTACAGACCCAGCCCACCGCCCAGTGCGTCCCGGTGTGCCAGCAGACTTGCGAGCAGACCTGCCAGCAGGTACGGTGGCTCGAGTAGATGATCGATTGATCAATGTCTCAATGGCGTATCCTTTCAGGCGGCTCAGATCGTGATTCCGTGCCAGCAGCAATCGTCCGCTCCCAGCTGCCAGTGCCAAACGGGCTACTCTTCGTGCGGCCAACAGTGTTGCCGTAACTAGACGACGTTTCCCAAACCTCGCCCGTCCACACTCGAGGCTACTGTAGCGTGCACCAAGTGCCATCTGTCTCTCCACAATTGTTGTACATACCGTGATTTTGCGTCTGCTAATTGTTATAAATCTATTGCAACTAACGAAGTTTACCAGATCAAGGCACGTGTCATTTCGACTTAGTCATGATACTCAGGGGGAAGTCTCCAACTTCCCTTACTCTGCAGATGTTGTCTCCTGCTGAGAGAACATGCAAAATCGAGAGAGCGGTCCAGAGATTAGGGGAGAGATGACAACATCTCCAGAGTAAGGGAAGTTGGCGACTTCCCGCTCTGAGTAATCCCACCAAGTTGCTTGCAAACCACACCCGGAAAGGCTGTGCCTTAGACTAGAATGAGTGAATGTGACCGGCTCCTCATATTTCACCATTGCACCAACCCTGATTGGGCGCAAGAGTTTACACAAGGGGAAAACAACCTGTCAGGAGCGGTTTGTGATCGAGGAAATTGGAGAAGAGGCGAGAGGAGGCAAGGGAAGGCAGGTAAAGGAGGCACACTTTCCCCTCACATTCTGATTCCACTCTTCTGCCATGGAATCGAGACGCCTCCTCATTCTATTCGTAGTCGTTGCAGCTGCACAGGTTTAATCCATTTCATTGAAGAATCCATAATAAATATTCACCCATGCGCAAAATGTCAAAATGCGAAGATGCCCAATGTAATTGTTTTGTGCATTCTAGTCTAACGCACAGCCTTTCCGGGTGTGATTTGTCGATCAGCAAAATATGATTCGCATCTCTACACAGCTCAGCCAACTCTCCAAAGGGTGTCTGAAGCGATAGGAAACGCACTCTTACACTAGACCCCATTCTGGAGAACGTAAACCGTCGATTGATCCGACAACTCCGCCCATCTCAGGCCATCGTTCTCGACTGTCCGTGTGAATGGTGGCGACCGCCCGAGTGCTCCTGTCTACTCGTGCACACCAACGAAACACAGGTAGGTCTTCCACTTTTATCAGAAATCACAATCAATTGGTCCTTTGAATTGTAAACATGTGAGAGTCCATAGTGCGCATTTCGATTGATATAATGAATTTGAACCAATCGAAGTAAGATAAACAATATTATTCTAAATATTACATTCGATTAGTGTCTTCCCAGTTATCCACTCGCCCCTCTCTCCAATGCAACTGCAAATCGCCCCGTTGTCCCTGTCCTGCTGAGCAATCCGCATGCGAAACGCCCTGCATGGATCGGTAAGTTGATGCATCTCTGTGCAGCAACTGTCGCTGCTTCAGTCGACAGTTTCCTGCAGCGACCTAGTAGCGAAAGAAGCCTGCATAGCAACTATCGCATCGCAAAACACGCGATTCACAAGAGAGGCGAAATAGTTCACTACAGTCTTTGTAGACCCAGTTGCATCTGAAAATGTAAACAATGGCGTAAAATTTTACCTGTGCCGGATTCTGCTCATTCTCAGTCGATTCTTTCCTGACAATCCTAATAAAAGGAAAAGGGTGGCAGCGAAACGCTCCCTCTCAATCCCTTTCAGGTGGTTTTACAATACCCTGAAATTATGTGATCAAACAAGGAGATGGTTCCGATGGCGAGAGTATTTATTGTATTTGGTTTGATAGATCAATTTTTCAGTTGCATCGGTGACTGTCGTAGGAATCCGCGGGGTCGCGACTGTTCCGAAGTCTGTTCGCACACTTGCAGGTTCCAACCACACACACAAATAATAGGGGAAAATGATAGTAAATGCTAATAGTGGGGAGCAAATTTAAAATAATATTTTACTATCATGAGCTTTTCTTGGGCGGGAAAAACTATTATCATTGTTTGTGTGTATTCCACTCACACGATTGTCATGTTCCAAAATTTTCCTTTCGGATTTGTTTCACCGTAATTGTAAAAATTCGCGTTTCTTGCTCATTCAGAAGAGAGTAATTAATTTCGAAAAAATAAATGACATCTTTCAGATTTGCCTGCTCTCATAACGTGAAGAACCAGCACAAACTGACGATCAATAAAGCAGTGAATAAGACGGTGGGTTACTGTAACAGAATAGCGATCTAGCCTCCCACGGTAAAATTGATCTATCATGTCATCCTCCTCGTTCATTCATGTTTTTTTTTCAGAAAGACTGTGAGCCTGCGTGTCAGCCAGATTGTGCCCTTTCATGCACAACTCTGAGACCCGCCCTGTCATTAATGAGACTGCTTGTGACGGCAGAAGGAGAAGGAACAAATGAGGAGTGCAAGTGGGAATTATTCTTAATTATCGGATTTGATTATATTTTATTTTTATAGTCATTTTTATACCCCAAACATGAATCACATATAATGAGTGTACTAAATCTTTGATGTATCAGCATTTAACATTTTTTAAATAATTCTTTAATCATTCCAAAAACCTTTCTTGCTTCAATATTCTGAGATCCTTGGAGAAAAACGATAATACTAAATACAATTTTACCATCTGTAGGTTTCACAGGGAAATAATTGTAGCCATCGAACGTTGATTTGAATTCAGATTCCGTTGCAACTCTTCGTGTCTGCAGTTGTGTGCCATGAGCAGACTCTCCAGCGATGAAAGTTAGTGAATACAACATTCATGCGATAAATATTTAAATTTTGTTTTTATCGCGGGAAGTTTACACTATTACTTTGATTTCCCATTTTCACATAATTCCGCAGGTCTCTTAATCTCTCTTAATACACACTCTCTTAATCCAAATTCTTTTCTGTACTTTTGGAATCGTGCCTTGGATTCTATGAGGTAGTTCTTGTACCTATTTCCTCTCCAGAATGTTCTTCCCTCTGTGATTCTGCTTGCATCGAAACGTGCGCTGCCACAGAAAAACCGACGACTACGAAGAAACCGTCGGTGAAGAAGGTAAAGTTATTAATTTATATATCCCTTCAGAATATTCCTTTCAAGAAAATTACTTATAAAGTGTTTACTTAGAATTATATTCACGTTCCTTCTCAGGTTCTGTGGCGAGTAGTAGACAGTGTTGTTACACGTTATTATAACTCAACTGAAGGAACAGTGTCTGCATGGAGGGCGTTTTGTTGATTTACTTTCTGGATCATTCTCCCAAATAGAATAGTCGGTCATAGGTACGAGACAAAAAAAATTTTGTCGCTAAAAGGTTTCGTCCTGTTAGTTCCAATAGTTTTCCTGAACTTGAATGTCTCTCTTTTTTCCTTTGCTTCCTTCATCGTCACCCGATTTGGGGGAAATTGTCTATAAGAACATGGATTGGCACACTTCATTTCTCTCTCTCTCTCTCTCTCTCTCTCTTTCTTCTGAATTCGCCTCCTTCTCATTCTTAGTTGCTCCGGTGTCTATTTGAGTGCGCGAATTAGCAGGAGAGAGAGTGGCTGAAATGCCCTGAGGCCATGTGCGAAACAAACAGTCAAAAGTGACTGTTCGCAGCGATTTGAGGCGAGAGGGAGCGGAATTATCCCCTGTCTCTCCCATAGGACAACAATGAGCTTAAAAAGTTCCTGGCGCCGGCAAAAAGTTTGGATAAATGTATCTTGTGATAAACACCCTTGAGAAGAACGCTTGAGAGAATGCTCCGAACATTCTTTGGATGCCCCCCGAAAGTTGAAATATTATATTTTTTAAAAATATGTTTATGAATATAAAATAACAACAATTGATTTTTTTAAAATAATTAATAATACTTAAGGATTGCTCACGTCAGTGTATCGATGAGTGCACTGCTAAATGTGAAATGAAACCGGGTGATCCACAGCAGAAGCCACACTGTGCCTCCTCGTGCATTCAAGTGAGATCTTTCATTGCATCACGTGTGCTTCAATTTGCATAGTTACCCACATCAACGATTTATCTTTTCTATAGTCTGTTTCTGTTTATTCAAGTGAGTTTGCGTTTCACCTAGGCGATGTAAATATAACTTTTTGCATAGCTGTGATAGACGCGCGCAGTCAATGTCGCAACAGAAATACCATTAAAAACTAAATGAAACAATACAAATAATACCATTAAAAACTTGACGAAACAATAAAAGTACGACGTACTTACAGGCCTGTGCTCCCCTCTGCCCTGATTCAGCCGACTCCAAAGCCGCGAGAAAGAAGGCCAGGAAACCAAGTCGACATCACAAACCATGATTATCACCTAATCACTAATTTATTACCTGATAATAAACAATTGTATAATCTTATCCATAGATTCATGCACAAATTTGTCCAAACAGATTCCCTCTCAAGGATGCATGAGGGGGCGGGGCTTCGGGGCGGGGGGAGGGGGTGATAACATCAATCACCTCTCTCGACTTATCACTTCTTCTCCCCCTTTTTCTTCTCTTCTAGCTCTTCTCGTCTATAAGAGACCTTCGGGGGAGGGAGAGAGAGAAAAGAGAGAGAGAGATCACTTCACACTCTCACGCCCCTCCTTCCATCTGAAACAGAGACGACAACGTTCACAAAGGAGTCAGAGACTATGATAATTCCCATCTGGATATTACTCGTGACGACTGCAGTTCTTGCTGAGGTCAGTATTTTGTTGGCAGTAATTATCATTTATCATTCCGATTTGTATGATGCGTTGTTTCAATTCAATAATTGTTGAAGTGATGTTGCTAGAAATTAATTTCAATCGACGCATAGCAAAAATAGTGCTGTTTTCTGACTGGTAATACAATTGTGATGCGATACTTCTATAAATATCGAATGTCGGCATCCGATATTTTTTGATTTGAATAGTTTGTAGTTTTGGAACAATGTCAGGTCGAATTCGCTTACGTACCGGTCAACTTTTTTTCTTTGCTACATTTTATGATCGTTGCGTTTCTGAAATATCAGCTATCAGATATCAGTTGAAATAATATATTTTGATTAGACTACTTGATACCTGGTGCTTCCCTATTTTTCTACTAGCTTTTCAATATTAAATAATCACTTCGTGACCTCTCGTTTCCCTACATCTGCTCCAGTCTCTCTCTCCTCACCTCATCTTGATTTGCACACAAGTTCTCATTCTTTTCTCTCAATGGATTTGGAGAGATACAAACAATCGCCCTTTTCTGTGTTCTCTGTGTTGGTCTGGCATCAATCGGTGCCCCTTTCTCTCCCTCTCATTCACTCCCGTTTTGAGACTATTGATGTCGATGGATCATTCTCACCACAATTGAGACGCGCCGAGATCAGAATTTGCGACAATCCACAGGGAATAAGCAAAGGAAACCGCAAGCTCACACTGGAGAGAGACTTCTTTCCCAGGCTGATTGCATCGATTGATGAATTGTCTTGCGAGAATTATCGATTGTTCCATTAGGGTACAATCTTGGAACACCTTCAATATCTCTAATCCCTGCACGATTTGTACCCGGAAAAAGTGACCAGCGCACCGAGAAACACACGCGTAAACAAGCTTCTTTCACTCTCAATGGCCGAACAGGCGGGAGAGATTACTGAGACACCGGAAAGTGTTGCCGCCGTGTCACAATGTCTACACGATCCCCTCGCTAATCCGTCTCTCCCTCAATCCCGGTTTTTTCTCGCCCCTTCGCGCCACCGTCACTAACAGAATCAGTGATTAGAATGAGTGTGAAGACTTCTCATCAAACAGATCACCGTTGACCCCTTGAAGGGGCAGAAATTGTCTGAGAAGGGAGATGGAAAGAAGGGCACGAGCGAATTTAAAATATCAATTTACAAATGCCAAAGGCAAACATTATAAAAAAGTTTAGTCGATACTTTTCCATTGACAACGTAACTGCAACTAAAATTCTTAGCTCGAAAAAAGAGAAATGCCGGAATTGAAATGTATCCGAGATTTCAGCCCGACTGGGGAACTCGCAATAGAAGATGCGCATGCCCGCAAGTGTGCAACTGTGAGGTGAGTCGGATCAATGAAACAACAATAATGAGTTAGTCGGATGCCCTATTGCGGGAATGCAATGCAACAAATAGAGATTAGAAATCATACCATACATTTCAGCAATAAGAATTAGTTGTCTAAAAAACGTTGGCATTCATTGAACGCAAAACAAATTTCTCAGAGAAAACCCCGCATTGAACTAACAGTGATCACAATACCATTTTCTTTCAGCAAATCTCAACTCCCGTCTTCTACCACATCCAATCGTCGTCTCCCTCGTGCAGCTGCGCCCCATCTGCTGCATGCAGCAGTCAATGCAGCAGGAATGATGCTGTCAGTCTAGTACATTTTCCTTTTCAATATCGTTTTTAAAACACATGTTATTCAAAATTCGCAAGAATATTATTTCTCAATTCCTGTCATGAATCTCATTTTGTACGTTTCCAGAGACAGACAGAAAATGACGGGATAAGCGTGTCTTGTCGTCAGAATTATGATTTGGTGTCTCGAATATAAACACTTGAAGCGTTTCGAGTGTACTGCTTCGTGCATTCGAGTGTGCGGGCCGACCTGCGCGTCTTCTGCCCCTCAGCCATTGCATTGTCCTGCGAGGTAAGCATTTGGAAGGAAAAAAAACACCATGCGATAGGAGGAATGTAATGCTGCGCAGATTTCATGGGTGAATGCGCGCGACACGGAATTTTTTTCCCTTGAGATATTATTTTTGGTCGTGCAGAACGTGCAATAGCGGTTAGCTTCTACCTCTTGACTTCTTGACAATCTTGTGAAACTCATCTCACTGACGTTGTATTTCAGATGCGAGACAATCTGCTCCGATAAGTGCTCCAACCTCGCATTCGCTCCCAATCCAGTAAATGCTTTTATTTA
The DNA here is from genome assembly GCA_036245785.1 of Pristionchus fissidentatus. Taxonomy (NCBI): domain Eukaryota; kingdom Metazoa; phylum Nematoda; class Chromadorea; order Rhabditida; family Neodiplogasteridae; genus Pristionchus; species Pristionchus fissidentatus. Next base: position 14,009,631 of record BTSY01000002.1, read on the forward strand.
AAAAAAAAGATTTTTTGAATTTTTTGAAGAAGAAAAAATTGTTTTGGATGCGTTGAGTATTTCCATACTGAAGAGGTCACGATTCTCACTATCTGCGAGGAAGTGTTGTTTCAACTCATAACACCACACTGTTTGAGATTCTAATTTCTTAGTGCATAAAAAGGTACAGAGATAGATGGATACATTCTCGCAGGCAGCCACATTCCCTTCCTCCTCTTCCTCTTCTCCCTCTCAATCCTGCATGTCTCCCTGTTCCGCACGATGCGAGAAACGTTGCACGGAGCGCGCGCCCAATCCCGCATTGTGCGCCCCCACCTGCCAGGTACTACTGTATTACAAATTCACAAGCACTCCGAAATAATTAAACGTTCCGCTGATAAACCACGATCCGCTAGCCAAAGAGCAAGATAAAGCATGAGATATGCCGCGGTACAGAAAAAGAGCGCACGCACCAGCAGTCCAACGTGGTATTTTTTATCTGGTTGGAGGCAACTATGGCACGCTTTGTACAAATCGATATTCGATAAATTGCAGAAAACGTGCACCTTCACATGCTCGATCGCCATTCCAGTGCCGACCACGACCGTGCAGCAGACGATGCCTGCAGCATCTGCAGCACCTGCAGCACAGCCAACGGTGAGTTTGCAGCAGTTAAGAACAGGCACACCGTTTATCACAAGACTTTATAAACTTTTTTTTGATTCAGAGCCCAAAACGGAATCATTTCGGAGCTCCTGAGATGAATTTTGAAAGAGTTGTGGAACAAAAATTCACCGCGGTAAACAGACAGGAAAAAAATAGGAAAAGATTTCTTTCAGTTTTCTTCCGTTGAAGTTATTGAATATTTTGCGTTGATGTGTTATTTCGCAATGCCCACTTTAGAAATTCTCATACAAACTAACCGATAACCACAAATAAGTACACACTGCTTCCACGGTGTTTTTTCTCGTTTTAATTTCGTTTGACTGAGAATCGATTGAATATAGTTCACTCGGTTATTTAGTGACGAGCGTTTTCCCACTTCTACTTAGTTTCCAATCGTTTTGAAAAAAAACATTAACATTATATGATATATTCAACGCATCAGCTATGTGCTCCTAAATGCCTTCGTGTCATTCTTTATTCACTGCCCTCTTTCCATCTCCCATTGCAACACCCACTTTTATATGATATTAGGAACATCTTTCACTTAGACAAAAATTGCTTCGCAGTGCGCGCAAGTTAGCAATGTAGAAAGTTAGAATCTTCACGCTTTCCACTAATCTTCCGGAACAAAGTAACTTTATACACGACAGAAGTTTTTTCTGATAATTTTATACGAGCGAAAATTGGGATATTTGGTCAATATTGAAATCTATGTTCAGATGCCCCAGCAGCCGTCGTGTATTCCCCAGTGTCTGCCTCAATGTCTTCCATCGTGCACTGCTCCAACCACTTTGGCTCCTATCACAACAACTGCCGCACCTGCGCAGGTTTCTCATTTTTCATCTTTCTTTGACCACATCAGCTGACCAGAATGAGTACGTAGATTTGCATAGCGTTCAATTCCATTTCTATCCCATCCATAATCCATGAACCATTTAAATCTATTTGTTTTCACCCGAATTCACATTGGCAAACAATTTTTTTCAGGCATGTCCCTCTCCCTGCCAGCCCTCGTGTGAACCGTCCTGCGTTAAAATGATGCATGCAGCAACCATTATCATCGATTTGCAGCAGCCGCAGCCCGTGCAACCCGTGCAGCAACCGCAGCCGTCCCAGGTATCCAATGGATCTTCGGTACCGGCTAGGTATCGACACCAACGAATATTCAACTTGCATGCTCTGCTGAGTGTAAATCAATCATGTCTTCCAATCATTGATTACAGGGTTGTGATCCTCAATGCATGCCTGCCTGCTCCCTAGCGTGTTCTCAACAGCAACAATCCCTATTCCTTCCCTTCCCCTCCGAGTCTCAGAACCCATCTTGCCCCGGTGGTTGCCCATCTCCTGCCACCTCAGGTTCCATCTCCTACCTGCCCCCGTCCCCTCCCTCCTCTCCTCCTTCCTTCCCCACCCCCTCCTGCCCCTCCCATTGCATGCCCTCGTGCAGTTCCGCCTGCATTTCGTCACCTACCGTACCCGCCGTTACCGTACCCCCGAGTACTACGGTAGCGCCTGCGGCCTGCATCGATCAGTGCATGCCCACCTGCACCGTCACCTGCCAGTCCTACTACGCCTCTCTGCAGCAGCCGCAGCAGGTGCAGCAACAGCAGCTGCAGCCGCTCCAAGTGCAGCTAGTGGTCGATTGCCCTGAAGCGTGTCAACCGGCCTGTCAGCCTTCCTGTCTCTCCCAGGTACAATTTCTTCCTCCTTCTCCCTCTCCAACCTGCTCTACTCCATGTCAACCCAGCTGCCATCCCGTCTGTACCCAACTATTCGCTATCCTGTCTAACCTAGCGTACCCACTACCACAACCGGTCCCGGTCCAAACAAACCCGATGATGCCGGTGCCCAGTCCTGTCCAACCTAATCCTATGGTTCCGGTTCCGGTCCGACCGGCTCAAGTATGCCCCAGCGCGTGTATGCCCATGTGCGAGGACGCATGCATAATGCAGTCGATAACCTTTCTTCCTCCCTATTCATTTTTCCAACGACCGCCTCAATCGATGCCCGTTCCCCTTCCTCCCAACCAACTCATGCCACACATGCCTCATACCAGCCAACTCCCTCCACTTTCTTTCCAACTTGTGCCTGAAATCAGCCAACTCCCGCCATTTCAAGGCCAATTCGTTCCTCATAAATCGAACCAATTCATACCTAACTCCAACCAACTCCCTTCTTTCTCAAACCAACTCATGCCTAATCCCAACCAACTCTCAGTCCAATTCGTACCTACAGTAACCACTCCTCACTGTCCCCAACAGTGCATGCCGGTGTGCGTCCCCGCATGTGTACAGGTATCTTGACTAATCGATTATCTTACAGTATCCTTGATTGCAATCTAATCAACAAATCAACTACTAAAGAAATTTCAAAGAACTGCTTTCTAATAATTAAATAGAAAAATTGATTTATCTTCTCGAATATTGATTTTTCTCTCCAGAATATCGATCGCAACACGTCCTTCACCATCAACGTCCAACAACCGGTGCAGACTACCAACTCTCCTCAGGTAAATCATAATCAGAAAATGATTGCGTCATTACTAAGTAATCATCAGGTTCAATGCGTTCCGCAATGCATGCCCTCTTGCCAGCCTTCGTGTCTCGTGTCCCCGCCCCCTGTTGCACCTGTGACTTTCCCGACAGCACCGCAAGTCAACGTGACACCGAAGGTGATCATCATTTCATAACCCGATCAACCCTCCAGAAAGGAGTCAATGGCGAGAGAGCGATAAAAAGAATCCCCTCTCGCTCTCGCACAATCTCTTGCCGTTGGCCCCTTTCTGGAGGGTGGTAATGATGCGGCGCCAGAGAAGCGATAATTTTTTCACTCTGAGTAGTGGCTGTTCTACGAGTTAAATACGAGTTACACAGAACATTGCATGTGCATCGCGATTACCAAAGATTGGCAAGATGCCAACTTGTCGATCTGTCTATCCTACTCAGCCTCTTCCCTCTGGTTTCTGTCCCACTCCATGCCAGCCCGCCTGCTCCCCTCAATGCGTCGATCAACATTCACAGATCAACATCATCATCGAATCCGTCAAATGCCCGTGTGAACAGGTGGGAATTATCTTTGATCTTTGATCTTTGACGTCGAAGAACATCGTTACCGATTTGTCCAAAATCTCAAATCAAAATTTGAGACATGCATGCGTGGTTGCACTTCATCTCGCTCCAATATCACCGAATGCCAGCCAATATGTGCAGAGGTTTGCTTTTTTTTTAACTCCAACCGACCTAGAACTAACGATTTCCATCCAAGATTGCAATATGTATAAGTTCTGAAACTAGAAACGTGCGGGAAATGTCAATTTCAGCATTTGACATGCTACTTGTTGGCATTCACCACCGATTATTTGTTATTTATTTCAATTTATTAACTGATATCGTTTTAGGTGTGCGTGAATGAGTGTGCCCACTCGGATCCTCTCCCCGCTCTTTCTCTCTATTCCCCTGATTGTCTACCTCTATGTGAACAGACTTGCAACAGTCAATGTGTCGCTCGACTACCACAGGTTTGAGTTATTCATTATTCACAGACACACACACATACGCAGTAGCAATCGTGTTTTAGCTTTTCTCACATTATTATTTTTCACACGGGCAAACTTAATTGCATTTTCATCATCGGGTTTTCTTCAAAGATTCGTTGAAACATATGTGAAATGTTGCCGAAATTGACTTTCTATTTCTAATCTTCTTATTCTTCTTCAGGATCACTGTGGCCGTCTCTGCAGCACTCAATGCAATGCAGCCTGCCCTCCACTTCTTCAGGTACTCGGCGTAACATGCACATAGACAGAGTGGGAATCGCACATCTACACAGTGGCAGCAGCGTGTCTACACACGCCGGCGCACTGTGTATACACGCTGAAGCCACTGTGTGTACACGCTGAAGCCACTGTGTGTACACGCTGAAGCCACAGTGGCTATGCACAATCCCCACAGTGGCGATGTGCTGGGTAGTTGAAAAGTTGCAAAAGGGATATAGGCAGGGGGTTTCGAACTCGAGCCTACTCACCCCTGCCTTTCTGGCCCGAACTCTTACCACCTGCGCTACCCTGAATGAACGCGTGGAAGAGCTTCGACGTACAAGACTCTTCGGAATCCGCTAACCTCTCTGTTGTTAGTTGGGGCTTAGAAATAACAGTATGCTGATGAAAGTTTCTCAGAATAGTAATTTGAGCACGGAGAATCCGTCAATATCAAAATCTGAACTACCCGGCTGAAATTTCTGATCGAAATTTTTCATCGAATTTTGGCCAATTTTTTGAGCCAACACTATCCTTTCATCCTAAAAAGAGCCCCCAGTGATATATTTTGACTTATCTTTTTCTGATCAAAAATCATCGCCACTGTGTAGATACGCATGTCCACTTGATCGCCACTCAATCGCCACCCTCCAGTACATCGACACAGTGGCTACACAGTGGCGATGTGCTTCTTCGACTTGGAAGAGGATAGCCACTGTGTAGACACGCTGATGCCACTGTGGGGATGCACTATGCCAAAATAGCCACTGTGTAGATGTGCATGTTACGCCGAGTAGGTCACTCTGTATCTGGGTATATTCCGCCCTACGAAAAAAAATCTAAAATCAGGGAGTAGATTTATTTTGGTTTTATAATTTTGTAAATTGCGTTGATGCTGCAGTAGAAATAGTTGTTTTTCAACTGACTATCAAGACAACCGATTGTAGAATGGTATAGCCTCCGTATTCAGCTTCAATTAACTTTGTTTTAATTGTCAAGTTAAATTCGCAGCAACCTCAACAGCAACAGCTGCAGCAGCAACCGGTTGCCGCTGCTCCGGTCGTACAGCAACCTCAGCAGCATCCAGTTCTGCAGCCTGTGCAGCAAATGCAGCAACAGACTGCCACTCCCTTCTACATGACTGCAGCACCGCAGCCAGTGTTTACACAGCAATCCGCAGCGCAGGTACTGTAGATGCGCAACGTGTAGTTGAACTATTGAACTTATCCCGAAGCAATGTGCAGTTTTTTTTCATTTCACACTGAAAATGCGGCTCTTTGAAAGACTTGGAAAATTTTCGCCACTTCGTTATTTGTTTCGTCATGACTACGTAATCCAACACAACATTTTCCTCCTTCAGGCCCCTCTTCCTCAACAGACATGCGACCCTCGCTGCCAGCCAACCTGCGACCCGCAGTGTCTGCAGCAGGTTCGGTGCTGCATCTGCAGCAAGTCGTAACTCGTCCTCTCTTTGCAGCTCTCACTCGCAGTCCACTTCACAGTGACCGGCCCGGTCTCTCAGTCGGTCGATGCCGTTCCCGTACCAACGATCACTACGTACTCGGCCACTTCTCGTCAGTTAACAATTTTTTCCCTATCCACCGGGAAAAAAACTATTTTATAGTGAAGTTGGAAAATGAGGAAAAGTGAAAGAATACACGTAATTTGCAGCCCCTCAATCTCCCTCTGCGATCTCTCCAGCAGTTTGCATTCCCCAGTGTCTCGGTGCCTGTCAACCACAGTGTGCAACCAGTCAGGAACCAACTTGCATGCAGTGTAAGTCGACTCAATTATTGACTATACAGATACAGATTTATCCTGACATCAAGGCAAATGGGCCTGCAGGAAGGTAGCTTCATGGTCAGAGGGGGGCAGGATCTTCGAACTCAGGGCAACAGGGTCAAGGGAATGGATCATGCTTGGCTTCTTTGGTCAATTGAAGTGTCGATCTTGGACGATAGACATTGAGCATTATTGACTATAGCGTATAAAATGAAGAATATGGATGTATATGCGAATGTTGATGCGCACTAATCGACGGTTTTGGGGCTGACAAAAAGAGAGGGGAAAACTATTTGCAGCGTGCGACACCTCTTGCCAGGCTCTTTGCAATCCGCAGCCATCGTCAGTCTATCTTGCGACAGCTGCAGCACCTGCAGCACAGCCAGTTGTGAGTTTCGTATTTCTTTCTGCTTATATTTTTCTCCAAGAAATTTAAAATTTGTAATGAGGGAGCTTGCTGTTAAAAATAAAGCAAGAGGGATTAATGTATTTTCAACGAAGTGACGACGATGTGAAATTCCCATAATCGGTGTATCATCGGTGTGCTTGTATGGCGTACTATTACGTATTAATGACGTAACATACTCTCTCTCAGACTTTAAATGTGTTCTATTCCTTCTCTCAGACTTCCGTACAGTACGATTGCAATACGCCGTGCTCGAGCCAATGCGGAACACAATGCGCCGGACGAGGTATGTTTCAAATGATGCTGAAGATTCATTTAAAGTGTAGTCGAACGATGGTTGGTGAATCGACTAATTTATAAAGGCAGAAGAACGTTACCATAGCCAGGAACAGCCGGTCGCATTACAAACGTAGACATCGGCAAATTGGATCAGCACCGACTTTTGCTCTCCCATTTTCACACACTCATCCATCCTAGTTCTAAGAAAATCAATAATTGTCTAACTAATTACAGCTCCCACATGCACTCCCGCCTGCCAGTCGGCCTGCGAGACCGCGTGCCCCATTCCATCATGTGAATCCGCCTGCTCTGTTGTGTGCAATGGACAGTGCGTCCAGAGTGGACAGAATGCAAAGTACGGTAGACTCAACTATTGATTCAATATTTATTTCAAAAGACATTTTATTGATTAATGTCGATGAATCGAAGTCTGATACGTATCGGAAATTGTCTGTTTCGGCCTTGTCAGATTACATTAGCTCCATTCCGTCTTTGCAGCAGCTGCAGCCCCGCGTGCGACCAATCGTGTGGCGCCCTCTGTGAGAACAAACGTCGACTTCGACTCTGATCTACCATCTCTCAATCGATCAATCGATAATCGACTCCCATTGATCTGCTACTTATTCATCTCTGCTCCAATCGATACTTGTCCACTTGCCATTCCCCCTCATAATAAGTTATTCGTATATTTATTGCCAAGAATAATGAAACATTTGAAATGCGACGTGCGTTGGGTGTGCTAAGTAAAATATAATTTCAATACTTCACCTGATTACCATCCTCTCAGAGAAGCTAATGTAAGCTCTGAATCACTCATTCTCGAAGATGGCTTATTCGATTCTATGACGATCTACAAATGTCAGTTCCGTTGCCATAACGTTCGAGACTATTTCACATCTTCTCTCGAATAAAGAAAATCATAAGAATTTACAAATAAATATTAAAGTTAAGCAAAAAGAAAATAAATAAATACAAAAAAAGTGATAATCACTGTCAGTTATCAATAAAATGAAGGTTACGGTAGGAATTATGGTGTGGTGTGACAATGCACCATACTGTAGTCTTCCTTTAGTTGATTTTTGCAAAGCATATTCGTGTTGTTTTGCACTTTGCGATAGTTTTCTCGTTTATTTCATTTAAATGTTTGTTTCTTTGTGTCAACCACTTCATCTCTTTCTAATTCACAGGTCTGTAAATCAGGAATCGTCCGATTACACTGGAGAGATGGAATTTCGCGACGCGAAGGTTGGCTGTTTTTCTTAGCATGTTTTTGAAAGGTTTTGGCTTTCGTTTTCAATGTTATAGGGCAAAATGCCTTCCAACGGCCGCCCATACATGTTGCTGTGTTGCTACTGATCACTTACTGCCCGCTCCCGCTCTATCACTGTTAAATGAGTTATATTCCTTACAGAGATTCAAGCAGTCCGAATCGTCGTCCGATGAGAACTCAGATGATGAAAACGGTATCGGAAAGGTTTTTTTTATTTATCGGTTATATATTCTAAAAAAAAAAACTTCCTGCCATTTGTACCTATACACCTTGGTGAGGTAGTGTGCGTACCGCCATCGCTTCACCAAGATTTGTAGTGATATACCCACGAAAATAACTAGTATATCCGAGGAAGAGACTGGGTTCTCCGGTTTGTATTGGCGTATTCTACGTAGCCTTACCAGTGACTACATCAGGTCGTGTAGCCTAGATCACGGCGTTTAGCAAGGCAAACTGTGAGATCATGAGAAAATAGCATGTAAATGAGCGACGGTCTCGCCAAGAATTATCTTTTGGCATTTTCCCCAGAACACCGTGTAGATGAGGGGGTGTCTTTAGCTTTTCCTTGCCTTATTTTATGGGTATGCTTCGTGGATGATCACATTGCAGATTTCGCTCCTCGATTTTCCCAATGAGATTCTCTTCCGAATCTTCGCTCATTTCGATCTTGCGAGTCGTCGAAAAATGAGAATAAACAAGAGATTGGAAGAAATTGAAATGGCAACTGAATATCGATACAAGGAATTGGAGATCAATGTGGTTAGCAAATTTCGCGTGAGTTGGCCAACTGACGAAATCCAAGTTAAAATATACGCTTCCCCGGTTCAATGTTGTCGATTATTTCTACGGTTCTCAGTAATTTAAAAAAAGAGTTCGAGGCGGAAATCTAGGTGAAAAACTACGGGTAGCTTTATTTCCTCGATAATTTCGATAAATAATCGAAAAAGCTACGTGCCCCCGCGCCAATTATACTAATAAATTGATTCGAGGGGGTTTCTGAGCAGGTTCCTGTATAAGTATCCAATCAATTGTTCTTTCTAAATATAAAAGCCTCTTGGTTTCAAATCATACTGTTAATTCAAATATGAATTTATAATATACATTCAGTTTTTTCGCAGGATGGATCGGGTGTCACTTTCAAATGTGATGGATCCGAGATGAAAATGCATCATTTTGAGATCAAGGAGGAATTCGAGAGATTGGGAAAGAACACTCACTTCGACAATGTAGTCTACAGGGTACGCAGTTTTTCAATTTTGAACTTTTACTCGTGTATTTTGTGTTATCGATGAATTGCCACCCCTAGAGTAGGTCAGTACCTAATTTAGGAGCTCGAGTTGTCGGCGACAACAGTGAACCTTGGCATCTACCCACGATTGTAACCCTCACTCGCATCTTTCAAATGAAAACATGATGCAAATTATTAAAACCTGCTGCAGATCGAAGAAATCCTGTCGCAGTGTAAAATAACAAAAGCATTATTGTACAAATATTTTTCAGAAATAAACCATTAATTCACATGAATTAGGCGCCCAAATGGTAGCGGCAATATATATGGGGACGAATAGAGGATGTTTTGATCTACTATTGTTACTGAAAGCTCTTTTCTGATTTATTGATTTTTCTCAGTCCATCGCTCCCGTCGATCAAGACACTGCATGGAAGACTAAGTTCCTCAAGGCTACCAAGATTGAATTTGATTTCATGGTTGGTTAAATTTCTGTGTTGGCCTTTAATCTCTAGTAAAAAATTACACCCCATGGAGTACCCCCTTTCGAGTTGTACGACTACTGTTGAAATATGTAAAGATTATTCCCCCTCTAATTCAGGCTCTCATGGCCGAAGATCTTCCGTACATGGTGAAGAACAAGGAGAAAATAATCGTAGTGAAGGAATCGAGTATCTCAGAGGATGGACTCTACTGGCTGTACAAGGTTAGACACTTATTTGTTTTATTATTTACGAATGTACCTAAATGTGAAAAATTGGAAGAAGGCCTAAAATGTTCAAACATATGATGAATTTGTTATTAGAATATCTTTCAATTGATATTCCTGGCTGTTCTTCTTGTTCTATGAAAAAGATACGATTTTTTTTAACGATTTTCGTTTTTTCGGTAACTAAAGCTGTTTCAGAGAATGAGTGAGGATAAATTGGATGTGAAATTCGTTCGAATCGAATCGGATGATTGCGAGACGAAATGGGAATTTAGGAGGAAGATCAATAATTTGGATTATGAAGAAGAAGATTATTTCGATTATAATGAGGTACGGTATTCCATTATTAGAAATCTCTAAAGAACGGAAGCAGAAACAAACGTGAAGAGAGAATATTTAGTACGGTATCGGTGCTTACAGCTATACCGAAACATGTGTTTAAGAGAGGGGATCGGTAAGATTCGACCATCCACCGGACACGTTGAGCTAGCAATGAGAGCGAGGGGTCCATACTCGAGTATATGGAGTACCTCAAGCCCGCATTGCACAAAACGGCCCTTATTTCCTGGTACTACCTCTGGGCTAGGAGAAATATAAATTTTAGTGAAAAAATGACGGGTCATGCCCAAAACCTCCCCCCCCTAAAAAAAGATGCCCAAAACCTCCCCCCCTAAAGATGAAATTTTGAATCAGAAAATCATATTCTGAACCAGCCGAAAATCAATTTGAAAATGGGTTTTACAACATCTGGGCACCCTAAACATAACGCAAATGAATATGTGAATCTATCTTCACAAGTTGAGAAATTTTCATTTTTCGTCATTTTTGGGTCATGCCCAAAACCTCCCCCCCCTAAAAAAAGATGCCCAAAACCTCCCCCCCTAAAGATGCCCAAAACCTCCCCTGCCCAAAACCTCCCCCCCATGCCCAAAACCTCCCCTGCCCAAAACCTCCCCCCCCCTCCCGAGGAGAGGGAGAGAGTAGGGGAGACGAGAGAGATAGCGTCCTCTCCTTTGCCGCCAAGCCAATTTTGGCGATTTTCAAGGTGCTCGATCTCAGCCGAGAGTAAACCGATCGACGTAATTTTTGGTTTCAGATATCTTGCTTATCGCAATAAATTGAACCGGGTATTAAGCAAAAATATTGAAATAGAGTCGAGTTATAGCAAGTCAAATATGGCCGTTTTCACCCACATAAGGGTACCCCCCATGGTGAAAAAAGTGAAATTTTTCAATCTCGCAAATTTTTATGAAATGTTGATACAACACATTTCGCATTAAGGAGAACTCAATTTCATCAATATTTTTTACTCGATTACGCCTCCAAAGGCGATAATGTTCGACTGCTTGACGTTATTTTATCGTTGTTTTTTTCAAATAATTTATAATAATTTCTATTACGATAGCAAAATATATTAAAAGAAGAAAAAGTTCAGTCGCCGTACTAATCCCACCTCGTTTGCCAGGCAGAGAACATGCTAGTGAATGTGTTGGAGAAGAGATGCTAAGAAATATATCTAGCATACGAGCGGGTTTGGGAGATGGGGAAGTTCGTTCGCCAGGCGAGAGACAACCGTTATGTCGCGAGCACAGATAGAAAAATAAAAGTTCATTTTCCTCGCTTCTCTAATCAAACGAGCTCATTTGTACACAGTGGGGGTAGACTGATAGCCACGGGTTGCGAAATGCCCCTCAGACAGCGGAGGAGAATCGAATGATAATAGAGACTCGAGGTTCCCTTCATCAACTAGATCTTTCTAGTGAAGTCTCATTTCCAATTATTACTAAAATTATTCAAATATTACAAAAAAAATTAGGTTCTTAATTAGTTGTATTATGGGAGTCGATCTTCATTTCCATTGCTCTCCCTCTCTCTGCAATTTGTCTTTACACTCCCATTCTCTCAGTATCTATACCGATTCCTGTGATCTGCCGATCCTCCCGGTCTGACATTCCCTATAGAAAAGTTCGAAAAGTTCATTTTCCAGGAGTATATCAAACGGGTTTGGTACGGGACACATGTGCGACTTTTCAGAGGAAATATGTCCAGGATTGTGAGACTTGGCGGCGATGCGAATGTTTGGAATGAAATTTGGTGGGTTATTTACTTGGGGGGGTTTATGTTATATTTTTAAAAATATTTTTTAAACATTATTTTTGGCCAAACACCGGACTATTCTGTGCAATGTGTGTCTGTTCTTTCATTATGTGTCCTCCACGTAACATCGTTGAATGTGTAGTGAAAACAACAAGCCATGAGTAAACGAGAAAAACATATCATAATAAATAATTCCAGAACATAAAAAAAATTTGAATCAAAAATTCCAGCCCTGGTTTTGATTGTCTTTCGAAGACTTGTCGTTGGTGCTTTGAAGGGCGTTAGAAATATACTATCACTGATTAAATAACGATCAAAACTAGAATAGAGATTATGAAAAAAATCCATACAATTACGTGACGGGCAATTTCTCCAAAGATTAATTTCGGAGTATCTCTGATTAAAAAAATGCAGGTTTGCTAACACACTCAGAAAATGATAGTAATTTTTAAACTATCATGATAGTCATGGTGGGCACATGATAGTTAAATATTACTAGCAATGTGCTCACCATAACTATCATGATAGTTATAAACAACTATCATTTTTCTGAGTGCATCTTTTAGTAGTTATTGATTGATCTGTGTATGTCCGAGCGTATAGACGAGCACGATTGAATATTTACTTAATTCGAGATGTTTCGAGCAAACAGCCCATCTTCAGCCGGTTTCACTTTGTAGGAAAAATATGATTTATTTCTTATTTGCCCTAGTTTGGGTTTTTGCCCGAAATTAGGGATTAGTAAACGAAAACGGAAAGCGGAATCCGCCATGCAGATCGGCGAAAGTAGTCTCTTACCGGCATAAGCGCGAATCTAATCAAATTTCCGCTTTAATGACGGCTTGAAAACGGAAAATCATTTTTTCCTATTATTTTTGCACCGAAGTTGGGCAAATCGGACTCTGTAGAGACGATGCACAATATTAAAAAAAACTCTCAAATCAATTTCTAAAGTCAACAAATATTGATTTTTGTGGTATTAATCCACCAAAATTCGGATCTGCTATGGATTTATGTACAAACGATCAGACGAGAGAGAGGGTTTTCCGCTTTGATTCCGCCCAGGTAATGATAACATTGAGTTCTTGCCGGCAATAAGGGCACATCAATTTACATTCCACCTTCATTACGCTTTCCGTTTTAGCCGTCCGTACCTGAGACGTCTCAAATAAAGTGAATTTTTTACCAATTTGGGGAGTATGATTATACCATTATCCACAGACTATTCTCCCTTCTTTGCAATTATTATCTTCCAGAATTATCTTCCATTGGTCAATTTCATTTTGGTTATGTGATTGATCGCTTCCTATTCTATGTTCATTTCTCATTATCTCACTGCTCTTGACTGGTTGGTGGGGATGTCTAAATGAAATGCGGAATAGTTTAATCCATTCCTTTCCGCATAGATATAAAATTGTCATATTTGAACCAGATTCAGTTGGATCAAATTAATATCGTTACCTTTCAAAGTATATTGCAGACATAACGTATACTATTGTGTGAAAACAACGATCGATGAGTAAAGAAAAGAATCGAAACAGTTTATCAACGCGTGATAAACGCGACTGAAAATGCTTCCAGTCTGCCAAATGGGCAGTTTTATATTGCCAGTTTCCGCAGACTATTCTTCCATCATATTGAATGTTAAAATTAATTTATTGTCATTGTGGTTCTTTGTCTTGATAGCTATCTATTCTGTTGTCATTTCTCACTATCTCACAGCTCTTGATTGGTTGGTCAATAATTGGAGGTGAGTGAATCTTTCATATAATGATCGTTTGTGCTTTCCGGTCGATGAAACCTTTTACAAATTGTTATTGAACTCAACATTTACATTTCTGAGCCCACTTTTCTAAATAGTCTGAATGAATACGCTAATAATTCTGCGTTGTTTGGATTAAAAGAGGTGTCACAAGAGATCTAATATAAAACGGGCCTTTGCTAAACAATTTTCAAATTTTCAAAAAAAATATTTGCGATGTTGATCAAACTTTTATATACATCATGAGGCCGAGATAAATCATATTCTCGTCAGTTGGGTTCTCCAATCTAAAAGTTTGATCAAAATTAAAACGCGTTCTGTAAGAGCGCAGTGAAAGCTGGGGTAAGCGGCACAACTAATTCAAAGTGGTCGCCCCGGACTCAAACTTTTTTCATAAACAGTCTTGGGTACAACGTAAATTTTAAACGTGAGAAATAGACAAAATTTCGATTTTTGAAAAATCTAAATTTTTTTCCAAGAAATTTGAGTGAAACTTTATTTTGAATAAAATAGTTCTCATGATTTGCACCCCGTGGATCCGACTTATATTATGTATTTTCTATCGTAGAATCAATTGAAATTAACAAAATTCAATATTTCGATTGTGAAAGTACTTCCACATTTACTAGACTTTGACCACTCAATAACAAAGTGTGTGGAAAAATATTTTCCAGACATTTATACTGAGCCGCATGTATATCATTTGAAAGAGCATCAAAAGTTACAAAAATAATCTTACATTTTTAATAAGATTAATTTACGAGGAATGGAAATAGATAATCAAATCTGAGAAAGTTGATATTTTTTGTGAAAATTAGTATTCGGCTATATTCTCATTCTAAGTGATCGGAAAGGGATAAAAACAGTTTTCACAGACATTCTTAGGTGTGAAGCAAATTTTTAAAGTCAAAAATTTATGAAAAGTTAATTTTTGAAAATTGATAAATAAAATATTTTCGAAAAAATTTTTTAAAATTTTTTTAAAATTTTCGTGTTGTGTTATATCTCATTCGAAAGATCATCAAAAGTTTTGCAAAATATTCAAATATCTATTTTTTTTCAATTTCATCAAGTCGAATGCCCTCTCTAGGCGGGAAAAAATCTTCTAGGATCGTCTAGGGATGCCACAAGGTAGGAACTTGCGAGATTAGAGTGAAGAGGAAAGCCACAGGGGATGAAAGATGCCACAGAGGATGGAAGCACCCGTTAGAGAAGGTATATAAGGACTAGAAGCTCCGCCCCTAATCAGTCTCCCAGTGTGTGAGCAGTGGCTCTCCTCCTCTCACATTTCATTTTCTGTTATGTGAGAGATGTACGTTGACTGTTCTGCTTTCAGATGTCATTCCTTGGCATGTCATTCCCCTCCAACAAGGGAAGCCACAAAGTGGCAGCTTACCGTATCCCCACTGATCCCGATACCATCCTTACATTCCAATTCAAGGAAAGTATGGATCCCCCGACAACTCCTGATGAGTCCAGGAGATACAAGTACATTTGCATAGCTTGTAATCGGTCGAAGGAGAATGGAACCAGATGCACCGTAAAAGTAAATAATTACATGAATAATTGTAACGCGTTCGTAGATGTATTTTTATATTTTTCATTAGGTTTTCTTCCCGAAACCGGACGAGTGCGAGTTCCTGTCGGACCCCGCAGACCCCGATCGACACAAATGCGATTGGCAAAGCGATGAGAAATGCAGAGCCGTAAATGTTCTGAGCTCCAAAATCGCGTTAGTTAATTTAGTGATATATTCTGTATAAGGAACAATATTTTTTGTAGAGAGAAATATAATATGACTTAAGAGAAGTATCACCAGACATTGTAGGTGACTCGGAACAATTTTCGAAAAAAAATATTTTAGATTTCGATCAAACTTTTATATATGAGTACCCGGAACGCGAGAAACTTAAATTTCCAGCCCAGGTAAAAGAACCGGCTTTTAGGAAATTACAGGTTCCAAAGCCGGAATTGCCATAACTCAACTCATACTTGATCTAGAACGCTGAAATTGGCCTAAAAACTGTAGAATAATTCTAGAACATTTTATATGTGGAAAACGAGCATGGCAAATTGAAACGAAAAAAATTCTGAACGAAAACATGATTTCGAAAATTTTCGAAAAAAATGTATAATGTTTAAGATGTCAGAACAAGCAGAATTTTATTTCAAAATTTGAAAGTGCTTGTTAAATACTGCATAGAAAAATTTAATAAAAAAATAAAAAGTGGGAAATCACCTCAAATGTGAAAAATCGAGTAAAGTCCGAAAATCGAGTTGATGAAAATCGCTCCAAAAATTTTGTGTTATGTGTCATTGATAAATTAGGGTGTCCCAAAAGTTTTGCGACTGTTCGATTTTTTCTCCGCTGCTTATCCCGAAGGGAACTTAGTATAGTTCTATAATTAGAACTATACTAAGTTAATGAGAACTATTATAAGCCATGTCATATTGAACAAACTCCAACAAGACAGCAGATAATTAAATATGTTGAAAACATTGAACCTTGCAGCTTCCGGAGTTTTGAAAGAGATTTTTTATGTCCTTTGCAAGTTTAAGAATTCCACTGTTTGTGGGTATGAAATTATTGCTGAACGTATGCTCTACGTTGCAACATTATTTGGAATTTTTGGCTCTCATATTCATCTAGATTTTACTTCTCGAAAATGGGGTCTAAAAATTGACATCATTGAGCATTTGCTAATATTGCGTCATTATTATGCCATCTTTACTCGAAATTAACATTTTGTTAGATAGACCAATGATGTGTTATATCATCGTGGGAGAAGGTTCGGAAGTACAGGTTGTAGTTCGCATGATATCATTGAAAAACTAAAAGTCGCAAAACTTTTGGGACACCCTGATAGAAGTTCAGCAAAAATAGTTTCAGTTCATATACATTTCTTTGACAACTTGCAGCGGCTCATAAAAAGTCTGAATTCAATTTCCAATTGTCTGACACATAACACAAAATTTTTGGAGCGCTTTTCATCAACTCGATTTTCGCACATTTCTCGATTTTTCAGATTATTTTGTGATTTCCGACTCGGATCCACCACTTTCTATTTTTATTATTTTTTTTTTCTAGACAGTATTTGACAAGCTCTTTGATATTTTGGAATAAAATTCTGTTTGTTCTGACATTTTAGACATCATACATGAAATTTTTCGAAATCCCTTTCTCTATAAGATTTTTTTCGGATTCAATTTGTCATGCTCGTTTATAACATATAAAATGTTCTCTAAATTATTCTACATTCTAGATCAAGTATGAGCTATGTTATGACGATTCTGGCATTAGAACCGATAATTTCCTAAAAGCCGGCTGTGGGACCTGATCTCTGGTGATACCTCTCTTAATCATCAAATTAGTTTTTTTCTCTTTTAGGGACCATCAAATATTATGTATTACAAATATGGTCCGCACTGACATTCTTATTATTTAGTGCGGATCAGGACTGAGATTTTTTGACTCAAAAAGTTTTGATTTTTTTTGAATTTTTTTGACCATTTCAAAAAATTCAAAAACTCAAAATTTTGAAAATATTTTCAAAAAAATTTAAAAAAAAACTTACACTAGATATTTAATATTGAATATTCATGTCCAGGAAATCCATGTCTGTCGAGAATGCAGAATACGCGAAACATGGCCATGTGAAGAAACCTGGAAGAGTATAGAAAGAAGGCAATGCCACTATCGCCAACAGACTTGGCAACCTTCCGAACATTATTGACAGAAATGAAGTCCAGGTTGGTTAAAAAAAACAGATCTTTGTTTAAAAAAATAGTCTTTAGGAAGTGCTCGATCTGTACTCCGGAGGTCAGAACAAGAGAAAGAGGAAGAGACAAATCGCAGCCGACTTGAAAAGGTAATATTAAAATGTTTCATGCAACAGTCGCTCTAAGAATCTCGAAAGAATCAGGTCCTTTTAAAGGAGAATGCATGAATTAATTCCTAAAATTTTAGATCATGTGGAGCCATGTCAGCTACCGCCTACGAAGTCGATGACGAGGATCTAGAAGTACTCGGACCCACTGACTGCCTCCGAATCAGTGATCCTGCCGATACTAAGCGAATCTATTTGGCTTCTCGAAGAGTATGTTTATTGAAACAGAGTTTTAGATTTTCTTAGATGCTTTGTGAAAGATAGTGTTGTTACAGATTTTGGAGTGGGCGATCAAAGGAGGTATTGAAGCACTTCTCGTGGATGGAAACTTTTCCTTCACCCCCACTCCATCGCTACCGAAGAAACTCGCGTTTCAGGTAGACAAACATTTCCTTGAATTGTTCAATTTTTTCTGTATCTTAAATATTATGAAAGAAATATTGATATTAACCATTTCTGTTATAGTTGTACACAGTGCGTGTATGCACGAGAGGAACGAGTTTCCTACTCATGGCCGCACTGCTACAATCCAAGACGGCCAAGGAGTACTCCAAGCTCCAAGCTTGAGGTGTCTATTCTAATATTTTAGCTGTTCTGTTAAACGGTCAAAATCATTAAAAATAAAATAAATTCAATCTTTTAAGAGTTTGGCTGAACTTTTCCAAGAGTTCAACCACTCACTCCGTGGTATCCGCATTGTCAGTGATTGGGAGACCGGAATTATCAAGGCAATCCGTGACACTGTCCCGATGATGTCTCATGAAGGTACCTACAATATCTGGGATGAAATATGCCTTGAATGTTTAAATTGGATTTTAAAAAGCAAATGAGATATTTAAATATTCATTTGCAGGTTGTCTCTTCCACGCACTCAAGTGTACGAATCACAAATTGAGCCATTTTGGTTTGAAGATCGCTGGCAAGAGCTATCCAGTTATCAAAGAATGGACGAACCGAGTTCGGGCGTCCTTCTTCCTTCCTCGCTGCTTCTTCAAAAGGTATCATTCGCAAGATTTTTGTTCATTAATATATTAATTATTGTCAGCGCGAAAATTCTGGAAGTACCAGTGACTCCTGTGCACTCGCAGTACGTAGCGTGCAAGAACTTCATCGCTTATTTCAAAGATGAATGGATGGCTCATCCTGAACCAATGACGAGTAAATTCATGGTTGAGAGTCACAGAACCTCCAATCTCGTTGAGTCATGGCACAGGTTAGTTTTGTTAGTTGCAATTTGATATTTAAGTGAACACATTTTTGAGTACTTCTAGAAACTCATGAAATCGTAATCTCTTCATTTTTCAGAGGTGCGGCGGACTACTTCAATGGAACTCATCCACCCCTGATGAACTTAGTAAAATTCATCCAAGTGGGCATTTAAAATATTTAATGAGAAACGACCGAAACATTCGGCGAAAATATATTTCCTTTCAAAATATTCCATTTCTGTAGCAAACTGAACTGGACGACTTCACGTCACTTCATCACTATGTCGACAAGAACACGAATTACGAGAAGTCTACTGTCGCAAAAGAAAGATCAGATAAGACGCTTGCACCCATGATTGAATTCGAGGCACTGGTAGATCTTAGAGAATCTCAGGATAGAGACCCAACAGAAGATGAGATCCACTCTTACTTAGACAAGATGGTACCTTTCTGCCACGAACGCACTAACTGAATAGTTCCTGTACATAACCTAGTATAATTCTGTACATAGCCTATTTAATTCTTTTATTGCAGTATCGATTCGAGACGAGTTCTCACATTTCCCTGAAAGAAGACTAAGAAGAACATACTATGTGAGAGAGCGAGAAGTTGTGAGAGAGTAATGAGAGAGAATGCGAGAAGAGAGCAGAAAGAGAGAGAGAAGCGCTGCTTTATTATTTTCTGGAAGCTGTTTAATTCGCATTTCGTACGCATTGTTTCCAATCCTTTCGAGTTTCTTTAATGATAAATTTTGTTTTCTCGTTTACTCACCACTTGTTGTTTTCACTACACATTCAACGATATTCCGTGGAGGAACACAGATTGAAAGAACAGAAATAAATTCACACAATATTCCGTCGTTTTGCCTAAAAATATTATAAATGGTATAGCTATTAAGGAACCCTTTAGCAAACACACTTGTGACAGTCGGGGAAACCTTTCTATCTAGTCCACATAGAGTTGGAATAAAACAGTTGAATAGTATGAAATGATAGTAATTTAAACTGAAATATTTATGGAACTACAGTTTGCATATAGAAAGGGAAGGAATCAAAACTGACCCGGGCATTCCTTGACGATAGTAGGCGACTCCATTCGCCTTCGTTCTCTTTTCAGGTGAGAATGCCAAAGTAGCAGAAGCCAGCACAACTATCCAAAATGAACGAATCTCAAACAGCATTCAAGACTTAAATATCCACACGATCGGATCATTCCTTTTCACTGCATGCTAAAAAAGACGCTTTTCTTCCGCTGATATCCCCACTGGGTAGATGCGAGTCGGGATTTCTTCTTTGGATGTTTTTAGGATGTCCTGGTGGTCCAAATCATGAATGCTCCGTGTGCGAAATCAGAAATATTGAATCTTAGATAACAAATGAAAATTTGAAAACATTTTATTGTAAATTGCATTCTGTAATAAACAAATTAGGCAGTGAAATCACAAAAAGACATATCAAGCAGTCGAACATTATCGCCTTTGGAGGCGTAATCGAGTAAAAAATATTGATGAAATTGAGTTCTCCTTAATGCGAAATGTGTTGTATCAACATTTCATAAAAATTTGCGAGATTGAAAAATTTCACTTTTTTCACCATGGGGGTACCCTTATGTTGGTGAAAACGGCCATATTTGACTTGCTATAACTCGACTCTATTTCAATATTTTTGCTTAATACCCGGTTCAATTTATTGCGATAAGCAAGATATCTGAAACCAAAAATTACGTCGATCGGTTTACTCTCGGCTGAGATCGAGCACCTTGAAAATCGCCAAAATTGGCTTGGCGGCAAAGGAGAGGACGCTATCTCTCTCGTCTCCCCTACTCTCTCCCTCTCCTCGGGAGGGGGGGGAGGTTTTGGGCAGGGGAGGTTTTGGGCATCTTTAGGGGGGGAGGTTTTGGGCATCTTTAGGGGGGGAGGTTTTGGGCATCTTTTTTTAGGGGGGGGGAGGTTTTGGGCATGACCCAAAAATGACGAAAAATGAAAATTTCTCAACTTGTGAAGATAGATTCACATATTCATTTGCGTTATGTTTAGGGTGCCCAGATGTTGTAAAACCCATTTTCAAATTGATTTTCGGCTGGTTCAGAATATGATTTTCTGATTCAAAATTTCATGTTTTTGAAGGAAATCGGCACTTTTTGGAGTTTTTGCACAACATGTCCATATAGGTAATGCACCTCGACATAATATGTGTCCATATCACTCATTTCGGGGGAGTTCCCGAGATGACGTTTTTCAGAAAAAAAATTCAAAGTTTGAGACTCGTGATGGCCATAACGAACTTTGGCATAAAATTTTTAATTTTCAGTCCCTATTTCACACTTTATGCACGGAATAATATTAGAAATATGTAAAAATACTTTTCTAAGCTGTTTACATGGCGTATTTTTAGGTTTTTGACTTCTTACTTTTTGAAAGTTCCACCACTGTTTCAACCCTTAGTTCTCCGGATTCATATCTCATCCATCTCAACATCGAGGTGTATTTCGTGATTGTGGATGAGCACACGTTGTTTAAAACTCATTAACAAATAATTTTTCTTTTGATAGGTTTATTAAATTTTGATAATTTGAACTCACAAAAAATCAAAAACTGAAAATTCATGAAAATTTCAACAAAAACGAAAAATTATGGACGTATCAGTAGCTCTAACAGTAAAATCTTTCGTATTCTAGTTTTACTATAGCTATTGAAGAAATTGAAAAATATTTCACCGATTTCTGAAAAAATTATTTTTTGACCAAAAACCATGAACCCGGGGTCATGGTCGAAAAAGCTGCAAATTATTTTTCGCTTATCTCCTCTTCCGTTAGGACTCTGATATCCAATCATGGTTTGTGTTGTTCCTACATTGACAATTGTCATGTAAGATAATCCAAATCTACAATTAATTCAAAAAAATTTCTAGAGAGTGTATGTGAAATGAACAGATTTGAACGATTTTATTACCATGAGGGGGTGTCTTTAGCTTTTCCTTGCCTTATTTTATGGGTATGCTTCGTGGATGATCACATTGCAGATTTCGTTCCTCGATTTTCCCAATGAGATTCTCTTCCGAATCTTCGCTCATTTCAATCTTGCGAGTCGTCGAAAAATGAGAATGAACAAGAGATTGGAGGAAATTGAAATGGCAACTGAATATCGATACAAGGAATTGGAGATCAATGTGGTTAGTGAATATAACATTCGGTAATAGTGGCCGGTTATTGGTAATAGTGGCCGGGCTTTTCGCAGTAGCGTCTAATGGAAAAAATTAAAATTTCATTTTTTTCCAATAGTCATTTAATATTGAATTGTCCCACAGGAACTTGAACCAATTATTTACTCGAATTACAGGGTTCTCCCTTCCGTTTCGGTGAAACGGACTCTCCTATTACCCAATGAAAAATGGTAGAAAAATCAATAATGGGAATAGGATAGCTATCCAATTTTCCTCTTTTTACTTTGAGCCAACGCCATCTCTATTAAGCGATAATCTCTTTCACGAAAATCGAACCCGCAACCCTAGTCTAAAGTCTGTCTAAGTCTAACTACTTACTAGTTATGGTGTTGAATGAAATTATACCAATTATAGTCTTGCGGATGCCGATGGGGGGAAATGCAAAACGTAATTGGAGTGCTGCTAGGAAGAAAGCTTATCGAACCGCGCAAGATTCTTGCTCGGCGATACAGCGCAAATACTGTGAAAATGGCAGTGAAGAAAGATTCTTGCCTGAAATGAAAATCCTGAAACGGCTAATTTCCCAGCAACATCTTGCTATCTTACTTGACTAGCCATCACTATTAATATATTACTCATTCCTTTCTCAGGGTCGATGGTGTGTTACTCTCAAGTGTGAGGGGTCCGAGATACCTATGTATCATTGTGAGATGGAGGACGAATTCGAGAGACTGGGAAAGAATACCCACTTCGAAAATGTTTTCTACAAGGTTAGATTTCAACCAGTTTGTATTTGTATCAGCCGAGTATGCTGAAAGCAGTCGTTGCATGAATTCATTTGATTCAGTTTTTTTTATTTGCAGTCCTTCGGTTTATACGATCGAGATACTGTGGGAAGTCTCTATTACCTGAAGTCGACCAAGATCGAGTTTGATTACGTGGTTGGTGCAGTATTCATATTATGATATAACAGTCTGCCTGCGTAATGACGAATAAGTGTTCGGGAACTTTTTTGATTTAAAAGCACATATCTTGCTCTTTGGAGAAATATTCAACCGTTGAAGCCGTCGATTTCGTCAATACTAAGCCCCCCGATAAGCACCGCGAAAAAGTGCTTTTAACTTTTAACTTCACGGAAACTTGCCAAATTGGCAAGACATTACGAGAATACTATGAGAATGTGACTCTCTATCAATTTGGCCTAATAGGACACCACTCATTTTTTCGTTTTCGTGAAACGGACGCGCGCAGTCTGCCTCCGTGAAACGGCGAGAGAGTGAAAAGGGGCCGTTTCACGGAAAACGGCCCGTTTTGGGAGTAGAAATAAATTCGCTGTGTGAGAATAATCGAAATGAAACGGGATAAATTGGATACTTCTCCCGTACCCATTTCTGATTTTTCGACGATCACCGTTTTTCAATTTCTTCAAATTGGCTGTTGCCTCCAAAACGGCCGTTTTCCATGAAACGGAGCCAAATGCAAGAGGGTATGCGAGAGTCCGTTTCACCGAAACGGAAACCGAACGGTCCCTAATCGATATTGCCCTGTTTCAGACATTTGATCCTAAAGTGGACGATGTCAAAAAACAGTGAAATATAAATCATCTTGATCCAGCCTGAGAATATAATTGAGTTACAAGTATTATTCACATTCTTAAACGTACAGGAGCTGTGTGACGATGACTTCCGAGACGTGGTGTACAACAAGGAGTTAGTTATCGTTCTGAAGGACTCGTATCTCTCAGAACAAGAACTTCTCTGGCTCTATGAGGTTTGGAACATTATCCACTTATAGTTTCAACAGCGTGCTTTGACAATAATTCAGTCAATGATGAATTGTGCGTTGGATGTGAAGTATGTGCGTGTCGAGGATAGTGATGTACAGACGGGCTGGAATATCATGGACAAAATCGGCTATTTCGACTCGGATTATTATTTATTCCATAGGAGGAATAGGAGACAGAAGGTGAGTCCTTTGCTCGTTGAAGACTTACAGCAAAAATAAAGTAAGCCCACTCTTTTTTGTTCGAAACAAACTAGTGTTTGCAGGTTTCCATACGTGCAGATGTGATTGAAATTAGAGAGGGAAATGTTCGCGTTGTCATCAATGGCATCATTGCCGGTAGAAGAAACCGAGACGGTCCGTGTTTCATCTCATTCGAAATCGTTGATGAAGTTGAGGAGAGAAATAGAAAAGAGGAGGAAGAAGAAGATGAGTAAATCTTTATCGAAAATTTCTCGTTTGACTCCGCTTTTACTATTGTTGTTTCATTCGTTGCCTTGTTGGATCCGTTGTTAACTAAGTAGATAAAAAGTTGTTCAATGTTGGAGGTGCTATTTTTCTTGAGACTTCTGCTCATTAACTGGATTCGATAGATCGATGTTTCCAGCGAAAAGAAAGATCGATGTTTCCAGCGAAAAGAAAGATCGATGTTTCCAGCGAAAAGAAAGATCGATGTTTCCAGCGAAAAGAAACATGTACATGGTGACTAGCACGTCACTTCGATTCTTGTTCCAGAAATGTCCGAGCAAATGAGTAACTGCCTTCCTGCAAAGATAATTATGACGGCGATAGAGGTGAGGATTTTTTTGTCGAAAAAAGCTAACAAACAATAACATTAGTTTATAATTCACTATTGTGTTTCCTCAGATTGATTCCTTCCTTCTATCAATCAATTTTCTCGTAGGGGATATCGTACAAGACCACTCTTCAAATTTCGTGTTTCCCAATGAGATTGTCTTCCGAATCTTCCGAGAAAAAAATCGATCTTGCGAGTCGTCGAACAATGAGAATGGAGGAAATCGGCATGGCAACGGAATATCGATACAAGGAGTAGGAGATCAATTTGTTTAGTGAGTTAATTAATTCTTTATTTATTTATTTCGGCAGAGGGTCGCGTACATGAATATGAACTGTGAATGGGGCAAAAAACGGATATCCGTCAACATTTAATTATCAATAAATGTTGAAATCTCGCCAAATTCTCTAAATACTCTCTCCAATATCCAGATGCTGCTTTCTCAGATCGTCTTCGAAAAGTAATAGTGTTTATTTTCGTTGGGACTATGGGGTGTGATGGAGCCGTGATGGAAATGCGCTATTCTGAGATGGACGATGAATTCGAGAGACTCGGAAAGAACACTCACTTCGATTATATCGTGTACAAGGCTAGAGTTTTAATATGAGGAAACAAAGGGAAAGGAGAAGAAAGAAGAGTAAATTTACTGTGATTTTCTCAATCGGAAAACGTTAATGTTCCGCTGTTATTGCTTCATTCGTTAAATTGTTGGATTCGTTGTTAACTAGTTGATCCAAATTTGTTGAACTTTTTTTTTGCAAAGCAAGAGAAAGATAACTTTGTCAAATATTGACTGGGTGGAATTTTTGTCTCGGAATTATTGTTTATTTTTCACTGGAACGCCTATTTTTATATCCTTCAAGGAGATTCAGACATGTTTCACAACTTGCCTACACCACCACAGAGAGACAATTCGCCGATAACTTCTACAATCTGATTACCTTCAAGAATTTATGAAATGAGAACTATGTAAAAAAAATGATGAGAAAAAAAATGAGAACCATTCTTCTTTTTTCATGAAGTTAAAGTTTTCTGCAGATTCTCGGAATCGTCTTCTCCATAGTGATCTCTTCGGAGCATGAACCATCTCGTCCAGAATCTCCTCTCCAAACTTCTTTGATTGAGGGGGCGACAAAAAGACGTGCTCTCTCTCACACACAATGTTTATCAGTGTCTTCTATCTTCCGCCTCGGAGAATGCCCTCTCTGATTCTATCGAATCTCAGTGATCTCTCTAGTTAGACAGGCAAGAGACGGTAGGACGAGGAAGGAGATGAGAGAGTCGATGATCATTGCAGGAAGAGAGAGAGAGAACACGCGAATCCGGAGCACAAACTGAACCTGGAAGAACGGCGTTCCAATGGATTCAAACGGTGAAGATGACGTTTTCAGGATTGTGCTGTGGTAAAAAGAAATGTTTGTTTGCTCATTCTGAGAGCAAACGCTTAGGGGAGTAAATTATTAGTTGTTCAGTTATCTGTTTTTTTCAAATTTGAAGTGAGCAATGCTGCGACATCGAATACGCCTACCCAAGAACTCTGTACCACGCTCAATGCACCCGGACGGAACTCTCCTCCGAACCATCAAACGTGAAATGTGATCGCCATTCAGAATTCGAGTGGCCAAGACCACAGTTCACGCGCAATTTGATCACACAAACTATCTGTTTGACACTCCGAATACTGTCTCAAATATTTTTTGCTAGGTCGATTCAAGTAAACCGGAATTGTATTCAGAGAGAGAGAGAGAGCAAAGTCTCCAGTTTACCTTGTTCAGGAGTGTTCACTTCTTCTATTATTAGTAGATGTGATACGTCACTCTTTTGAATCCCGATGCTGCTAGGAGTTAACATCTCCAAACAATGAGTAAGAAAAGGATGTGATTCTTGCTGAGAACGTCTCCAGCCGGTGCGCAAAGTGCTGTAGCAACTGTAGATTAAATGCGTCGTCTGAAGTGTAGTGCGTTGACAATTCAATCCTGTTCTTTCTAAACCTTCAGGCATGAATACGTTCAGGATCCAGCGAACCAAATATACATAGTTTCTGTATTACCGGAGTAACTAGACAATGTTATTTCTGTCGAGTAACACGATCCTCTTGTAGTAGTCGACTGACTTTGATCTCGACTTCTCAATCAAATCTCAATTCAATCCAGTTCTTTCTGAACTCGGGAGTCTCGGGGGGCTATTTGATGAGTAAGCCAATCCTAATCATCACGGAGAGTTTTTGTTTGAGCGCGGACGGCAGTGATCCCTGCTTGGACTGAGCAAAAGGAGAAGAGGGAGTAAGTAGGTCAAAATAGAGTAGAAAAGCCGGAAGAAGAAAGGAATGGATTATGCCTCACTCTGGCAGTGAGCACACAACTGTGAAGAAAGAGATGCGATCGGAGTGAAGGGATCACTCATAGATAATACTCATGTCGACGACCACCCGCAAGATGGAATGAATCTCGCATCTAATGTCGTTGCCTTGCAACTCTATTTTCCACCGCCCTGTATGATTGATTGAAGGCTTTATTGAGGGCGGCTCATGACTTAGCGGCATGGCTAGCGCTTGCTTACACCACTCGGCCATCCCGCAGGTCACCTCGAACTACCTGATATTGTTAAGCGTTTGATCACATTTTAAAATACCAGATAGCGACTGCGCTCTTCCTGGAGATGCTGATAACGAGGAATTGCTATCTGGTACTGTAAAGTGTGTCTGTTGACACTCTCGTTGCCTACGTCACAGAGTAATCAGTTGAGTAATCTCCGTGTTTCTCTCCCTGGAGCAATGAGTGAGTCATGCAGGTTGGGATAGACATGGAAGCATCTCATACAGTGAAAAATTGATGAATGCAAGGGGCGAAAATGCCGTATTCTACAAAGAAATGAACAGTCACGACGGTAATGCATGAACTACACATACTTACTACGGTATTGTTAAACTTGAAGACTATGTAAATCATTGCACAAAGTGCAGTGAATACTCGTGTTCACGTTTTCATATACCTTTAAGCCCCGTGGTCTGGACACTATTTCCTGTAATCTATCAATGAGGAACAAGCTGATAAAACGGCGTTCATTTTGGATGTGCCAAGTATGGCTCTCTAATGAGTGTAAGAATGCCCAAAGAACGGTCTTCTTGACGAAGGGGAAAAGAATGCAGATTGTTATTGGCGGGGGACTTGAAGTGGATTGCAAACTGAGATCATCCTTGTTTCACGCTGTACACAAAATCGGCACATCTGTTTGCGTACTACGAGAGTAGATCAACAAACTGCCGGAGGGCACAGTGAGAGAGAGATACTGACTCCACCAGTTTTTCTCACCCTCGCCGTTTGAGTGCGTGTACTGGTAACTTGCGCATATGTTTGCATGACCCCTCTCGACGAGGAGAGGATTGAACAGCGCGGATTACCTCAAACAAAAGAAACGGTAGCTATCTCTCTCTCTCTCTCTCTCTCTCTCTCTCTCTCTTTCTGAGGAATAGAGATAGAGAGGCGGGAGGAGGCGCGAGAGGGGCGGGAGGAGCGGGGGATGGACTAGTCATAGACGTGCCCTGAGGGGGTATAAAGGGCAGAGAGGGCGGGAGCAAAGGCATCACTCACGAATATCCAGCAATGAAGATCTTTGTGATTCTCGCTATCTCCGCTGCAATTTTCGCCCATGCGGAACCAGTGAGTTCATTTTATTAAGTGTAATTAGTCATGCAATAATTATTGGAGTTGACGTGGTTTTAATATTTTTAATCGCTGATTACGACTTATCAATTATTACATTTCCTCAGGACTATTTATTCTATCTTTTCGTTCTTCTTCGATAAAATCGAGAGAAGAAAAAAACACTTTCTCATGATCATCTCACTTATTCAAAAAGCAATCAATTTACTATTTAATTCGATGCATGCTCCTCCCAAACTTTGTATGACCAGATTTTGTAAGATTTTCTTTTGGATGACGCATCATCATTTCCTTGTCTCACACCATCTCTTGCCAGATTCGATCGAAACGACAGGCTCAGTGTGGTTGTGCCCAGCAGTCGTCCCCTCAGTGCTCCTGCCAGTCTTCTCCCGCCCTCTCCTGCCAATGTGCACCCGTCATGGCCAACAACAACAACTGCGGATGCGCCTCACAGATGACTCAGGTGAGAATATATTTTGAGCCCCTAAATTGATAGAGTAATCATCATCATTCCCGAAACGAAACAAACATAGACTTGCTGAAACTGTAATGTGCCGTGACATTGCGGCTTCCAATATTCTCGCAGCTTTGAAGTTCCTCCTTTTATTCGCTGCAACGCGCTGCTCAACTAAGTGTTCTAATGAAATCGCCAATGAATTCTTGAGTAATCACCGGCATTCACGAAACGAAACAAACACAGAGTTGGTGAATTTTTCTGATGTCGGAAGGTATTGCGCGTTTCCCTGATTATAGCAACTTTAAAACATCCTTGTCATTTTTCTGCGATACGCTCTGTTTTTCTTTATTACAACGAAATTGAACATTTCAAAATCTGAGAGAATCGTCAACTGACTCGCGAACTTTCGTAATCACCAAATCCGGCCTAGATTTGTGAACACATTTTCTCCAGTAGTTCGCATCGCTCTATCAGTATTTTGTCCCGCTCGATCCAGTTCTGATCCGCTTCCTCACTTCATATCAATATCAGTCTATATCTATCTCTCTCTCTCTCTCTTTCTCTCTCCCTCTCCCCCAGCGGCCTTTCTTTTGTTTGTCATCAGTAGAAGTAAGTGATTAGAAGCTGAGAGATGCGGAAGAACGAAAGTAAGAGAGAGGGGAAATAAACTGGTCCGTGGCTGTCCAATCACTTCCGATCTATCGGTGAGCGGCTCCCAACGCAAACTGCGACTAATATTGATCCAGCAATGACCAATTATCGATCTATTTAAGGCCCAATGCGCGCCCCAGTGCCAGCAGCAGTGCACCCAACAGTGCCCGCCCCAGCTCAACTCCAACCAGTGTAACCAGGTACCGTGCTCCTACAGTATCCCAGTATCGCATCACCCTACAGTAATCCTACCGTATCCTATTATCGTATTCTCTACCGTAATCCTACCGTATCCCATCTCAGGCGTGTTCTTCCAACTGCCAGGCAGCGTGCGCGCCCGCTCAGCTGCAGCAGACTTGCAACTCTCAGTGCACTCAGTCGTGCCAGACTCAGTCCATGCCCAACTGCGAGCAGACCTGCCAGAACGCATGGTGAGACACATACCGTAATCCCACAGTAGTCACCTACCCTGAGAAAAATCACTAGGATCAGGACACCAACTGAAAAAAATTCACCTACCTGTAAGATAAAGCCACTC
The DNA here is from genome assembly GCA_036245785.1 of Pristionchus fissidentatus. Taxonomy (NCBI): domain Eukaryota; kingdom Metazoa; phylum Nematoda; class Chromadorea; order Rhabditida; family Neodiplogasteridae; genus Pristionchus; species Pristionchus fissidentatus. The sequence goes on from BTSY01000002.1 coordinate 14,039,705, forward strand.
TTCGTGCCCAGATTCCAATGACTTTTCCTGAGTTTACAGTACCCTCCAGTTACCGTATCCCATTACAGCGCGACTCCCTACATCCAGACGCCCGTTGACCAGCAGTTCGCCCAGCAGACCATCAACAACCAGGTACTGTGCTTACCGTACTCCTCCCCTATCTACCGTATCCTTCAGATGTACAACGTGCCCGGCACCCTCGCTCCCATCACCTCCACCATGGCTCCCATCATGTCCAGCACTCCTTACCAGCAGCAGGTACGGTACTAATTATCGATCGATCGGAATAACAACGTCTACATGAAATTTCCCAATTCCGTATTTACATTCTTCTCACCTATCTTTTCTCCTCTTCTAGTTCCTTTCCTAGTACTCTCCCTCGTATTCACCGTCCACTACATATGCTCCGACCTCGTTCGCGCCCTCAACCATGGGCCCCATGGTGAACCCAGTGAGTAACCGACATCCCAACCCAAAGACTCGATCACTAACCCACCCTTTCCTCCCTCCGCCTCACATCGCGCCGCTTTCTGCTGTACCTACCGTATCCTGCAGGATGAAGTCAATCGATAATCGATCGAATTTAGGTGATGAGAGACTGCGGCGCGTGCCAGCAGCAGTGTGCGTCCAACTGCAACCCCGTTCAGTCGAACCAGGCATGCAACAACCAGTGCCAGACCTCGTGCGCCCCCGCCTGCGCCCCAGTCCAGCAGGTATACGGTAGACGGGTACGGTAGAAGAATTACGGTACACGGTATCGATTACTGGCCTCTGTCGAGATAACTCCTTTTAACAAGAGCATTTGTGTTTCACAGAGTATTTAAACCACTTCTTTTGTTGTTGTCGATGCTTATAACATGAGTATTTCTCTATCAATTCCTAATCTCATCTAAAGGTTCCCTTCGGTATGGGCTACTCATCTCCGATCCAATTTCCTCCGTACGACCAACGCTTCTCCAACGGCTACTCGCTGCCTGCAACAGTCGTAGCTCAGCAGCAAATGATGCAGCAGATGCAGCAGATGCAGCCCATGCAAATGCAGCCCATGCAGCAGATGCAGCAGTCTCCCTGCGTCCAGGCGTGCCAACCCAGCTGCAGCCAGCATTGCATCGACATGGCCAACGAGCAACTCCTCATAGTCCACGCAGCGCCTCTCATGCGAAGCCCCGCCCCCTCCTCAGTTGCCGTTTCAAGCCCATTCCTGCAGAGATTCCAGAACCAGGCGTACCAGATGGGCTACCCGATGGGCTACCAGGTGATCTACAGAGCCCTGTAGACCACCCACGTAGAGCTGACCACCCATGTAGTCGGAAGCTGTAGCATCAACTAACCCTGAGTGTGTCACTAACCACACTTGTCGTGTTCACCCCTCACCAGAGAACAAGAGTCACTTAGAAAGTCGTAGTTGAAAGTGCAGCCAGAATTACTCTGACTCCGCCCCCTTTGCAGCAGCAGCCGCAGTACCAGAACACGAACAACTGCGCCCCGTCGTGCCAGCCCGCCTGCCAGCCCGCATGCACCCAGCAGGTACGGTATCATCGCAACTATCGATCTCCCACTTTCCTCTATCCACATACTCTCTCGTCTTACCCTCATCTTTGCAGCAGCCTCAGTACCAGCAGCAGCAGCCCATTTACCAGACCGCCGCACCCCAGTACCAGCAGCCCGGATACCTGCCTCCCATCACCACGCCCCAGCCCATCTACCAGGTACGGTGCCAGCACCATCTTTCCTAGGTGACGCATGGTAGTCGTGTGATATCCTCAGTGCCCCCGTTCAGAACCCCCAGCAGCAGTGTGCCCCCGCCTGCCAGCCCACTTGCACTCCCCAGTGCGTCGCCGCTACCACGCCCGCTCCAGTCTACCAGGTACGAACATATTCCCCCCCCCCTTGTCACACTCATGTTTCAACCTTCCCCCATTTGATCTCACTACTCCCTCCAAATTATAATTAAAATCCAATCCCTCACAGCAGCCTCAGTGCATCCCCGCTTGCATGCCCGTTTGCACTCCCCAATGTATCGAGGTGACCACCACGACCCCGGCGCCAACTCCGGCCCCGACCCCGGCACCGGTGATGTACCAGGTAATTACTCATCACACTGTACCCGCTTCACTCCCCTCTCTGATTCAGCAGACATTCTGTGTCTCGGTTTGCATGCCCGCCTGCACTCCCCAATGTATCGCGGTGACCACTACCACGACTACCACTACCACTACCACAACCCCGGCCCCAACCCCTGCACCGACCCCGGCCCCGGTGATGTACCAGGTAGTTCCTCCCCGCACTATACATGCTTTACCCTCCTCTCTGATTCAGCAGACGATTTGCGTCTCGGTTTGCATGCCTGCTTGCTCTCCCCAGTGCGTCGTCGCTACCACTACCACGACTACCACGACTCCGGCCCCGACTCCTGCTCCGTACCAGGTAGGTTCACTGGCACTGTGCACTGGTTCCAAATAAACGAACAATACCGTAGAAACCCTCTCATTCACAGTGCGTCCCCGTGTGCATGCCCGTTTGCACTCCCCAGTGTATCGCAGTCGCTACCACAACTCCCCAGCCCGTGTACCAGGTACCATACAATGAGCCGAAGATGACGTCACACTTTGAACCCGCTTCCAATCATCTCCCTTTAGCAGCAGCAGTGCGCACCCGCTTGCATGCCCGTCTGTGCTCCTCAGTGCGTCGCCGCTACCACTACCACGCCCCGCCCCGTGTACCAGGTAGTGTGGTAGCCGCTCTCGAACCCTCTCTTACCCCTCGGTTCAGCAGCCTCAGTGCGTCCCCGCTTGCATGCCCGTCTGTGCTCCTCAGTGCGTCGCCGCTACCACTACCACGCCCCGCCCCGTGTACCAGGTAGTGTGGTAGCCGCTCTCGACCCCATTCTTACCCCTCGGTTCAGCAGCCTCAGTGCGCTCCCACTTGCATGCCCGCTTGCACTCCCCAGTGCGTCGCTGTCACCACCACCACCGCCCGCCCCGTGTACCAGGTATCGGTGCCAAACCCATCATTTCATTCCTCTCGATACCCGAACCCATGTGCATGATCCCCGCTTTCAGCCTCAGCAGACCCAGTGCGCCCCCGCCTGCCAGCCCGCATGCATGCCTCAGTGCGTCGCCGCCACCACTCCCGCCCCCGTTCAGGTATCGATCACCCTCCCCAGCTTGGTATTCTTCCCCCGACAGAATCATAAATGCCCCACTCGTGCAGCAACCTTTCCAACCATGAATGTTGCAGCAGCTTCCGGTCGTCGTCCGTGATCAGTCTCAGCAGCAGTGCGCCCCGTCGTGCCAGCCCGCCTGCCAGCCCCAGTGCACCCAGCAGAACCCCGTGAACACCGGCTCCTCCTCTCCCATCATCATCAGAGTGAGTACCATGGAACCCGACCCTGCCCAGGTGCCATATAAATCTAACCAATCGATATCAGGTGTCGATCCCTCTGTCGATGGCCTCCTCGTCGCCCGCTCAGTGCAATCCTCAGTGCCAGCAGACCTGCGACCAGCAGTGCGCCCAGCAGAACTACCAGCAGAGCCAGGTACGTTCCTCGGGTACCATGGCTCCTGGTACCGGTTCCAACCTCTCCTTATTGCAGTGCCAGCCGGCCTGCCAGACGTCGTGTTCCGCCCAGTGCTCTCCCAACACGTACACGCCCACTCTCGCCCCGATCACTTCCACTTACGCGCCCGTCTACTCTCCCTCCGTCGTCACCTGCAACCCGCAGCAGCAGCAGCAGTACCAGCCGATGCAGCAGCAGCAGAGCTGCGGATGCCCCCAGAACTACTCCACCTGCGGCAACGGAAGACTGTGCTGCAGAAGAAGATAGATTCTGCGACCCGATAGGAGTCGAACACCCCCCATGTCTGTACAAACGAACACAAACTTATTATTGTATACGGTGCAATCCAGGTGATAAAGAGAGATTGGTCAAAAGTGAATCAGAGAGTCGTATGAATACACATCATTCACAGAGATTGTATTAGTCCCGCCTCTCTGCGGAGTGCAGGGTATCAACTATGTGTACGTAGGCAATATTAATTGAGCTCAAGCATCGCACTAGTAACCACCTCGCGGGGCTGAAGCATCTTGATCAGAACTCAATATCTACCTCCTCATCGTCTACTTTTCATTCTTAGCAAGACATTCAGGAGAGTCTTGATGGAGGTGCTACTGGACGAGGAACTGTCGCTGCAACAGGCAGGCTTCTGAGGAAGAGACGGCGCATCGATCTCATGCGCAAGCTCGGGGGCATGACAGAAGCGCAAACGACAAAAGTGCAACGACCTCTTTCGATTGTTCTAACTCACTTTAAAATTGGCTTATAGATTTGTATAGTAGCTCATTTGACTCGAAATTGAATTCTCTATCGAACCCACTATGTGAATTTATCCTAAAATGAGCGGAACGATATTTGCGCAACGATTTCAAAATGCGAGGAACCAATAATGATCAAGCGGCTTCGATGTCAAATGGTCTTGACAATTATCCGCTGAAGTTTCAAATCAATTCTTGAAGTTTGAACAGAGTTATTCGCCGTTGCGCTTCTGTCATGCCCCCGCAAGCTCTCCACATTGATCGACACAATGTGGAGAGCGTGTTGATCATCCACCTAATCGATCCCTTGACTCCTTCCATACATAGCGCTCTCACCCGCTTCTTCATCTCATCTAAAATTGACCTCTCGAAAAACAGTCGATTTCGCAAGTGAAATCGACAGTTAGAGCATGTGACTCCTCATCGAAGGAGGTGTCTCTGTCATCACTGCTTCTGTTTCCCTCATCAGAGCCGTGACGTCATCTCTTCAGACGTCGGAGAATGAATAGGACTGAAGACAGACCAGTGCGTATCACTCAAAGTTTCAGAATGGGGTAAGGATTGGTGTAAAAAAAATTTCAAAGTGTTTCGCTCTACTTCTGATATCTTTCTCGAGGTAAAAAAAACTAGATATGTTATTTGTGATAATCAGTGATTGATGAATCGACATGTGAGAAGGGACAACTGACGCGATATTGGAAGAAGGACCACTGCATGTAGTAAACAGAAAATGCAACGACCAACAATCAACAGAGGCTTGCTAGCGTCACGTGTGCGATTACTAATTCCCTAGAAAATTATACGCCCAATTAGTGTTGATCACTCGAAATAACCTTTCGCCGAAAACCAAGGAAGATTAACAACGAAACCGAGAACTGTTCCGAAACCGAGTCGAAACCCGTTGTTCTTTTTAGTTTCGAATTTTCGAGTGGTCAACAATACTGATAATCATTATCAGACAACCGTGCCATTCTTCTACTAACGTCCGTCTTGAAACATCCCATCCCATCTCAAACATTTCTCCAACTCACTCTAAAACAATGCGAACACTTTGTTTGCTCCTTTCATAGTTGTCCATCTGAAGTAGACGAAAACTAGCAGGAGTATTCATGCATAGCATACCTTCTTCCCTCCCTCGTTGTAGTTAGAGCGAAAGAGTAGTATATAAAACGGCCATGTTTCGCTAGCCTCAGGACGTCATACTTTTCTGCCTTTGAGTCCTCGTTTCTCTCACGTACCTAGTCGTTAGTGTTGCACTCCACACCTCGCTCAAACCTCCAGATGTCAAACTCTTCTCTCACTGTCTCTCAACTCTCAGACCCCTTTCTGGTTGTTTGATGTGGTTCAGAGTCTTTACTGTCCAACGGGTGCACAGAGCGCGAATTCTCTAACTGGTCGACATCTAGAGAATTCAACTCTCTTACATTTAGACAATTGGCGAAATTGTGCGCGCATTTAAGAGTGTAGAGAGTGAACTTTCTTGAATTTAAGAGACTTGGATTCTCTAGATGCCGACCAGTTAGAGAGTTTGCGCTCTGTGTGAGACATAATGAGAACTCCACAGTCCCTTCTCCTTTTTTTCTCTTCGTTGTTCTCTACTCCATTGACTCTTCTCTTCTCTCAACCTTGTCTTCTACTCTCTTCTTCTCATCTCTTTCCTTCGCCCCCTCAGATTAGCCCCTATCTAGAATTGGCCGAAATCAAGACGTCTTCGACTCCGACAGAGACACTCTTTCTATTCCTTCTATTCCTTCTACTCGATTCAACAGTCGTCCCCACCACTCCCACTCCATTCTACCACTGTTTCCATCAACATTTCACTCCGCGCCAAAGTTTGGGGGAAATAATGGTTGTTCGAAGCATTTTCGCGTCCCCAATCATCTTGATTGCAAATGCACAAAGCGACGTGCGAACAATCGAAGCAGTGGGGGGAAATGGGCCACTTTTCTCCGTTTTTACGACGTGTTCCTCGCTTTTTACACCTTTTCCAGCACCTCCCAGTAGCAATAAATTATTTTTAAGCGGCGTTTTACTCGCCAGATTGTTGGAACACTCTCCGGTGCTCCCGAGGTAACGCGAACTCTATTCGACCCACGTCATTCTCTCTCTTTCACACAACGTGCGCGACAAGAGTCCCCTCTCGTATCCAGGAAACAATCTCTCTCTCTCTCTCTCTCTCTCTCTCTCTCTCTCTCTCTTTATTTCGACCCTTTTCACCCCTCGATTTCAGACATATCCCACCTCATTTGCAGTGTCTTTTTTCTTGCTGGCTGCATTTTGGATGCAAAGAATGGCTGGAATCGTCCCTTCCGGTATTTTCATTCTCTCTCTCTCTCTCTCTCTCTCTTCGTTTCCGCTTTTGTCTCTCCTCGTACACTCTTTTTTGTATGCTCATTCACTTCCTCGTGGGGGAGGAAATCTCATTAGCAAATCGCAATTAGACATATCGTCATTTTCCATTCGAATTGTAATTAGATTCTGGCCATGTAAAGGGCGAAAAGGAGCGATTAATCTTTGTTCTATCCTTCTCCTCCTCCCTTCTAACTCTTTCCTTTTTCCACCCACTCCTCTCTCGTTCCCTCTCTCTTTGCAATATTTCGTCCATTCATCTCCTTTATTTCCTCCAATAAATGGGAGATACGAGAAGGGAGGAGAGAGAGAGAGAGAGAGAGAGATGGAAGAGGAGGAGAAAAAACGAGCTACCAACTGGACATCAGGTGTCATATTTGAGTGTCTCGTCGTTGAGATTGTCAATTTCCCTCCCTTTTTCCTTCCGAGGAGATCAGCAAACCGCCTATGTTTTCTTGTTTGCAATCTGTGTCCACCAATTCACTTCGCCATCCAGGAGATACCGTATAGTAGGGATGCCGTGTTGAGTGTATCCTCCGACACTCTTTTTTATCCGATTCTCCTTGTCAGCCGCATTACCGATTTCTCGCTCCAACTGCCGGAATACGAAAACCGAATCGACATGCAACCGTATCGTATGTAAAATTGGCCGATTGCAGAGATTGCGTAGTGATGACGTAACCTCCTCCCCGTAGTATGCCGCCCCATGATGGACCACGATGTTGACAGTCTCCGGTCGTTATTCTCCATTGTCTATCTGCAGGTGGGCGAATTGGCACGCTGCCAAGAAATCGACCTTGAATCAGGGCGATTATAGAAATTCGAAGCTTGCCACTAGCACTTGTATAATATTCAATGTCGAAATCTAAAGAAATATTACTGTTACTTACTCTCGACAGCTCAAAGGTCATTTGTCATTTTCGTTTCGTTCCTATGATGTACTGTGACTGGCTAATGAACCAGCGCCGGCCACGCGGAACCAGAAAACAACTTCGCTTTTTTTCGGTTGCACTTGGCTTTCCACTTTATTTTTGAGCCAACTATCGATGGGGCCCACCCCAACAAAAATGATCCGTAGAAAATTATCCCTCGACAAGAAACCACATTTCCCTTACGTCAACGTCTGACGTGATAAATATGTAGAGTAATATATGGATGGTAGTTGCTACCGTAATCCCAAAACAGCTACGTAACCGGGTGTTTTCGTTGCAGGAAGCAGCCTGGGTGGGCACGCCGCTCATCGTCACTGCAAATGTCCTCATTCACGCCATTATTTCGCCCCTCGATTTCAGTTAGTTTTCTTTTTTTAAAGACACTGAAGGATACTGAAAGGATTGAGGAACATTGGAGTCACGCTAACGTTTCCCTTCAAACCGCATCGGTGAAACATAGACAGATTTCTGATGTCTAAAATCTCATTCTTCTCTCACGAAATGGCGTCGTTTGCATTGCTATTGCGTTATACCCAAGAGACCAACAAACGAAGAAAACGATAGGAAAAAACAGAAGAGATGTTCAGATCAACCGAAAAATCGATAATTGGAGAAATACAAAAAAATCAATAATTATTGCAGTGTCATGCTTTCTCATCGGCGCGGCCTTCACCTTCTTCGCTCTCACGGGCGCATTGACAATTGTCGCCCTGCTGCTGCTGCAGAAGTGAGTGGGCTGCAAGGGCTGCAGGGGCTGCAAACTCCGCCTCCTAAATATAACATTATCCAAACAACTCACATCATTACATTAACCGTTCCAGCCTTAATAAAAGAATTTGAAATAATGGACAATGGGAGCTTTTCGCGGCGAAATTTATGATGTGTGTGAAATGGCGTTCGAGAAAGGAGAAAATATTTTTTTTAAAAAGTAGAGTTCCAAGTTCTAGAAAAGAGTGGACAGTGAACGGTGCAAACTTCTTTCAGACAAACTCATACTCTTGATAATAGCTTTCGAGAAACCACTAAAAAATAATGTAGTCGAACAGCGTGCATCAGAAGTGAGAGAAATGAGATTGCTGCATTCAGAAGTTGACAAGGATCAAGACATCACTTGCATTTATGAAACATGAGAACGCCGGGTTCAAAAAGGCGGAAGTAAATGGAAAGTTCAGATACGCCATGAGTGACCCATCTGAATAAACCCCTTGAACCAGCTGATGAAGGTCAGTAAAATGTTCAGATACGCTCTGAATCGGGAGCGGCGCCACTTCCTCCTGCCTTATTTCATCGTGAAACTGATGAGAACGATCATTCTGGCAACAGGTGAGAAAACAGATGCGAAAGCAAAATATTGGGTCACTGAAAACAAATGACAACAAACTGGATGATTTGTTGAAACAATTCCGTCGAGAATAAGATAAAAACGAGAAAAACTTGAAAAAGAAAGGACGCGACAACAAAAGACTTTCTTCCATGATTCTACACAGAAATAACACTCGAAAAATCTATCGAATAACAGATCACTAGTTAAGTTTGAAGTGTTCTCACAACGCTCTTTTGTCTGAACACTACTTGCTGGGCTCGCATAATCATTCTGATTGACGAAAAACTATTTATCAATAATCCGTCCAGTATCGATCTACGTCGTCCTCTCTCCTCCCCTTCGTCGCTATTACTTCTACATCTCCATCTATGGATTCTTTGAGTGTGCAGCCTCTTGTCTGTCGGCCGAGATTCTCTACAGGAGCTGGCAGGTTGGACACATTTACCTATCACTTACTTATTGGTGAACTTCGATGTAGGACTGCTTAATTCAATTATAATATTGGGAACAGTATCTTCGGTACATCGACAAAGGGCCAACACTGATGACATATAATTCAACCGTGAAACATCATTTTGGCAGGGGAAAATTTTTTGATAACTCGAAACAGATAAACTTATTGTTTTTAAAATAATAATGCCCCCATGAAATCCCCCGTCCCTTTTGATATCATGCCAACTCCTTTCCATCTCCATCTCTCATCAGGTAATTCGTCGTTCATCTCGTCGTCGTCGTCTGTGTCCCTCCTCTCGTCGAGTTGCTTCCTCCCTCCTCCGACCCTCTCCCTCCCTCAGATCGACACAATCTGTACCATCGTAGATCACTAGATTATACCCTCTACTTCCAACCCATAAACAACTTTCCCATTCTCTCCTTATAATTTTCTGGCAAATATCATCCTCTTCAACTTGTGGAAACTTTCGATTTTCGCTTTAATCGCAACTAATTTGTGTAAGTTTTAATCCTTTTTTAAAAGATTTAACCCTTTATTCAATATCATTGGAGAAAGAATCCCACCCTCTTATCTCACAATTAGAATCCCGAAATCACCTAGTCGCCCACATCGAATATGCATGGCATGCCCACACCATTTATTTCAATCTCTCACTTCATCTCTCCCACGGGTTTCTGTCCCATTTCGCCTTCTTTGCTAGTGATAAATGCGTTCGAATATATACTGATAAAAATCATTTATTATATTTGTCAAACTTTGGTAACATGCGGTCAACATACAATATCAAGCCATGAGAAGAGGACATAATATCTGAGCGTGTACATTTAAAAGTATTTGTTGTAAATATGATTGCTGAAAGAGCGTTTGAAAGTATATGAACTAGATGAGAAAAGAGTTCTTCTCCCATCTATTGCAACGTACAACAAACGAGGTAAAGCTCACGAATAGGGGACGAATAAAACAAAACATGGTAAAACTGTTCCTAGCAGTACAATCTACAAAACTTATAATTTGTGTGAGAGTATTATATCACAATATTACAGAGAGCAACACTACCAGAGTAAGCAAAGTATGCATGTAGTGAGGGGTGTTTAGAGTGGATACTGTGCGGACTACCGTGACTGCTAGGCATACGGTACCCTGGCTGGCTACCGTAATCCTCGGGGGACGTCTACCGTAGTCTACTTGGATTCCATCTCCACATCTTCGGGTCTACTGGCGGAGTCTCCATTCACAACAGCCAGTACTTCATCCACAGTCTTGCCCTGCAATTTGTGACAGATAAATTAAGCAGTTCTCGTCATGAACTCAACTTGCCTCTTACAGTAACCCTAAAGCATGTATCCTATCGTAGCCACTTATCCATGGATCCTCCCCTACCGTAACCTCTATTCGATGGATCATTCTCTATTTACCGTAACTCCTTTTCAGCCGATTCTCCACTACCGTAACCCCCTGCTCACCTTGGTCTCGGGGACGAACTTGAATGTGTAATAGATGAAGAATACGAGGAAAGCACAGAAGAGGAGGAATGAGTACTCGTTGATCCATGCATGGAGGATGGGGAAGGAGAGGGCGACGAAGAGATTGGCTGTCCAGTTGACCGCTACCTGAACACAGGGAAATTGACTAGAGAGCAACTTTTCCTGCCAATCCCCCCAGTCATACATTTCTGCAAATGAATAAATATTAGCCGAAATATAAGTTCTTTATGGAATTCATTTTCGAACATTACATGCAAAAATACATTACGTGCGATGGCTATAATCATAAAAAAATTAAAAGACAAAAAAAATCATTATTATAACCAAAGCACAACGTACGGCGATGGAGTTGGCGGTTCCTCTCTCGTTCGAGTGGAACAACTCCGAGACGAAGAACCACGGGATGGCTCCTGCAGGGAACATTAGTTAGAACGGGGTTACGGAAGCCAATCGATATTTTTGTCCCTACCGTATCATCCCCACCATCCACTCACCGGGTCCCGTGGCGAACGAAATGACGAAGGTAATGATGAAGACAATGGATCCGTACGCGGCCCATCCGTATTCACTGCCGGGCACGTTCCGAACCACGCCCGAATTGTAGAGACGGAGAGAGGCGAAGATGAGGAGGGCGGAGAAGAGCATTCCTGCAATTAGAGATATATTAATATCGATTCTTTATCTCATTATCGGTCGATGAAATCGTAAAAACGATAATTATAGAAACAAGACACTCACCCGTGAGGCCAGTCAAGTGGAGGGAGCGACGACCGAACTTGGGATGGTCGACCTAAGATAATCAATAATTAAGAGACCGATACCATAATAATACTTACTTCAGTATACACACTCATTTTCGTGCACACATAATTAACATAAATAGAATTTTGTTTAACAATAAAAAAATCATTTAATTAAAGTAAAATGCTGACCAGCCAGACGGCGATGACAGTCATGAGCACGTTGACTGCTCCCATTCCAATGGTGGCATAGTTGGCAGTCGCCTGGTCGAGACCGGCATTCATGAAGACGGAGTTGGAGTAGAACATGGCAACGTTGATACCTGAGTGAAAGAGGGATGGGTACTGTAAGATAAGCATATTGTAGGCAGTGAATCTACGGAATCAATTGAAAAGAATGGAGAATAATGCACATCGAAATTTTACTAATGGGAGCTAATCAGTGATCGCTTTTCCCACACTAAATACACGTTGGCCCAAGGCCGAAACACGAAACGAACCAGAAAGCTGCTGCGAGAGCATCATCATAACAGCAATAATGAGAGGTTTACGCAGAGCCGGCCCAAACATATCTGCGATCGTCACCTGTTAAGACACCACTGTTCCATCAAAGTCTACGGATTAGCATCATTGCATCCAATTTGTAGATTGCATCATCACTATGCAACAGAAAAATAAACAACTCACCTTCTCCTGGTTGGCAGCTGCATACGACTCCTCCTTCATGTCAGCAATCTCCGCATCCACCTGAGTAGACAACATAAATAAGTCGATAAATTAAATCTACCGTCACCGTGGCATACTCTCTCGCGGGTATACTAATGTATCCCTCCACCTACCGTACCTCATCAGTTCCTCTGAGTCTCTTGAGATCTCTCTCTGCCTGGGTGTCCTGTCCCTTCACAATCAGTGTGTACTTGGGCGACTCGACACACGCGGGAAGAGTAAGGAGTTGGAAGGCAGAGGGAACGACGGTGAAGGCTGAACATACATAATCAAATTGTTTGTTGCAGCGATGGGATACGAATTACTTGCACACCTACCACCTATACTTTATGAGACGTAAAAATACCGGGTAGTAATTTAATAGTTGCGGGAGGGTGCCTAGTGTCAGAAAAAAGCTCCCATGATAAATTCTGGCACTACTGCTGAAGCCCGGAATCATAAAAAAGGAATCTTAGAACAATGATTCCTGAACAATGAACAATCTCATTTTAATGCTCATTTCAAGAGCGCATCGACTATTTATTGGCCTGCTCCGGGCTCTTCAGCAGTAGTGCCTAAATTCTTTTAAAATTCTTCCAGCACCGGAATATTTATTACTATCGAAACTGCGAGATTTTCCGAAATAGTAAGTGTGAAACAGGTAAGCGCCTGTTACTCACCAAAAATGTACGGCCAGCGGGCCTCCGATCCGAAGATGAAGCTGAGTCCGAGCACCTGAAATTACATTTATTATTTTTGACTTAAATTTACGGGACTCCATAAACCTTAATTAGTAGAAATTGAGATTTACTGATATGAAAGGGTATGGTACTACCGATAAAATCGTCGAATTGGTTCCTCCTGCCTCACTCTTCCCCATCTCCTACCTGTGAAACGAGAATGGCGATGGTGACGAGCAGCTGGTGAATGGATCCAATCATTCCACGCAGATTGACGGGAGAGACCTCGGTGAGATACATCGGGACGAGACCGGACGAGAGACCTGCAAGATACGGTAAGATAAGAGAGTATCGATATTAGCAAGATAATCACGTCCTCATACCAAACTTAGTGCTTGGGAGCGAAGTAGTCATACGTATACCCTTTTTAAAATATAAATCGTGTAGTATTAATCAAAAATAAATCAATAAAGCCGTACCGCAGTTGATTCCGATGAGCAGTCGACCGACTATAATCATGGGGTAGGCCTCCACGTACTTCGACATCGTCATCAGCACGGCAGCAATGAAGGCAATGATGTTGTTGAGCATCAGAGCTCCCTGAATCACGCCAATAATTAAAATCATTCAATCGATAAACTACAGTTATTACTAAGAAGTATCAGACAATCGATAATGTACAGTAATCGCAAGGCTACTGTATCTACCTTTCTTCCGAATCGATCAGCTGCTGCTCCAGATAGCAGACCACCGATCATTCCACCGACAGCGAAGATCGATACTGCCGTCGCCCTGACAAAATCAATCGACATTTATCGTATCCATACCATATAATCAATACCTACCGTATCTTATCATCGCCAATTCAACTATTTCTACGATATCCATCACTCACCATGCCATTGTGATGCTGACGAATCCATCTGTACCCAGAGTCGACCCGAACATTTTCTTGTGCGAGGCACCAATGAACTTCTCGATGAGCTGCAATTAATCGATAATTATCATCGCCCAAAGATTGATTATCGATTTTTTAAACCACTACTCGATAAAGTATCCGTGTGCTACCGTATACCTTCTGGGGCGCATTGATGCATCCAATGTGGTAACCAAATTGGAACGACGAGAGGGTCACGGCGAAGACGGCGAACGCCAGCTGACCCGTGAGCTTGCCCTGCAATGAAATTTGTCATCCAGCATATTTAGGATTTTTTTTAAAAATCAATAAATCCCGGTCACTTCCGGTGTCGGTTAATTTTCCATATAATTTTTAAATAGTCAAAAATAATCAATAAATCCCCGGGAGTAATTGCTCCTCCCGTTACCAACATCGGGTATGGGTTGCTTGGCGTGCTCCGGCCGGAGCGGCTCCTTCTCTGCTGATCTCGTGGTCATTGAGTACCTATAGGCTATAGATAGAGAGTGGAAAGGAGAATGGAATGGAATTGAATGAGGGGAGTATGCGAGGGAGGGGAGTAGACTCGACGGGGTGGGAACGAGCTGGCGACTATATCACGGACACACACTCGTCGGTATCAACACGCTGATAACTGATTGTGAGGGGGGAGAGAGATAGAGGCAGAGGAAAGAGAGGGCAGATAGACAGGTGAAAAAAGAGCGATAGAGCCGATAAGAGACGGATTCCACGTTCTCAACAACAGCCAGAGGCTTATAGTGCAGATTGTAGTAGGGGGAGGTGTGAAATTGTGCTTTATAGGGGGGGGGGGGTGATAGGAAAAATATAAGATAGAGGATGATAATCGTCGTTGAAACATCAAATGGAGTGTGGTGATTGAGCGAATACAGTGCATGCAATGCACCTAATCACTTCTCGAGTTGGTCCCAGAAAGAAAAGAAAAAGGAGGGTAGCAGAAGAAGAAGATTGATCGAGGCGAAGGAAATGGAGAAGAAGAAGAGAAGGGAGCAGAGGGGAGAAGAGAATGAGATGTGACTGACCCATCACTTCTCAACTTTTACTCTACTCCCACACTGCAGTGAGTGTTTGTCCATAGAGTGACGGGGACAACCCCTCGTGACGACAACAATGACCCACTAATGACGAGTGGATATCGCATACCGAGAAGGTGTTGACACGGTAGCTTCCCTTCCTTCTACTCATAGCTGCCGCCCAATTCGAGGAGACTATTCAAGTCGGAGAAAAAAAGCGGTGAATAAAGAAGAGAACATTCAAAGGTTGATTCATGAAGACGCATCGCAATGAACGGAGAAATGCCAAAGTGAATACGAAGCAAGTGCTAGACGCAGCATGAGAAGGTCAACTAGCGACGAGAAGGGAAGGAAGAAGAAAAGAGGCGCGGAAGGTGGAGGAATAGAACGAATCGAATCGTTATCAAAAATAATCCCTCGGCCAAACAGTAAGGAGACGGGGGATTGGAGTAGATCGGCACTCGCGCGTGACCTACCACCAGATTATAGAGTAGAGGATCGTCAACCCTCGTCGAGAGGGGTCGGGAAATAGACTGAGTGGGATGGCAAAAGGGCCTCTTACACAGCGCCGCCGGTCAATGGCTCCTCCCTATCGAAGAGAGGGAAGAGGAGAGATAGAGAACGGAGGGTGAAAGAAGAGAGGATCCTCTCTCGATTTGTTGCTCCTCTCCTATCCACCACGTGGGCTGAGATTGATGAATGCGGCGATAGGGGAACGCATATTATCGATAGGAGATGAGATAGTCCAGATAAGATTGAAGATCAAAGCGCGATTCGTGGAACAGAAGAAAAGACACGCGGTCGGGATAAGATTAGGCCGGCGAGGAAGTTAGAACTGCGAAGGGAAACCCCGACTCGGGGAAAGGAAGGGGAGAAACATCGAGTGGAGATGGGAAAATGGGTTTGATGGTCGAGAGGCCACTGAATGCAACGAGTAAACTGAAGTAGAGGGAGGGGGGGGGGTGGAATTGAAAACGGGGAGGGGCGAGTATCATCTGTATGTTTACCGAGACCCCTAATGATCTCTTCCTCAATGACGTGATTCTCGTGTCCCCACGTGCGAACTGAGAGAAGGAACAGACGAGTGAGGAGAAATGCAGAGTGGGGGAAGGGGGAGTTACGTCAGTAGGGGGAGGGAGAGGGACTTCACAAGACTGCCTCTCTGATGAAATGCCCCGACGAATACCACGAAATCCACGCCATTTCATCACGAGACTCAATCGGATATGCGAGAATAAAGAGGGGATTTTGGGGTACGGTACACTATAGTAGTGTGATCGGCAACGCAAGGTCAAGTGTGAAATGATGTTGAGTGGGTATGGAGATCGGTCTTCATTTCCACACCACTGGACAATTTTTGAGTGGTGAGCCGACAGATAATAGCCGCGTGTTCAAGAGTGAGCCGAGCGAAGGCCAATTGGTGGAGTGAGTTACTACTGACAATGAGTGATGAGTGACAGGTCTAGATATCGTCCACGATACAGGGGGTTTGCAGTGATTTGGATGATAACAAGCGTGCGCTCAATAGGAGATCATAAAGAGAGCGCGAAGAGGGGACGGCTGCATTTGCACAGTTAAAACAACACGGAAAGTATCCTCACGAGCCAGTCAATTCTATCGCGTTGCCGATCTTCTTTAGTACAGATCAACTAGTGTTTGGAATTTGGGTAAATAATTGGATAAGACTTTTTATCATTTCACGCCGGTCGTTTGGTGAGAGAGTGCGAGGAAGGGAGAGATCTAATCCAATTATTTACTCGAATTTCAAACCCTAAAATCCACTCACAGTCTTGCAATTGGCAGTGATGATGGGTGGATTGAGCGCTCGCACGGCTTCCCTCGATGACTCGAGCAAACGCTCTTGCTGCTCGCGATCCATTGCAGCCGGCACTCGACCCTGATAATAATTAACTACTTACAACATAATTATAAGGCTTTCAGGTCCCACTCCGCTTCCTAACTGATACCAACCTTCTCCTCTTCGTTTGTGGAGATCATTCCTCTGGTTTACCACCCAATCGACGGACGTCCCTACAATAAAAGGCATGTATTCTTTATAATAAAAAAACACCGAAAATAGGCCGCACGAAATATGAAATAAAATGCCCACTAGTGGTTGAAGTCATGACGACTCGAACTGTTCAATGATCACTGGCCATTTCCGGCGGGAAATATTTAAATTAAGTTCTAGAACATCGAGAGCAAACACTCAATACACGAAATTTGAAACTACCGCGGTACGCATCGCCAAGAAGAAATATTCCGTACCCGAAAAATAATATCCCATATGCTAAAATTCCGTGCGGGACCTGGTGAATGTTTGAAATTTTGAGCACTATTCAGTGTGTTGTCCATAAAAACGCGTGTATCGAATCAATTAAGTGTTTATTTGATGTTTCATTGTGTTCCTCGTCTTCTTATGACCCTGATTCACATTGCAGACGTCCGGCTTTTCTCGATCGAGACTGTGCGAGCGCATGCGGTCTTGATGCCTCGACGGGAAGTGTACGGGACGTCCAACTTGAAGGTTACTATTTGCAATCGATCTCTTCTTGATATTAAATTTGTCTCTGTTGACATATTCGTTAATGCAAATGTGGACTTTTACTTCGGTCGTTGTGATGTCAAAACAGTGCTTATTTTTTCCCGTTTAAGATGGACGCAATGAATCCCTCAATGGGAGGTCGTTTGGCACGGAGCATCCGATCGCTATTCGGCCTTCTTTTCTCCGCGTTCTTCACCATCGCGCAGTTCTTCATGTTCAACGCCCGCAAGGCGCATCGAGTCGTGAGCTTTTTCCGTTACTACTTTCATTCAGCACACGCGTTGCTAGGCTACTCGATCGACCTCTCATTTACACTTCTATCGTTGCTAAACGGGCGTACACTGTAATAGAAAGAGGGATCAACAACTATAACACGTTCAAAATTAGTCAGGTTTTAAATAACGCAAATTTCAGTATGCGAAGCGTCAAGTCGTCACCTACGAGCACATTCCTCTGTCGCCTCTCACCGCACATCGATTAGGTATGCAATTTATATACTTTACAATATATATAGCTATTTTTGGTGTATATCAAGTACATTATGGTCTAAATACTCTTGGTATACCTGTTTCGCTCCCTTTGCGTCGCTCAATCATACATGCCCTGCGCGGGAAAGTTGTCAGTGACGGCGTGAGTAGTAGTAGGGCCTAACCAACTTTTCCAAAAATTACAGTTATTCTGCGAAAAAAATCAAGTATGGAAAGTGGAAGAACAAAATAGGAAGCATGCATGATAGCGAGAAAAAATTAATAACACAAGAACACTTCTATTAGCCTGAGTGCGACTAGAATTTTTTTTGGGAAAAAAAGAGGAAAGAAGGCATTGGACGCCATTACGTATCAAAATCTTTGCATGATGTATGTTACCAAATTTGAAATACCGAAGGATACGCAGTCTCATTTCTTCCACGAGTCCGCGAGGTTGTTATTATCGTTGTAAGGTTTATTCAGCCTTCTGTTTTGGAATGTCAATGCATTAAATCACTTTAATATATATGGCTATCTCTTATGATGCGACAAAGTTTATGTAGCTATAGACTAGTGTTTTTAATTAGTATCTTGAAAATTTGTTTCTCACTCAAGCGTATGCTCGCGTGTAGAATAATTTTAATGGGCGACTTTACTTGCAATGCGCTAAATACAATAGCTACAGATGTGTCTATGCTATTTCAATTAGTATTTAAAAAAATCATTTTTACCATTATTTGATATTGAACAATTCGAAATATCATACTGCGTTTCGTGCATATCCAGGCATTGTGACTGTTCAAAGAGGGATGGTCTGAGTCAATAGTTTAATAATGTTTTATCATGCAATTTACAGATCAAATCATAATAGAAATTTGAGACTAGGTTTGAGTAACGGCAAACATGAAATGCTATGTCACATAGAGTGACAAAAATCGTTGCTCTCAGATAAGCTGGTAGGATAAACAAAAATCACTATAACATTTAATGGACGTTTGACAATAGGTTGAATAAGTTTGACGAAAACATGGAGATCGGGAAATCGGAAGGATATTTTTGCTAACTATAACCTAAATGCAAGCCATGTACGGTGCTTTTGTTGTTGTTGTTAAACCTTCTCTCTTAGCAGTGGTGGTTCGTCGGAAGATTCTGGTGCTCGATCTGGACGAGACTCTGATTCACTCTCATCATGACGGCATCGTTCGTCCCATGGTCGCACCCGGAACGCCGCCCGATTTCACTATCAGGGTAAACGACTTTTATCGATTGATTATTTATTTTTAAAAAATATCAATTCATCTCCCTTTTAATATATGGTGATATTTATAAATTCGAGGTATACTGGTGCAGCAAATTGTTTCCAAATGTTACACCTCCTAAATTAGGTGCGTAGGAATGGTAATTATCGAATAATATTATTTCATGACAATGTGGGGTTGACAAGTCCCTAAATTCCGGGTGATTTTTACCGCTTTCTAGAGCGCACAGAATTAATTAGCATCCAATTCATCTAGTCAACTGCTTGGCTCCGCTGTACCCTCCGTGGCTCTGACGCAAATACACATTTTTGGCCTAGTAAGCAATCATGGCTCCTTCATCCGTGAAATGTAGCCTGATCAGCCTGATCAGCCTGAGGAAGTATGAATACTAGTGGATGAAAAGATCAGGGGTGGCTACCGTAGTCTTTTAGGCCATAGCTATATTTTTATATTTATATCTATTTCTATATACATATCGTACTCCTATATATTACATTTTCTCGACGCCTGGGGGCGCAACGAGATAATGTATGAATCGTGAGGTGAAATCAGTAAATTAGGACTCTATAGAGTAGGGGTACGATAGGAGAAATAAGAGACTGGTTAGATGAATCACTCTTTTGCAGGTTACGATCGATCGTCATCCCGTTCGCTTCTCAGTGCACGCACGACCACACGTTGACTACTTCCTCTCCGTCGTTTCACAGTGGTTAGTTATTATATATAATTAAGGACTTATTAATTATGCCTATTGTTGTAACCGCTAAATCACTGTGAAGCAAAAACTAAGATGATGTGATGTAGCACAAAGTCGCCAAGTCACAACACGCGAACAGAAAATAGAAAGTACACTAATTCTTTAGTCCTTCGGAGATTGCTGAGAGCGAGTAAACATTGTTTGCTTTGCGCTACGTGCTAAAGTGCCAATTCTGTAGTGGGATTTTCGGATGTGGTGTGTCGTGAAGCTGAAGTAGTTTCTGCAGCATTGTTGCTTAGATTTTTACAGTAATGCTAATTAATAGCAGTATATTACATACACTGAAAGGCCAAATACATTTTTTGTTGTTGTTATACTTTTAACATTTGATAAGATTATCATTAGTAAATGCATTTTGGCCTTTTTTTCTACTGCCTCATGTTTTCACTATTCATCTCTGATTTTTAATAAAATTGTAGCAATGGTGACTACAAAACAATGTGGTGACTTGACGCTAGAGAAACGACTTACAATCTAATCTATGAGGTCGAATCCAACTCACTTCTGACCTAAGCTTTTAAAAACTAAACATATGGAAAATGCTAATTTGCAGGTTCGATCTCGTCGTGTTCACGGCGAGCATGGAGGTGTACGGTTCGCACGTGGCCGATCGATTGGATCGGGGACGAGGACTTCTGAACAGACGGTGGGTATACGGTAGCGGGCAGTGTGATGGCGATGTCTATTGATTGAAATCGCCCTCAAGGGCATTTTAAATGGAGTCATCGTATCTCTATTTTTGGTCGACAATTACATGCAATATCCGAATACTCTTTTCTTTTTTTCTTGTTCGATAATGTTTTCACACCCACGGCGTGGTTGATGGCTGTTTACAGCAAACGTGCATTCTAGTCCCCCAGGTGTTAAAATATGTACAATTATATAGATGATTAGAGTTTAAACTGTTATTTCTCGTCTGGACAAGTGACGATCTATGTTTGCTACATACTGTAATCATTTCTAATATTAGAACTTTATGTTTAAACAAAACGGACCATAGTGTATGGCTATTGAAAATGTGTGATAGAACTGTCAAAAATAGGTATATTAATTTATATATTAAGATATTTTTATTTACTCAGTTCTCGATTCAGATACTTCCGTCAGCACTGCACCGTGGACTACGGTGGGTACACGAAAGATCTCTCTGCCATCCACTCTGATCTCTCCTCCATATTCATCCTCGACAATTCGCCCGGCGCATACCGAAAATTCCCCAGTGAGTTTCGAGTTTCATCCACACATTAAAATTGTACTGAACTTACGGTCCAAAATCTCCTACCTTGCGTATGATTGAGCGAAAAAGTTTCCTACATGTATTTTTTTATCTAAATATCTACAAAAGTAATCTAGTATATGATTTGAAATGACATTTATCGTCCTACCATGTGTTATAAAATTTTCTCGGGATAGGCAATCTGTGGTTTCATCCTTGCCATTTTGGTCGCGGCTCCTGCTTTAGTAGGTGGTTTTCTCCCAGCACTCGAAGGTACCTGAACAAAAAAGAGGACTGTTCTCTGGTGCTCAAAATGGTACCCATTCTGGGTCTGTTTAGTCTCTTTAGTTCGTGTCACGGGTTTTGCTATTCGCTGCTGATGTTTTGTGTGTTGCTTCTATCTACCAGACGCACGCATGTGAAATGTTGTGTGGTGGAGATGACGAAGAGAACCTGAGAATAGAGGGGAACAACACCTCATTAGGAGTCATTCATCCATTCCTCCAGCAACAGGGAGCAGGAAAAGGCACATCTCTATGCGCATGTGTCTCTCGCCACGTTGCTGGGTAGGTCACACGCTCCCGCAACACACAAATAGCCATGGTCATCATTTTTGAAAACAAATTTTTGAAGGAGTCAGTTTTGGCAGCCAAAACCTGTCTAGAAATACGCGGTAGACTGATATTAGCAAGAATCAACGGGAATCTGGCCTGTTTTATGAGTCTTGTACTAACGTTCTGATAATTTTTGTGCTAAATCCAGTTTATAAATTTCGCAATATGTCGTATTGCATGCGAGATGAAAATGTATGGTCATGATGTCTCTCTCGCATTTTGTAGCGCATTAGTGTAATATGGAAGCGCAGCCGAGCGAGATTTTACGAGGAACGACGGGAATTCCGTTTGTTTTGGGTCCCATCCAGGCTATGACGACTGGGATACGGTGCTAATTTGTCGATCGTTGCCTTCTCTCTCATCCCAAACTACAGAACTGTAAATAGCTGCGAAGGGAAGTAAGATACAGTGCTGACGTCATGCTACCGTATACTCAATGACCATAGGTGGACACATAGGTGGGCACATGCTACCTTGACTACCGCCTGCTAGCAAAATCCGAAAAAAATCACTTTTTCTCTGGTAAACACTTCAAAAATGGGTCCTTTGGGGGTCATATGACGGTCGCCTGTAGGGCCAAATTGTGATCGGACGACCGCTTGCAAAAAAGTTGGATTTTAGCTGCCCATCTATGGGTGGACATGAGGTTCCAGGGGTACAGTGCAGTATTTTGGTGCTCGTTTTGCGGAGACCTGCTACGAAAAGTCAAAATGGACGAACATTAAAGTGTTTAGGGGGGGGGGGCTTGCAAAAAGGCTTGGATAAACGCTGCCCATGTATGACAATGACGTCATCATGCAGTAAGCCCTATGACGTCATCCTACCGTAGCCCTAAGCCTATCTCCATTGCAGACAACGCCATCCCCATCCAATCGTGGTTCTCCGACCCTCACGATGAGTGTCTCCTCAATCTTCTTCCCTTCCTCGACGCCCTCCGATTCGCATCCGACGTCCGATCCATTCTGTCCAGAAACCAGCAGTGCCAGGCACAAGTGTGGTAGTCTTGGTACCTGAGCCCCAGCCCCAATTGATACCGTAACCTTGTCGGCCCATCCCTGGTACCGTAACCGTGTCGGGCCACCCATGCTACCGTAACCCGGGTATACTACAACAGTTGTATGGAGAAATGTATAGAGAGTGATTTACCATTAGTCATACTCGATGGTCCAACCAATGAATGAGTGAGGAGTGGTTTCGGTCCCTTTTTTCCAGTTGACATCCACACTCTTCATTTGAAATACTTTCTTCCCGATAGATTGAGTACCGCTGTGATTGGAATACTTGATCATCTGTTATTTTCTAGTCCCGAGTAGACCTCTCTCCCCTTCCCTCCTCTCTTCCCCTTTCTACCGACCCCTGCCGTACAGTATTCCTTTACTCTCTACAGTGCCATCCAAAGTCTCGTCTCTTCTCCTATCTCTCGTACCCCCTCCAAATACCGTAATACTAGACGTAGATTTCGAATGTATCAGATTGTTCTAGGATGCCAACATATTGCGTAGCTCGCCACCGCCCGTCCCTCTTTCTACGTCGATTAGTTCACCTATCACGCACATATCATGATTATAGACTGTAATCAATCGATTGTCGCCGGCATACCGTAGTCCGACCGATACTTTCAACTGTTCCCCCTCCTCTACCGTAATCTGTCGAATGCAACTTTATGTCTCGCGAGTGCTCTAGTGTCTATTGTGTCGTCCGCGCATTCTATAGCATCTAATATGTGTGAATGCCAACCACCCTCTCTTTCCCCTCTCTCCTCCACCCTCCACCCTCCACCCTCCACCCCCCCTCCTTCTCCCTAGATTCCGATTACTGGATATCTCTCAGGGTATCTCCACACTCTTTCCGTTGTTATTATTATTATGACCCTTCTTCCCCTCCCTATTCATCACGAACACCCCTCTCAATGCATTTCATAGGCTTCCACGCACTGAAAGACAAGTGATTCCCGGCCGGACCAGGTAATAATATTTCGTTCCGTCTCTGATCCCCTATTCCGCCCTGTCTGTCTCAGTCTCCGATTGACTCTAATCAACATGAGTAGTCCTCTCTCTCTTCTCCCATCTCGGTTCGCATTTACTTGGTTACTCTCCTTTGCCCCCGTCCCTCATTGACCTATGCTTCCTTTTTTTTAATTTCTCGCGAGCAAATGGCTCTTGCATATTTATTGTTTTAGGGGAAGTAATATACAAAAATAATAGTGTTTTTTCTCGTTGTATCGTCCCAGAATAAATTATGTGTTACTGATTTATCGATCGCAGCCGGAGGAGGAGGGATACGGTAGGGGAATATCACACGGACTATCGATTGGAAGGATACGGTCATTTTGGGTAGAATCTCTTCTCCTGACTCAGTCGACGACAGACGTCACGATGCAGGAAACAATAAGTGTTGATAGAAGGAAGGAATTGAGATCGATTATCGTCGTCCTGGAAGGAGATTACGTCATCACTATGCAATCGGAAGCTGCGTCATCACTATTGAAATTACCGTATCACCAGATAGGGGGTATAGCAAAGAAAAAGATTATGGGGGATAGGTGATTGGTCGCAACAACTAGTCGGGTTTCTTGTAATCTATCTTTTCATATATAAGACGATTGAAATCAAAAAGGCATTCCAGGTAGTTTTGTATCTTCAATTGAAGACATGATTAGATACAGTTGATGTGAGGGTGGTTATTGATGTGAAAAGGAAGGGCGGTAATGGAAAGGAATACAACGAACGGGATTTGTCATGGGCAGAAATACGACAAGGGAAGGCCAGGACGCTTTCGTTTAAACACAATCTTCCAAAACCAATTCGCAATGGTGAGGTTGCCACCTTTTACGTTGCATTCTCCTAGGCGGTTTAACGTTTTACCGTATGCATACATAGTGAAACGTACCACTGAGTTCTCCTGTATGGGGTCGAATCCGAATCGTCGACTGCCGAGAAGGGACACACTCAGAAGGGGCAGCAAAAGGAGGAGGAAGAGGGAGACCAGTTGCATCCTCTTAGGTCTGTGTAGTGAAGGAATGAATGGGTCTCAAAAGGAGGAGGAGGAGAGGGTGGAAAAGGGGGCGGAGTCTCAGGAGGAGGGGAGACTGACTTCCCTCCCCTTTGATCTACCAGTGCATAGAGAGACACGAGAGGGGCAGATGGAAAGCCGATTATGTTTAATGAGATATGAGATCAAATATGCAATGATTTTGTTGGTTTTGGGAATAAACTTTGTTATAAGGGAATGCTGTGGGAGAGACATGTGAGATATGAGCGTTTGATATTAATCTGGTAATCGTTCATTGACCAATAACTGTTGCTAACCGTACCTAAACTATTACTAATCATAACGCCACAAATCGTATTCACGTTGCAATTGAGAGATGCGACAAAGAACAAAAAGATTGTTTAGAGAATCTTCATAGAGCGCTGAATATTATTTTTATTATGGTTTCCTGGAAGTATACGAACTCGACCGGCACTAACAGTATCTAATGGGTGGGCCATTTTTCCAGGAATTCTTCTGTTTTGGAGATTTCTGTTTATGAGCTGCAATATTTATGGACATTGCATTGTGATGAAGCAATGTTGGACAGATTACATATGTATTGTTCCTGCACTGATTTCATTTGTGAGAGTGCACGTTGCTCTTTGGTTTAAAAAAAATTGAAAATGGTGTCAAATTCTCACAGTGATCTCCTTATTCTGCTGTTTATTCTTGAGAGCGACGATGTTTGAGTGTCGGAAATTCGAGTAGAACCAACGGGAAGAAGGCTCACCTTTGGAATTCGTAGTCGGAAGGAAGTGAGGTCTGCGGGAAGACGTGAACAACCATTCAGAAAAAGCATTGCAGAAAGCCTTTTTCAGCCATTCGGCACGCCATTTGGTGAAAATTTGCTAGGAAATTGATCATCGAAGGTTTTGATTTGAAGAGAACGGTTCACCAATCTCCTCATTCAACGCAATTTTTCGTTTGTCTACCGTAACAAGACAGCGCGTGGAATGTGGAAAAATATATTCCGGCATCATTCGTGGCACGCACATTTTCGAAATAGAATTGTCAGATCACAAAAATTACGTGCTTTTGAGTAGAACCCAGCGAATGTAGTGATTTCGATGGATCTAGCTAGATATGCTTTGAGCGAAGCAGTTATTCTGGAAGAACACAAATTCCTTGCAGGATCTATGGCATAATCGCCCAGTTCCTGCCTTGTTCTTCGTTTCGTGATGTAAGCGGCTTCTTTTGCCACCGCATATCCGTCCGTCTCATTATACAAAAGAGAAAAGGGAAAAAGTGAACGGATCGCATGATTTGCTCCATACAAACTCAGTGACGTTACACATTCTTCGACTCAAATTATCGTGACGCAACTTCCGGTTCTCATCAATCAGCAATTGCTTGTAAACAGTCGTAACAACCCCCCACTTATGTTTCGGCTAACAGAGATCAGATAAATACATTGCTCACGATTTTCTTATACAACATTTTCGGAATTTTAGGCAAAGCACAACAGATCATGCATTGAATCGCAGATCAAACGTTCGTAGGTCACTTACCCGTTCCAAGCTGCTAGTTTTGTGCTTCGCACAGGCAATTTATTTTTAGAAAGATTGTAGGTTTCGTATTGCGTGTAAACTCACACAGAACGCAAATTTGGTATGAGAACGATTCTCCAAGGTTTCCTTTCTTAGAGAACACTTCTCCCACCTACTCATTCTCTCAACTTATGAGACTGCAGAACCGTTCTCTAAGAAAGGATTCCTTGGAGAACCATTCTCATGGCTAATCCTATCTCGGTGTATGAGGTCACGATGCTGTAAGTATGCCCACGCATGTTTTCACTTCAGAATTTACCTTTCTGATTCCATTTACCCGATGCGCCCCAACGCTCCACTGGTCATACAGTGCACTCATGTGCAAATTGCATAGTACCTCGATGGAATCTCGAGATTTCCGACTCCGAACTTCCGATTTCGCTTATTTCACAGTATACTGACTATAGTCCTCGGCCTCCGAGAGCTCTCGTCTTATCGGGAGTCGTCTAAGCTAACAAATTAAAGAAATTCAACCGGAAGCGACGACAGGAAATGAGTAGTTTAAAAGAAATACAAATTTGAAATGTAAATTTCAAATTTTTAATGTAAGTGCAATCTGTCGGAAGGAGGTGTACGTTAAGTCAACAGAAAGAGATTTGAAAGGGGTTCTCCGGAATTTCGTCCTAAAGGAAAATAACGTTTTTTTTACAGAGGCTGTGGTGATTCTGACAGTTGACCTACCGCAGACAAATATTGTTTGGCGTTCAGAAAAGGCTTCCTGTACACATTTCAATCTAAAGTGTGGAGTGGGAACGAGAGCTGGGTCCTTTGAAAAACAGCTCTTTCAAAATCGTAAAAATCGTATTGGACCTCAGCACATAACAGCTCGCTTTTTTGAATTCATGAAAAACGGCAGAGACTTTTGCAGACAACACATTTAGCGTTTATCAGAAACACTTCGGCAAGACGGAATCCTTGACACACACAATAAATAACGAAATTCAGTGGGGTTTAGAATTAGGTAACAAAACAGCACGGGGTACAGGTCTTTCGAAGAGGAAATTGGTTTTCACAGACAAATGCTTCGTCAAATCACACCTGGGGCAGTTGAGAATCGGTACAGGTGCAAAAATGGGATCAATGATCGGCACATAAAGCGCATTCGTCTCTAAAGATCGGGGGTAGAAGAGAGGGGGAAAGAATTGTTTTATTCATTTGTATTCCTTCTCGTTTTCTTCGCTCTTCTCCTCTTGGATCTGCAGCACTTCCGACTGCCGCAGCTGTAGAAATCGACGCCGCAGCGACACTGACGACCACCGATTCCGGCTGCAAAGAGGAGAGATTTGGGCTGCAAGGGCTGCAGGAAATACAAAACTGCAGGACAAACTAGTTATAATTGTATTTTGCGTCATTCACACCCGTTGCCACAAGAAATACTGGGGGCTATTTTCGCACGTCCCTTTTCGAATTTAGCTTTCATTTATGTTATTTTCGTCATACAACTGCATTTATATTCTTAAATATTGGAGAGAAATCGATTGTTTTTCATTATCAGGCGGTTGTAAGATAAATGCAAAGTTTCCTTGTCGGAAAAAAATAGGAAGATCTCCGATTTGTCTTTTCTTTCTCGGTAGGCAAAAAGATGTCTGAATCTCATTTTGTTCTCTGTCGGCGTCGACAACCGACCACTTTTTTTCGTGTTGTACAAAAAATTGTCGCATTTCCGTATGAATGTGAGAGTAATAACAATTACGATAACAACACGCGTTACACATTCTGTGCAATCAGTAGGCGGAATGGATAAAGAATGGGATATTGTGCAGACTCAGCCGCAGATGGTTTATTGTTACAATATGTAACAATAAAACATTATTGTTACATCTGGAATATGAATTACATCTAGAATGCGTAATAAATTGCTGCACAGGAACGAATACGCAATGAATCATTGCATAAACGAGTGACTCTGAAAAGAATCACGCTCTGCAGATGTTTCAACGCGTCGATAACCAAGAAAACATTTGTTTTTGTGTTTCCAAACACTGTTTTATCTACTAGGAATAAATCAAATATATTAGCCAAATAAGAGAGTGTCCGTGGATTGGCCACATTCTGCGTTGTAATTTTAGACTCTGACTAATGCATATTAGTGATGACCATTCGAAACTTCCTTTGTTCGAAAAGCGAAGGAAGTTAGACAACAAAAGAAAGAATCGTTCCGAAAAAAAAGTCGAAAAGTCATGTTCTTTCTTCATTTCAATTTTTCGAGAGGTCATCTCTAATTAATATAATTAACATCTCTAAATATAAATAAAATAAAATGAGCTTACCAGTACAATCCGTTACTTCCAAAGGACAGGCAGTATCACAGGCCCCTCTGCACACAGGGAGACAAGAGGGAGAAGCACCCGCGTGGGCCGCACACTGCACTGCGCATTCCTGCAAACCTTTTTGTTGAGATTGTTAAAATCGATCTTAGGAGGGGTGTGGCTAAGGGAACGAAACAGTCACACCTATTGTAGTTTTAACCGTTTTTCACTTGTAGTACACTTGAAGTAGCAATCGGTATTGCAACCAAATTCGATTAGCTCGTCAATATTAGAAATGAGATCAAAGATTGGATCAAATATGGCTATCAGTGTCTCGGCTCTAAAATAAACTATCCAAAGATGAGAGATTAACCATCTTCCCTAATTTTATTTAATAGGACAATACCTTTTTCTTATGCCGTGCAAATTTCATGGATGGACAATGAAAACCCTTTTGTACACCTTTTTATAACTTTTTTCCTATTCAAGCTACAGTTTCCAAACTTGACACAGGTAAAAAAGGGATCGTTTGAAATATCATCATTTTTGATTGCAGAGATTTCGTTCAGTTTGAGCTAAGTTATACGAGTTTTCCACACTTTTTTTGAGGGGGAAATTCCCAGAAGAAATTTGCGTTGCATCACAGTTCAAAAATCTTAAAGTTTCAATACATAATTTGACATACGCATCGAAATTATCGACGGCGTGTTGCGTCAATTTAGTAATAATTTATTTCATTACACCATTACTATTGCTAGGGGATGATTCACCAACGCGTGAGGGATTTCAGATGTTTATTTCTAGTTATTGCGTGTGTATTTCTATTTCCGAACACGGATGTTTTCTCGGAGCTCGTATGCCACAGAGAACTTCTGTTTTACTTTAACTTTTCTCACTATCAGTCGAGAAAAATATAGAAAATGTCTTGCGTCAACGTGGAATGTCCCGATAGATGCTCTATCTAACCACGATGCCAAACCTTCAGAAAGGGATTTCTCCGAGCTTTCCCACCGCCCCGAACCTGGGAGCACTGGACTAATTATCTAATACGGTGGGCAAAAGGGATCTGTGTGAGAGTATGAAAAAGTGAAATTGCACCTCTCGATTTTACACGCTCTCCTACTTAAGACCCATTTTTTGTATAGTAGGCTGGTCTGTGCAGTGATATGTCTAGGGAAAATTTTAAGTGACTTTCAAAAAAGTTCAAAAGGGATTATAGAAACAGCATTTTCTTCCTCTCTGTAGAAATATATGATTTCCTGGAATAATTTCTGATTTATTATGCCTACATTCAGCAGAAGTTGAGCATTGAATGATATTTACAATATTGAAAGTGTCTTTTGATTCCATAACTTGTTCCGATAAACACCGTCTATTCTTGATGAGGAATGCATGCGAGGCGCAATTTACAATGGAGTCAGCATTTTATAGGTTATTTTATAGACTACTTTATAGGATACACCCACGAGACACAAAAATGGACTTTTGCACCAAGTTCTGAAAAGTTGCTGTCTAATAATTGCCGATAATTAAATCAATCTTTAAATGTCAATAATTAAATCGCTGCGAGACCAACGCATGGAATGACGCGCTATGCTCGAGATCTCATTATTTTTTTTCTGTTTCGATTTGCAAAGACTCGTGACGACGTTATTCCACCGACAAAGCTCCAGAAAGGAGTGAGCTGGAAAACTCTCACTTTACCACAATCTCTCGCTATTGGCCCCTATCTGGATTGATTGAAATTGAAGATTGGAAGAATCTTTAGATTCCATGAGTTGTTCCGATAAACTTCGCCAATTCTTAATGATGCGAGAATGCTGGAGCGACAGGTACAATGAACGAACCTGTGCACAAGCGGGGGCGCAAGTCACAGTCTCAGTGAGGGGAGAATCCAATCTGATCTCGATCTGCATCGATTCAGCAGTGCACGTTGAACAGGAGGCAGGCATGCATTGGGATTGACACGTTTCCTGAAAGGAAAATTGAATACAATGTAGTTATTACATCATTCTTTTCAGATCTTTGAACTTTTCCCCCTATGTAGGTTGAAACAATACAATCAGTTCAATGCATATCATATGATATTAAGTGTCGCTGTGATCTTAGATATTAATAAGTATATGTTGCTGTTCTCTGTTACAACAGGCTACATTAGTCACGTGCATTCTGAATCTGCAATGGCTCTCGTTGCATCCAAACATAGTGTGAGTGGGCAAAGTGATGTGACAGTTCTCCCCCCGCTGCTAATATCCTTAATTTTGCAGCGGCACATCACTTCCCGCACGAGAACTTGCCTGTTTTGACAGGCCACGCACGAGACTGTCAAGGAGAAGAAGTACTAACTGAATACCGTAATCGAATGGTGCAGCACCCGTAAGCTAACGTAACCTGGGGGTACAGTACCCGTACGCTATAATAACCTTATGGTGCAATACTGTAATCTACCGTAATTTCATGATTTAGTACCAGTAAACAACCACAACCAGCTACCGTACCTGGCAAGCGACGGAGCACTGTGCGGGCGGTTGCAGTTGCTTTTCGCACTCAGCACGACACGATTGTTCACACGAGGGGAGACAGCGAGAATCGGCCTGAGGGGATGAAGTATTGTATAAATATATTTAAATGATGCCACTTATAAACTTTTTTTCAAAATTATGAAAGACAAATGTTTTGACACAATCAATTTGTTTTTTGATTTTAGCCTCTTTTCCCGTCATAATCAGATCGGTTTCAGCGCGCAATGAGATAGAAGCGAATGGTGTATTCGATATCAGCTTTTTGCATCCTACTTCACCGAAATAAAACCATAGTTTGACATGTACTGTATCTTCTCATACCTGTGGGACGATGATCTCGAACTGGTAGTACTGATAAACTTTAAAGAAGGAGTAGCACGAATCACCATTGCCTGATTTTCAATAAGGCACTACAGTATACCGGACACGAAAATGGAGCGCGCACACTCGTGTTAGGGGCAATTTACATGCTTTCCATTGCGTTGGCAGTTTATGTGACCAAATATTCGTGGGAGGCCTTCTTTAAAAAAATGTTTTGCTATTACGAATTAGGGTTTTTTTTCGGTTTCACCATGGAATGATATAGATACGAATGGTGTTTCGGACAGTCAATTCGAGGATTTTGCTAGAAATATGCATTGCCATGTACTGTAGTTCCCCAATTTACCTGTGGGACGACGATCTCGAATTGATATTGTGCCATGCAATCGGGTGTGCACGAAGGTTGACAAGCTGACGCGCATTGAGCCAACTGAAGCAATTATCGATTTGTACACTTATAAATTGTGATAATTGAATTATCGATCTCCTTTCGAATGGGCTCCGAGCTTTTTTTATTTAGCATTCTCAAATTGTCAATTGACGCCCTTGTCTGAACAATGTGTACTGAAGAATGCGGTGTACGAACGGATTTTTGATGTATGATTACGTGTTTCGCAAAGTTGAAAGTCCGTCTATGTCGCTCACTAATGACCCCCATTGCAATGTCAGAATCTTCTACGAAAACTAACAAGTTGCCGTAAATAGTGAGAAATCAATGAGTTCTTCTTATAGCGTAAAGTGTTTCCAGGAAAATCTTTTTCAACTTCACAGCCTCATGCGTATCAATCAAGACTCAGTTTGAGATGTTGAGGAAAAATAAAGATCTCTGAAAATCCCTAGTTATTGAGTCTGAAAACGGGAAGCTGTTTCAGCCCCAATTTCAAAGTTGAATCCTTCTTATGCCGGCCATTCCACCCACAATTCCAAACTAACAGAGAGGAGTCAGAGGGAAAGAGTGCGCAAAAATGATCCCCTCTCAATTTTACATGCTCTCTCGCTCTAAACCCCTTTCTGGAGGCTACCTGAGTAGTCAATGGAAGCGGGGCGGGCACCGGCTGTTGCTGCAGGCTCACAGTCGCGATGGGCTGCCCGTGCTGCATTTGATAGGCCTGGAAGGGAATGATGATTGATGATCTTTGGTCTCCTCCCGCCAGGGAAGTTGTAGACCAAAGGCCGAAACATTGATGACAATTTGCTTAGGCCTTTCTTTGGTCTCTTCGGTTGACTAGTAATTGCAGTCTATCAGAAAAATTTCACTTAATTATTGATCGTTTACCTGCAAACATGCGACTTCGCAAGCGGGCGCACACGATTCGACGGGGCAGGGAGTGGTAAATGTGGGGACGGGTTGGGAAGTCTGCAGAGTGTTTCGGATTGTTTTTTTCTAACACAATTTCATTCGTGTTTCATTATCTTTGTTCACACTTTTTTACTCATATCGGCTCTGTATGTCCTCTCTCGCAGTACTCATACAGTACTTTTCTCATACATTACTCCATTCGTACAGTACACCTCTACAGTACTCATCCGTTATAGTACTCCCATCTTACAGTATTCCCCTCATACAGTACTCCCTCACTCACAGTCTGAACTGCCGCCAGAAGAGGCATGGATGGCTGCATCGTATGGGCAGCAATGCAAGTGGGAGTGCAGGAGGGGAGACAGGGGGCGATGCAAGGAGGAGGAGGAGAGGGAGAGGGAAGAGAGGGGGCGAGATAGAGGGAGAGACAGGAGGAGGAACACACTGGGGCACATTCCTGTAATGAAGATCAATCAATCATTTACCATGCCAAAAATTTGATTGAATTTTAGTTGAATTCTATATTGTGCAGCAACACGATAATTACGATCTGTAAGGTGATGAATTATTGAATGAATTTCGGATGATGGCCGAGCACTAATGGCCGATAGACCCAAACGAAGTTCACAGAGGTTTGAAACATACTAGCAACATCTAAGCCCATCCAACGCATTGGGAGAGATTCCTGGATATGGTCTTATTTCAACTGTGTTTCAAACACCTTTGAATAGGGAGTCGATGCATCTCCTATTAGCATCTCCCTCCATGCCTTATCGGAAAAAAAAATTATTCAAGTTTTGAGATAAATTGATTTAGTGCAAGAGGAAATGGTTCGTTTATACTGTATCGTTTGGACAATTTTCCCACCACTTCGCATGAAATCGGCAGATCACGTTGCGGGCACTATTTATACAATCTGTGGTATCTCTCCCACTAACCGCGATGCATCCTCCATTAGTGACAAGTGTCGGATATGCAGCAGTGGGCGGAGCTGCGTCCAGCTGTAGCTGCATATCGATGCACACGGGGTCGCACGCAGGAGCACATTGCTGCAAATTCTATGGACGTAAAAATATACCGACTTCAGGAAAGGATTTTCTACGTTGAATTCTTATCAATAAATAATGACGTTTAATTCATTTTGCAAAATTTTAGATCACCTGTACACACTGCACCGGTGCGGGGACAGTCGAAACAGGTGCTACGGTAGAATATTGAGCGATGCACGACTGATCACAGACTGGCAGACAGGGAGAAGGACAGATAGTGGCGTCCTGAGCAATAACGGGAGGAGTCTGTAATGAGTTATTGATTGATTTATCGAATAGACGACGAAGCTGGACCTACATCAGTGAAATTTGAATTTGGGATGCTTTCGCTTCAAAGTACAAAATACCGCGGAGAGCAGATAACTACGACAAAATAAAAGTAATTTAATCCCCCATTGTGTTTTCTTGCAATTCTCCTATTGTAGGACTGTTGTTCCAACCTGGGAAAGAATCTCGAGTGAAACAGTTGCGAAGGCTTGGAGACACGCTGGCTCACAGGCAGGGGCGCATGCCTAAAATGAGTTCATTAATGACTAAATTAATTCAAGGGAAGTGCAGATTGTTGCTTGCTGCCGTGGAATCTAAAAAGTACACGACAAATTTGCACAACATGATAATCCGCGGATGAATCAAAGCAAAACATTAATAGATAAGCGTTAGACTTGTTGGCAGGCTGGAGGGGAGGTTGTGAGGGGAGCTTGTGTCGCTTCGATGCACACTTGAAGACACGCTGGTTGACACGACTGCAATATCGATTGGTGCAATTACGAAAAGGGGCGGAGCTTAGGGGCTGTCAGCATTAGCATGGATAGAATCAGCTGTATGACCCATCTTCTCCCCTACAGTAACCTTGGGGCAGGACTGCGGTAGGAAGTTCTGGATGCAGACGGGATCGCAGGCCGGCAGACACGTCTGAAGAGACGCAGATTACGGTAATAAAGTCAGTTGTCGATGTACCGGGATGCACTGAGGCGCGGCGGCGGGAGCGGGTACGGTCATGGTAGTCGGTAGTGCAGTGGGGACGAAGGAGTGGATGCAGGCCGGCTCACAGAGGGGAAGACACGCCTGAAAATTAGTATAAATATTTTCCATACCGAGATCGGAAGAATTGATTCCTTCCGCGCCCATCTCCATTTGAATCAGCGGTGAAACACAAAAGCGAAAGGAACTCCTATTTGACACTTTTCACATGGAGAGTTCATTTTACAGAGCGACAATGGTGAAACTAACAGGGATGCACTGTGGCTGCGGTGCCACTTGCTGCAGCTGCTGCAGAGGTTGCTGCACGGGCTGCACGGGCTGCACTGCGTAGGCTGCGATGCAGATGGAATCGCAGACGGGCGAACACTGAGGAATGCAGGCGGGAGTGGGAGGAGGAGGGGTCTGAGGCTGCATCTGAAATATAACAAATCGATAATTAGAAATTGTATTCTTTTCGAGACGGTCAATGTTGATCTATATAAAATTTCTCGCTTCTTTTACAGAATTTGATGTAATAGAACTAGTGGAATCAATATCAGTACATTGGCTTGAATTACTCGATCGATGAAAAGAATGAGTCGTGCATCATCCTTACCTGCAGCTGCAGCTCCATTTGGACGCAAGTCGGGTCGCAGGCTGGTTGGCATTGAGGAATGCACTGGGGAACTACGGGAGTAGGGGCGGGAGTGGGAGGAAGGGGCTGGACAATAGAATAGAATTTATCTCCATCCAAAATCGTACAATCGGGCAGTCATTTCCTGGTTTCTCAAACAGTATCCAACATATTTTCAGACAGTAATCCTGATTACAAGAAAACGGACATTAATTTCCAAATGAAATTATCTCAAACGGTCATCTGTCTGTCTGTCGGCCGAATATCTCGAAAACACGAGACTTACTTTCTTCGACATTGCGAAAGCAATAGACTATTAAAATATATGTAATAAATTTCATTAATGATCAAGTCTCACCCTTTCGGGCATACAACATTTTTTTGTCTCGATAGTTCATCTTCACGATCTTTTTTGCAAAGAAAATAGCCAGTACTCTTTTTAGCAATTGACTTTTTTTTCGCTTGCCCCAACCCGGCGAGCGACGGAAGCTCAGATCAAACAGCAGAAATCACTGGGAGCATACTTTTTCGTAGCGTGCTTTTATCTCTCATTTCGTTTGATGACCTTTTATCCCCAACCTGCAGCTGCAGCTGCATCTGTACGCAGCCAGGGTCGCAGGCCGGCTGGCATTGCTGCATGCAGCTGAGAGGGGGCGGAGTCACGGGGGCGACCGGAGTGTAGACAGCTACACACGAAGGGTCGCACGAGGGAAGGCATGTCTGAGTCGATGATTGATTGGAAACGACAAAGGGAGACAAATGAAATGTGTTCCACTCCGGATACAAGAAAGTGTAGAAATAGTTGCATTTGTTATCATTCTCGAACTATTGTATACAACATTTAAAA
This sequence comes from Pristionchus fissidentatus, assembly GCA_036245785.1. Taxonomy (NCBI): domain Eukaryota; kingdom Metazoa; phylum Nematoda; class Chromadorea; order Rhabditida; family Neodiplogasteridae; genus Pristionchus; species Pristionchus fissidentatus. Next base: position 14,075,954 of record BTSY01000002.1, read on the forward strand.
AAATAGCAAAAAAAATTTACTTTGAAATATTTTTTTAAATTTTAATTCGCTTCCGGGTTGGGTTTACTTGCTTGGGATTCCAAAACTCCAAAAACTAGTCAGTAACGAAAACGATATGAAAGTGAGGGAGCGTCTCTCACTTTTGAATGTTCCCTTTCTGGAGATATTAGCTAGTGTGAAATTACCTGAACGCAGCTGGGCGCAACAGCGCCGACGATAACAGGTTGAGCGGTGGCGTAGGTCACCGGCACTTGGATCGGCGCCTGATTATCGATTAATTAATCAGTTAAAACTACAGTACGTCCGGTTACTGTATCAATCGATACCTGTGTGAAGTGAGAGACGCAGAGTGGTTCGCAGGAGGGCAGACACTGGGGAATGCAAGCGGGAGTTGGAAGGGGAATGGGAGTCGGAGAAGGGGCAATCGACAACTGAAAGATAATGAATCACTTCATTTTTTTCATTATAGAAAATACAATGGCTAAAATATTTTTATTGAGAGTATCAATATTTTCATACCGAGCGGATAAACAAACCGGCATCTTTAAGTTTCAGCTATCCGTGAAAGGAGAAAATCGAAGTGAGAAATTATTTCAGATGACCTTGGTTTTCCAAAACAAAAAAAATCTGACCTGCACTTGCATCTGAACACAGACGGCGTCGCATGAGGGGAGACATTGGGGCATGCAAGAAACTGTGGGAGGAGGGGTGGTCGGAGGGGGTTGAGAAGCGATCTAAAGAAAATGAGATACCGAGAATTGGTGGTAAGTGAATTTATGTTTCACTCTTGAAACAAGAAGACGTAAAATCGTGGAAAACTGATGTACTGTATATATCTAGTCATGGAAAATACCAATAACAAAATATTTGCGAACCTGCAGTTGAATCTGGATGCAGGTGGGGTCGCAGGCTGGTTGGCATTGAGGAATGCATTGGGGGACAGGAGCGGGAGTGGTGGGAGCGGGCTGTTGCTGCGTCATCTGAGAACGTTAGTCTGTCGATCATGGTCAAGAATATTACAGATATTTTAACTAATGCCAAAATCCTCTAATGTTCGTCATAAAAAATCGAAACTGAGTTTTATGGTTTGAAAATATATCAATTTAAGAGGGACGATCAATTTTGTGTTCAACCTCATCCAGAGAAGGTTCAGGAGCGGAATAATTTCTCATTTTCCACACTCTCGCTTCCGACCCTTTTCTGGATTGTAGTAATCAATACTAACCTGCAGTTGCAGCTGAATCTGGATGCAGGTCGGGTCGCAAGTTGGCTGACACTGAGGGATGCACTGCACGGGAGGAGTCGTTGGCTGAGAGTAAGAAGATACGATTGCATAGTGATGATGAAAAAAGGCGCTTTAAGAACAATTTTGAACGACTCTCATAAATTCCCTTCGAAATCGAGTGTGATACATTGGACACAGTATCTCTATTCTCTCGCTGATCCTCATAGAGATATTACAACTTCAAAATGATACGTTCATACTAGCGGACTACTAGTGGCGTACTCTCTTTCTATACCTCGGCGCGTCTCTCACTTTGTCATGCTCTCTCGCAGCCGTATCTGTTGTTTAGGGGCGGAACGTATTATTATTTTGGATGAGTGTTTGTGAATTTGTAATACAGGCTCTCTTTTCCGGGCTCACCTTTCTGCTACCCCTGTAAAATGCCGTGCAATACCTGATAAGCAGCGATGCAAATGGAATCGCACATGGGCGCACATTGAGGAATGCATTGAGGAGCGGCAACTGGGGCGGGAGGTTGAGAGACCTGAGGAATGGGAAAGCTTGAGACATCTATTCTACCGCGGTATCTAGAGTTCTTCCGGTTTCGATCGTTCGTGGCCTACGGGAAATACTTGGGGCTTACATATGGGTGAGGGTTAAGATCAATTTCTCGAGCCAAATTGACAAAGAAAATAGTTTTTTTAAAGCGAGAGGAAAGTAGGGAAGTTTATGTTTCACAAGGTCTTAATTATGTTGTGCGCGACAGAAGAAAGAGTATTCCGAGTGCGACAAATTGCCGAGTGCAAATACAATATTCTTCCACGGTATTTATCATTTGATTTCTGCTAATATAGATTTCACGTGACCTACCTGGAGATACGTGGGCACCGCAATCGGCGCTGGCACGGACGTCGGCTGAATTATCGATTTTTCTCTCTCCGTTTATCAATTTTCCCATGACCTACCTGCAGGTACACATTCATGCAGGTCTGTTCACAGGCGGGCTGACACTGCGGGATGCACTGCTGTTGCTGTTGCTGCAGCTGCACGGGCTGCACGGTCGGCGGTACCTGAATCGGAATCCTTCAGGTTCCTGGTACCCTGTCCCGTGGTACCTGGATGTATGCCTGGATACAGACGGGGTCACAGGCCGGGGCACACTGAGGCACTGGACATTGAACGGGCGGCGGGGTTGTGGTAGTCGGGGCGGGAGTCGTCGTGGGGTCGGGAACTACCACAAACTGCACAATGCAGGCAGGGTCGCAAGCGGGGGCGCATGCGGGCACCGCGCAGTATTGGGGCGCGGGCGTGGTAGTGGTAGTGGGTACCACGAGGGAAGTGTATGCAGAGATGCAGTAGGGGTCGCAGGCGGGGGCACAGGACGAGGGGCAAGCGAGGGAGACCTGCAATATATATTTCTTTTAACACATTTTTATAACTCGCTATTCTTTCGCGGCCTAGTCATTGGTAAAAATTCTCGTGAATCTCTGAGAATTTGTCGGAGCCTGGTGTCCAGGTTTCAGTGTTATCCCATATCAGTGCGTTCGCGTAAGGATTTCAATACCTCCGTACAGCAAAAAGTGACTAGTTCTTTATTTCACATATTCTGATAGCCCTTGGTATGCTCTATCAAAATATGCTACATTCATGACCTGATGTCTCTAATTTGCATAATTACAGCAGGTCAAAGTTGGGCTATATTCACGGTTTTTGAAATGTAGGTCGTCAGAGAGAAGAGATATGGATTTGGTTGTTTTAGCAATATTGACCGCCTTGATCAGCTGCATCGACGTATGTAATTTATTTACGCAAATTTTCAATTCTAAAAAATCATGAAAATTTCAAAGGCGATTTTCTCGAAAACAAGGCAGAAAAGGGTTCCCATATTTTGATATGTTGTGGTCATGATCATTAGCTATCGAGCAAGCACAATTACACACGTTTTGGAGGGCGGGTATAGACTCAAATCATGGAAAAACGGATCGTTCCTAATCGAGAGGAACCCCTCATTTCGCCCTCATTCCACCCATTCGAAGTGGATTGCGCGGTCTAAATTGATTCAAATGAGAGGAATGGAGAGATAATCGGGCAGAATGCACGTACATCTGCCATTTTAGACCGCGCAATCCACTTCGAATGGGTGGAATGAGGGCGAAATGAGGGGTTCCTCTCGATTAGGAACGATCCGTTTTTCCATGATTTGAGTCTATACCCGCCCTCCAAAACGTGTGTAATTGTGCTTGCTCGATAGCTAATAATCATGACCACAACATATCAAAAAATAGGAACCCTTTTCTGCCTTGTTTTCGAGAAAATCGCCTTTGAAATTTTCATGATTTTTTTAGAATTGAAAATTTGCGTAAATAAATTACACACGTCGATGCAGCTGGTCAAGGCGGTCAATATTGCTGGAACAACCAAATCCATATCTCTTCTCTCTGACGACCTACACTTCAAAAACCGTGAATATAGCCCAACTTTGACATGCTGTAATTATGCAAATTAGAGACATCAGGTCATGAATGAAGCATATTTTGATAGAGCATACCAAGGGCTACCAGAATATGTGAAACAACTAGTCACTTTTTGCTGTACGGAATGTTGACAATATCTGCGCTCCTTACGCGAACGCACTGATATGCAGCTGTTTGAAAGATTGAGCACTGTGAACGCCGCACTGAATACAATAATCATAAATCGCCTACGGGATTGGGTAGAAGTGAGGATTGAATGGAAATATCGATTTGTGCGTAGGTCGCCATGCATTGAGTCTCACACGATGGTTGACATTGAGGAGCACACAATACCTGCAAATGGGTCTATTGGAAAAAAAGATCGAAAGAGTTTCACTGTTGCTTTTTAAGAGCATTGCGAAAAGTACATCAATATTTCTGTGTGTTTTGGGATACCAACATGATACTATTTTTCGAGGCAAGTTTGATCAATAATAATTGCACATATTTTTTTTGTTTAATCCATTCCAATTTTCCGTTACGCCCTCTGCACAAAATATATTTACGACCATTGAAATTGAACATTTCCAAGTCAAATAGGTAAAAAAAGCGTAAAGTTACTAAAAAAGGTAAGAGTACTCACATGCTGATTGCCAACTCTCGCCACTGGTTGCATCACTTTCACGGTCGATGGTTGAATTGAGTCGACACATTGGGGTTCGCATCTCTGTCTGCACTGCTCGAGACAAACCGAGGGACGACTAACGGTAGAACACGATCTGAATGAGGGGAGATTGAGTAGGGATGATGACATCGATCACTTTTCCTATTCCTCAGATCGATTAAGTTACTGCCTAAACATGACCATGCAGATGACTAGATAGGATGGTAAAGGTAAAGGGTTCCTAGATGGGGCAAGCGGGTTAGCTAGCTGCAACGAAGCTAGGATGGAATGATTTCTAAAGATTCTCGAAGATGTATAGATGAAGAAGTATACCATGCACCCCCCTTTATCCTGCCCCCCCCAAACAACCGAATCGTCTGGAGACGACGGACCTCTGCCAACTACGACGATTAACGACACACTTACGAAGCTAATAACCCTCTGGCAGAATAAAGATTTGATTTGATGTGTGATTATTGCATTACAAAATCTAGGAAATGAAGAATTTAGTAATTCACAGAGACTGAACATACTTCATGCAAGCTCTGCTGCACACGGGTCCACAATTGGATGGAGAGGCCTGAGGAGGCAAAATGACTTTGATGGCGCCGTTGAATTGGCAAGAGGATTGGCATGTAGCACGACAGGTCGCCTGAGAAATATTATTTAATCAGGAATTATTTTTGCTTCATTCCCCCCCCCTGAAATAAGCGTCTGTATCCTATGTCGGTAACCGATGACGCCCCTCCGGATAGTTTCGAGGAGTGTCGATTTACTAATCGATAATATGACGCGGTACATCAAACCTGGCAGATGGATACGGTCATCGTGGGTGGGCACGTGGAGATGCATGAGGAGTGACACGCAGGAGAGCAGACCGACGATTGGGCCTGAAGAGTACGGTAGATTAATAATTAAATTAGTTTACGAATAAACATTTAACTGCATTGTTTGCGTTGAAATAAAAGCAAAAGACTTGACTGCGGTAGGTCATTCCATGTTAGACCATTCAAAGATAATTGAACTCGTTTTTCTTTTAATTTTCATGTGCTTGAGTTCTGCGTATCAAAAATGTGCAGATGTGTTTTATTGTAATATTTGAGTGAAACATATTCCAATCTCACTTGGGAGGCGCATCCGCACGAGGGAGGAGACATTTGAGATGAGCATCTGAAAGGAAGAAATTCGCATTTCGGATGTCAATGTTCTAAAGAATTTCAAACTCGATCACCAGCTTATTTTCGAATAAATTTTTTTCCAGGTTGCTGCATTTCATGGATTTTTGAGCTAAAGGAAATAGTCGCACTTGAGAAATGTTCAAACTGGCTCGAAAAATATTCTTGCATTCTAAACGTTTTGCCCATTGTAAATTAACCTGCAAGTTGGTTGGCCGGCGATCGATTGGCAGAGACAAGAAGGAAATGAGAGACGAGCACAGGGACACGCACGACGGGCACGGGAGAGAACCTCTTTCTGTGATTAGATTAATTAATTAACTAGTAATTTAATTAATTAAGAATTCTCGTAGTCCTTTGCATCGGAATATCGCTTGATCCCGGTATAAATTTTGGATTTTTCAACTTTTTGGCAAGTTTATTGCATATATTTTTTGTGTTTTGTTTTGCTATTTTTCCCTGACTCCTCGTATCTTTCACTTCCTTCTTCATCCTCGATATGCATTAGTTCCTTGTCACATGAAATCTGATGCCTATTGAAAGAACAGAAGGAAAAGGACATTGGCCGAGCTCAGATTTACTATGATCTCAGTGCAAATAGAGACAGCGATTGGCATGTTCATGCAAGAGGGGGCGGGAGAGAGAGAGTGAGAGATAGAGAGATAGAGAGCGAGAGAATCGACGAGAGCAAAGGGTTCTTGAGTGAGAAGCACTGATAATCCGGAAGCAAATAGAGTGATTAGAGGTGGCAAGAGATGACAAGAAAAAGAGAGGAAAGGAGCAAATGGGATCAGAGAGAGAGAGGCAAAAACAGTGCAAGAAACGTAGGGAGAAGTTTCAGAACGGGAAGGCCATGTACAGTGCTCTACAGTGTTCATATCATTGCACGCCCAGCCGAACACGCGTTATCCCAAAGCTTTGAAACTCGAGACCGCGATCAAACACTTTTTACAGAATAGAAAAAAACTAATTTATCTGTATTATATTATATTCAATAAAAAACAGTGCAAAAACTGTAGTATAGGAGGTGGAGAAGTTGCTGAGCGAGGAAAGGAATAGACAGTAATATTTTGTGTTGGTGTATTCTAGGTGTTTTGTTTTAAATATTGAATTAAGAATGCGAATGGAAATATATTTCTGCGTTGATAATCATTGAGTGTTAGATATGGGCATATAACTTGAGAGGGAAGTAGTAATACAGCGTTTAAAAATAGCTGATCAGTGACGTAATATTGCAACAGATGTAGGGCAAAAGTTACGCCAACATGAGAGCGATTAGAAAATATTCGCTACAGCAAGTGAGCAATACCATTGGAATTGTTACCGATATGGAAAACAAAAATGATTAACATTCTTTAATCTCTGTTTGTTCGAATCAGAAGAGCTGCGCTCTAGGTTGAAATGAGTTTCACCATTACTACAACTAAAGCTCAACAGACATATGCGTAATTTGATGAATATCGTCCGCAGTGTCAGAAACCAATAATTAAAAAGGAGAACGAAAAAAGTCATGGACAATGTTATGTGGGCGCATATATCGTAGATAAATTGCATAGGCAAGATGCATTATACAACGACTTCAATCAATGGGAAATACGCGGCAGAATGTCCCACGATGATGAGGTTAACAGCGATTAAGAGAATCATTGCCGCCCACCTTTCCGTCCCTCGTCTCATTCCTTCCTGCAGCAGCTGCAGCAACCACCAACAGCAGCAGCAGACTGCCTCTCATATCGTGTCTCATGGTTGGGGGAATGGCGGATCGGAGGGAGAGCGCGGCCTTATGAACGATGGCTCCAATACAGACCGGTCATCGTGGACGTGCTCATCCCCTGCTTAGAGACACTCCCGAGGGGAGGAGGAGGTGCTCCTACCCCCGGGGTGGAGGGGATCCTACCCCCGTCTCGACCCCCGAGGGCATGAGAAAGATCAGGAAGATCCTAGAGAGAGAGGGGGATCGAATGAACATGCGTGTGTCTAGTCGTTCGACATGAGAAGAAGAGAGTACCAAAAGAGAAGGAAGAGGAGAGGGATCAAGATGTTTCGGCTCGCGGTCGGGAGATTCGCGTTTCAACGGTTTGATATAAAACATTTGAAAAAGAAGAGCACAGTTCGTCGTTGTTGACTGTACAAAGTACTACAAATCTTGCCGGCCATTTTCGTAATTTACAACTTGAAAAAAACTATACGAGACATGTCAATTTAAGAGCAAGAGGTGAAGAGACTAACACTCGAAGAGAAGGAAGAGGAGAGGGATCAAGATGTTTCGGAGCACGACCAAGTCGCGGTTTTTGAGTTTCAACGTTTTGTTATAAAACGTTTGCAAATACAGAGTACAATTTGTAGCACACCGCTAGTTCATGGACCAATAATTATACTCGTAAAACATTTTTTCATAATATTGCTAAACAGAAGGTATGCGTAAAAGGTAAATGCATAGAGGTATAAGTGTTGAACGATCACAGCAATGCTTCGTAGTTGTTCACTATACAAACCTTGTCAACGTTTTCCGTAATTTACAACTTGAAATGTTTTGCGGGAAACACTCATTTATCAGCAAGAAAAGAAGAGACTAGCATTCGAAGAGAAGGAAGAGGAAAGGGATCGAACAGTTTCGGATGACGACCAAGTCTCGGGTTTAGCGTTTCAGTGATTTTCGGATAACTCGTGTTTTATTACGAGCGTAGTGTGTATGATGTACTTGACTGGGTCAATAATTATAATTACATAAATTGTTCCATAATCATTGTCGAAAATGTGTAATTTTCGGAATTACGATTCGAAGTTTCACGTTTCAGCGACAAGCTCGTTTTCGATTAGGGGAGCAATGAGAAGAAAATATTGAAGGGATTCAAAAGTATGGTGATAAAATTAAACTGTCGGAGAAGTAGAACTCGGGGAACGGCGGTAAAATTTCTTTGTCGTTTAAATTACAAACTGTTGCAAATCTTTTCTTCAACCAAGACACAAACTTCCAGATACTATCTATTTAGATAGACGTGTAAGGAACTACTAGAAAGATGCCGTGTGAAGCGAGCATTCGCCAGTGTTTGTTTATCTTCAAGATGCTTTAAGCACACTATTATTTTGCGAGCTGTCCCGGATGTAGAGAAGGCACATATCTTCACTTTTTTCACCCTGGAGTACTGCTAGAGAGTTACGATGAACCTACTCACTGGCTAGAGTTTACTCAGAAAAAATAGCTTATTCTGTTTTTCCCTGTATTTTCCATCTTCTCCCTAGTTGATGTTCGATGTCGCAATCTTTCTCCTCATCTCTCTCTCTCTCTCTCTCTCTCTCTCTCTTCCTCCTCTTCCTCTGTTTCTTCCTCCTGTTTACAGGCCCGTTTCCGGGTATCGCCATCCAATGTCTCACAGTCTCTCTCACGTGTGCCGACCATTGTTGTGTCTGTGCAGAGCCGGCAATTACTTCCGCATCCGTCGGAACAAAGACCGGCAAATAGCAGAAGACGGCTGCAGGTTGTATCGGCTGGAAATATTCGGACTCGGAAATAGATCAACGCGGAAATGAAAGAAGGCTATTATGATCCAGACAATCTGAATTTAGATTACAAATTTGCATGGTTGATTTCAAAGATAGACGTGCTAACGGAAGCTGCACAGTAACAATTATATTTTGTCTTAATGAGCTATAATTAACTATCTTGAGGTATTACTGTAACGCTTGGATTGAGAGTGAAAGTATGCAATTGGGATTGTGCTTAGATTGTGTTTTTGTAGAAACGTTCGACTGCAACCAGAGACATCAAGTCAGTATGTCACTAAGTGCACTAAGTAAGTCCTAAGTCACAAGGAGTATTATAAGTGTCTTGTTTTGGCAATATCTCAATGTGATTGTCAACAGAACAATCTCGTTAGTGAGCTTCTCCCTGTGTCTTCCGTGTTTTTTCGCCCCTCTTTCGGCTCTTCTCTCATCTTCAACAGTGAGCACACACACAATCTCACAACGTGTCTCCGCCGATGCTCGGTTCTTGTTTATTTACCATCTCTCTCTCTCTCTCTCTCTGTCTCTCTCTCTCTCCAATGAGAAAAGAGACGCGGAAACGAGGCTGATAATCAGAAGCTATCTCACAAGTGTCAAACACCATCCAGGTGGACATTATTTATGCGCCAGACTAGACAGAGGCAATTATTATAGCAGAAGCATTCACATATATATTACAGACACGTCATGGAATTGCCTAGTGATGATGCAATCATCAATTAGCTTTACTTCTTCTTGCCATAGCATCCACCGCCGCCAAAGAATCCGCCCCCGCAGCCTCCTGCAATTAAACAAAATTACTATTCAAAAATATTTACAATTAAATATAGCTATTTCTAACAGTAGTACTACAGTGTTAATGTGGCATAAAGGTATGACTGTTTCGCACCCCAGCGCCTAATGATGACGCAACGACTTACCGTATCCCCCTCCAAATCCATATCCGCCACCGTATCCCCCGAATCCGCCGAATCCTCCACCGTACCCGCCGAAGCCACCGTAGCCTCCACAGAACGAACCGCACCCGTAGCCACCTGAAGGTAGAAAGATTGCCTAATGATGACGCAATGGCTCATTCATTAGACAATGTCTGGTACAATGGGACACGTTATTGCACAGGCCGATCAGGGTTTTGGGTTTTGGAGTGAGAGAGCGTGTGAAATCGAGAGAGGCTCTCTCACTTTTACACACTATCTCGCCCTGGCCCCTCTCTGAAGACTTGGAATCATGTGGGGACAGCAGCTGTCACTAGGAGATTTGAGATGTGGCGAGGAGTCATAAATCATTTCTCGTCCCTCTGGCCTTTCTCTCCCCAGTGCATTTTCAGTGCAAATTGAAAGACGGACGAAGGGGATTTACGTCCCATTTCAAAGCGCTGAATATGGTTGTAAATGACGTTCCTTATGGGCACTTTCGCTAGGCAAAACGAGCGCTCAAAGGGAGGAGGCAAAAAGTGGTCACGAGAATCAAAGCACACACTACGGTATAATGCCTCATCCAGTTCGCAAGGTTCATGGCAATACCAGAGAAAGCAATCAAATTCGCGCCTTTCGATCGTTCGGACCAGCTTTCAGAAAGGAGTTTGAAAGAGAGAGAGCGTTTACAATCGAGAGGATCTGTATGTTTCGAATCATGAGGTCCTCTATTCATTTCTCTTGTAGGGTTAGGGTTTTTTTCGAGCACCCGAGAGCCCGTTATTCGTAGATTCTCGAAGATTTGTTACGTCTTCAACAAGAAAGCGTAATCGGTCACGAGTGATGTCCGAATTAGTGAGAGTATTGAGAGAAGAGAGGCAAGCAAGACTCTAATTTATCTTATTGCAGAGAGAGAGGCAAGTTCCGGGTACAAATCTCGTTGAAAGTAGCACAAATATGGGAGGAGAACTAGCAAGAAATAACCAATTATCGCTGCAGTTCATTCAACGTGACGTGAAGTCTGCGGCGAACGATTATTTACGGTGCACCTTTCTGTTTTCACGGAAATTCCTGGAGAAAATGTGCAAAACAACGGGAATGAATCAGCGTATTCCCCCCATTCCTCGGAGATATTTATATTAATCATTTTACGCCGCGGGATTAGTCAGCAGATCTAATTTGAAATTCTTTAGATTTGCCTGCAGCCGCACATTTTGCATGTAACCTTCAGCTTGTGAGAGCCCACAATCCGGTATGCCGACCACCCGCAATTCTAGAGTTACTATGGATCATGAAGCATAGATTAGCGCCATTAAAATCGATTTGCGCAGTGAATTTACGTGGACTATCTATAATAAAACAAATTAAAATATTATTTGTGTTATTGATGGTGTGGTGAACGCACCGCCGTATCCGATTCCGATGCCGATTCCACACCCAATGCCGATTCCCATGAAACAGGCATTACCCGAGAGAAGAAGAGAAGAGAGGAGAAGAAGAGTGAACAGTGATGATTTCATTGAAGAATGGAAGAAGACTATGATCGAACCCGACAATGACCACCCTTTTATACCCAAACTGAGTGGAACCGGCGCATCCAGAATCGCGCCCCGATCGGAACCCGCACGGAACCCAGTCTGGCCCCTCTCCATTTCGTCCCGATCTCTCATGTCGAGTGTGTCCACACTCGAATACCTCTTCAATTCGGCCCCCTCGATAACCACAAATTCAGACTTCCGGAAGGATCACAACAAATATGGAGGAGAACCAGACAGAACGTTCGGACCATCCTCGACAGTCTTAAGTTCGCCATTCAGTACACACTTTGTTCCAATCTACCAAAAGGTGCTAGAGAGCGAGAGAGTCTCCAATTTGCACGTTCTCCGACTTCAAGCTCTGTCTGTAAGGTTGACCGGCCTGTGGAATGATGTGGACCGTCGTTTGTGTTCTTCATTCGGTCCCGTACCATTTGTGTTTCGTCGTTCATTGTTAGAGTGCTTCACGGCGTTCTGTGCAAAAGGCCAAAAGTAAATTTGTTGCGAGATCATCGCCTATTTACTGTTATTTTCGCACTTTCCAACTGTCTGCATCAATTTGCAGACACTCGCCAGAATGCCGTACCACAGGCCGGTCAATCCTAGAGAAAAGGGCTTCGAGTTTGAGAGCGAGTCAAATCGAGAGGACTCTCTTGCCCTCACACCTCTCTCCATTTCTTTAACCGTTTGATTTTGTGTTTCGACATTCATTGTTAGAGTGCTTGTGAAAACTCGAACGATATCGCTTGAGTGTAAGTTTGTAAATCATTTATTATTATCTCTAGCCTATCTCAACTATGCCGTAGATATAGAACAACACAGGAAAAAACAATGAAAGGCCCGCGATAATTCTCGTGTTTTGGTAAGCAAAAATCTCATGATTGAGTGTGGTGTACGAAGTCGACGTTTCTGCGTGTGGGTGAATGTACAGTAACCCGAACTGGGAGAGGAGGAGAGGGAGAGGAGATGGCAACTGAAGGGTACGTATCGCTCCGCGGGAAGAATACGGTAGGTCGATGATGGTCGATCGATAAATCGAGGGAGGGGCAAGAAAAACATATCGGGTGAGTGCGGAGGAATTGGTACCGTGAGCATTGTTAGCTGTTAACCCGTAGGAGAAATATTGATTGAGAATGGGTGGGTAAAAGGGATACATACAGAAAGAGGCGGGGGATTGATCACTGGTCGAGAGGGGTGAGGTAGGTCAAAAGAGAGGGAGAATAACCACAACTAGAAATAGAATATCGATTGATTCAGGGTTGGATTAGTGGTCGGGCGAGAAGAATCGGCTGAGTTGCGATGTCCGAACTGTGTCTGCAAATATATATTTTATTATTTATAAAAAAACAACTCAAAGTTCCACAGTATGTGCTTTCCTACAGCAATCAGGGGACGTTCCTACAGTAGTCTACAGTACTCAAAAATCAATATATCGATAAACGTACCGATCGGACCACTGGGAGATCTTCTGGACGCTGCTCTGTCGACATTTCAACAGCAGGAAGATGATGTATAACGATTGAAGGAGGAGGACGAAGAGGAGAGAAGCAATCGTCCATAGCATCCATGAGGAAGAGGAACAGAGTTGAGAGGAGACCTGCAAATGGTGATCTTTAGTCTTTGGTGTTTGATCTTTATGCCGAAATTCTGGCCTGATTATGAACTGACAAACTTGCTAGCGCATCAATCCCTTACAATTTTTGAAATTGTCTTTTGCCAGTCGGTTCTCAATGTTCACTTTATACTTTACAAGTTAGCCATTTCACAAAAGCCCGTACAGTGCTTGTACTTGGGTTTTTGATTTTGGGGTGAAAGTGCGTACGAAATCTCCCGATTAGACTAAAGCTAGCGCTGCAATCTCTCCAGTGTTTTGTGGGTGTGTGCCATAACCCAAAATAATCGCGCATCGTCATCATTGTTTCGATACGATGGGAGGGGTGGCTGTAGATTGGTCGAGCCACTCTCTCTCTCTCTCTCTCTCTCTCTCGCTCTCTCTCTCTCTCCGTCCGGCTAAACACCATGATAAGAACGAGGAAGTGGCAAACTAGCAAGAGAAGGAGATGGAAAGGTCTGAATTTATAATGTAGCAGCTTTCGCACGCCTCTGCACGTATGTAGTTCAAGCACGCATGCATTTATTCATAGAGCAAGTAGCGAAAGAGAAGAGAGAAGCTGAGAATGTACCAAGAAGTTTGTGGTTTCGCGCATCGTTTATATCTTTGCGCAGTTTGTTTCAAAGTGAGACGAAGGAGCTTACCGTAGGCTCAATTCGAGGCGCGGTGTCCACCGATCGGAGATCGCAATCGCCGTGCTCTTTCTGCAAGAAATTGATCTTTGATCTTTCTCTGAACTTTTCCAGCCTGGGCACAGGTGCTATCTGATTCCTTCGTATTCGTGTTTACACGGAACATGGTCTGTCGGGGAGAGGATTCGGTCGTTGGCCCTCTTTCGGACTCATTTCTCTCTCTCTCTCTCTCTCTCTCTCTCTCTCTTTCTCTCTCTCTTTCTCTCTCTCTCTCTCTCTCTCTCTTCCTGATTACTTCCCATCTTTGACCACTGAGAGTACACAGGCGTGAAAAATAGTGAACTGACAATAACAGTGTGTACACAGCAAGTCGAGTTGGAGAGACTTCGAAGAATTCGCTCCTTGTTAGCCTCACGCAGATCGCAGCTGATTACTGCAATTAACACTAATTAATTAAAATATTAATTAACATATTAAAATGTATTTAACCATTTCCCGTTGCAACTGTTTCTGCAGTATCTTTTCTCACTATGACTCATTATACCCCCTGGTGGGAGTCGGTTCTTTTCCAAGAATCAACCACCTGTTACTCATTCCACCGGGGACTCTGTCAATAATCACCCACGCTCCAGAAAGGGATCAGACGTCCCTCTTCATTTCACACTCTCTCTCTCTCACTTCAGATCCGTTTCTGGAAATTGAGAGGAATGTGCTCCATTTCTAATGCAAATGGGACCAATGAGGAAGCAATTTGGGTGCTGCAGCAGCGAAAAAAAAGAGAGAGAAGGGGATGGAAAACTATTTGCTGCAGCTGCAGCTGCTGCAGCAAAGAAAAGAAGGAAAATTTGAGAGTCGTCGACAAACACGCGTAAATAGATTAGCTCCTGCTACTCTTTGTCGTTTTTCCAGCTGCGACTTGCTTTTTTTCTTCCAGGAAAGGAAAAGCAACTAGATACGCACAAAAGTGAGTAATACCGGGTAAATAGCCAGAGCCGGAAAATAATAACCAGAGATTGGTATTTCTGATGTATCAATGCGGCGGTTCTGTGATCCCTACGGTGATCAACATCATTATCGTTCTCTCTCTTTCTACAATTTCCGCCTTTTGCGCTTATTCGAAGAAAGTCAGCTACCGTAATCTGGAGTGTATCGTAATCTGCCGAGCCTATCGTAAACTGAAGGGGGGGGGGGTTCCTGGAAGTGGGCGGAGTCTCGGGAGGAAGAGGAGACAAGTCGAGAGAGAGAGAGAGAGAGAGAGAGTGTCCCAAGAATACGATAGACTTCCCTGTCTGTTCCCCTTCCCTCCGAGTGAACGACCAAAACAAAAATGTGACTATTACTGCTTACGACTACTTCCGCATTGCTACAACGTAAATACCCCGCACTACTTTCAAAGACACGATTTCGTCATCACTACGCAATCCCCACTCACACAACATTCCACAGGCCTATCAACATTACAGAAAAGGCTTTGGAGTGACATAGTGTGTAAACTCGAAAGGGGCTCTCATAGTTTTGCCCACACTCTCGCCTTGACCCCTCCCCCCCTGTCCATAGGTTTGGAATCATGTGCTCACTCACCAGTACCACAGGAGCTGGAACCCCGCATAAACTCATCGTCACAGTACGGTATCAGCGTGTCGGGCGTCTGCAATATGTGTGTGGGTGTGGGAAAGTTCGACTGCGCGACTGCACTCTGTGCACCACCGATCACACCACACACGCGCTCACCGCAATGTATTCCCTGCATTCGCTCCTGCAGTAGACCGATGTGGAAACGTCGACTGACCGCACCAAGAGCGGGAGAAGAGAGAGGAGGAGGAGAGAGAGCATTCTGAAAGGGGATTACATTTGGCATGGTTCCAAGCATCCTGAAAGGGGCCAGGGCGAGAGAGAGCACACTCTCTCGCACCTGACCCCTTTCTGGAGGGCGGGCGAGAGAAATTGGGTAGGTGAAACGAGAAAAGAGGAGTGGGTAAGGGAGGGAAGGAAGTGGGGATGCATACGTGCATAAGTGAATGAACCAGAGGAATCAATGAAACAACAATTGGTCTCTTTTCGAAATGAGCAATTACCATTGCGTCATCCAAAGATTTGTACATCGAAACACTTTACACTTTTATTCCACAGAACAATTCCACCTCCAGAAAGGGGTCAGGAGTGAGAGAGCGCGTAAAAGTGAGAGACACGTCAGAATCAGCGGTGGAAAGAAGTGATGAAAAAACGAAGAAGAAGTGGGATAATAATTCAGGATGATTGAATGCTTGAATGGGGTGATTAGTGTGTGATCGAAATGGAAAAGAGGAGATAAGGATGAGAGAGAGAGAGAGTGACAGAAAGGGAAAGATTGATTGAATACAACTACGCACACTTCCGTATGGGGAATACACGCGGTCGTTCATCACTGTCTGATAACCGAACTGATAACTACGTCAACATAAGAGAAAAAACGATGCCGAAATAGGCAGAAAGGCGTGAATAACAATTATTTCCGTGTCCTTTTTGTGATAGAAATCATGCCGCTCTCTCTCTCGCTCTCTCTCTCTCTCTCTCTCTCTCTCCCACCGTCCAGTGGTCAACAACATAGTAAGCATAGCATGCCGTCTGGCAGATAAAAAGCTCAGCAAAACATGGAGATTACTAGGAGGGGCTCGTGGCATTTCTAAAAGATCCTACAGGACATAAATACAATATTTAGATAATAAATACAATATTTGTGGTGGTGCGTGTGAGATTCGATAGCAAACAAGCCAATGGTTTTGTGATCCGGCAGTTCGTGAGAGAACAACACAGGCTAACTGAGAGAATGAGCGGAATTTGAACGCGTCACGAAACCCCTATTCGCCGGGAATTTATACGCGATATAAGGAAGCGTTTGGAAATTGGAACGCATTTCCTGGTCTCGACGGGAGATGGCGATAGCGATTGCGGTATTGAAAATCGATTAAGAGAATTGTGCAAGAGTGACCTTAGAGTGCTGTAATTGTATCGATATTACTGTGATTACACACACATTGACAAATCGGGAGATGCACTGGGTACACAAGATGAAACGAAAGGGGTCGGAAGCGATTTAGTGCGAGAGAGTGAGAGAGTTTAGACAAGACCATCTCTCTATTGCACGCTCTCTCGCCCCTGACCCCATTCTGGAGGACCGGAGGGGGCGGTAGGTCATAGTTTGGTCCGCGATGAAATGAGTCGAAATGGGAAAGGAAGGAGAAGCTTGTATCAGTTGCAGCAGAGGGGTGGGGGGTTCAGAATGGGGAGAGGAGGGAGGAGAGAGGAAGGAAAAGGAGGAAGTAAATGACTCTGCGTCTCTGCCCCCTCCTCTCTATGCATCTCTCGCGCGCTCTCTTCACTACACTCGCTTCACTCGTCGGGCCGACACGCTGGTCTCTCTGTCGCTCTCACTTCCTCATTTTACTTCCTCTTCTCTCTCTCTCTTTTGCGCCCTCCTCTCACAACACAGACACACTTACTCGGACAGAAGGAGGGGGTCAGCAGACCAATTGAGAACGTACACGTGTCATCAATAACTACGAAATGAGCTCATGATGACGTAATCAGCGCTTGCACAATTTTGCAGCATTCTTTTTGCAGCGCTTCCGGTGTGGGGAAATGCGAGCATTGACTTCAATTCGCTATGATTTGACGCCAGCAGTGGACAAACTCGATTTAGCCTCTCGTGTGGCCTCAGGCTACAAAATATGCGAACTCCCTCGTCAGTGTCCATAGTAGATTGGCGTGTCAACACTCTCTCCTTCTCTCGAAATAGCCTTCCGAATAATTTCGGAAGTGCGGAATTTGAGTAGAGAGAAGAGTGCTTTCAACTGTGTTTACTTCCTCGTTTATTTCGAGTATCCACAGACACACATGAGTCCTCCCTCTCCAGAAAAGGGCCCGGTTTAATTACCCAAGTTTGGGGTGAAGACAGACTGAACATGGGCTGAAGTCTCATTCAAAAAAATTGATGTTCCATTTTTCTCCTCTCTTCACATACATAGAAAGAAGATTTGCATATCAGGAGAGTGTGTGAGATTGGAAGATAGTTGTGTCTTTGACCCCTTCTTGGAGATTTGATCGCGGGCTGCTGGGAAATGATGTGGAGAGGAGGAATGAGGGGAGAGGAAGAGGAAGTTATTTGCAGAGAAAGATTACACGATTTGAACGGGGTGCAGAGAGGTAGGGAGAGAGAGAGAGAGAGAGAGAATGAAAGAAAGAGAGAGAGAGATCCGATTGACGGATCGGTGTGTGATTGGTGGGAAGAAGTTAGGCGAAAGACGAATGAGTCAACATCCAGCGCACGTTTGCAGGGAAATTGCAGCGGACCGACGTATTTCATCGATTTATAATAGTAAACACAAAAAAATTTATTTTGAATATCGGATTTTAATTTGATAAGAAAAAGTAGAAAAAGATAGTGTTTGTCTTCGAAATTCATTACAAAAACCAGCAATGAATTTTCAGTGAGCTATTAACACATTTTATTATGTGCAAACTGAGGCCGAGTTAGAGAGTGCGGAGAAGAATATCACGTATTACATTTCTGATGCTCTTGCCATGAATTCAGTCTTGGAATTGTGTCCAGAACGTCGTGTTTGAGTCTGATCCGATGTGACAGAATTCAGCATAAACTCGACTGGACACCAGAGAAAGGAATACGTGAGAGTGCTTGCAATATCGAGAGAGACTCTCTCACTTTTGCACACTCTCTCGCCCTGATTCTGCAGAGTTGTGTGTTGAAATGCGCACTTCCGGTCGCCGTTTTGGTCTCGGCGGCAATTCAAACTGCGAATTGAACTTTGCGGACTCGCTGAATTGAGATAATTCGGGAGATCGCCTCAGGCAACAAATGCGGAAGGAAATTCTCTCTCCTGGCTTCATTTTCTACTTCCTGGTTCTCTGCATTTTGCAAGGTCTAAACCACGGCTCTAAATCACGGCTCTCACGTGCGCGCCCGTTAAATGTAAGTGGCCGATCATTTCCACACACACTTCCTGCTACAAATTTAGTGGCGACCGCCGGGGAAAGAGGGTCATACGCGCGAGAGAGCGTGCGAAAGTGAGAGGGTCCTCTCTTGTTTTTGCACGCTCTCTCGCATAGCCAAACCCGTTGTTGCTACGGGTTTTGAATGCGGCTCGAAATGGCTCGTTTGCATGCAAAGAAGGGCACGAAAACGTGCGAAAAGCGTGGGAAACTTCCGTATTTAAGTGGTGCAATGGAGACACCAAAGTAGCAAAGAAAGGGGGAATAGAGATAGAGATAGAGAGAGAGAGAGAGAGAGAGCGGCATGATTTCTATCACAAAAAGGACACGGAAATAATTGTTATTCACGCCTTTCTGCCTATTTCGGCATCGTTTTTTCTCTTATGTTGACGTAGTTATCAGTTCGGTTATCAGAGAGAGAGAGAAGATGAGGAATGAAAGGGAACAGTCGAATGATTTACTGACCTCGCTTAAAAATGATCAACGCCAGTAATTGAGGCGCCATCTATTTCGAAGATGAGAGAAGGTTGAGATAATCGCGTAGTCTGTGATGGGAGATTGCAATTTGGGAAACTTCCATTTAACAATCCGTAACTGAACGTATGCAAAAGTTCAGAAACGTACCTGTCCCCCCCCTGTAGGGCCAACTGATAAAAAAAACTACATTAAGTGTGTGTGTGTGTGTGATAGGTGCTTCTACACACAAGGCGGTCTCGACCACCCCTATGCCTATAACCGGATGGGATTAACTTACAGGATGAGGTCTGACAATGGATGAGAGATAATAACTGGTCAATAGAGGAAGTTACGATTGATGTTCGTCAAACAGCACTGCACCTTGCAAAGAGAGTGATCATCATACGTGTCCAAGCCGCAGCCCCGCTTGGGGGGCACTTTGCACCCATGATGGGGGTATCCTGGAATCTTGGGGGGCACTTTGCACTCATGATGGGGGTATCATGGAATCTTGGGGGGCACTTTGCACTCATGATGGGGGGGGTATCATGGTCCAAAATGGGTTTTGGGTTGGGTCCACCAAAGTAAAAGTGGTGTACTGTAACTTCACCACCGAGGTCCTGCAACGAAAACAAAGTACCGTAACCCGGTCTACCGTAATCCGGCAATACGAAATTGAGAATATTGACCCGGTATACGTTGCATGAGGTAGGCCTCGAGTAGTAATTAATCGGACTGCATACGGTGGTCTCGACACGACATTGCCGATACCGTAACCAAGTCTACAGTATGCTGAAATTTCAAATTGATCAAATCGGCTTGGGATTTTTTTGCATAAGCTAGGCCTCGAGTAGAAATTAATCGGACGGTATACGGTGGTCTCGACACGACATTGCCGATACCGTAACCAAGTCTACAGTATGCTGAAAATTCAAATTGATCAAATCGACTCGGGATTTCTTGCATGAGGTAGGCCTCAAGAAGAAATTAATCGGGCGGTATACAGCGGTCCCGCCACGGCATTGCTGATACCGTAATCAAGTCTACAGTATGCTGACATTTCAAATTGAGCCAATTCGCTCGGGATTTGTTGCATGAGGTAGGCCTCAAGAAGAAATTAATCGGGCGGTATACAGCGGTCCCGCCACGACATTGCTGTTACCGTAATCAAGTCTACAGTATGCTGACATTTCAAATTGAGCCAATTCGCTCGGGATTTGTTGCATGAGGTAGGCCTCAAGAAGAAATTAATCGGGCGGTATACAGCGGTCCCGCCACGACATTGCTGATACCGTAATCAAGTCTACAGTATGCTGACATTTCAACTTGAGCCAATTCGCTCGGGATTTGTTGCATGAGGTAGGCCTCGAGTAGTCATTAATCGGGCAGTATGCGGCGGTCCCGCCACGACATTGCTGATACCGTAATTAAGTCTACAGTATGCTGACATTTCAAATTGAGCCAATTCGCTCGGGATTTGTTGCATGAGGTAGGCCTCGAGTAGTCATTAATCGGGCAGTATGCGGCGGTCCCGCCACGACATTGCTGATACCGTAATCAAGTCTACAGTATGCTGACATTTCAAATTGAGCCAATTCGCTCGGGATTTGTTGCATGAGGTAGGCCTCGAGTAGTCATTAATCGGGCAGTATGCGGCGGTCCCGGCACGACAATGCCGATACTGTAACCGATATCATATCGATTCGGAGTTACAATGTGAATAATTGATGAAATTGGGGAAATTGAGGCCATTGCTTGGAGAATATACATTTTCTCCCATATCGTATCCAGGGTTACTGTAGCGGGGTTACAGTATGACGAATTTTTAAAAGTGATTTATTCAAGTCGGGATTTTTGCAGGAGCTAGACCTCGAGCGGGAAATGCCAGAGGGGAATGCCGTATCGATTCCGCCGTACACAGGGTTACTGTAGCGTGGATAAAGTATGACCAATTTTTAAATTTAATATATTCGAGTCGGGATTTTTGCAGGAGCTAGACTTCGAGTAGGAAATGCCAGAGGGGAATACCGTACAGATTCCGCCGTTCCCAGGGTTACTGTAGCAGGACAAGTACTGAACTAGGTTTTACCTGCACCTAATTTTCCGACTCCGTATACTCGATTTCAAAAATGCGGTATGCTGTGAATGCACTCATATAGTAACCCGTTCATACCGTAACCCTCTACAGTATCCTTGGGACACGGTATAATCAATAGAGTACACCCCAAAAGACATTGCCTGCTTGAGGTATAGCTCCTCCAAAAATACTAACTCAAATAAATCACTTTTAAAAATTCTTCATACTTTAACCCCGCTACAGTAACCCTGGGCGCGAGAGGTGAGAAAATATATATTCTCCAAGCAATGGCTACTCGAGATACGTCTCTTGTGAAAATCCCGAGTCGATTTGATCAATTTGAAATTTCAGCATACTGTAGACGATTGCGGTATCGGCAATGTCGTGGCGGAACCGCCGTATACCGCCCGATAAATTTCTACTCGAGGCCTAGCTCATGCAACAAATCCCGAGTGGATTTGATCAATTTGAAATTTCAGCATACTGTAGACTTGATTACGGTATCGGCATTGTCGTGTCGAGACCACCGTATGCCGTCTGATTAATTCCTACTCGAGGCCTAGCTCATGTAACAAATCTCGAGTCGGTTTGATCAATTTGAATTTTCAGCATACTGTAGAGTTGGTTACGGTATCGGCAATGTCGTGTCGAGACCACCGTATGCCGTCCGATTAATTACTACTAGAGGCCTAGCTCATGTAACAAATCTCGAGTCGGTTTGATCAATTTGAATTTTCAGCATACTGTAGAGTTGGTTACGGTATCGGCAATGTCGTGTCGAGACCACCGTATGCAGTCCGATTAATTACTACTCGAGGCCTACCTCATGCAACGTATACCGGGTCAATATTCTCAATTTCGTATTTCCGGATTACGGTAGACCGGGATACGGTACTTTGTTTTCGTTGCGGGACCCCGGTGGTGAAGTTACAGTACACCACTTTTACTTTGGTGGACCCAACCCAAAACCCATTTTGGACCATGATACTCCCATCATGAGTGCAAAGTGCCCCCCAAGATTCCATGATACCCCCATCATGGGTGCAAAGTGCCCCCCAAAGGTGAGACTGCGGCCGTGGACACGTATGGTGATCATCCAAGGTCTCGTTTATATTCAGTGATCAAATCTGCATTCTGCACACTTTCGCACGCTCTTTCGACGAGCTCAGCATGACCGGATGTATCCAGTTTTTTTATGAAAGAGCACTTTTTCTACTTTTTTTCGATCATGAGAATTTGCAAGGAATATCGGAAATCCGGGAGGCAGTATTTGCAGTGTGACAGCCGCCTTTATCCTCTATGCGGTATTCTATCAGATTTAGTTAAATAACGAATACTTTAAATTGCAAAAACAAAATCGAGTGAGAATTTGATGAAACTTATGGTCACCTTGATCAAGACACCTTCACTGGCTATATCCATTTCAGTTTCTTCTTCGGATTACGCTTGCGAACATTTGAAATCTTTGAAAGAATCAATTTATTCGCACCCGTGAATCGATACAATCTGATAAAGTTGTATAAATCAATCACATTGTAATTACAGTGAGAACAATGAGGATGAGAAGAGATGGGATGGAGTTGCTGTTGACGATCTCACCCTGCAAATTAATATTGATCTTCAATTTTTAAATTCAAGATTGAAGTTATTTAGACGTGATATAAAGTAAAGAATTCCATGAGAGGAGAGGTAGGGAACGAGGGAAAGTCAACAGTTCACCTGAAATAACTCTGGAATCTCTCCGAAATTCATGTCTCTGAATCTCTTTCGTATGTAATATCCGTCGATACCCGTTGTGTCCTGCAATTAAAAATAAAATATGTTCATATAATGATCGACGATTTCACACAAATTGTGATCTACGACAGCTCGCACTGTTCACTTTCGCATCGACAATTTCACTTCCTATTTCGCAATTAATTAGTGATATTAGAAATCAGTAATTAATGCGTGTCTATGTGGGTGTGCACACCAGCGTGTGAAATAAGAAATATCTACACGGTTAATGAAGTCACAGTAACGAGGGGGCTTAGAACTCATTATGTTGGATTTCGATCACGACGAAATAACAATTTCAATACAAAATGAGTTTTCACTGTCACCTATTCGAAAATTGTACCATTTAGTTGGAAATAAGGAAGTGATCATCCGACCTACCATAATGATTTGTTCGAATTCGGCCGATTTCACGAGATTTCCCGCGAGATCGGAGGAGTTGTAGTATCTGATTGAGCATGGGTCACTAATTGCAACATCACGCGCACATTTACTTCCTGGTTCGCTCATTACATCAATCAACAACCAAAGGAACAACGAGCATAGTTCACAACCTCCATAAAGGGGTCAAAAAGAGTTATCTCATTTCCAACGCCTTTCCGAAAGTGCACTGATGTCAGTGATCAATACATTACTACAGTATCCTTTATTCTACCCTATCCTCCTACAGTAATCCGAACTCACCGATTGCAAAGTGGAAGTCGCGGTTTTCGGTAAGGAGACATCGTTGTGCCTGAAAAAATCATCACTCAAAGAATGTTTTCTGCAACCGATAATATCTTTCTGTATTTTTTCTACATTTGCAGTAGTTTGCAGTGTTTTCCCACGGTTAGATCATTCGATTATTCAGCTGCAAATTGCACAATATTCATACATAAAGCCCGAATGGCATCGTGTTCGCGGTAGCGTTTTTCTATTTTCCCTGTACCAATGTAAAATTTAACTACCCCAGATTGATCTACACTCAATCACTTGACGGCCATAGACGATTCGAGTCTCTCCTATAAATAGACAATGCAATTCGACGGATCAGACAATCATGGAAATTGCTGTTCTGAAGACTAGAGAGCCTCAGCGCTTGTATCAGTACGTCCTTTTCTCCTCTATCTGAGAACCGTGTAAAATCCCTGTTCAGGAGGATTCAATCGAAGCTCTATAGGTCGATTTCCTTACTGCCACGACTATCTCTCTGATTGCCGTGCCGAAGAGGTTTATGCGCATGCCAAATAAAGGCTCTCCACAAATCCTTCGAACGGATTGCGGAGTGATCTCCACAGGAGCAAGAGGTATTCGACGCGTATATCCAATCATATGGAAATTACATTGTGGAATTGGACAACGCCGCCGATCCTTACAATTGACGTAGCTCACTTCACGGCCCCCACTTTGAGAAGGAGCGGCGTAATTGAGAAGGAACGGAATGATTATGTGAATTATTTTTTTTGTGTTTCCCTTGTCCCAAGATAAAGTGTAATTATTCAAGTTTCTTATCAGTAAAAAAGGAGTGACCATTAATGGCGTTTCTACATTTCTTGTATTTTCGCTTATCTAACAATTGATTTGCAAACAAACTTTCCCCTCGATCCTCTACGTATCTTCTACTCTTTTTTTTCTTTTCCCAACTTTTTTTTGTGTTTCATTGAGTAGAGCGCGTAAAAATAAGAAAGACCCTCCTCCATTCGCATACTCTCTCGTTCCTCACCCCTGTGGAGGTTAAACTGACCATTGACTGGTTCCTCATCAACGACCAGTCCGGGACAGAAGCAAATGGCCGTTGGACCGAGAGCGTGACAGAAGAATCGCGCTGGAATTGATACAATAATATATATGCATTTTGCATATAAATTATTAGCAGCCAAAATATTGAATATTGAAACTATCGGCACGAATCAGATATATGGACAAGAATTCGCCGGGTATTATGAAACTTCAAACAAATTTGCCTGAAAACCCTTGGAGAACTGTGCTCGTGCAAAATTCCATAAAATTCTCTCTTACACTCGGTGGAGATCGTGCACTATTTGATAATGAAGTGGAATTGTCCTTTCTTGTACAATTGTGCACAGTGTAGTCTACACTGTGATCACAATTATCTTTTATCTTTTTTGTATACATATTATTTTTGTCGTTTGGTGTCAGTTGTGCTCATGGCAAAACAATCGGAGGGGTGCCCATGGTCCAATATCATGTGACGACTGACGTTCCCGTTCCCTGTACTAGGAATTAGGGTGGCCTAAACCGGGAACATCCCGGGAACGGGTACACAACGGGAACAGTACCCGTTGTGTTCCCGGTACCCGGGACCGGGTCAGAATTGGACCGTGAGTACCCGTTTGTTCCCGGTACCCGCGGTTACAAAAAGTACCCGCGGGTACTTGAAGCAGAATTAGGTATAAAATAGAGCGAAATGTCGAAGGATCTTACGTTCTGATTGCTGAATAGCAAAAATTATAAAATATTTTAAGTTCACAATCACTATTATCAAGAAATCGGATATATTTGGCACGGTTATTTTGAAGTGTCAGAAAAATTACCGCAGGGATGAAATATGTAAGCGACTTCCAGTACCCGCGGGTACAAGGAAAAAGAACGGGCAATGCTTGCTACATTGATACCACTGTATTTCTTGTGATTCAGGTAACTCTAATTTTTTTAAATTTTCTGCGAGTTAACATAGCCATACAGCTCATACTCCACAAATTTTGAAAGTCAGTACCCGCGGGTACTTCTTGGACCCGCGGGTACCGGGAACAAACGGGTACTCACTCTCGCTTTTTGAGCTGTTCCCGGGAACAGCCTGTACCCGGGTACTTCAAAATCCGACCCGGTTTAGGCCACCCTACTAGGAATCTCCCACGCGTGGGAGCTGCGACGTACATTTTCAGAATCGGAAAATGTAGAGAACCGAGAGCATCACTGATTCCACATGATTCCAAGTCTACAGGACTGGCTGGGGGCGAAAGAGTGCTTAAAAGCGAGAGAGAGAGAGAGAGAGAGAGTCCCTCTCGATTTTGCACGCTCTCTTACTTTTTTTTTTCCCCTTTCGGTAGAGTTGAGCGGCCTGTGGAATGGTGTAATTTGTCTATTCCACTCACAATTATTGTTGAGTTTCGGCAGTTTGGACTTGTTTGAGATGCAGCCAGCGAGCATCATGGGTGCTCCCGTTGATGAGATATCTGAGAGAGAGCATGATCTGGGCGATTATTGATTTATCGATTGATTAATGATTGAATGAGATATCGAAAGAAGACTCGAAGGACTTCCTACTCTGGTCGATCACATTCGGATGAGTTTCACGAAAGTAATAGACGTTGGCAGCTAAACTAAGGCCAGTGATAAATTTCAACCACGTTCAATTTCCTTGAAGATTGTCCTCTTGGGCACTTTCAAGTTTCAAGAAACCTATAAAGAAGGGTATCCTAAAGCCAAAGCAATACGAAATTGCCTTCCTCATCTAAAAACAATAATTGTCATTGCCTACCGTGCAAGTTCACATAATTAAATATTTTTGGTTACCAAAGAAAATAAAAATTAATTGCAACCACGTTCAATGTCGTTGACGACGGTACTACTGAGCACTTTCGAGTTTCAAGAAATCAATAAAGTTGGGTGGCCTAGAACCAAAGCAATACAGCGTAGATAGCTGCATGAGAGAAAAAAAACACAAATTGTCATTGTCGTTGATTAATTGAGTATTTCACATACATTTTGCATAATTAAATATTTTATTAATTAGTATAAATACTAAGATAGCAGTTCTCACAAGTGTAGCAGACATTTCCCTCACACACACTCGGATTCGAACAACGAGTCTTCGCTTGATGGAACTCGTAAATCGAACAGGAGAAACACTGCAAAGTTTCTTTCTGCAGGATTATAAATCTCCAGAAAAGAGTTAGGTATGATATAGTTTGTGAAAGTGAGAATTCCCCTCTCGACCATACACTATCTCCCACTCCTGACCCCTTTACCGATAATTGATCTTTTCATCAATGAGTCGTTGTCAGCTTCAACGATTTTAGAATGACTATCAAAACTTTTGTGATAAGACAACCGAGCGCTTTCCAGTTTCAAGAAATAAATAAAGACTGTTAGCGTTGCAATGTTTCGTTATCGATGAATTCGGAACAGTAAAAAAATATCGACCAGTTGCGTTGCCAACAGTGGGAGAAGACTGGGAAGAAGGGAGGCGAGTAGACACTTTAGCATCTGAATTATTAGGTTGTTAGAAGTAGAGATCTAAGATCAATCAAGCGGAAAACATATACAATAGATATATGAGGAATATTATCTGGTCGACTGGCAGCTTTCGAGTTATTACTCAAACGATACGTACATCGTACAAGTAGACAATGTGAAACGCAAATTCACGCTGCAACGCGAGAGTTGCGAGAGTGTGGAAATGAGAGATGGAAAGAGAGTGCATTTCACATCAGAGGAATTTGACCAAGAATTGATCTTCAGACGTCAAGTGGTTAGTGATCCTCTACGTACTAAGTGTCGTGAGGACTCAAGTTGTCAAATGGGATATGAGCGGTGGAATATTAGATGTAGCGCAACATCGAGTTGGCACCATTCCAAGAATATCTCTCGTTGTCTACCTCTCACGTTTCGCGCACTCTCGCGATGATTCCCTCTATCTTTATCTCGCCGTTACTCTTTCGCATGATATAAGACAAGTGCATCTAAAAAAAGTACCATTTCTATTCATTTATATTGTTTTGGCATACGTGGCCAGGTTTGAATAGTTTGTAGAGAGAAAGACATGATCAACCGTTTTGAGTCACAATGAACCATTGAACAGGAATTTGATTCGCATTTCTACGAATCGGTATGCTGAATAAAGCTTATAAAAATTGAAAGCTCCCTTTTTACGCGCGTAGAAATGGCAGATCCAACCATTTTTACGCGCGGAGAAATGGCAGAACCAACCATTTTTACGCGCGGAGAAATGGCAGATCCGACCATTTTTACGCGCGGAGAAATGGCAGATCCAACCATTTTTACGCGCGGAGAAATGGCAGATCCAACCATTTTTACGCGCGGAGAAATGGCAGATCCAACCATTTTTACGCGCGGAGAAATGGCAGATCCGATGATCTCAAATAGTTCAACACTTATTCTGGTGTGAAATTTGTTATTCAAGCAATGAAACATAATATATAACAGATATTTTAGTGACGATTACAGTGAACGGGTGACAAAAAACGAAGGGAATACTCGCTAATTTCATCTGTCAGGATTATTCAGTTCATATTTCAAAATTGATTGAGATAATAGGGTAAAATCTACAACATTTCTGACAGATGAAATGTCGAGCAACATAAACAGGGTATCTTCAATAGAATTTTCTTCGCCAGTTGCACGTCTCTCTTAAATACAATCTTCTGGCGATGTGATTGTGAGCGGTTGTAGAAGTGATGGCTCCTTAATCAATTTGTCATAAATATCTGAATAACGACTGAAACGGCATCAACACTCAATCTATTCAGAAGTTATCATTAATATCACGCGTTTCATGGGATGACTCATATTTCCGCGGTTCTCCTTGCATGACAATTCTACACTCAACCAATTTTCGCTCTTTTTTGAAAGCATACAGCTAGGAGACCTAAGAGACAGAGTGGGAGAAATGGTAGGTCGTTCGAATCTCTAGGCGACCACGCCGAAAATGGCCGATTAGGCCTTTTTTATTGCAATTTCAACATAACTCGCACTAAACTTCAGACAAACTTTAGACCTCAGAGCTTTTAACCGCATAGGTCAACCAGTCCGGGGCTTACGAAAAAAGTGTGAAAAGGGGGTTATTGTAAAATTTATGTGACGGAGAACCTCGATTTTCATGTGGCACACGAATACTAGGTAGTTGTTGTTTAAAACCCTATTTAAATAACCTTACAAACTTTGAATGATTTCTTTTACAAAACTTGTAAACAAACTCACACTAAAAAGGCGAATGAAGAAAAACGAGAGCAGTCGACCGCTCATTCCGAGCGCTAGAGGCGAGTATGAGAAGCAAATTTAGGGGGGAGAAAGGGTGAGATTATGCAGAGTGATCAATTTTATTATCCTCATTAAAATGAATTATCCTTCTCATCATACTCGCCTCTAGCGCTCGGAATGAGCGGTCGACTGCTACTGCTCTCTTTTTTCTTCATTCGCCTTTTAGTGTGAGTTTGTTTACAAGTTTTGTAAAAGAAATCACTCAAACTTTGTAACGTTATTTAAATATGTTTTTTAAACAACAACTACCTAGTATTCTGAATATCACGTGTAAAGGTAAAAGGTAAAGGTAAAGGCATCCCCTTATCTAGGCTCCAAGTCCTGAGGGAGTCACTGCTAAGGCCAGCGCATAATAGGCCAGTTCAATCCTTGCAATAATTGCAATAAGTTCATTGCAATAAAAAGGCCTAATCGGCCATTTTCGACGTGGTCGCCTAGAGATTCGAATTACCTACCATGTCTCCCACTCTGCCTCTTAGGTCTCCTAGCTGTGGGCTTTCAAAAAAGAGCGAAAATTGGTTGAGTGTAGAATTGTCATGCAAGGAGAACCGCGGAAATATGAGTCATCCCATGAAACGCGTGATATTAATGATAACTTCTGAATAGATTGAGTGTTGATGCCGTTTCAGTCGTTATTCAGATATTTATGACAAATTGATTAAGGAGCCATCACTTCTACAACCGCTCACAATCACATCGCCAGAAGATTGTATTTAAGAGAGACGTGCAACTGGCGAAGAAAATTCTATTGAAGATACCCTGTTTATGTTGCTCGACATTTCATCTGTCAGAAATGTTGTAGATTTTACCCTATTATCTCAATCAATTTTGAAATATGAACTGAATAATCCTGACAGATGAAATTGGCGAGTATTCCCTTCGTTTTTTGTAACCGTTCACTGTTATCGTCACTAAAATATCTGTTATATATATTATGTTTCATTGCTTGAATAACAAATTTCACACCAAAATAACTGTTGAACTATTTGAGATCATCGGATCTGCCATTTCTCCGCGCGTAAAAATTGTTGGATCTGTCATTTCTCCGCGCGTAAAAATGGTTGGATCTGCCATTTCTCCGCGCGTAAAAATGGTTGGATCTGCCATTTCTCCGCGCGTAAAAATGGTGGGATCTGCCATTTCTCCGCGCGTAAAAATGGTGGGATCTGCCATTTCTCCGCGCGTAAAAATGGCTTGGTCAAAGGAACTTTAACTTCTAAGCGAATGATTTCAGAAATATATTATGGGCTACTCATTTTGGCAACAGCCATTTATAAAACCTCATTGCCATTGTAGTTCATTGAAATCTATATTAGGGTGACACTTCTTTCTATTTGAATGCAAACAGGCAGAATGAAACTTCTTTTGATGATCCGAATGAAAATGGTACTTTTTTTAGATGCACTAGTCTTATATGTGTAGAGATCAAAAATAAAACAGTGTTAAACAGATATAAAGTACCATGAATATTACCCGGTCGATCACGTGAAAGTATAATTATTGAAGATTGGTGACTCAGTCGGTCATCCTAACCATTAAATCAATCAGTGAAAATCAAGCCAGTAGACAGTGTACAATAAAACGTGAATTCACGCTGCTACGCGAGAAATGCGAGTTTCACTGAGATATGGAATGCGATTGGACTTTAGATTAGAGGAATTTGATCGAGAACTGATCTTCAGACGTCAAAATAACTATGGTCACAGACGTTGAGAGGACTGTGTGGCCCAATGGGAGATCATTGGTGGAATATGAGCGGATGTAGAGATCAACAAGCGCTAAACATATGTCAATCACGAGGACTTGTATCTGATCGATAACGTCGAATTTATATAAAGTAACAAAAAAACGGATATGAAGTACGATGATCACGTCAAAGTGTAATTAAAATTATTGAAACAATAAGTTTAAATAGAGCAAGTAGAGAGTGTGAAACGAAAATCACGCCGCAACGCGAGCATGCGAGTGGGTATAAACAGAGAAATGGAAGGATAGTGGAAAAAAATCTTTATACGTCAAAAGGGTTAATGGTCTTCTACTTTTCACGAAAGTGACGTGAGGACTCAAGTTTTCCACTGGGAGATTTTTTTCAAATCCAATCTGCAGTGGAACATTAGAGGATGTAGAGATCGAAGATCAAAATAAGTTGAACGGATATGAAGTACGATGATCACGTCAAAGTGTAATTGTTAAAATTTTGAAGGCAGCGTTTAGAGGTAGACCATTATGTCAATCTGTGGAAATCGAACACGTAGACAATGCGAAACACAAATTCACAATGCGAGTTGTGAGTGGGTTCGAAATGAGAGATGAGAGAGGGAATGAGAGTGGACTTGACTAAAAATTGGTCTTCAGACGTAGAAGTATCAATGATCTTCTTCTTATTACACAGCTGGTTAGAGGACTCAAGCTGTACCTTGACCAATGAGAGATCAATCTTAACTATGATATGTAGAACAGAAAATAGATGGAAGGTGGATAGACAAATGATGAAAGGAGGCAAATTATAGTGTACTTCTTTGATAAATTGCTTAGATATTTAATAGTGCTGTCAGATTTTCATTTTTCGTCCATAAATCAAGCAGAACAAGCAATTATCATCAATTTATGTGAACACAGGATGGCGATCTTTCGCGCAAGAGCAAACATCTCAAAGACGAAAAAATGAAGTTGCTCAAAGATGGTCTACTCGTAGTCCTAAAACAAAGAATGCGAAGGAGGCGGATGAAGTGAAGTGGAAGAAGAGGAGAAATGGGACAAAAGATGAGGAGGAGAGAAGAGAGGAGAAGTTGAAGAAGGCACATGATTCCATCCCTACAGAAAGGGGCGCAGGACGAGAGAGTGTACAAGACAGTTCACATCGATTCTGCACGATAGCGCATATATTTATTTTGCATAGAAGGTGCTGGCTGAGAAACAATGCAAGTGTCTGCTCGTATTAGGCATATCGATAGTGAGAAATCCGAATTCACAGAGTGTACTTATGACTTATTGTTAGAACAAATTTTGAAACTTCCCCTCATTGACTCTGGAGCATACATTTTCGCCCGGCCGAGATCTCTCATTTTCACACACTCTCTCGCCTAGCATAAACACGTCAGATTTCTATCGGAAGTTCGATAAAACAGGTCAGATAGGGGACAATTCTTACTAAACTCGACATTCTGCGCATTCCTAGATCTCGAGTCTCTAAACTGCCTAGTTCAAAAAAGTGTAAACCGAGAATCTCGGCCAACGAAAATGTATGCTCTGGAGGATGGGTCAGCATGAAAAATATAAAGGAAAAAAGGGAAGATAAAGGAGGAGAGAGATTTGAGGAGGAGAAGGAAAAGATGAGGAGAGAGAGAGAGAGAGAAGAGTTCGAAGATGATGCAATCACTGCGGCTCTCCACCATTTTGCCGTGCATCTTCCCCATATTGACGCAGTCTCTCATGACCTACCGGAATTGCGTAGGCACAGTAGAAATTCAAGAGGGTTCAACAAACTTACTTCCTATTTACTTCTAAGTTAAGGAAAATTAAAAGAAAAATAAGGCAATTTACCACATCAACTACTGCGCATGTGCATTCGTCAATTTGTACAAACACAGGAATTAGATAATAAATATGATAGTTACTGTTAGTAAGCCTATTAGACTGGCTGGAGATGCATTATCTAACTGCCTAAATACTCCATAATGCAGCATGCAAGATCTTCCGGTTGATGGAATGAACAAATGCCTACTTACTGTTCACTCCCACCCCCTCTTCCTTCCTTTTCTTTTATCTTCTGCCCCGTTCCCCTAAATCCCTTAGTTTTTCAGTCCATTGCTCACAGTTCTTTGTCTTTCTACACAGATTTCCTCCCTCTCTCTCTTCCGTCTCTCTTTCTCTCTCTCGCTATCTCCCTCTCTCTCCGAACAAAAGAAAACTCAGTTTAGACGTAACTTTATCTTTTTTTTCGTTGTTATCTCTACAGAACACACAAAACAAACAACGTTATTAGAGATGGTACAATATCTTTTCACGGTATAACAAAATATAAATATGCAAAGTTGAACTGAGATTTGATCTGATGCAAGAAGCGATTTGAAAAAGTAAGGGATACGGTATCACAATGGGTTGTCGATCGATGTAGTTTGTAAGGAAAGAGGGGCAGGGAAAGGGGATACGGCATATCGATTGGGGACTGATCGATACCGTATCCATCACCAGGTTAACTCGTTGTGCAATGATAGGAGATAGAGGGGAGGGTTCAGCCTAAGATGAGGGAGTAAAACTCCAATCCTCCTAGTTTCGACCTCTTGACCCGGCTGGGGGATAAGGGGATTGAGAGAAAGTTGAGAGTTCAGAGAATATGGCAAGATATGAGAAGAGTAAGAGTCCATGGGGAGAGAGAGGGTGAGAGAGAGAGAGAATATCTCAAAAACGAGAGAAAAGATGAATGAAAACAATGCGAGAACGAGACAAAAGGAAGAAGAATAAGAAGACGACAAAGACCGAATATAAACAAAAGAACCGAGTTAAACTACGACGAAGAGAGAGAGAGAGAGAGAGAGAGAGAGAGAGGGAGAGAGAGAGAGAGAGACAGGGGTTAGTACGAAATGTGTGTGAGTCTGTGGAAGAAAGGGGGTACTGTAGCACATGGGTCACGAAACGAAAGTAGGGTACTGTAGGTGTGATGACTGATATCGATTAGCTAGACCCGTTGAGTTATGGACTAGAGAAATGGCGACAACGGAGACAATGGCGGTGCTGCAGGAGAGAGAGAGAGAGAGAGAGAGAGAGGGGGGGGGTCATTCATGAATATACAATTCAGATTAGACTCTGAGGCGGTGTGAGTTGACGGAACAACGGCTAGAAGGGAGAGGGGAAAGGAAGAATGAGAAAATGGAAGGAGAGGGGTGACAATCTATGGTTTCATTCTCTCTATGTCTTTGTGGGGCTATCTATAGACATGCATGGTTGAGCGACCCGATATATCGCAATCTTTCCACATGAGAATCCCCGACAATTTTGGGTGTTTGGGTCTCACTAAGGTGCAGGATACCCTCCACCTACGCGGCAAAATCCAATCATCATCATGTTATTCGGGATAAGAAAGGGAGGGTTAGAGACAAGAGGGGGTTGAAGAGGGGGAGGAGGAAAGTGGGCAGTTTTGATTTGAGTTGAGGGGGGAAATTCGAATCGAGAAATGAGTGACTACCGTATGCTCATAGGAGAGCGACTAGATTATCGATCGATTGATTGATTAGATACTTTATCTTCGTGCTGACGTCATTCATCGTGTCGTAGACAAACTGTACTCCTCCTGCAAAAACAGATCGAAGATTAGCCTACAGATTAGAGATCAAAGATCAACTTCCTGTGCTCATCCCCCTCATTTTGTTAGGCGCCAACGTTCTCGCGTCGCCGCGCTTTTTCCCAAATAAATCAGTAGTGGTTGGCCGAGAGCCACGAGAGAGAGAGATGGGATGAGGGGCACATTTATATTCAACGAGTTGCCCCCTCGAGACATCGGAACACAATAAAGGAAAGAGGGGAAAAGAAAAGGAGAGAGAGGAGAGAGAGAGAGAGAGAGAGGCCTCCTAAACGTGCAATTTTGAATGCAAACGAGAGAGTTTGCAGAGATTGATGATGGGACGAATTCGACTTTCCCCCCTCAAACTTCTCAGGGATATCACATTATCAATTGCTCGCCTTTCTTTCTCTCTCTCTATCTCTCTCTCTCTCTCTTCTCGCTCCCTCTTCAACTAGCCCGTCCATCTCTCCCCTAAACTCGTAAATGATGTGGTGAGAGAAAGAAAGAGCTGCGAAATTTCCGCTGCGAACTTCGTCTGAGACAACAATTCAATTCGCATTCTGTAGAATGTGATGGGCAAAAAGAGGGAATGGAGGGGGAGGGGGGAGCTATTCTCGAGACTTTATGGGGATTGGAGGACCTATTAAAGGACAGGCAAGCTTGATAAGGAGGCTCTCTAGAACGGAACGACAAAACACATTTTATTTTCTTGTTGTGGATCCAACTTTTGTTCTGGATTCGATTCCCAATCCACGTCTAATTTTTATAATTTTTTTCCAAACAATGGCTAATTTTCGAGACCCATAGTTATATAATATCAAAGATAACATAATTTAGACCACCCACGATGGTGGTGATCTTCATCTTCCTCTTCCTCACTCTCCTCATTCTCATCCACAATTTGGAATGATATGAAACTATTACCGCTCCTCTCATAATATCTTCTATTCGATTCACTGATCACAACACGGAGATTTCCGTCACGAATATGTACTGCATCCTGACAAATTTATAAATATCGAGTCGCAATTTTTTTGTAAATGGTAAATTGCAAATTCACTGAATACCGCCACAGCTGTGAGCACAGATACAGTATTAACGAACATCGTAACACGTTTGTTTCAGCATTCGTTCTTCAGAGATTTTAAGATTATCGCACCTCATTATTATCCAAGTTATAATCTTCTTCATTATCCAAAATCTTCCATATAAAATCATCCTTCGTCTCCGCGTCATCGGTTTCCACGCGAATGAAATCCAATTTAGCCTCTCGCATTTCCTGTAATAAATTTGTGTGCTAATATTTTTGTTGCGAACCTCGAAAATTACTTCGGCTCTTGTTCACGGTTCACCAAGCCCTCCATCCCCCTCGTTGGCGGTAAAATTGGTAGCAACATTGATTGCGAAAGGTAACGTGCCCCAGAAGCCTAGTCAGCAGGGGATACGCAGACTTGTGCAGCAACTGGCCTTACCGGTCGGCCCCGGCAGAGTAGCCGCTTGTCGACGTGAAGTTCCCTCGATTCCGGTAGCAACTTTACCTTTTTTTCTTGTTCACGGAACAAGGGATAGCGACTCACTAGGAATAAGAATTCCAAATTGTTCTAATAACATCTGATATTGTGAATTTAATGCAATGCGTACTTATGTTTCACAGCTCACTCTATCACAAGTTCTATGCTCCGCCAGAGTCACTGAACTGGTAAGGCCGGTTGCTGCACAGGACTATGCATCCCTGCTTCGGGGCACGTTACCTTTCGCAATCTATGTTGCTACCAATTTTACCAATTTTTTTTCTGGCGGAACATAGAAACTGAAATATAATACGCCAGCAAATTTTCTTTGTATAGCACAATATTACGTTAAAACAAGTTTGAAGATATTCGTGAAAATTTGTAAGATATGTGGCGTCGTCAACGAAAATGGATAAAAGGGGCGGAATCTTTCTAACCTTCTGCAGCACGTAGAGTCCATCCGCCGAGATATACGATTCCTTCACTACGATTAGTTCCTCCTTGTTCTTCACCATGTATGGAAGATCTTCGTCCATGAGATCCTGAATTTGTGGGGAAATATTTGGTCGATATTTCAACAAGTTCATATGAGTAGAAAGGAGAACTCCATGTGGCACAATTTAAAGAATTTAAAGGCCAACTTATATTATAATTATTTTATCGACGCCCGAGAGCGCAACGAGATACGAACATAGATAAATGTGAAAATCGATAATATTCTCCTTCTAGGGAGTATGAAATGTGAATGATGGGGTGGGTGGGCTGTAGGAAGAGTAGATCAATCGTCATAATCCCATCTGTCATCGTCTGGTCGTTGGAGGGATACCGAGGAAGAGGACTTGGGACGACCAGGTTGACTCTGCTCCGGGACCATTCTGAAGGATCTCTAAAGGGGTAGAGTGGTGGGGGGGGGAGGGGTGATGAGATGTACACGGGGGAATGTGGGAAAAGGGACTAGTGAAATGTGTATTTACTGATATCAAAGCGAAAGAAATCTAATTCACATAGACGATTCCTATAGATAGTAACACTCGGAGATCGGTGGATATGGGAAGGTAAGGAGTTTAAAATCATTGCTATTCTACGGGGGAAATAATGAAATCTAGGAGAGGACTTTGTACATTCAATGTGAATTCCAAAAGTGTTAAACAGCACCAACCTCGAAATCAAACTCGATCTTGGTCGCCTTGAGGAACTTCGTCTTCCATGCAGTTTCTAGATCGGCGGGGGCGGTGGACTGAGAAAAAATCAATAGTTAACAAGTAAAAGTCACGCAGCGTCCATTGGCCGCCGCATAGAATATAGTGCAAACTTGATAAACGAACCACCAGGATCAGTGTAAAGGAAAGGCATGGCCGGCGCCCAAAAGGCATAGTGCGAGATAGAGGAGCGCAGTCATCGGGGGTATAGCTCAGTGGTAGAGCATTCCTCTAGCCAGCGGAAGGTCGTTGGTTCGAATCCTTCTGCCTCCAGTTTCTTTTGCGCACTCCTCTGACGTTAAAACATCAGGACAAAAAGTGAACATGCTCACTTAGCTGCAAGTGAAATTTTCTCTTATTTCAATCGCCTCCCACTTACATGTCAGTGAAAATAAATATTATGTGTCCTGATCATTGCATCTTTTGAGTTTACCTTATCAATATGTTTGCCTTATCAATTTACGACATTATCAATATGCGACCTATATATAAGAAGAGCATTTACCCTGTAGACGACATTCTCGAAGTGAGTGTTCTCTCTCAATCTCTCGAATTCTTCCTTAATATCAGAATGATCCAATTCCATCTCGGGTCCATCACATTTGAGAGTCACACCCGATCCCTCCTGCAAAAAAACTAATGAATGCATACTACACATTCATATTTTAGCAATCAGTAGCGTGAAATGTGAAGGCTGCACATTTAACGTAAGAACAATTTATCCTATTAGTTATTCAGACTTTTTACCTTGTTTTTTTCCTTGAACCCAGTCGTCGAGACCCGAAGAAATAATCGCAAAAGTCAGCACCAATTATGAAGTAGCTTTTCACCTGTTAGCCAAATTGGCATGCTCAAATTGGACAAACCCTTTACATTTAAAGTAATGGATATTCACTAACCACATTGATCTCCAATTCCTTATATCGATATTCCGTTTCCATTTCGATTTCCTCCAATCTCTTGTTCATTCTCATTTTTCGACGACTCGCAAGATCGAAATGAGCGTAGATTCGGAAGAGAATCTCATTGGAAAAATCGAGGAACGATATTTGCAATGTGACCATCCGAAATATTGAAGTGGAGATAAATGCAAAGACATATATTATAATATAAGAAAGTGTTTAACTAAACCCTCCAAATTGGAACTAGTTCCGGGTTTTTTTGGCCTGGAACTAGTTCCCTCACTGGAAGTTAGTGCATTTTCCAGTGAGGGAACTAGTTAAAGACCAAAAAACCCGAACTAGTTCCAGTTTGGAGGGTTTAGTTAAACACCTTCTTATATATTATATTCAATACCGTTTGAAATTCGACTAAATAGTTGGTTTAAATCTATTCATTTCACAAACTCTCTACATCGGTTGGTTGATGAGAGAACGTGGATTTTGATGAGATCTCATCCAAATGTTTCCGCAAAGTAGAAATTTTAATATTCTTTGTGGCTTGCGGCAATTTTCTCTAACTGAAATTCACACCCTTTGCAAATATTCTTGCTAAGTATTTGGGTTTTAATCACGTAAAATAGTTGTTTCCCACCTCTCTCGTCTTCTTAATTCTCTTAGCAGGAGGAGAACTACCGACTTGCTCGGACATTTCTGGAATAGAGACAATGGAAAAGGGTTAATGGTCATTACTAACAAAAATTGTAAGCAAAATGTGTATTTTTGAAACGTTCGACATCGTTAACCCAGATAGTAGAGGCCATAACAACCTTCATAATGCCACACAATAAATAACGTTTCCAACGTACATTTTTTATCAACGAGTTAACAACGAATCGAACAATGTAACGAACGAAACAAGGAAACATGATTTTACACTTGAAAAATCGATTTATTCGTATTCCTCGTCTTCCTCTTCATTTTCAGCACTCTTCTTATTTTCATCAACAATTTGGAATGAGACGAATCTGATATTGTCCGGATCTCTTCTACGATCAGTCGCTCCATTGATGACAACACGAACTTTTCCCTCACGAATACGAACTACATCCTGCCAACATTTTAAATATAGAGTTGCATTTCTTTTCCAAATGGTGCAAAATTAAACTAAATAAAAATTCAGTTGAATGCATATTCCGAGAAAGCTGTAAGCACAGACACAGTACTAATAAACATCCTAACTTACGTTTGTTCGAGTATAAGTTTTAGATTTCTAGAAATCGAATACCGTACCTCATTATCATCGAAATCATCATCTTCTTCATCATCCAAATTATTGATCTTCCTCATAAATTCCCACTTCGTATCAACATCATCGGATTCGATTAGAACAAATTTCACATCCAATTTATCCTCGCTCATTTTCTGAAACAAAATTAGTTCCCAGTGTCGAAAAAAATAAACTGGTTGAAAATTAATTAGAATCATTTTCACAGAGTAAGTAGAACGGCTAGGAAAGACAATTTGGAAGATATCATAATAACAAATTCGTCGTCTGTCTGACCAAATCGCTATAGAATTTAGTTTTTAATGCCATCTGGCAACTGATAACATTCAGGTGCATTCTTTCCTCGTGGGGTGCATAGCTCAGTCGGTAGTGTGATCGACTGAGCGGTGCAAGGTCCCGGGTCGACTCCCGCAAAAGATCAGACCACCCAAAAAGGTCATTAAAAAGTGGACTTTGTCTAACCTTGTACAGCCAGTAGAGTCCATCCTCCCCGATATCCGATTCCTTTACTACGATTAGTTTCTCTTTGTTCTTCACCATGTAAGGAAGATCTTCGTCCATGAGAGCCTGAATTGGAGGTGAAATAATTGGTCGATATTTCAACAGTTTTCGTTTTTCTTGAATTGAGTAATCTATGAAGTTCAATTAATGCACATGAAAGGCAAACACAATCATTTAACCAACCAAGAAATCAAATTCGATCCTGGTAGCCTTGAGGAACTTGGTCTTCCATGAAGTGTCTTGATCGGCGGGAGCGGTGGACTGAGAAAATAATCAATAATCAATCAGAAAAGGCTCACAGTTACAATTGGTCGACAACGTGCTATAAATGTACAAAAGGCCAAATTTGATATATTTCATACCTTGTAGACGACGTTCTCGAAGTGAGTGTTCTTTCCCAATCTCTCGAATTCTTCCTTGATCTCAGAATGATCCATTTCCATCTCGGATCCATCACATTTGAGAGTCACACCCGATTCCTCCTGCAAAAATAACTAACGAAATCATATCATTGACCAATGTTTGAATAATCTTAATATAAATGCCTAGAGATATAGAGACTCAGAACTGATCATATTTTAATTGATAGGATTATTTATTCATACTCTTCCGTCACGTGTGATACGTGAGCGCCGGATCAATTTATTGGCATAACTGGCGCGGGGTACGTTGATTTTTCGATTATTTCTCTAGAAATTAACGGAAAAATGAGGCTACCCCTACTTTTTCACCTTGATTTTCTCCTTAACTTGTTTCTAAATTATCGAGATCCGTAAAAATAATAGCAAAAAAAATTGAGCCGGGAAGCGAAACTTCTTTTTCGTACGTGTTGGTTCAGATAGGACAAAACCTTCACATTTAGAGTGATGATTTAGCGTGATATTCACTGACCACATTGATCTCCAATTCCTTGTATCGATATTCAGTTGCCAT
This sequence comes from Pristionchus fissidentatus, assembly GCA_036245785.1. Taxonomy (NCBI): domain Eukaryota; kingdom Metazoa; phylum Nematoda; class Chromadorea; order Rhabditida; family Neodiplogasteridae; genus Pristionchus; species Pristionchus fissidentatus. Next base: position 14,116,557 of record BTSY01000002.1, read on the forward strand.
TTCGATTTCCTCCAATCTCTTGTTCATTCGAATTTTTCGACGACTCGCAAGATCGAAATGAGCGTAGATTCGGAAGAAAATCTCATTGGGAAAATCGAGGAACGAAATCTGAAATGTGATCGTCGAAGAAACATACCCATAAAACATAGGAAGAAATCAAAGAATGACAGATTTTTTTCTCTTGAAAACGAGCGAGAACAGCGTCGCTGCTGCAGTGTTTGGGACCAGCCGCGAAGAATGAATGAGCAGACCTCGGAAATTACTTGAGGTTGGCTGGTCCCAAACACTACAGTAGTGTCAGAACAGCTACCTTAGCGCGGCTTATATTATGACAAGTAGGAAAAGAAACCTTTCCGATGCCGTTTTCATCGTCTGAGTTGTCTTCTGACGACGATTCGGCCGGCTTGAATCTCTGGAAGGAATAGAACTCATTTAACAGTGACAGAGCGGCTAGTACGTGGCCAATAGCAACTAGATAACATATATGGGCAGTTATTAAGCCGGAGTTTGCTAACTTAATCAAGAAAGGAGAGCCAAAGAAGACGTGAAAGCAACGTGAAAAATACAGCTAACCTTCGCGTCGCGAAATTCCATCTCTCCAGTGTAATCGGGCGATTCCGGAATTTCAGACCTGTGAATTAGAATGAAATGAAGTGATCGACACAAAGAAACATATGAAATAAACGAGAAAACTATCATAAAAGCGCGAAACAACAAGAAGATGTGGTTTAAAAAATCAATTCGGATAAGGAAGACTACAGTATGATACATCACTCGGCCACACAATAAGTACTACCGTAATCTTCATTTTATTGATCAGAGCGAATGATTGCCAACTTAGAATTTTGTTTTTATATTTTTATATTTAACATGATTAGTTTCTTATCTGCTCTCTAATCGACATAAATAGACGGTAGTCATGGATGCGAGTGAACACAACTTTCAAGAATTAGTTATAGTCACGGCATTTCAGCTTCACGTAAAACCAAGACCACGCCCATCGATCAAAACCACTCAATACCGCTTGAATACCGTGAATTATCTCAGGGAATCCCGCAAATTTCAAACAACTGTGTAGCAGCCCAGCATACCTGTAGTGCTAAGAATTGCTAGCCGCGAATTTAAAACAGTATTAAATTCAAAAAATATATTCTTCCCGCGCTGTCCTATTTTTTTCAGTGGTGTAACACGCAGAAAATTACCAAATCGGGCCTTGAAATGCCGTGTAGTCAGAATTTCAATTATTACATTTATAAAATGATACGAACACACAAAAAGTCAAAATGGTACTTCCTGTGTTTACAAAAGCGAGAGAGCGGGCAAAAGTGAGAGGGTCGCGTACGTGCCTGTGTGGTAAACAACGGAAGTCCGTCATTTGACTTTTTGGTGTGATCTTATGATTTTATAAATGTAATACCTTCAATTGGCATCAGCATCTCTTAAGTGAAATATTGAAAATACATTTTAAATCGTAAAGCGAAAGCATCTCAAATTTTCAAATATTTGATTCTTCTTGAAATAAATATTCGAATAACTTATTATGAGGGGGAATGACAAGTGGACAAGTATCGATTGAAGCAGAGATAAGCATGTAGCAGATCAATCGAGGTTGATTGATTGAGAGAAGGTAGATCAGAGTCGAAGTCGACTTTTGTTCCATACGATTGGTCGCACGCGGGGCTGCAGCTGCTGCAAAAATGGAATGGAATTATGGGTGTGTGAGTGACCTCAATGGAATTTTTTTCTTAGTCTCGTTTGATCTTTCATTATCTGCATATTTTTTGAAAACTTTTCCTATGCCCGATCCTTCTACTATCGTTCCACTAGACTTTCAATGGCTCTTTCTCATCAACTGAAACGTACTACTTCCGGCACATTGTGTCCCGCATTGTATTGCAGTCTGCAGTTATTCTACGTCCCCGTGTTACCGATAGCTGCGTGAACACTCGCTGCAGTCATGTAGAAGGGAGGCGCAGTCTATTTCTGTACTTGCTGCAGGGGTTGCTGCACGACCGAAGCTGCGAAATTTGATGCAGGAGGGGCTGTGACGACCGGCTGTTCTTACTTTTCTTTTATCTTCTACCCCGTTCCTCTAAATCCCTCACTATATCAGTCCATTCTTTCTACAGAAGTCCCTCTAACAAAAGAAAACCCAGTTTATACGTAACTCTTTTATCTTTTTTCGTTGTTTTTCTCTACAGAACACACACAACAAACAACGTTATTAGAGATGGTACAATATCTTTTCACGGTATAACAAAGTATAAATATGCAAAGTTGAACTGAGATTTGATCTGATGCAAGAAGCGATTTTAAAAGAAGGGGATACGGTATCACAATTTGTTGTCGATCGATGTAGTTTGTAAGGAAAGAGGGGCAGGGGTGATACGGTATATCGATTGGGAACTGATCGATACCGTATCCATCACCAGGTCTACTCGTTATTCGGGTCGTTGAGCAATGATAGGAAGGAAGGAAGGAAGGAGAATTTAATCTAAGATGGGGGAGTGATAAAACTCCAATCCTCCTAGTTCGACCACTCCGGCTGGGGGATAGGGGGATTGAGAGAAAGTTGAGTTTAGAGAATGGCAAGATATGAGAAGAGTAAGAGTCCATGGGGAGAGAGAGACGGGGCTAGTACGAAATGTGTGTGAGTCTATGGAAGCAAGGGGTACTGTAGCACAAGGGGTCACGAAACGAAAGTAGGGTACTGTAGGTGTGATGCTGAGATCGATTAGCGAGACCCGTTGAGTGGCGGACTAGAGACATGGCGACAACGGACATATATTCAGGGGGGAGAGGGGTAAGGGGGGATTGGTGTCTGGATCTCTCTCGGGTTAAGGAAGGTACCCTCCAACTACTACGGCAATATCCCATCATCATCATATTTTGTGTGTTATTTAGAAAGGGGATAAAAGGGGGCTAGTGACTAGATAAAAGGGTAGTGAAGAGGGGCAAGTAGGCAGTTTTGATTTGAGTAGAGAGGGGAATTCGAATCGAGAAATGAGTGACTACCGTATACTCATAGGAGAGCGACTAGATTATCGATCGATCGATTGATTGATCACTTTTTCTTCGTGATTACATCATACATCGTGTCGTAGACAAACTGGTACTCCTCCTGCAAAAAGATCAAAAATTAGACGACATTTAGTTAAAGTTATCAAATTCTTAATGAAAATGTTTTAAAATACTGCAATTTCCAGTCAACAAAAAATAATCAAAGATCAGCCTAAGGAAATGGTGACCAGTATTTCCGACCTTGGTTTAGAGATCAAAGAAAGTCGATTATCTATTATATAAGATCTAGGATATGATAATTAGACGACCCAGGATGGTTAAGAAAAGATCAAGGATCAAGTATGATAATTAGACGACGAACGATGGATGTGAATGTGTGTGGTCTGGTGATTCTTATTGCGTGCGCCGTCTGGAAAACGTCGATTCGATCCTCTGCTTTCAATCTTTCGATGAGGAGAGAAATGGAACAGAAGACACCGCATTCTGTAGAACCATTCCTGCAATTAGCAATTATTAATTATGCATTGCAACTTTTCTAAATCAGAAAATATGAGTCACGCTGGAAAAAATTTCCGCCAGCACATTCGATATTCACATTGAGCACTAATATGACTCAAACTGAGCTTACGATCTTTGCTCCTTTCTGGCTCTAAACATAAAACAATCTCAAACTCCCAACCAGGCTGTTCGCCGTCTCAACGTCATTACAACAAATTAACCAGTTGCGCATACACGTTGTTCTCTTCGATCACGTTTGAATAAAGATCAAAAGCTGACCAGTGTTGCTTCCACTCTACCTTGGAAACATTTTAAAAATAATAATATATAATTTCATAAATATATCTGACCGTGAGTGTATCAATATAACGGGGCCGTTATCATCATCCAATTGACTCTGTCTCTCCAATACTTTCGATATCACCGATATCATCGCTTCTACTGAAGAGGGACGAGGTCGACCAACTTCCCATCCAGAAAGGGCGAATTGGACAACTTCACGAGGAGACGCCTTCTGGAAGGATACGGTAGATAAATATTAATATGGATAAGGGATAAAAATAATGAGAATATTGTAATCCATGACTAAATGGTTTATTAGTAATTAACTCCTAGTAAGAAATAGAATTCAGGGGAAAATTAGAAAACTATGTATTTACAAGTTTCATCGTTCTTACAATTCTACCTAGTATGTATAGGATGAGGCAATCGGAGTCTCCGTATTTGCTTGGCACTCAACAAAGTAACAACTAACTAGTACGTGGAAGGATAGAGTCCTCTCTATGAATCAATGAACCCCCAAAAACCCTGCATTTCCAAGTTTCATCGTTTCTACAATTCTAAACAGCCTGGAATGGGACAATCGTAAGCCTCCATAGAACAGAAGAAATAAAACTAACGGGTGCGTGGAAGGACAAAGTCCTCTCCATGAATCCATTGCATTGCTTCTCACTCTTAGTTGACACACTGATGTTATTAGCCATTCGAGACGTCGCACCATTGATCGGCCAGTACTGTAACAACACGAGTTATCGATTACTGTAAACCGCTGCAGTTCCCCATAACGATCCTATCAATGTTAAAAGTATTCAACAAGCAATATCGCAGTTTCACGGCTAATTCAAATATTTTGCGAAAAGCATAGTAAGCTAATTGTCGATTCGTCATACATCTAGATATAGATACGCTTTGTAACAAGGGAGTTATCGATTACTGTATTAATTTCCCCAATGTACTACTCTGCAACAGTTCCTTTTAATTTACACGATACCATTTTTTTTCAAGCAAGAATACTCGACCAGCACTCTCTCGCTGTTTCACGATCAGCTCTAATTGATTCTCGATTAGTAATTTTCTGAGTCGTTAGATATAAAATCAATTCCCCCCTTCAACCGTACCTTCTCCTCCTCTCCCATTTCCTCTTCGGGAGTAAGCATCACAATCGTCGATACATTGTGATCATCGATCATTCGCCAAAAGTCGAATACCGTATCCCGACAGAGTGGATCTTGCGCGAGAATGTACGGGTAGAAGTGGCCCTGTAATCAAGGATACGGTAACTCGGCAGCTTATAGTATATTTATAAGTTGTTTCAACCAATATATAGAGAGACCATATTCCCATTGTACAATCTCTGCTCCTAGCAGATATGTTCTAGTTGAAACACAAAAGCAACTCTTTCGCATAAAATTATACAACATCACCAACTAGCAGCAATTAGACTACCGTAATCTCAACTGGATGCCGTACCTTGACGGTGGAGGCGTTTATGTACTGAGCGTCCGCGTGGCCGCCAATGACAGGCGCGAGAATCACGCGCTTGCTGTAATCAATGAGTAATTATCGATTGGATCTCGACGAGAACACCGTACTCACTTGTCATACGGTACCGCCGATGGATATCGATTCTTCTCCGGGTTCTTATCGGCGAATTTATGAGTGGGAAGGGGCTCGAGTGTGTTTGAGAGACGCTGTAATGATATATTCATAGGATGGATCCCATTATAAATGATTTGATACTGAGCAAATAACTACCACTTGAAGCACTGATGTAACTGATCCGCTTAAGCAAAATATAATTCAATAAATGATATTTCAAAATCGAATTGTGCAACGAAGCTAGTAAAACGTTAAAATCAAATACAATTACTCGTTCGAAAACTATACACGCTATAAATGTATTTTCATTAATAAAAATGCCCACCTCAAATTCGTCCATCATTCTCCTCCTACTCAACTTTTGATGGTGTCTCACAAACTCTTCCACACTTTTATCCGTCTCTTTGAACATGTGATGTTCAGCCAGTGCCCGATAGATGAACACGTATTGCTCCTGCACAAGATGATTATCGATTATTCAGGAACCGACTAGCGTAATCCAATTTCCCTTTGTTCTTAAAACACTGCCGTAAACCTAGCAATAATTAAAATAATGAGTTCCCGATAGCCATCAGTGAGCCTACCGTATTCTGGACCATGAGATTGCGCTGTTTCCTCATGCCGGCGACGAATCCGAATACGTCGGCCTTTCCCTCTGCTTGGCATTGATCGATGAGTGAATCAATGGCTATGAGAGTACCCGTTCGACCAACGCCCGCACTGAAGAGAACAGAGAGATAATTAGATGGATGGAGAGTAAAAGAGATCAAAGATCGGATGGAAAAGGTCTGATTGCATCTAGGAAAGAACAATACACTGAAGAATTATCGAACGAACACAACCGAATTTACTATATTTCAATCATAACAAAAGGAGAACACAGCTTCTGACACTCAGATTCATTGGACCAAAATTTCCAGAACTAGGTCATTTGAAATTACGTATTTCAAGCGACGCTGTTACGAATGATTGCATTGACCTTATCAGTCAAAAGAAGTTACCAGAAGTTTTAATCTACGGAAATCAACTATCAACGATCAAAGATCACAAACCTGCAATGCACAATAACTGGATGTTCTTCGAATTCGGGCAACGCCCGTAGCTTCAGAAGAAATCGGAGGAACGCTGCAAGAATTGGTTGTTAAATTAATCGCGGATAGAAAGGAAGCGCAGAATTGCGAAACATTCTAAACATAAAGTGAGCGTGAAGCTTCAATGCTCCATCTAGTCCACATCATTCCATATAATTCATCTGGAGGATTTTCGGACTTCACAGTAACTGACTCAGTACCAGCGACAAATGCCCGTTTAATTGTTCTACGACGCATCACTAAACATCAACCCAACTGTTGCTCTCACTGACCATACAATTGCTTCTCCTTCCTTTTTACCCATCTCCTTTCCCCTTTTTGCAAGTCTCTTTTCACTCCTTTCCTTCCCTCCTCTTTACTCACCCGTTGGACACTCGGGTGCCTTGTAGTCGCTCCATGCCGTGAAGTGGTACTGCATGATGCGACGGGCTGCAAATAATATATGTCTTGTTTATAGTCTGTAGTTGCATAATAACATGACAAAATCGCTACTCCAGTACAGAGCGAACTCGAAATCGCTAGGTTGCAAATTGGAAACAAAAGTATCCTAGTTTCCCGAGTGAATTGTGCATGATTTTCGGAAAACGATTTTCGTGAACGTAACGGTCTTTATATATTGGGTTCAGTTTTCCTTTTCAGCACTCACTACGCAAATAAAGTGGCTTTTCCACATAAATTTTCTGCCACGTTCCCTGAATACTGTAGTATACCGTATCTCTCTCCACTCACTCTGGCTCCCTCCTCCCTCTCCTCCACTCATTCCTCCCTCTGATATCACTGCTCCTATCGACCCTCTCGAAGACGGAACATTCGCGTACTCCGATGTAATCGAGCCAGTGGCCTCAGGGGAGGCTCTGAGAACGGGACTATCGATCAGTTAATTAATTAAACTCTCCCGAACTCATGGTTTCTTTAACAGTGAAGAACAGGTTTATTAAACGATTAGTTAAACATACTAACGATTTACAAGTCGGTAAATTTCTAGTGGCGATCGAGACTCTAAATTTGTAATGCAATAATTAATTTGGCACGATGAATACTTATTAATTAATTATTTTAATCTCCCCTTCTCACCTTGTACTTGCTCCTCCTCCTCCTCCCGTCGGTCCCTGGTAGGTCACTTCGAACTGTCGAATGCAGTGATCAGCCATGTAGTGTTGATCGAGAGGAACGATTGAGAAACCATCGCCCACGTTCTGACTGAAATGGGAGAAGTGTGGGAAAGAAACGAGCGACGAATCGGAATAACATCCGTCAATCGAAATATAAGATATTGGTGGGACAGAAAACCACCGGGAAAGTCTAGAATGGAAAGAGTTCAAAACTATTCACTATGCGATTAACCTCATACTTATTTGTTATAAATATTTAAAGTTGAATAAATATAATTATAAACTAACGGCAATGGTTTGCTCAATCCATCGGGCCAATACTTTGCACTCTGATTTCTGCTCTTCTCCACGAGATTTGACAGCATAATCACGATTCGAATGTCGTTCTCCCAGATCTGAAGAATAAGAAATATCAAATCGAGTATTACTATTTACTTTAATATTGTATGCTCATTGTATTTAGAACAGCCATCGTTTTGTGTAATCCAATCCGCCACTCCAGCTAGCCCAACATTGTACATCCCCCGATCTTTCTTTAAATGTATCAGTGCAACGCGAAATCACCGACAGGATTGACAATTCTCTTCTCCCCCGTCGTTTTTTTGGTAGTTTTTTTCCTCAAACAAGGTTATATCTAAATTTATAATTTTAAAAGCCCCTGACCATTCTCCAGAAGTCTGTTTTCGTCGTTTCGAGTGGCGCTTGAGAGGCGATGAAACGCTTTCGACCGTTGTAACTCTGAAAGAGAGGGATGGTAAATTAAATGTATGGTATTTTATATGACTGCGTTTGCGTGTTTCAAGTCTTGGAATACTATAACCTTTCGTGATACTCAGGAACAGGGATCCGAATTGTCCAACCAATAAAATTCAAGTTCAACTATGGGAATAAAGGTAGGACTCGTTGATATGATAATTGTGGACTTTTCCCTCTATTCACAATCTCTAATCATTGTATACTCCATTCTTTTTGTTTTATGTGTGACAAGGGGATATCAAGTGCGTATCGCGAATAACCCGTCTCTACTTCTTATATCTCACTCACGAAACCCTCTCTCACCTTTATCCAATTCGCATTCATGTAATCGCTCGTCTCTGATCCATTCAATTTACACAATTTAACTCGCGTCTCGTCGAATGCCACGATGTCCTTGTATCTGAAAGACGAATGAAGATCAATAACTGCTTTTCTTAGATTACTGTAACTACACCCGACTACTGTAGTACTAATATTTGTTGATTATCACATGATCTAATAAGTTCATCTTTCGATTACGGTTCCTACAGACTTCCCCATACTACCGTAATCTCTCTCCTCACTCACCTATTCTTACTCGCATTCTTCGTACTCGCAGTGGCAGGCAGTTTGGGGTTAGGAAGGGCCTGTAAGAGTAGATATTGGAGTGGTTAAGCAATCTCACAAAGTCATTCCCCGATACACTTTGCAACCATAACTCAATTATTTCCCATCAATTACATCTGTGCAGATTAATCTTTCGACAAAACGAAGAACATTTCCACCTCTTTCTCTATAATAGTGTTTTTTCTCTCATTTATTTGAATATTTTTGAAAATGTTGACGTATGGTACTCAAATACAATAAAAAAGGATACTCTTCAATTATTCCCCTCACCTCAAACTCCTGTGTGAATAGATAGTCACTATCTCGATGTTTCATAATGAATTCTTGTGGGAGTGCATCGACAGGGACGGCATCGAATGCAGGTCGAAGGAGAGAACGACGATCAGAAGCAGAAGAGGAAGAGACCATTCCGAGTACTGTAGCACCCGTGGAGAGGGGAGATCCCTTCTTGAGGGGACACAGGGACGAGAGGAGTCCGAAACTGCAAATGGGGGTATTTAGTAAGTGATACATGATTTAGATATGAAGTCAATTTTGCAAGTTCATCAAACATTTCTCAATTTTGAATTTATATCACATTCTTGCAATGGCAAAACTGCGGGTAAATACAATTCCCTTTTAAATATTTTTATAGTCGTTTAGACCTACTCTGGATCGATGTACTACTACTTCCTCACTCTTCGTCGTATCTACAAACGTCGGAACGCCAAAACACCTGGTTTTGTCGTTACATTGGACATTATAACGCAATTGCATCACTTACGGCTATGAACTAAATCGTGCTATGAACTAAACCATCTATGAATTAAATCGTGCACAAAATGCTTCCTATATATATATTTTTTTCATTGTTTAAAAAATCAATAATTGTGTTGGTAGATCACTGACCGATGGGCGAAGAGAGCGACTGCAACAGCTGCAACAACGAGAATGAGGAATATGGAGATGAAGACAGCGATGAGAGTGAAGAGAGAAGACGAATCTGAGAATGAGAAGGGGGGGGGATTGGGGGGATTGAAGGATATTATACTGGATTAAAGATGAGCTAGGAAACTCGAATATAGTGGTAATAAGCACGAACTAGGGAGAACCGTGTTTCATGGACCACTAATTTATTGAACAATCCAGACCTATCAATGAAATGAGTTGTCTTTCCACAAAACAAGACAAAAGAGCAAATCGCATACCATCAGAGGTCCGGAGGAACACTGGTTTGAAGTAGTCGGAGAATCCGTAGACTGCCTCAGGGGAGGATACGGTCTGTCGACGAGATCGATTGGAAGAGGAAGAAGAGGAAGAGGAGGAAGGAGTGAAGAGCTCCGAATCCTGACAATATTTTGTTATTGTGTTCTTCGAGTGACTGCTTGGAAATGTTAACAAAAGGTTTAGATAGACTGAGACAAAGAACGCAATTATCCATATAACAGCCTAGGAAACTACACACACATGAATATAGACCGAATATCACTAGAAAAGTGGAAGGATATATTTCCCAATAGATACTACCCGCCCATGTATTCCACATTTCTTCTGATTTGTTTTATTGCATTGGTGGAATTTTCAATTGTTGATGGAGTCATGGTATACTAACAAGGGATGGGCAAAAGTCGGCGGAGTTCGAATTACAAACTGATCCTATAGGTATAAGGGTGTCCGGAAAGTTTTTTTTCACTTTTTCACGGAAATGCTCCTCCCTCTTTTCCTATTATCCGCATGGACTATTGCTGTAGCACGTTAGTGTGAGGGCTTGCTCTTACTACTTTTCGAGCCTTGACTAGGGAGATATGACACACATGGTGCCTTCTGTACAACTGCAAACCTACCATACTCAATCCAAAAATTCAAAAGTTTAAAGATTTTATCTCGAATAGCAGTCGGAAAAGTTCGCCCAAAGTGGCAAATGAGTCAACGGATGATTGCGGATAATTTCTGAATAATTTCGTCATCACTACGCAAGAACAAATTTTCAACGTGTTTTTGAACCGCTGAGATTTTCTACGTAAAATCGGTGGCTATGAATTACTATTCACTTAAAAATGTTTATAAGCCATGTTTGAAGGGAATTGGGGCTGAAGAAGTAGGAATTTTGAAAATGTCGAAAAAATTATTTTTGGCAATTTTCCAGTTTTCACTTTTGACAACGAGCTGCTCTCGATTTTAGCATTTGGAATAAAAGTAAAATTCACTCTATTCATACTAATAAAGTTGCATTTTATTTGCTTGAATATTCATCTAGATATTGATTTGCCAATTTGCGCTTTTGAAATCGATTAATTTCGTATTGCATCACTACTAGGTAATATTTGGATAAGACAACAGCATAAGAAATTTTGCCTATCTTTTGTATTGATATAACTAATGAAAAATAGTGACCAGAAGATGCAAAGTTTCTAAAATTTTCGAAAAACGAAAAGTGAAAAAACTTTCCGGACACCCTTATAAATAGGTACCCCCAGGGGATGCACAAATCCACTTTCAGAAGTTTCACCTAAGACACCCTAAGCCACTGAAATCGTGATTGAAGTCTCCCTCGTGCACGCTCCCCCGAAGCAATTTTTTGCTTCTCACTGCCTACCGCAATGAGAATTTGGCTTAGTTAGCACCTCATTAATTTTATAATCCATATGAGAGTGGATACTGTACTTCTTGCCAAGATACTCGACGTTAGAACATGTTAGAACATATATTGGTGCCCAGCCAAAGGCGTTTCTACACAACTTCAGTAACAATTTTAGTGCCTTAGGGGGTCTTAGGTGAAACTTCTGAAAGTGGTTTTGTGCATCTCCTGGGGGTCCCTATTTACCTATAAGGCCAGTTTGTCATTCGAGCTCCGCCGACTTTTGCCCTTCCCTCGTAAGTAAATAAACAAGAAATAAGTACATAACATTCTAACATAAATATACCACTCTCACCTGTCTCCTTCCCATTTTGTCTACTCGGACCACAATGAATCCCGTGTACTTCAATCCAGTTCGCAATGGTCCATCCTCATCTCGGAGACGACCAAGATATCTGAGAAGAGAGTACGGTAGGTGAGGGAGAGTAATAGGGATACGGTAGAGGAACACGAATAGTAAGTAATTATGTTTTATATAAATATAGGATAAGAGGGAGGACATCTCAGTAGCCCTCAGCCCCGACGCATTAAATTATGAAGACAGTGAATCGCCATTTCACTGGGTTGATGAGAACCGTGTTCAAATCGAATCATCCGTAGCCATTATTAAACAAGACTCTTACTTTTAAATATAAAAAAAATGTAATTAATTATGTAAACACTGACGTTAGACTGCAATTGGTGCTTCCCTCACTCAATTGTCCATCTCCGATAATCGTCTCATAGGGAAGGTCGGAGTAGGACTCGGCGATGTATGACAGATATCTGGAAAGAGAGAGAAAGTGAGATATTACATTTATAAAATGATACGATCACACCAAACAGTCAAATGACTGACTTCCGTTGTTTACCACACAGGCACGTACGCGACCCTCTCACTTTTGCCCGCTCTATCGCTTTGGTAAACACAGGAAGTACCATTTTGACTTTTGAGTGTTCGTATCATTTTATATATGTAATAACGGAATAATGAAGCAGGTGATTCCTCGATACGGTCAACCATCAAGTGGAAAATCCTAGTTAACACGTTGATATTATCTTGATATATTCCGGTTATTAGGGAAAAATCAGACCATTGTCAGGTGAAATATGGTTTCTGATATAAGGTAGGCTATGTATACGATCGCCGCATAGATAACCACAAAGTGATATGCACTATCACTTTGTGGTTATCTAACGTCCCTACAAAAATCACTGAATTTTTACCACACTAAATTCCCTCTCGCACTCAATTGGTCATTCATATAATTCTTCTCCCTCACTCATAGATGGGCAGCTAAAATCCAACTTTTGTGCAGGCGGTCGTCCGATCACAATTTGGCCCTGCGGGGTGTCGTCATATGACCCCCAAAGGACCCCATCTATAACGCTCTGGAATAACCTCCCCTCCCGCCTAGTAACTGCCCCCAAAACCCCCTTCTCAGAAGGGCTTCGAAAAAACCCCAAATTAGTTACGACCACCTCCCGAATCCGTAAGTTGTGATTGTGACACGAAAACTGCCTGATTCAACACACAAAACAGCTCAATCCTGAGCCGAAGAATCCATCATCACGTCAAGATAACTGTCCTCACCCACATTCCCGATGGAGAATAAAGTATTAAGTATTAAGGTGTTTACCAGTGAAAAAGTTTTTTTTTTCGGATTTTGCTTGCATGCGGTAGTCAAGGTACCCTGTGCCCACCTATGCCCTCACCTCTTACTCTCAGCCGCATTTCCATGTAGATTATTCGCGTACGCATTACTCATCGTGTCCATGATGATGTCCCTGCGAATTTCAACCAATGTTTCGAAAATTGAGATATTACATTTCGATATAATATGAGAGGAATCGCGAGAAAATCGACCATTTGAGGGGTGTATGCGGACTTACAAAATTTTTGCCTTCGATTTCGCTGTAAAAAGAGTGCAAGGTACTTTCAACCCTGCTCTATTTGATAGCGTTTCCCGTTTTTCGAGATAGGCCTTATTTTTCGAGTACGCGAGTAACAAAGTGACGGTCCTTTGGATTTTGCACCCGACTGTGCTTCAGTAGAAATTTTATAACTCGCTTTAAAATTGAGATATGAAGTTCTAATTTTTTTCATTAAATAGAGAAATGGATTCTCCACAATTCCTATATTTTCACGTGACATTTTAACATTTTTCGTTTTTTCAGTATTTTATAGCGAGAAAACGTCGGTGAAAAGTGCAATCGGAAAAACCGTATTTTTTCTCATGGCGCATTTTGTAGAGCCTATTTTTATGTATTTAAAAAAACACTTTTTAGCAAAATCGGTAAATGCGAACAAAATCGGCCTCAGGTGAAGATTTTTTTCAAAAAAATCGATTTTTTGAAACATTTGTTTATGATACTTTATAATGTCTCTTTTGCGGTCCAAACTGACTAAGACCATCGAAAAACATTTTAGAAACTCGAAGTAAGAGAATACTAACCGATTTGACTCTAGGAAATCGATTTTTCGGATACTGGGACGGAAATATTTCGATCGATAGAACTAGCGTTCCGGAAGTTAGAGGTGTCCCATATCGACTTTAATCATGAACATATATTGGTGGGACATCACTCAACTCGTTTTACAAAAGCTGCTCAGGTCAAACATGAGTTATTTCATTTTTCAGAATTTTTAAAAGAGTGAAAATTATCACATGTCCGCTCACGAGGTGGACACAGTCTGACGTGTCAGGAGTATTGCGCCAACTGTGCTGAACAACTTTGATTTTTAGAGCTAGTTGATATCTTTTCATAGGAAGACACTAGAGCCTCTGGAAAAGTGGCTCTAGCGTCTTTCTGACGGACGAGACTGACCGGAGCGCGCGCTCTAACACCCCTCGCACCCTCTCATCCCCGCACACTCTCTCGCTTTGTTCGACTCCTATTGAGCGAAATATCTTTCGTCATGATATTTCTTAGAGAATTAAGCTTGCATACGACTGGAAACGTTTTTTTTTCGGATATTACGCCATTTTCAATAAGAATGGTGTTGAACAAAGCGAGAGAGTGCGTGGAAAAGAGAGGATGCGAGGGATGTTAGAGCGCGCGCTCCCGTCAGTCTCGTCCGTCAGAAAGACGCTAGAGCCACTTTTCAAGAGGCACTAGCGTCTTTCTATGAAGAGATATCAACTAGCTCTAAAAAGCAAAGTTGTTCAGCACAGATGGTACAATACTGCAGGCATTTCAGATTGTGTCCACCTGGTGAGCGGACATGTGATAATTTTCACTCTTTTAAAAATTCTGAAAAATGAAATAACTCATGTTTGACCAGAGCAGCTATTGTAAAACGAGTTGAGTGATGTCCCACCAATATATGTTCATGATTAAAGTCGATATGGGACACCTCCAACTTCCGGAACGCTAGTTTTATCGATCGAAATATTTCCGTCCCAGTATCCGAAAAATCGATTTCCTAGAGTCAAATCGGTTAGTATTCTCTTACGTCGAGTTTCTAAAATGTTTTTCGATGGTCTTAGTCAGTTTGGACCGCAAAAGAGACATTATAAAGTATCATAAACAAATGTTTCAAAAAATCGATTTTTTTGAAAAAATCTTCACCTGAGGCCGATTTTGTTCGCATCTACCGATTTTGCTACAAATTGTTTTTTAATACATAAAAATAGGCTCTACAAAATGCGCCATGAGAAAAAATACGGTTTTTCCGATTGCACTTTTCACCGACGTTTTCTCGCTATAAAATACTGAAAAAACGAAAAATGTTAAAATGTCACGTGAAAATATAGGAATTGTGGAGAATCCATTTCTCTATTTAATGAAAAAAATTATAACTTCATATCTCAATTTTAAAGCGAGTTATAAAATTTCTACTGAAGCACACTCGGGTGCAAAATCCAAAGGACCGTCACTTTGTTACTCGCGTACTCGAAAAATAAGGTCTATCTCGAAAAACGGGAAACGCTATCAAATAGAGCAGGGTTGAAAGTACCTTGCACTCTTTTTACAGCGAAATCGAAGGCAAAAATTTTGTAAGTCCGCGCTCTGGTCGATTCTCTCGCGATTCCTCTCATATATGACAGGAATCGGGATAGATTCGAGCATGCCCGGGACATAGAAATTTATGATTTTTAATTTGGCTGAAAACATAGCACAAGGTACTACAAACATCCCTCTATCGAATAGCGTTTTCAGAATTTTTTTTAAAATTTTTGTTTTTGCGTGAAACACAAATGAACCTGGTGAGTCGGGAACTTTTTCGAGAAATAGTAAAGTTTGAAAAATCATAAATATCGTCAAAGTGAAGATAAAAATCCAAGGTTCGGTGTGTTACATAGATCCATGATTCAGCTTCTTTACCAACCGCTCGAAGTCATTCCTTGTTGATCCGCCGATGCGGGGTGGTCGCTTTTGCAAAAGTTGAGCTAATTTTCTTAAAAGTAAAAACTGCTGGTTCCCTCTATGGGCGCTCTGGTGAGTATTATTGGTACTAACTACAATATAAAAATGAGCAGAATCGGGCCATGGATTGTAAAGATGGGACGAATTGTATGACGTCATCCAAATGTAACTATTATTCACGAGTTATAATTATGGTTCTATTTCAGTGAAAACAATGTAAAACTAACAGAAAACAATATTCAGGCTGTTTGTGAAGTTTTTTATTAACAAATTTTTTGAGAAAAAAAATTTGAAAAATGTTGAAGTTCCATTTTTGGATTTGCTGAATGTCTATATTTCGAAGTCGATATGAATCTTAAACATCTTCATATTATTAGATATACTCGCTGGAGAAGATCTGGCCGTAATTTTTAGAGTATTGCACTTTTCCGCACGGAATTCACAACATGCATGCGAAATTTTTCTACGAATATTGGAAGCAGTCCAATTCCTTCCACACTTCGTCGTGACATTCCTCAATATAGGTAGACCAATTTCCTTTTTGGAAGTGAGAGTCTATCTGTTCGTGGAACTGAGTTACATCGACTAGAAAATCGATTACCATGCGAAAAGCGCGTGCTCTGACTTCTCTAGCACTCTCTCAATTCCCCACGCTCTCTAGCCTGTTCGGACCCCGAGCTGGGCAGAATTTTTTTGCCAGTACTCCCCTGATTCATCGCCGTGGTTTGTGGGCTGAATTCACGTGATTTCGATATCACAGAAGCTTTGCAAAAGATTTCTTTCCAGCTCGGGGTCCGAACCAGGCTAGAGAGCGTGGGGAATTGAGAGAGTGCTAGAGAAGTCAGAGCACGCGCTTTCGCATGGTAATCGATTTTCTAGGCGCTGTAACTCAATTCTACGAACAGATAGACTCTCACTTCCAAAAAGGAAATTGGTCTACCTATATTGAGGAATGTCACGACGAAGTGTGGAAGGAATTGGACTGCTTCCAATATTCGTAGAAAAATTTCGCAAGCATGTTGTGAATTCCGTGCGGAAAAGTGCAATACTCTACAAATTACGGACATATCTTACCCCAGCGAGTATATCTAATAATATGAAGATGTTTAAGATTCATATCGACTTCGAAATATAGACATTCAGCAAATCCAAAAATGGAAGTTCAAAAATGTTCAAATTTTTTTTCTCAAAAAAGTTGTTAATAAAAAACTTCACAAACAACCTGAATATTGTTTTCTGTTAGTTTTACATTGTTTTCACTGAAATAGAACCATAATTATGACTCGTGAATAATAGTTACATTTGGATGACGTCATACAATTCGTCCCATCTTTACAATCCATGGCCCGATTCCGCTCATTTTTATGTTGTAGTTAGTACCAATAAGAGAGACTATCTGAGTGAATCAACATGTTTCTGAAGAGGCTTGGCACAGGTTGAAAAGTGAGAAGATGAGATAAACATGCCACATTGTACTATGGCCGAGTCGGAATTGATTCATGAATATTGAGAAAGTGCAAAAACATTTCTACGCCTCAGGGCATGACGTCATCGAAATTTCCGGTTTTCGAAAACTTCATCAAATGGCCTAATGAGTGGTACCAATCGATTCCTCATAAAATTCTAAGACTTTTGTGACTCAATGAGTTTTTCGCTAATCTTTGATCTAAGCCTGAAAAATTGAAAAATTGGTTTTAAAATAATTGATTTTAATAATTTTAATATTTTTGTGTAGTTTCCCTGAGGAGATGGCAAAATTTTATTCGCGTAATAAAATGATATAACAATGATAGTTTAACTGTATGAAGGGTTGTTTGTATGAGGGGCATTAAGCTTGTTCAGTAAACTGAAATTGAATGGGTCCTTGGAATTATGGTGTACCTACAGTCACCAGGGGAAAAGTCGTAATGTTATTAAAGCGGCTCTGGGAGACACGATATCCATTTTAGCATAACTACTCAATAGTAGGTGGCCAGGGCTTTCATCGGCCTTACCGCCGAACCTGCCGGATAATAATTGGAAATTACTCCGGGTTACTGTAGTACACCATAATTCCAAGGACCCACTCAATTTCAGTTTACTGAACAAGCTTAATGCCCCTCATACAAACAACCCTTCACACAGTTGAACTATCATTGTTATAGCATTGTATTACGCGAATAAAATTTTGCCATCTCCTCAGGGAAACTACACAAAAATATTTAAATTTTTAAAATCATTTATTTAAAAACCAATTTTTCAGGCTTAGATCAAAGATTAGCGAAAAACTCATGGAGTCACAAAAGTCTTAGAATTTTATGAGGAATCGATTGGTACCACTCATTAGCCCATTTGATGAAGTTTTCGAAAACCGGAAATTTCGATGACGTCATGCCCTGAGGCGTAGAAATGTTTTTGCACTTTCTCAATATCATGAATCAACTCCGCCTCGGCCATAGTGCAATGTGGCATGTTTTTCTCATCTTCTCACTTTTCGACCTGTGCCAAGATTAATTCGACTGAGTCAGATAGTCTCTCATAATACTCACCAGAGCGCCCATAGAGGGAACCAGCAGTTTTTACTTTTAAGAAAATTAGCTCAACTTTTGCAAAAGCGACCACCCCGCATCGGCGGATCAACAAGGAATGACTTCGAGCGGTTGGTAAAGAAGCTGAATCATGGATCTATGTAACACACCGAACCTTGGATTTGTATCTTCACTTTGACGATATTTATGATTTTTCAAACTTTACTATTTCTCGAAAAAGTTCCCGACTCACCAGGTTCATTTGTGTTTCACGCAAAAACGAAAATTTTAAAAAAATTCTGAAAACGCTATTCGATAGAGGGATGTTTGTAGTACCTTGTGCTATGTTTTCAGCCAAATTAAAAATCATAAATTTCTATGTCCCGGGCATGGCCGATGAGCTCGAGTCTCTCGCGATTCCTCTCACATATTGTACCACAGAAATCCTACTTCTCCCAGCTCTAATAATCATAATGAATAGCTTGAATCAATCGATAATCGATACACACTTGCTGGAGGGAATGGAATCGATGGAGACGTTTGCGGGCAGTGGCACCACAGCGATGTAGTAGCATCTGAAGATGTATTTTTTAGATAGACATCATTGAGAATAGTGGTAACGAAAAGTAAAATTCCACATACCTCTTCGCGGACACTACTGTTATTTTTGCTTCGTGTTCTGTTTAATTTTGTTCCTTCGAAATGATGAAAAAAATCCAGATTATATCAATCCTACCAGGCCCTTCTAGAAAAAAAGATGCAATAATTAACCGAGCTATTCTCCCACCCACATGAAACCTGCAACATCAAAGCTTCCTCATCGCCGCTAAACATATTTATTCCCCCATCTACGCTGATATGCGAACAATAGTTAAATCAATCAATAAACCGACTAACGATATGGGTCCGTTAGTCTCTTTCGGCGGTTTGTCGAATCTGAGTGTGAGATGGGTGCTATTGAGGGCGTCTCTCGTCTGTGGAATATCCACGTGATCCGGCTGAAATTATCAACATTTCAATCAATAACATTATTATAATTTATAACATTAACTACATTATTCCCGTTACGTAAATCGCCATGTGAAAATGGAATTTTTTTTTAAATCGAAAACAGGCCTTTTTCTTGTCCAGTTCTTTTCTTCTAGATTTTTAGCAAAATTAAAAAGTGGATCAAAACTATCAAATACAAATAGTTATTATAAGTCAGTGAAACCGGAGATCCGCAGACTGGATAAATAAATAAAAATGTCTGACCTCCGCATAATCCGTCATGCAACTCTTGGTGAAGTTGACTCGCAGTGACTTTGCCGCCTTGTTCTCCGCCCACAGAGAAACAGAGTAATTGCGATTCGGCTGCAACTTTTGTGTTTCATCCGCTTTAGAAGACAGTTGGCAAAAGCTAAACCGTAATTCCACTTCCAGCCTCCAACAAAAATATAATTATATAGATAAATTTCATTTTATCTTCTGTCTTGTACTATATTTTTAAATAATTTTAATATTATTACAAATAGTCCCTCACCTTTAGCGGTCCATACTTGCATGTGAAGAAGTCGTAGGGATACTCAACAGGATTCACTCCTGCAAACAACGAAATTGACTGCATCACCAGTTATACCTACAACCATCTCTACGAACTTCAAGCCTACTTCGTGTTTCAATTTAGAGAAGCCAGAAAACGAACTAATAATTGATACGGTGTAAATGATCCAATAACATTATAT
The DNA here is from genome assembly GCA_036245785.1 of Pristionchus fissidentatus. Taxonomy (NCBI): domain Eukaryota; kingdom Metazoa; phylum Nematoda; class Chromadorea; order Rhabditida; family Neodiplogasteridae; genus Pristionchus; species Pristionchus fissidentatus. The sequence continues at coordinate 14,136,717 of BTSY01000002.1, forward strand.
TCCCCAGGTCAACTCGCGTTTCACCCTTACCACTTATTCAGCGCTACATCTTTTCCATTAGTATTCCATCATCTGGCTAACAATATAACCGAATAAAACACTAACCCTTATCAGGATTCTCGGTGAGGTCGTAATTGGCGCATTTGTCCTCTTTGGGAGAGGGAAAGTGAAGGGGCGCCCCTCCATTTCCATCGGGAGAATCATCGAGAGAAGGGGCGATGTGACGGAGTGCACCAGAGACTCGAACCTGACAATAAGATTAGTGTTCGATCTTGAATTTGCACCTGATCTCATTTTTTTTCTCTCGATGAAAACCACCAGCGAAAGTCTCGTTTCATCCGGTGGCCAGTCTCGTTTCATCCGGTGGTGCTAGTTTTCGGAAAAAGGAAATGGAAAAAGGCCAACATTTGAATTCCAACAATTTCTTATCTAAGTTCTCCGTGGAGCTATCGACTAAATACTTCGAATATACCATTTTTCGACCCTTTTATGCCTATAAACGAAGTTTTGAGTCGATTGCTCAACGGAGAACTGAGATAAGAAATTGCGGGAAATCAAATGTTGGCCTTTTTTCCATTTCCTTTTCCCGAATACTAACACCACAAACAAAATCGCGTAAAATTATAGTAGGTAGAACTGCCGCACATAAATGGGCTGTATATCATTTTAGTAAACTACAAAAACCAGGAGATCTACCGCTTCATGCACTATTCATATCACCCAAATTATACTTCTTCCTCAATTGGATTTCTACTTCACAATGAATTGCAAAGTGATTGCAAACTGATCAACTCACATAGTATTTCGTGATTCTTCCATTGCTCACAGGGGGACTTCTCCACTCGACCTCACAGAATTCACCCGTTTCCTCCGATTGAACACGCACATCCTCCGGTTTGGGAGCGTGTGGACCTGAACAATTTAATTAATGCTAATTAATACACTAATTAGCTACAACCATCAATATTGTTGAGAATATGGAATGCATTACGAGTTGTGCGTATAATAAATTGCATCTTATCTCGTACTCATAAACCACCCGTGCAGCCTTAATTTGCCGGGCTAGTTTTCCACCGAAGAGAAAATTGGGGAAAAGTCTCACGGGCGTCTTTTGTCTGGAAGTTCTGGGAGAATTTGTATGGCTCCGATTGGCCGTCGACCACAGAAACAAAAATTGTGTAGGGAGTGGCCGGACGGAGATCCTGATGAGAGATAGGGTGAAAGAGATCAAAGATCAGATTAACGAGCGATAGGCTCGTAAATAATATTTACGACCACAACAAATATCCATTATTTTAACTAGATATTGAAGATATACACATGGTGAAACCCAGATACACCGTTCGATAAAAAATTATCAAAAATATATTATTTAGAAATGCTCAGATCAGAGATAACTAGTGAAGTACGGTTTGAATCTATGCTGCCCACAACACGTATTAGTCATTGCACCATTACAAGTGTTGACGATAGCGCATTGGTGAAACCCAGGTTTATCCATTTTTTTGGTCGATTAATGCACCATTATTAATAATATTATATTCGAAATGCAAAAAAACTACCTGAATAACAACGGGCGACGTCGCATTCTTCATCGTCCACACCTCTTGTCCATTGCGATCCGATCGGCGGACCAGTCTATCAAAGAAGAATTTTAGATTGCATCATCATTAGGCAATCTCTTAATTTCTAGACTCTTCAGCTCAGCGGGCCTCGCACTTTTGGGCTACATCGTTACAATATCTTAAAAGCAATTTTCGAAAATGCGATCATTCAGCAACCTGACAATTTATATTGCAATTATCCATTTATTTCAAATTACAGACTGTATTCTGCGTATTAAATGGAGACCCACTCGCAAACACGATGATACAATGTTTCACCACTCCCATAAAACTTCAGGAACTACTAATCTTTCAATACCAATTTGCCTTTGAATAGTTCCATGACCACATCCCACCGCCAATATTGTTTACTTTCCCTCCCGCAGAATGTTTCATCAGTGCTACTTCCGTGAGTGTTCGACTAGCAACAATGTCTCTCCTTCATCTTCCACAAGTACCCGTCCTCCCCTCTTCTCACCTCAAATCGATCACCAATGGTGGCTCAACATCAGTTCTCGTCCACGTCAACTCAGCAAACGTAGTATTCGTAGTCACATTGAAGTCTTGGATGCTGCGGGGCGCTGAAATCAATCGATAATCAGTCCGTGATCAACATCAAGATCGAGTACGGTAGGTGGTGCATCACCGCAACCCGACCACGATCTGAAGAAACCACCAATCACTACGATAGTGTTACCACAGGCTCACGGAAATTGAGAAAAAGGATAGAGAAAGGAGAAGAGAGATGGATAGGCGAGGAATCGGAAATGACAGAAGCGCTGGAATGCATACAGGCACGCACACGACAGGGAGGAGCACACCACGACGACCGGGATTACGGTATCGATCGATCGATTGGTGATAACCTTCGGTTGGTCGAGCCTTCTTTGAGCGTAGGAAGGGGGAGGGGTCGGTAGATGGGAGAGAGGAGGAGGAGGAGGAGGAGGAAGAGGAGGAAGAAGAGAAGGAGGCGGATATACTAGACAGAATGGGAATAGAAGATGAACGATGGGAAGAATGATGTCGAATTGGATGGAGAATCGCCCCTATTCGACGGTCTGAAAGAGGAGAGAGACGGGATTATGGTAGATTACTGTAGAGAGGGAACAAGCGAGATAGATTAAACGCGGTATTGGGGAATGGTTTTATATAGCTGATCTAGAAATTAAGTGCCATTGACTAACGAGCTTTCAACATTCCTATCTATCAGATCCTCCCGAAACCGACAAGCACAGGTAAGTTACCACACGTGAGGTAACTTGCACCATACATTTTCGTTGGCCCAGATTCTGGGTTTACACTTTTTTGAACCAGGCAGTTTAGAGACTCGAGACCCATCTAGGAATACGCAGAATGTCGAGTTTAGTAAGAATTGTCCCCTATCTGACCTGTTTTATCGAACTTCCGATAGAAATCTGACGTGTTTATGAAATATCTGACGTGTTTATGCTAGGCGAGAGTGTGTGAAAATGAGAGATCTGGGCCGGGCGAAAATGTATGACTTGCACCACTCTTCTAGGAAATTTGACAGCAAATTCGGACAGTTGTCATAAGCCGTCGTCAAATAGCTACTGTACTCCTACACTACAATATTTACTACCGTATCCCTACAACTACCGTATACTCACCCTTGACTGTAACCGTAGTCTTGTCCTCAATCTGCTCTCCTCTTCCAGTCCTCAGCATACACGAATACGTTCCCGAATCGGCGAATTGGGCGTTTGTTATCCTCAGAATCCAGCACCAAGGAGGAGAGAGACGATCGAGGGAAGAAAGTTTGTGTAACTGAACGGAGAAAGGATGGAAAAGGCGAAAACGTCATTAACAAGCCAAAAAACAGACAAAGAATCTATGCATCGAAGTTTATAATACTAGTGAAACTCGAAAGGATCGGGAATGATAAAGAAGAGTAAATAGCGTTAAATTATCGGCAACACGTGCACGATTGCTGTTTCATGTGCTATTCTACTTCCAACGGGTCACGATGTTTCGAAAAATATACGGTCCAAAGGGCAAAAAATACTGTAATAAACTAACCTCATCAAATGGCGTTTGACTCGTCTCCCGCAGAATCGTCGTGTTTTGGATGAATTGGACCTGAAATTGATTTTTTTTACCGCAATAGTAGATCTCAATCTATTGAAAATATCGAAACAATCAGTCTTGATAGTATCCACGCAACACGAATCTCGCGGCTTTTCACATCACCGCACATTTCCACTTCGGCCTGTTGGAAACTCACTTCTACACCCCAACTAATATAAATTGATAATATAATTATTTAATTAACTAATTAATAACTAACTAACCGCCGAGTAGTCGACGATCCTGCTCGGGTCCATGTTGGTGCAGCAGAAAAGCGTCAATTCCGCCCCTCGGAACACGGTAGATGATTGATGGGCGAGGATTTTGACGTTGATCTCACCTGTAATAAGAAAAATTGGGAATTGCTACGCACTAATGCAACGAAAGTTTATTTTATTTTCGTTACCCGTAGAATTGGGGATTAAGCAACATATAAAGAGAATATATTTCTCCCGATTGGAATAATATCGAAATACTTGGAATTTGCGTAAGCCAACAATACATTTAACACTACCTTCTAATGCTCGTGTTTTCAGTTATTTTGAGGTAAATAACATAAATAAAATAATAAATAGTACGTCTATCGCATCGAATTGGGAGCATCTTCTGGTCTGTGTTGAATCGAGTGGGGAGAGCAGAGGAATCGAACATCGGAGGACACGCACAACTACCCTGAAGAAGAGAGAACATTTAGAGGAGAGAGATCGGACTGGGCAGTTTGGGGTTGCAAGGACGACCGACGGGGTCGTGGTCTGAACAATCACTCGTACAAGGAGAACGAGAACAACTAAAATACTATATGGTTGGATTTATCTGCATGCACCATTTCTTCCACAAATTCTTCTCGTGTTTCGCCGACTAGTAAAATTACGCCATTTGCAAAACCTCAGACAGTGCACACTGTCTGCTATATTTAACGCGTACTCTCTTTGGCTTGACAACCATCGGGATTTAAACTGTCTTCTTGCGCGATTAAGCCCGCGGTATTAACGTTTCAGCAATTGGTTATCTACTTCTCTATGAAATCGTTTACAATACTCACATCGTTCGGTGTGCATAAAGTCCCTGACCTGATGGCATACTGGTTGGTGTAGTGAGAATCTCTTGGTGTAATGCTCGTCCATCATTAGACACGCGTTCTCCAACTTCCGATATCGACTGTACATCTGACAACGGAGGGGAACGTCTGCAATTATTATCCCATTTATAGGTTTTCGTTAAAGGATGATAACGCAATGATCACTAGACTTTGAATCTAATAATATTTCTTCCTTGAAACATCAACTCGCCTACTTCGTGAATTGTCAAGTACAAGTTCAAGTTTAATTAATTTAAATAACACTCGAGCCCATTCAACATTTTACAGATTTGGAGTATACAATTTTTTTATTTAACAATAACTCTAATTTCCGCCTTTTCGCTCCAACGCTTTTGTAAGGATGGTATTACAAATTCACATTGTGTTGATCTACCGTATTATCCCGTACATCAGCTTTATTATACCGTATCTATCAGAGCTGGAATTAATGCCGTCAAATGTCGTTCTGTGTTTTACCATATAAAGTGGGCACTTTGTGATATGCACCGTGTGCACTATGGTGCATTTTATACACCCTTAGGCGGATTATCGATCTATGGTAGGTCATCAGGAAGCCTAAGCCTAACCCTAGGCATCTCAAGACCAACATTAAAAATCAAAAAAATCGATAATCAATATTCTAATGGTGCATGAAAGTGCACCGCGGTGCATGCACCTCACGGTGCACATCACAAACTACATATAAAGTGTACTCACGAGACGGGCAACTGCCGGGACAGAGACATCTTCCATGTCCGTCCTTCCCCATTTGACAGACGCCGTTGGAGACACAATCGTGGTTGGACTCGCAACGGGGAATACCTCAAAATACAGAAAAGATTATGGTGTTCCATGTCAAGCGACTTTACAGTGGCACGCCAGCTGCAACGTGGGATACCGATACAGAGATAGAGGGACGATTGGATAGCATACGGTAGAATGATACGGTAATATTGGGTTAACGATACAGGATACGGAAAGCGATGAACGAATAACAACTTGCATTGAGGGTTAATTAAATCTACAATACATACACAATTTATTGGACTAAACGTGAAATTCTAGTTTCATGAAACCATGACCTCCGGCTCATTGCCCCCATTTCTAATTTTTGGTCCTCCTGTACATCACAGACTAAACCATATAATATATAACCCAGATATTATATATCACGCCTAAAAATCATAATTCATCCGCGCATATACATGTTTCATCTTCTAATATAATTCTCTGTGAATATAGATTATCTGATTCTCGAGAGTTTGCGTTCTGTAGACAGATGCAAACAACTTCTAACCATCTATCCCGCCACACCCGTGTTTCACTCGCTTCTCAAAACCTGGGGAGTACTTCACATTTTGATAACTTTCCACCGTCTAACATTAAATTCGCTAATAAGGCCTCTGTCAATCTGGCTCATCGGGAGGAACCATCCTTCCCGGTTGATTTCATTTTGACTCCCTATTCTAGCTTCCTTATCTCATTACGCAGTACATAACTACCTATTAATGCACTCAACTAAGTTTTTTTTGTATTATGTGTTGTAGAGATAAAATAATAGAATTGAACCATCGTCCACCCACCAAGATCATCGGCTGAATGGGGTGCACTCGAGTTGATTGCATGGAGATCGGCATCGACCTCTGTCGTTTCTCCTCCCTCACTCTCTTGATTACTATCAAGGGATGAGACAGTGTGGACGGCAACTGCAATGGGAAGAAGGTTAAGTTTAACATACGAGTATGTCATTAAAGAAGTCGAACCCAGCGAATCCCAAAGTAACCGGGTGATGTCATTGCTACTTTCAGTGTACTAATTTTTAAAGTAAAGATTAACTAATTAACTCTACTTGTTTCCATTGTTTGTATCTACTTGCCGTGGTCTGTAAAATACCATCTACCATAAACCGGTGTTTTCTGATCCCAGTGAAGCCCGTAATCAACAAGTGCATCCAATACCATTTTCATAATTTTAAGATCGTAATATAAAATAAATATACTCACAACAAGCAATCAATAACAGGTAGCATATCGTACTCTTCCCTCCTTCTTTCCGTCTCGTCTTCGAGACCGCGACTGGCGGCAGCATCTGGTCTGACAACTATTGATTTTAAATAATATAAAAGGGAACATAATAGAATTAGGTTATATTATCTATAGCTATATCAAGCGTACTACAAGTGATTTTTGGTTAAAACCATAATAGGTATGACTTTTCGAAAACAGACCAATTCGCACTAACGAACGCATTGAGAAAAGGCCAGAGACTACAGAGTTTTTTTCAATTGCACAGTAGCACAACTATTGTATCTAAAATAGTATTAATTTAGATAAATCAAAAAATCCACGCCAAATCAGGTCTACAACTGGAAACAGCCTACAAACTCGTGATCTAGTAAGAATCGAGTAAATCCGGTCGTAAAAACGGGAGCGCCGTAATCTGAACCCTCTTGAGCGAAGGGGTAGCCTGGGGGCTATCTCACGTAACCTCTCCTCTCCGTCTCTCTCTCTCTCTCCTCCCATCACTCGACCAGTTGTCACACCCTTCTCCTCTCCTCTCAGTGTCCACTAAGAAGAAGTCGAAGAAGTAGGGCCACGAGGGGGCAAAAGTGAGAGCTGCAGCTCTTTTTTCACTACAAGGTTTACACTTTTCCTCCCTCTCTTCTCTTTCCACAGACTCTCTCTCTCTCTCTCTCTCTCTCTCTCTCTCAACATCCCCCTCTACAGTCTCTATTCACACATACACAACTCCCTCTCTTTCAGTCCTCCTCTTCATCTCACCGACTCACGGGGGACTTCACAACACCCTAACACATTCCCCGCACCCGGCCGTTTCCCGTGTGTTTGGGGTGGGGCAGCCTCTACCCTAACTACCCTCCCATCCCCATACCATAGGTCAAAGGATGGGGGGATCTAACGTGTATTCAGTGCAGAAATGCCAAACATTCGTGTGCTGAAGTGCATATTAGCAAATTTTCTATATATTTTTTTCGTAAAATGGGTCCAAATTCACGATGGAGATATTTTAAATGTCTGATTGCCAAAATCGTCCGGACAGCGTCTGCAGAACTGTTTAGTCTCGCTAGACAGAACCTCTTTGACCCATGTCCCACCCCCACACTCTCTGATTACTACTCCAATCTGTCTCTCCGTTCCACGTCAAAGGCTCCCCCTCTCATCTCTCATTTCCCGGATAGTGCGGGTTGTGTGGGGTAAGCTTAACACATGCAAACACGCTCTCTCTCTCTCTCTCTCTCTC